>JAZKLR010000276.1:0-1251446 GCA_037103525.1 Ganaspis brasiliensis | reverse complement strand
TTATTAAATTTTGTCCTAATTACAACAAAATTCTGAATTAATTTCAATATAATTTTTAGCAAAATCTAACAGAATCCTTAGTAGATATTAATGGAATTATAACTGAAAGTCAACAAAATCTCGCCGAAATCCAACGGAATTTTAATTAATTCCGTTATTAATATAAAATTAATTTTAGTTAATTCCATCAGAATGTTCATGTAATTTTCTCCTGATTTCAATATGATTTTTATGAAGTTCCAAGAGGATCACCTAATATTAAAGAAATTATAAATAAATGGTTACGAAATTCTGCGGAAATCCCACGGAATTTTAAGTTAATTCCCTCAGAATCATTATGAAATTTTGGCCCAATTCCAACAGAATTCTAAATTAATTTCAATATAAATTTTACCAAAATCTAACCGAATCCTTACTAAATATCAACGGAATTATAACTAAATGGTTACGAAACTTCGCAGAAATCCCACGGAATTTTGAGGTAATTCCCTCAGAATCATTATTCAATTTTGTCCTAATTACAACAAAATTCTGAATTAATTTCAATATAATTTTTAGCAAAATCTAACAGAATCCTTAGTAGATATTAATGGAATTATAACTGAAAGCCAACAAAATCTCGCCGAAATCCAACGGAATTTTAATTAATTCCGTTATTAATATAAAATTAATTTTAGTTAATTCCATCAGAATGTTCATGTAATTTTCTCCTGATTTCAATATGATTTTTATGAAGTTCCAAGAGGATCACCTAATATTAAAGAAATTATAAATAAATGGTTACGAAACTCTGCGGAAATCCCACGGAATTTTAAGTTAATTCCCTCAGAATCATTATGAAATTTTGGCCCAATTCCAACAGAATTCTAAATTAATTTCAATATAACTTTTACCAAAATCTAACCGAATCCTTACTAAATATCAACGGAATTATAACTAAATGTTTACAAAACTTCATTTTTAGTTAATTCTATCAGAATGTTTATTTAATTCTGTCCAAATTAGAAGACAATTTTAAATTAATTGCAACATAATTTTAACATAATTGTTACCAATATCTAACTGAATCCTTACTAAGTATTAATGGAATTATAACTGAACGTCAAAAAATTTCCCCGAAATCCAACGGAATTTTAATTAATTCCGTTATTAATTTAAAATTAATTTTAGTTAATTCCATCAGAATGTTCATGTAATTTTGTCCTGATTTCAATATGATTTTTATGAAGTTCCAAGAGGATCACCTAATATTAAAGAAATTATTAATAAATGGTTACGAAACTCTGCGGAAATCCCACGGAATTTTGAGTTAATTTCCTCAAAATCATTATGAAATTTTGGCCCAATTACAACAGAATTCTAAATTAATTTCAATATAATTTTTACCAAAATCTAACAGAATCTATTAACGGAATTATAACTCAATGTTTGCGAAACTTCACAGAAACCCCGCGAAATTTTTAGTTAATTCTATCAGAACGTTTATCTAATTCTGTCCTAATTAAAAGAGAATTCTTAATTAATTTCAACATAATTTTAACGTAATTGTTACCAAAATCTAACTGAATCATTACTAAATATGAACGGAATTATAACTGCACATCAACAAATTTCCCCGAAATCCAACGGAATTTTAATTAATTCCGTTATTAATTTAAAATTAATTTTAGTTAATTCCATCAGAATGTTCATGTAATTTTGTCCTGATTTCAATATGATTTTCATGAAGTTCCAAGAGGATCACCTAATATTAAAGAAATTATTAATAAATGGTTACGAAACTCTGCGGAAATCCACGGAATTTTGAGTTAATTTCCTCAAAATCATTATGAAATTTTGGCTCAATTACAACAGAATTCTAAATTAATTTCAATATAATTTTTAACAAAATCTAACAGAATCTATTAACGGAATTATAACTAAATGTTTACGGAACTTAGCCGAAATCCAACGGAATTTTAAGTTAATTCCATCAGAATGCCCCTGTTATATTTTCCTAATTACTATCAAATTGTAAATTAATTTCAACATGATTTTAATGAAGTTCCAAGAGGGTCACCTAATATCAACGGAATCATAAATATATGTTTACGAAACTTCGCAGAAATACCGCGGAATTTCGATTTAATTTCTTTAGAATCCTTATGTAATTTTATCCTAATTACAATGGAATTAGGACAGAAATCCAAAAAAGAAGGCGAAGAAAGCTCTTCTTACAATGATATTTATTAAAATCAGAGTTTCACCGAAATCCAACTGTATTTTGATTTAACCCAGCTGAATTTTTATGTCGTTTTGTTCAAATTTCAACTAAATTCTGATTTAATTTTCAATTTCACACAATTTTTAGAAAACTCTAGCAGGGTCCTCACCTTATATCAAACAACTTTGGCTAAATGCGAGCGAAATTCCACCTAAGAGTAATTTTGTCACAATTCCAAGAAAATCCTCATGTAACCTCAGTAATTATCCAATTATCAAAATTTCGACTAAACTAATAGCAATTATTCAGAACTCTGTTTGAATTTTAATATAATTCTGGTAATCAAAGGAATTTTTACTTGATTTTCATGAACTTTCAGTAATTATCAAACAGCTGAAATTGGATGGATTAGCGAATAATATTTCACTGGAATTTCGTATTAATTTCAATAGAATTCTGTCAAAGTGTTACCGGATTAAAAAATACATTTATCAATTTAAGTTTGACTGGATTTCAATATAGTCCCGATGTAATTTCGGTAATTATACAAACTCCGGAAATTGTCAATATATTCAGAAACAAAATTCGATTGGAATTCGCAAAGAATTCCTGTAGTTAGTGAAATTTTGACATTATTCCTGAGGGACGACGATGTTTTTTTTTTATTTTGTTATTTCCGTTCTTTTTCCAGGGTGACCAGCGTTCAGGGAAATCAAGGAATTTTTTTGGTGAGGGTGAAAATTTTGTTTTTTAGTCAGCAAACTTGCTTTTAAGTAAAAGAAAAAATTTCTGATAAATATAAAGAATATTCTTAAAACTTAATTTAAAAAAATAAATGCAAAAATCAGTGTACTTTTTATTTCATATCGGATTTTTCTACTTTCTGTTCCTTTTTCAAGTTCTCACATAATTTGAGAACTTTTAACAGAAATAGTGAGTAAAAGGTGACGAAATTAAATTTAATTATGATAAAAATTACATGTAAAATATAAACTATAAAATAACTTTTACCCTTATAAATATTTTTATAAGAATATGATGCGAATACAAATGATTAGTTACGTCTGACTAAACTAAATCTTTACTACTTGCTGCTCTCAACTCTTCAACTTTACGGTGCAAAAAGTTGTTTTGGTCACACTGAAACTAATATTTTATGTACATTTTTCTAAAGAAATTGGTATTACTTAAATATTAGTTTAACATCTGAGAAGTAATACAATTTAAAAATATTTGAAATTAATAATTTGTTTTAGAAAAATACATTTTTTTTATAACAGTTATTTACAATATAAATAAAAAATTAGTTTAAATACAATAAAAAGAACTTAATAATGAAAACAAGTAATTGAAAATAGTGACATAATGTATGTGCAATTTTAAAAAAAGAATAAACATTATTAGTGAAAAACTTGGAGCCAACTACGAGTAGAGTATAAGATATTTCGAAGTACGATAAAAGTTGTTGGTACTGTGAGTCTCACTTCAAAACTCTTGAAAACTTTATTCTAGAAACTCCTATATGTTTTCTGAATGTCACCATCATTTGCAGATGCCGGTAAAGTTATAAAGACCAGGCAAATGACAGATAAAAATGAATTTATTCAGACATAATAAAATTTTTTCTAAATTTGTTCCGCTTCTTTTTAATCGTACAATTTGTTTTGCGTAACGCATTAAAGAATTTAATTCAAAGTTCTGCCTTTCAAAAAATTCTAAATCCAAAATAAGTATTTTAAAGCAACAAAAATCGAATTTTGTTCCTGCAAATACATAATTTACGTAATTAAAGAAAAAGTTGAAACTTCAATAATTGAGACCCTAGTATTTTAAAATAAGGTTCAAATTTCTAAAGACTATAAATGTTGAATTCGGTACAAATGATAAACACAAATTTCCGGTTGTGAAAAAATTAAAAATTAAATTAAAAATAATTTGTTCGAATAAACATTAGATTTAATTAGCATTTTAGCTTACGAAACTTTGAATTAACATTTTATTGTTCAAACTATTAATTTAGAATCATTTTGTACAAAACTTTCAAAAAGAACTATTTCGAACGAAACTTTGATAAAGAATCATATTGCACTCTCTTTTGAATTAATATCTTGCTCTTGAGTTCGAATAAACATTTTACTAAGGGCGGGAGCCGATAACATAAAATTTCGTTCTTTGAAAGTTTCCAACTTTGTGTAGGGGAGAATCAAGTAAATTGGCCCATTAGGTAACTTGGTTTTTGTTAATAATAACTCTGTCAAAAATAAATGTTTGGAAAAAGTCAAACAAACCTGTTCCATTCAGATTTTTCGATAATTATTTTTATAATCTCCATCAATTAAAAACCAATATTGAGCGTCCGAATTAAATAACTCGATCTACACTCGAAACATACGTTTGAGGCCAGTCAGATTTACCAAAAAATGGCAAAAATTAAATATAAAAATTTTAATTTCCTAAACTCGCTGTTTTATGGAGAATGAAAATACGCAAATTTTTTTCTCTTTGATATTTTTATTTAACGATAATCTAAAAGATAAAAATGTCAAAAAACTAAAAAACTTTTGTTTTTAAATTTAATTTAGTTTTAAAACATAACTCGTCATATCTTGAGCAAATCTGAATGAAACTAATCGAAACTTCGTATATGCTTACGTATTAAACTCTATTAAAGCTTTTTCATGAAAATATATTTAAATACATATTTTTGATTATTTTTAATCTATTCTTTAAATTATTTTCTCCCAATTTTTAAATTTGAATAGATTTCCTGAATTTTCAGTCCTTCGTCTCAGATTTCAATTATTTTCTTCAATTTACAATTATTTTTATCATTTTTTCCTACAATCCATACTTATCTATATTATTATTTCATTAATTTCATAAACTTAATTATTTTCATCAAATTTTAATTATTCTATTCAATTTAAATTATTTTTTAGACTTATTAAATATTTTCATTATTTTTCAATTAATTTCCAAAACTTGCAATTACTTTTTTACATTCTAATTGTTTTTATAATTTATTCATTGTGTGTATCATTATTAAGTTATTTTATTAAATTTCAAAAATGTTTTGTAATTTTATCACTTATTTTTCATAAATTTTATTTATTTTCTTTAATGTTCAATTATTTCTATAATTTTGATAATATTTTCTCCAATTTTTAGTTTTGAAAGGTATTTTTCCATTTTACACTTTCTACATTTGTAAATTATTTATCCCAAATTTCAATTATTTGTATTATTTTTCAAATATTTCCATCATTTTTAAATTGATTTCGTTAATTTTTCAATTTTTTTCTATAAATTTTAATTTTTAAAATTAGTCTTTAACTGATTTACTAATCCTTTAATTTCTTATTTATTTCAAATTTTAATTAATTAAACAAATTTTTTATGAATTTTACAATTTTCCAATAACTTTTTTCAAATTTACAATTACTTTCGGTATTTTGTAATTAATTTTCTAAAATTTCAATTATATATCTCAATTTTCAATTATTTTTTTCATTTTACAATTATTTCCTTTAATTTGATGTATATTCTGTAATTTTTTTCAATTATTCTCAATTCCCGATTGTCTTCTTCAATTCTCGAATATTTTTCTAATTTTCAATTACTGTCTTCAATTTTTAATTATTTGTATAATTTTCCAATTCTTTTTCTCCAATTTTTAATTTTTGAAATTATTTTCAATTTAATTTACTTAATTTTCAATTATTAAACTTAAATTTTAATTCTTTGTTTTCAATGATTACCTTCATCATGTTTTAATTAGTTTCCTAAATTTTCAATTATTTTTCTCAATTCTCGATTGTTTTCATCGATTTTGAATTTTTTTTTAATTATTCTCATAATTTATTGAAATTAATTTTTTCAATTTTCAATTATTTTCTCAGTTTTCAATAATTGTTTTCAATTTTCAGTTGTTACTATAATTTTGCAATTATAAAAACAATTTTAAAATTGATTTATTAAATCTTCAATTATTTGTCTCAAATTTGAATTCTTTTTTTTAATTTTCATTAGTTTTATAATATTTTAATTGTTTTTATTCCAATTTTTAATTAAGTTAATCATTTTTTAATTAATTTTCTAAATTTTCAATTTTTTTATAGTTTATCATTATTCTTTTTTTTTCAATTATTTTTCTTTAGTTCATACATATTTCGTACTCTTTCAAATTATTTTTCTCAATTCTCAATTATATTCTTCAATTGTCAATTATTTTTATTATTTTTCAATTATTTTCCTCAATTTTAAATTATTCTCATCATTTATATTTCAATTATTATCTTTAATTTTCAATTATTTCTAAAGTTCTGCATTCATTTTCCATATTTCTGAATTATTGTTTATCATTTTTAAATTACTTTCCACAATTTGTAGTTATTTTTTTTTGTTGATTAATTTGAAAATTTTGTAATTCTTTTTTATCCTTCCATTTTTTAATTTTGTCCTACCGAAATAAAATAAACGAGGTTCTACTGTATATAATAAAAATAGAACAATAAAAATTAGTTAGGTTAAATAACATTAATATACGATATTAAAATTATTAGTTAAATTTAATATTTTTAACTAAATTTTAATTGAAACCAAAAAGAGGTAAATTATTGTTAATAACTATAATAATTTGTCATTCAAATCCAATTAATATTTTTTTCTTTTTTCTCTTTCTTCACATTTTCTCATTTTTTTCTTTATTATAAATAATTTATATAAATGTAAAGTATTAATTTAATACTAAAATAATTTTTAAAGATCTCTTTTTTCGCTTCTTTAAATAAATATCTTTTTTTGTGAAGTTTTTAAAGTACCCTAAAGCCTGTACATTAGAACTATACAAATAAGAAAATATCATTTTTTCACAAAACAAAATAACTAAAAATAAAATTTGAAACAAACTTTGCGCATGAAATTTTGGAAAATTGATTTAACAATTACTTTTGAAATTTCATTGAAATTTGTTTAAAACCTTTTAAAATATTCTAAATTGCGTTCATTATTCATGCCCAAACCTCAAGGCACTATCACAAATCATATCGTAGGTTAAATTAGTTATATCCATACTTCGAGGTACGGCAGTGAATAACAATTAGAATTTACTAAAGAAGTTATTCCTAGAGAAACCTACTACATGAACTTTCATATAACCTCGTTAAATAAATTCTACAAATTCTCCATCTAGACAAATTACCCTTTAATATTAAAGACATTTATGAATTACGGTGATTTTTATAATAAATTGATATTGTTTTAAATGTTACTTGTTTAATATTATCAACAGTTTTTTTTACCTCTTTTTATAAGCTAGTCACTGACAATATTATTATTCTTATATTTTCAATAATTTTGCAATTAATCATTACTCAATTATTGTTCGAAGATTTGAACTATAAACACGACGAAAGAATGAATGAAATATGAGTTAAATATTAAACCGCAGTGATGGAAAAAAGAGTAAAAATAAAGTTTCTTTTAACAATGTGACGGTATTTTAGGACAATTTTTTTCAAAAGGATTCATAACCATTCGTGTTCCGGTCAGGAGAAATTTGCTTGATTCAGTGTCTCGACCAAAAAGTGTTCCATATGGAGAATTTCACGCCATATGGCGCGATATTGATCTCTCGCCTCGTATAAAGTTGACAAAAAGACGAGCCATATCTATGGAATTTCGCATCGTTAGGCGCTCTCGTAAATTCTGAAGGATGCGGTTTTCTGCATACACTATTTTTATATTAAACTTGTTACGAAATTGGCTTCGTACCACTGCAACTGACACGTCAACTTCTTAATACAATTTACTTTTTCAGAAATCAAATAATGTATAAATATTTCTATTTTTAAATTAAAGATTAAATAGTTTTTTCATTTATATTGAATTTGTTTAGGTGCAAATTATTTTGAAATTTTTTACACCTTATTTCTTGCCTTATAGAGACAACACTAGATGAAGTCAATCTTAGGGGCGGCGACTTGTGAATTTTTGTCATCTGCACATTTAATATTGACCGGGGAGGGGAGGGGGAAAGAGAAATAAAACAATATTGAATTAAAGAGATTCTTAATCATCATAATTATTGTAACGCAAAAGTTGACAATTTAATGGATTTCGAGGAAATTTTCGGAATTAATAAACAAATATTCAAAATAATATAAAATTTGTGAAAATCATTACAAATTAAGAAAAGAAATTAAAACTTGACGAACTCGATTGAAATTTGAGGAAAGTCATTGAAAAATAATTAAAACATTGAAAAGTGGATACAGTAACTTAGATTTGAGATAATAAATGGAAATTTAGGATATTATTTGACAAATTAAAAAAAGAAATTAAAACTTGACGAACTCGATTGAAATTTGAGGAAAAAAATTTAAAGATAATTAAAACATTGAAAAGTGGATATAATAACTTAGATTTGAGATAATAAATGGAAATTTAGGATATTAATTGAAAAATAATTAATATATCGAATTAAAAACTGGAGATAATAGTTGAAAAAAGATAGAAGAAAATTCAAATTGAAAAAAATAATACTTGAAAATTTAGGAATTTAAATTGAAGAAATTGATTGCAAATGATAACAATAATAATTAAAAATTGAAGAAAATTACTAAAATTTGAGAAAATATTTGCAAATGAATAAAAATAATAAAAATTGAAGAAAATAATTTTAGTCTGTTAAAAATAATTGAAAAAATTACAACATATTTGTAAGAAAAAAAAATTATTGCAGAATAATGAAAATAAACGTAAATTAAAAAAATAACTGTCAATTGAAATAAATATTTGAAAAAATTAAAGAATTTATTAAAACATAATTGAAAAAAACAAAAACTAATTGGAAAATGATAGAAATAATTGAAAATTGAAGAATTTAATAAAAATTTGTAAAAATATAATTATAAAAATTACAAAATATATTTGAGATAAACAGGACTACTTGAAAAAGGATCAAAATAATTTGAAATTAAAGTTAATTATGGAAATATAAGAAAAAAAATTGAGAAAATTACAGAATTTAATTGATATAAAAGAAAGCGATTAAAAATCCAAGAACATCATTTAAATACTTGATAAATACAACTGAAATATAAAAACAATAAATAAAAATTTAATAAAAACTGATGGAGGATAAAACAAGTTTTTTAGTTTTGAAAATTATTTGGAAAATGGTTACGGAAAAGGATGAAAATAGTGAAACTGATAATTAAATTAACAAATTTGATGAGTTATATCCTTTTATTATTTGACATTAGAAATTAACATAAATAATTCGATATTAAAGAAATTAATTGTAATTTGAAGAAAAAAATTACAATTTATAAAACTAAAATCATATTTTTTTAAAAATAATTGAAAAATGACAAAAGAAATTAAAAGTTAATTAATAAATATTGGAACTAATTATATATTGAAGGAAATAATTTAAACTGAAAAAGTTTTAGTTAAAAAAATTAAAGAAAATAATTGAAAATTTCATAATTTTGAATATAAATTATTTATTGAAATTTTCGGAATTTATCAACAAATATTTAGAGTAATATAAAAATTATGAAAATAATTGCAAATGAAAAAAAAAATTTTTAATTAACGAAGAAATAGAAATTTGAGAAAAATAATTGAAGAATGATTAAAACATGAAAAACGTGGATACAATAACTTAGATTTGAGATAATATGTGAAAATTTAGGAAATTAATTGAAAAATAATTAATATATCTAATTAAAAAGTGGAGAAAATAGATAAAAAAAGATAAAAGGAAAGGAAAATAAAAAGAAATAATTAAAAAGTGAGATAAATAATTGAAAATTTCGGAATTTAATTGAGGAATGAAATTTGAGAATAACTAAATATTGAAGAAATTTATTGCAAAATTATAACAATAATAATTTTAAAATTGAAGAAAATTATTAAAATTTAAAAAAAATATTTTAAAATCTAGGAAATTAATTGAAGAATAATGGAAATAATAAATTATTGGAGAACATATTTGCAAAGTAATAATATAATTAAGAATTGAAGAAAATAATTTTAGTTTGTGAAAAATAATTCAGAAAGTTACAAAATAAATTTGTAATAAAAGAAACATATGAGAGAATAATAAAAATAATTGTGAATTGAAAAAATAACTAGAATTAGAGATAAATAATAAAAAAAAAAATAATAAAAAATTTAAAAATAATTAAAAATAACAAAAGGTAATTGGAAAAATAATAGGAATAATTGAAAATTAAAGAAAGTAATGGAAATTTGAGATAAATAATTGAATTTTTTGGAATTTATCAACAAATGTTCTGAATAATATAAATATTATGAAAATAATTGCAAATGAAAAAAAAAGATTTAAAATTGTCAAAGTAATAGAAATTTGAGAAAAATAATTGAATAATGATTAAAACATTAAAAATTCTATACAATAGATTAGATTTGATATAATAAATAAAAATTTAGGAAAATAATTTAAAAATAATTAATATATCTAATTAAAAGGTGAAGAAAATAATTGCAAAAAGATAAAAGATAATGAAAATTGAAAAAAATAATTGAAAACTGAGATGAATATTGAAATTTTAGGAATTTAATTGAGGAATGAAATTATTTTGAGAGTAATTAAAAATTGAATAAAATTATTTAAATTTGTGAAAAATATTTTAAAATATAGGAAATTAATTGAAGAATAATGGAAATAATAAATTATTGGAGAACATA
This sequence comes from Ganaspis brasiliensis, assembly GCA_037103525.1. Lineage (NCBI taxonomy): Eukaryota > Metazoa > Arthropoda > Insecta > Hymenoptera > Figitidae > Ganaspis > Ganaspis brasiliensis. The sequence continues at coordinate 1,240,525 of JAZKLR010000276.1, read as the reverse complement.
TTTGCAAAGTAATAAAATAATTAAGAATTGAAGAAAATAATTTTAGTTTGTGAAAAATAATTCAGAATATTATAAAATACATTTGTAATAAAAGAAAATTATTGCAGAATGATAAAAATAATAGTGAATGGAAAAAGTAACTAAAATTAGAGATAAATAATAAAAAAAATTAGAAAATAAATTAGAAAATAATTGAAAAAGATAAAAAGTAATTGAAAAATAATTAAAAAACAAATTTAATAAAAAAAAATAATTTATAGAAATAATTGTTAATTAAAGAAAATAATAAAATTTGTAAAAACTAATGAAAAGAATTACAGAATATATTTGAGATAACAATTACAGTTATATATTATAATTTTTTGAAATTCAATTAACTTGAAATTCTAATGAATAACATTTTAATTAATCCACGCCTTGAGAATAATAAATTTTAAATTGTTTAAAAATTCAGTTTTTAGCAATTTTTTTTGTCAAAATCTAATATCTCTCAATAGAATAAACAAAAATGAGTAGTCCTTGGATCAAAATAAAGCTAGAAAAATACAGAATAAGAAAAAATTATAGAGAAGCTTTCTTCTAATTTTTTTGGTCCAGGAAACAATCGAGAAGTTAGCAATTTTTTTAAAAAAAACGACAAATTGGAGTATACAGACCAAAAAAATTTGTGAAATTTTACAAAATTCGTTATTCGTAACCTTCTGAGGTCGCTACATTAAAATATGAATGAAACTTTAAGTTTCAAAATGGTGAATCCAATATGGCGGACTCTAATCTTAAAAAATAACCGACTTTTACGAAACCTGGTTTTCAGATGTTTTTTGGGTCGCAGAATGTAAATATAATATTCAAATTGAGAAATTCAATATGGCGGATCGAATATGGCGGACTCTATTCTTAAAAAATAATCGACTTTTATGAAACTTGGTTTTTAGATGTTTTTTGGGTCGCAGAATGTAAATATAATATTCAAATTGAGAAATTCAATATGGCGGATCCAATATGGCTGACTTAAATCTCAAAAAAGAACCGATTTTCACGAAACTTGGTTTAGGGGAAAGTCGGGCAGCCCCGGCCCCTTAAGGAAATTCAGTTATTATTTCTAAAATATGCAAAAAAATGTATGTTTTTATTTGTAAACATAGTTTTGAGTTCTTCATCTACACTTAGAATTTAATTATTCATGAAAGAAATGCTCAATATTTGAAATATAAGTAAATTAAAATATAGTGTAATATTGGTTATTTCAAAAGAGTGTCAGGTACCTCCGGCCACAACTAAAAATCAATTAAAACCTTAATATAAATTTTACAAAACTATATAACACTATAAAAATAATATAAATGTTTTCATCTTTGCAAAAAAATAAAAGAAACTTACCCATATTGTGACAATCCGAAAATTAGACAATATGTCAAAATTGGTTAGTTGAATTATTTACATTTTAAAACAAATGAAAAACAAATAAAGATTGCATAGAAATATTGGCCGGAGATACCCGTATTTAAAATGACCGGCGCTGGACGACAAGTTATCCTTTAGAAAAAGTTAATTTATACCCAAATTATTAGAAAATCAAATAAATAAATTGTAATTATATATAAAGTGATAGTTCAGCTTTATGAAACAGTAAAATATTTAATTCAAATGCTTAGAAAACATAAAAATATTGGATAATTAAGTTCGTCTATATTTTATAAGATGACACTCATCTTACTGCCGAAATTTTCATTCTCGCATATTTCTCATATAAATTGATCAATTGAACATATATTTTGGAATTTATATCTTGAATCTATCCACAAACAAAAACTTTAATATAAATATATTTATAAGTAATGTAGTTTTATAAATAATATGTGTGGCCGTGGCTACCCCTTGGCCGTGGCTACCAAACTTGGTTTTTATACCTATGTTTTTTGGGTCGTAGAATGTAAATATAATATTCACATTGAGAAATTCAATATTGTTGACTTAATTTTATAGAATAAGCATTTTGTTTCCTGGACCAGAAAAATTAGAAGAAAGCTTCTCTATAATTTTTTCTTATTCTGTATTTATCTAGCTTTATTTTGATTCAAGGACTACTCATTTTTGTTTATTCTATTGAGAGATATTAGATTTTGACAAAAAAAAATGCTAAATTCCCACTGTGCGCCCCTGGTCAATCTAATGTGAACGTAAAAAATCTGTTGTAGCTCACAGACTTAAAAAATGTTCTCGATGTACATTTAGCTCGAGATTATTATCGCGATTATTTCATTTTTACAATACGATTAGATTCGGATTTTTGCCTGGCTTCTATCTTTCTATTTTAAAATCTTCAATTTAGCGAAAGCTGTGCATCAAAAAGTCAAGCTCAGTAAGCGTTAGTACCGACTCTAGAGACTCGAGAAAGGCTGCAAACGAATAAATTATTTCGGCAAAGTATCTACGAGTAACGCACTGCGGCAGAATCCTACTCTTTGCCAAATGCACTTCTTCGCCATTTTCATGTATTTGTAGGTGCAGGGCGTGTGAGAATAGAAAGGTTCAAGGAACTCTTGGAAAAGTTTAAAAGAACCTCTTATTTCAAAGAATCAATCTTTTATATGTTAACGGATATTCCAAAGCTAAATCACTTTGATTAAAGTTCTTTAATTTCGAAAATGTACGTGTATTGTGAATAACAGTTGAATTTTTGGTTCAATGTTTGTCACAATTTCGACGCCTCCCGTTGATAAAAATAATGCTTATTCAATTGTCAAAAATATATAATTCTAATTCGAAGCTCAGTTCAATATGAAGCTAGTTCGTGGTCCGTGTAATATGATTCCTATTCAATGTTCAGAATAATATAATGCTAACTCAAAGTTTCGTTAAAAATAATTAAAATTCAAGTTTACGTACAATAATAAAAAATAAAAAAAACTAATTTTTTAATCTTTTAATTATTATATAATAATATAATTAATTAATTAAAAGATTAAAAAATTAGTTTTTTGTATTATTGTACGTAGACTTGAATTTTAATTATTTTAAACGAAACTTTGAGTTAGCATTATATTATTCTGAACATTGAATAGGAATCATATTACACGGACCACGAACTAGCTTCATATTGAACTGAGCTTCGAATTAGAATTATATATTTTTGATAATTGAATAAGCATTTTACCAACGGGAGGCGTCAATTTGTAAAAATATTTTTTACTATTTAATTTTGCAACTATGTGAAAATTTTAAAATTAAAGTCTGCTTGATAAATTTTTTAATTTAATTTTCACTTACAAGAAATTTGTGCAAATAAGGTAACTTATTAGAGTAGAATATCGTCAGGTAAAACGAGCGTTATGTAGGGTAAACAAAAAATTAATTTGAACTCTAGTCTCTTTATAATACTGCTTATGAACTGAAACGTAATTTCAGTTTAAAGATCTTTTTATAGTACCCCTTGGCGTGATAAAAAAGTTATGAATTTTTAAATAACAGGATTTCAGTAAATGCTGAAGACATTCGAGGAAAGATCGGTTTAATATTGGTTATTGAAAATGTATTAGTTATGATTGAATGATTTCTCATGGGAAATTCAAAATTTTTACCACAGCCAACTCGATATAAAGTCATTAGGGACTGATTGTTCATATTTCAGGAAATAGCAAGTGTATTGTTCCAGAAAATAGAATAATTCAGAGTATTGATTGAATTAATAAATTGGTATGAGGTAATATATAGATTTTGGTTTGTTACTATAATTATTTAACAAAGTAAAATAATAATAATTTCAAATCTCATAAAATGAGTACACAGAAAAATATTTGAAATAAGTTGAAAACTGGTGAATTGTCGGTGACTTTTACCTGATTAATCAATTGAAAATAATTCAAATTTTCAATACTGTTACTTAAATTGAAAATTATTTCTATCTATCAATCAGTCAAAAATTAATAACAATCTAGTCATTTTCAACTGATTTCCTGTGAAACTTTATTGATTAAAATCATGAATAGAAAGTGATTTTCAATATAAAATTATTCTCCTTAAATTTCATAATTATTCATTAATTTTTTTAATTATTTTGTTCTGTCGTCGATATTTCTCAACAGCTTTCGAATTTTTTTGGCAGTTGTCAATTATTTTTCTCATTTCTTAATTATTTTCGTCATTGTATAATTTTTCTTTTAATTATCAATTATTTTCTTCCCTTTTCAATTTAATTCTTTAATTTTCAATTTATTTCCTCCAATTTCAATTATTTTTTTCAATTCTCAATTATTTTATTCAATTTTTAATTATATTCAATATTCAATAAATCTCGTCTTTTCCCAATTATTATCAATCTTTTTTTTGAAATTTCAATACAATGCTTTTTATTATCTTCTTCAATTTTCATTTATTTTCTATAATTTTTTCTATAATTTTCTTCAGTTTTTAATTGACAACTTAATATTCTCCTTCAATTTTATAATTATTCTTTAATTTATTTAATAATTTTGTTCCATCTTCTATTGTCGATTAATCTCGTCATTTTTCGAACTTTTTTTACTTTTTTTTTCAATTCTCAAGTATTTTTCTTAATATTTAATTATATCAGTCATTTAGTCATTTTTCTTTTAATTATCAATTATTTTCTTACAATTTAAATTTAATTCTTTAATCTTCAATTTATTTCTTTAATTTGTAATATTTTCTCCAATTATTATTCTCGGCAATTTTCAATTATTTTTTTAATTAATAATTATTTTACCACGATTTACAATTATTTCCTACAATTTTTTCAATTATTCTTTAATTTTTACAATTTTTTTGGTCCGTTGTCTATTACTTTAGTAATTTTTCAAATTTTCTTTTCAATTGTCTATTATTTTCGTCATTTTTCAGATATTTTCTTCAATTTTTTATTTATTCTCGTCATTTTTCAATTATTTCTTTCAACTGTTAATTTTTTCCGCAATTTTCAATAATTTTCTACAAATTTTTCAATGTACAATTATTTTTCTTCAATTTTATAATTATTCTGTAATTTTTTCAATTATTTCACTCGAATGTGATTTATTTTTTTACAACATATAATTCTTTTTATCATATTTCAATGGTTTTCTTCAAGTTTCAAATAAAAAACTCATTTTTCGATTATTTTCTCCATCTTTTAATATTTTTAAATATATTTCAATTAATTTCCTAAATTTTCATTTATTATATCAAATTTTGATTATTGTCTTCATTTTTTAATTTTTTGAACGGGTTTTCAATTATTTTCTTTTGCTTAAAAACAAATTCTGTAATTTTATATTACTTTATCCTCTTCTTAATCATTTTCATTCTTTAGCATCATTACTAAAATTTCATTTTTTATCTGAAATTTCATTAATTATTTTCATTATTTTCAATTATTTCTGTCATTTTTTAATTACTCTTTAATTATTCTCTTTAATTAAAATTTTTAAGTAATTTTGTAATTATTTTCCTTTTTAAAAATATATTTAACGATTTTTTCAATTATTTCTCTCAAATTTTTTTTAATGTTTTCAATCTTTCATACCTTTAAGTTATTTTCTTCAAAAATTTCAATTATTTTTAGCATATTTGAATTATTTTTTCAATTTTAAATTAATTTTATCATTTTTCAATTGTTTTCCTCTATTGTTAATTAATATTCTCATTTTCTACAATTATTTTTAAAATTTTTAAGTATTTTTCTAAAATTTCAATTATTTTCTTTAATTTTTAATTATTTTCATTTGTTTTCATAATTTCCAAATTTTTTTTATTAATTATCGTAAATTTTATTTATTTTTAGCGTTCATTAATTCTTTTTTCCAATCTTTAGTTATTCTCATTTTTTTCAATTCATTTCTGGAATCTTCATGTATTTTTTTCAAATTTTAATTATTCTTTTTTTGTTTGAGAATATTCTATAATTTTGTCAATTATTTCACTGAAATGTGATTAACTTTTTACAACTTATCAATGTTTGTATCATATTTCAATTATTTTCATCAAGTTTCAAATAAAAAACTCATTTTTCGATTATTTTCTCCATCTTTTAATATTTTTAAATATATTTCAATTAATTTCCTAAATTTTCACTAATTATATTAAATTTTGATTATTGTCTTCATTTTTCAATTTTTTGAACGGGTTTTCAATTATTTTCTTTTGCTTAAAAACAAATTCTGTAATTTTATATTACTTTCTCCTCTTCTTAGTCATTTTCATTCTTTAGCATAATTTTTAAAATTTCAATTGTTTATCTGAAATTTCATTAATTATTTTCATTATTTTCAATTATTTCTGTGATTTTTTCATTACTCTTTAATTATTCTCTTTAATTAAAATTTTTAAGTAATTTTGTAATTATTTTCCTTTTTTAAAAATATATTTTACGATTTTTTCAATTATTTCTCTCAAATTTTTTTTAATGTTTTCAATCTTTCATACCTTTAAGTTATTTTCTTCAAAAATTTCAATTATTTTTAGCATATTTGAATTATTTTTTCAATTTTAAATTAATTTTATCATTTTTCAATTGTTTTCCTCTATTGTTAATTAATATTCTCATTTTCTACAATTATTTTTAAAATTTTTAAGTATTTTTCTTAACTTTCAATTATTTTCATTTGTTTTACAATTTTTTTTTAATTAATTATAGTAAATTTCATTTATTTTTAGCGTACTTCAATTCTTTTCTCCAATTTTTAGTTATTCTCATTTTTTTCAATTGATTTCTAAGATCGTCATGTGTTTATCTTAAATTTCAATTATCTTTTTTTGTTTAAAAATATTCTGTAATTTTTTTTAATTATTTCACTGAAATGTGATTTATTTTTTACAACTTATCATTGTTTTTATCATATTTCAATGTTTTTTATAAAGTTTCAAATATTGTAAAATCATTTTTCAATTATTTTCCAAAATTTATTTCCTTCAATTTTCAATTTTTTTCAATTCTTTTATAGGTTTCACAAGTTTCAAACTATTTATCTGAGATTTTAATTATTTCATTCAATTTTCAATTATTTATATGATTTTTTATATTATTTTCTTTAATTTTTAGTTACTTTCGTTCTTTTTCATAATTTCCAAAAAGTTTGTAATTATTTCTCTTTAATTAAAAATTATTCTCTTCAATTTTAAATTATGTTTATCTTGTTTCATTTTTTTTCTCCAATTTTTAATTATTTTCTTTTTTTTTCAATGCACTTCTGAAAGTTTTATGTATTTTTCTGAAATTTTTTTATCTTTCCTTCATTTTAAATATGTATTATATTCAATTTTATCAATTATTTTCTCAAGTTTTAGTTAATTTTTTCAATTTTATATTATTTATCTGAATTTTCAATCATTTTTTTTTCAATTGAGCCTCTGGATTCAAAAACCGCCTCTGCGCGTGAAAAGTCTGACGTATGGTAGTCGGGTAGCATTATTTCATTATTTAATTTTTTTCAATTTATTTTTAAGATTTCCAAGTAATTTTCTCAATTTTAAATTATTTTCTTTATTTTTAATACATTTCTATGAGTTTTTAAATTACTTTCCCCAATTTTGCTTCTCATAGAGGAAGCTTTGTGATATTTTTATTTTTTTTATTTTCATCTAAAAAGGGTAAATTTTCATTCCTAAGCAAATGTCCAGATCTATGTGTGTGTATGTATGTATGTGTGTGTGTGTGTGTGTGTGTGTAGCGTTTTTTGTGTACAAGATATCTCGAGAGCGCTTTAACGGATTCAAATAAAATTTGTATGACTTATTAAGCTCATGAATATCTAAATTTGGACACAGGGATTTTTGAAAATACCCAACCAAATTTTTTTGAGCACCTTTTTTCATCGAAAAAAAAACGTTTTTTGTTAAAAAAATTTTTTATGTTAAAAATACAACTTAAAGAATACAAAAATCATATTCCTTATCTGAAAACGAATCGATTGACCTATAGAACTTTTATAATTAATCAAGAATTCGTAAAATAATTCGTATTTTTACATTTTTTTGCATTAACATTTTTTTTTAACAACTTCTCCAATTAATTTATATATTATTAATTTCTTGCTTCCTCTATGAGAAAACAAATTATTTTGCTTACTTGGAAGCGAAATGTCCATGAAATGGACATAATTCTTACCTACTTTAATTGATTTCATTTTTTTTTTTTTCAATTAATTTGGAAAATTAGCACTTTACCCCTTTTAAATTAGCCCCACTTTGCCCCTTAATAGTTACACCACTGATATTATTATTTTAAAAAAAATTCCACGTGGACATTTAGAGTAGCGCGGGAGGGGGGGGGGGGTGGATCAAAAAGTGATTAAAAATTGTCCAAGTGGTATATGAACGACCGCTTAGAAAATTTCTTTCCATGTAGAAGGATTTTTCTTCTCCACCACCTGGAGATGCGCCCTAGGACACCAAAAACCCCACAAGGGTTGAAAGCGAAACTTAAATTTTTATTAAACCATAAAATTGACAATAAATTACAATTTTCAAAAAGATTGATTACAATAATACAAGTATAGCAATTTTTTTTTAGATTACCAAAACTAACATATTTACTGTCTATCTATTGTGTGTAGTATAGAATTAAGTCCAAGAGATGGACAAAAAATAGATTTCACTGAGTGGTTATTTTTATACAAGGATAAAGATGCCTGTCACTTTTTTTTCTTTGTCTCTGATTGATGAAGTTGATAGTTTTTTCTTTCTGGTTGCAGGTCGTGGAAGACTGGAAGTACGTCGCCATGGTCCTTGACAGAATCTTTCTTTGGATCTTCACGCTGGCCTGTATCGTCGGAACAGGATTAATCATCTTTCAGGCGCCGTGCCTCTACGATGACTCAAAACCAATTGACATAAAGTACAGCAAGATCGCAAAAAAGAAGATGATGTTGATGAACATGGGTCCCGAGGAGGACTAGTTGACAATTTTGTGTAAGCTTGTGCTGCGATCACAATTGGAGGTATCGGCCTTATCTAGTCGTTGCTTCTTCTCAGATACGCTGGACTTTAGGAAAATTTTTCAAAATTCCTTCAAGAAAGCGGGCGACAACGACGAACAACAAATGCAGATTAGGCGGCTGCGGCATCAATACGAAACGCCTCTTCCGCTTAACAAATTTTAGAGAAATGTTTCGATAAGCGAAACTCGTACATTAAATCTTCGCTCCGAAACAAAAAAAAAAAAAAAAACAAGAAATTCCATGATAATAATATCATCATCTCGTGCCACTAATTTTTTCTTTTTTTTTTTCCTTTAGTGGCCAAAGTGCGTGGATAATCTGCCAATGTCAGGGAAAAGATCCCGGTGCAAAATTCAAGTCAGGAGCGCCAAAACGCTTAGAAGCGGAGAGACTAAAAGTGCCAAATACCGCAAAGCGCGAACCGTATTTTTGTAAATCTGGTTTCATACGTAAGGCTAGAGTCGTGCGGCGAGACGTCGAAATCCGAACTGCCGATTTTATAAGAAAAAACACGTTTACGCAAAGAGACTCATTTTCACATTTACAACACTCACTCACACAGGTACACGATTCAATAAGTATGAATGTAAGATGTTTCTCGTTTTTTAAACAACTGCCAATCTCAAAAGCGGCCTGTAGCTCTAACTAGCCGGTTCAGGAGAGACTATAATTTTTATGAAATGTAAATTAATAGGATTTTTGGGAGAAGGAAATGATTAGGAAATTTTGTTGTTTGATACTGAGGATGATTGCTACTGAAGATTGCCAAAAGTGATGAGTATTAGTAAAAGTAGGGTATCCGGGCAAAATCCGTGAATTTAAAAAGATAAGGGATTTTTCAATTGGAAAGGAAGCGATTGGTTCAAGGAGAATTGGTGCCAAATTTTTTGCTTAGAGGCCGAATGGGCGTCGTATACGTCAACGTGCCAAACCATGGGACGCTCGAGATTTTTGCGGTTTTCTGGCAGAATTTTATTATGCAGAATCTGTTAGCGTTATTGCCGGAACAGGGAGAAGAGTATTGGAACAAAGTGGTGGTTGAATCGCAATATCGACAGTTTGTCCAAAAGCAAGCTTCTATATCGTTCTACAGTCGATTATATTATCAAGATCCATTTCCAAAGGTCTTCCCGTCGCGCCATTTTGGCCCAGAAAGTAGACTTCTGGAAAAAAAAAGACTGACCATTATTACTTTACACCGAATTAAGCATTCCCCGATTCAATTTTTTAATTTCCATTTCAAATTGATACTCTATAGGAATTAATAGTTTAGTCAATTCGAACCTGAATTATGAAAATGTGTACGAATTCTCAAAAAATTGTAGTTTACAATTGAAGATTATTGAACCACATAATGAAATGCAATTAATAGATACAAATTCGTGCTAAATTTGTGCTATTTTGAATTATTGGCATACTTTTTACTACTAATGTGGAAATTCCTCGACTATGTGTTCCGATAATATTGTGGTACAAATGAAGGCCTACTCAATTCCCGTGAGGCCCCCATGTAAACCGCAATATTACTTATTGAAGCAATTTCCACGCTGGTAAATCAGGTTCAAAGTGGAAATTTACAATTCAAAATTATTTGCCGAAAATGGTTGAAATCGAAAGAAATTAATTTTCTCAAATAGGGCAAAAATTATTTTTCACATGACTCTCACGTCAAGTTCCATTTTATAAATTGTATCACAAAGTGTGGAAATTCGAAATGTGAAAGGAAAACTGAAATGTGAAAAAGACACGTCCTTGCAAAAGGAAGTGTCTAACCAATTTCAAGATTTGCATTTTTCATTCAAAATTTGATTTATTCTTATTCGTGTTTAGACATTCTAGTCGCACGTTTCGAATTTCTTCCACTGAATTCTAATTTATCTAAGAATATCAAGATTTCTAGTTATCATTACAAGGACTTTACCTAATTCTCTCTTTGTATTCCTTTATTTATTATTTACCAAATTTTATTAATCGTTTTGTAATGTAAATATGTATCTTAAATGAAGCCTCGGGAGAATTAAGAATCGCCGGAGAAATAGCAGAAGTAAGTTAATTTAAAAAAAAAAAAAAGTCCAACAACCGAATCGCATTTATTTTGTGATTGGGTCGCTAAATTGAAAGGTTTTCGTTGACAGATAAATCGATCTTGTTTGACAAGGGTGGATGTCCTCTGTATCGATGATATCGAAGAAAAATAACAAGAGAGCTAATCGCCGGTAGAAATGTTGGATTCCAAGTGTTGATACTCGGCCAACACGCGTATCGATCCCTCGAAATGAAGAGATGAACGAAAAACAGGGACAGAGAGATGGGAAAGCGAAGAAACGGAAAGAAAAATTACGAGGAGAAATGAATGAAAGAAACACACACACGCACACATACATGAACATACACTCAAAAATTAAATCAAGATGGCATAAAAGGGCGCTGAGAGAGGCGCTTTCACACCCTTGTCACGGTGTAATAATCAATTTATTTGCTCACATAAAATTAATAACGTAATGTTAATGTGTATAGATATTCATAAAGTGTATTATATTTATTGATAAACTAAAGGTTAGCTAAAGATACAAATAATCTTTAAATTGACCGATTCAGAAATGATGACCCACACCGGAAAACATAAGGCAGATGAACTTATTAACAATCGATTTGTAATTTTTAATTAGGAGTTTAAATTTAGAGTTATTGGTAATCACCGTCTACCTTAAGATTTGCAACTTTTGAAAAAACACCTTATGATAAACTAGGTTATGTTACTGCGTTTGCGCACAAGTTCGTCGCCATGGCAACTAACTTCTGCGCAGACGCAGAAGGTACCCGAACTTAAGGAAGAAGCGTATCTTAAGGAACGGTAATAACTCGAAAAATAAGTTTTGAATTAAAAAATGACTTCCAATTTGTTTTTTTAATATCTGTATAACTTTTCAAAACGATTATGTATGAAAATCGGTTTCATACAAAAGTTAATATTTTGTTTCCGGATTATAGTATCTAACAGAAATAGAGTAGAGGAGACTGCCCTACAGTGGATTTCTAACTGTGGACAACTTTGATAAATACAAATTCAATTAATTAACCATACAGAATATTAAATCATTTGGTAATTCATATACACGACAGTTGTTATTATTGTTGGAAATAATTTCCGAGTTATATAAAGTTATTCACTTTAGGTCACTCTTCTCTTTTGCCTGCTTGAAACTTGATAAAATAAATCCTTCATTATTTTTAATTACTCACTGATATGTCAACTTTAAACACGTTTTGCGTAAACACACGCTAAAATTGACTAAAAGGGTAATTTTTCTTGAAGACCAGCAATTGCTGGTTTTAAAATTATTTATTACTTAACCACTTTAAGGTATTTGAGAAGTTCTAAAAGCCGTCTTATGTTTTCCGTGGCTGTAAAAAGGAATTAGAATGCAATATAGAAGAAGATGAGATAGAGAAGTTAGTGTGTGTTGAGAAAAGTTGTGTTGCAAGACTGAATGTATGAGTGAACTAGACAAAGAAACCGAGGAGATATGGTATCTTAAAAAAAAAGGGGTAATACTTGCAGTCGAAACGAGCTGCTCGATAAAAATAATAAACGAGCGGGAATAAAATAAAAAGAAAGAAAGAAAACACGAAGAGTTTTGTAATAAATATCAAAAACAGTAGAAATTGAATGGACGATAAATAATTGAGGTGAGGAGGATCGAGAAATTAGTCGATGATCGTTCCTTGGATTTTAATCGATGGCTAAGTAGAATAATACCATGAGAATATTAACTTTTTTACGCAAACCAAGAGGCAGAATTAGAAGAAAACTAAAACCGAGAGGACAAATGATTATTAGCTTAATGACAGTTTTTGGGTCTCACAAGTCAAATAGACTATCCAGCAGACACTTTTACATAACATTACAAATGTGTAATATATAAAATGATAGAGTAATTTTTCAGTTTAAAAAAAAAAAGGGCAGAGTTGTAACTACTTTATTCAATATAGATATTTAATGTTATATACTGTCATATAACTGTTAAATAATGTTATGTAACTGTTTAAAGTTTGCTGGGGTAATTGATATGGAAACACGCACACATGCACACACAAAGTTGCGCGTACGATGATACGAGTCGAGATTGAGGGGAGCGACTATCGAGCATCGAATGTCTAAAAGTCTCCGGAGCAGCAATATACTCTTGATGTTGTGCAGTCAAGGAAATATACAATTTTTAACTTCAAAACAGTTTTTAAATGTATCTCTCAAAGATTTGAAAAATTCCAGCAAGGAAAATATGTTGGTTTTTTAATACGCAGAATTGTACGAGAATTAAATTTTCTACTGAAAACGTACGGGAATTGTATTTCAGGTTTTTGCTGCAGGCCATGCAATATAAATTACTCTTTATTAATCTGGAAGCTTGAAAATAAAGAATTTGATATCTTATTTACGTGAAAAAAGTATATGGAAAAAACATACTTTAAAAAAAGTCACAGAAGTCAGTTGAAATTAAATTAGGATTTTAGTCGTGTTGATTGTTTTTTAATGAGATTTTTTATACGAAATTTTATCTACAAAATAACATCAGTATTGGCAAATAATGATTGAAATTGGAACAAGGAATTCGAGGAATTATAAAATTTTTATGAATCAAAGTTCATAAATATGGCAACAGCGCAAGTTGGCTTTTCTCGTGAATTTACTCTTATACTTTTAAAATCTGTCATTTTTGGAATAACTTGTACTTTTTTGTATTTTCCAAACAGACCAAATTGACAAACAACAAAAATTCGAGGTCCGTCTGTTGCACTGATTTTAGGTGCTTGTACTGATACAGAATGCGACGTTGCCGTCTCTACTGAACATATATATAGACGCACATAGACGTAAATATATTAGCTTCTCTTGGTGCATACGAATTGTACCTTCACAACATTATGCATTCTGATGCATTCAGAACTGTAATATTCAAAGCAACAAATAGCATTAAAGCATCCCTTACTTATCCAATTTCATCAAAACATTCACAAACACTCAACCAATTTCGCTACTGATATTATTTTTCTAAAATACATGAAATTCTGTTATTAACAAAATGTTACTGAACGCACGACTAATATCTTATTAAAAACAAACAAATTGGTTCGTTTTTTCAGAAACCAAAACTAACAAATAGATAGTCATGAAAATTATTCAATTGTCGCCATCTGGTGCGCAAAAAAGTAAACAAAAGCCGCGAAAATTTGAAAAAATTAAATAAAAGGCGTATAATTGTATATTTTCTTTTCTGTGCGTTGCTCGATGTCGTTTTTTAAAAATCCTATGGCAAATCTAAGTAAAATATTTCGTCAGAAGATTATACGAAGTGTACTGTTAATCGTAAATAATAACAATAATCGCTAAAGCAGCGTTAACGAGCGTAACATTAAATATATTAATAATAATAATAACGATAATACCTGTAATTATAAATGTAACAAGAATAATAAGGAATGCTAATAATTATGATAACGATAGAAATATTAACTATAACAAATTAAATCATTTATTACTCGTAAATAAACGTGATAATTGACTGGGACAATGACGATGACGAGAATGAGAACGACGAGACAGATATAACGATGATGATGGTACACATACACATGTTGTTGTTGACAATTTTCGGCTATAATCAGTCGATTAACCAGTCCGGTTGGTAATCGATTGCACGACGTTACCGGAGCATGCTCGTGTGCCACGTGGAAAAGGCGTCCTTTTTAGGTCTTGTCCTGACCCCTACGTCACAGAAAGCTCAATCAATCACGCGTCTTCCCATACGACTCCCATACCGCGACGATAACGCGGTCATAGTTATCGAAAATGCAGATTTGTCGTCAGAATCTCATAGGGAATTTAATATGCACGATCGCATCCAACCCACAACCCTCGTTTCCATCTCATTCTGTCTCTCTCCCTCTTGTCTCTCTCTCTCTCTCTCTCTCTCTCTCTCTCTCTCCCTCTCTCTCTCTCTCTCACTCTCTCTCTATCTCTCTTCCTCTCTCACTCTCTTTTCCCTACACAAGTCTTGGTACCGTTCCCGCTTTGGAAGAGCAACTTTCCACTAGGAGAACTCGTTAAGTTTCTAATCTAAAGCTGCTAAATTCAAATAACCAGTCTCTAAGATATTGAGTTCCGGACCTGATTATTTTACTCTAAGGAAGTGGTGTTAGTTAATACGCTCATGGAACAGTTTATTAGTTCATTGATAAGAAAATGTTACTGTGATTTTTCCGATTATATGAAGTTTACCTTATTAAAGCGTTGTTGGTTTCTAATATCAGGTTTATGGAGACTAATAACTAGATTTAAAAGAAGAACTAAGAAAAATATTCTTTGAATTCTATAAAGTTAAATTAATTACACTATGGGACAAAATTGTGGGACTATTTACAAAAATGGGATTAAAAACGAGCGTGATCAAATGTTGATAACTTTGTGAGATATAAGCGAATTGAATTTGTTCATATACCATTGGAAAGCTTATAAAATTTGCCGTTAAATGGTCTTATTTTAAAGCTTTTTCGATCAATAGAAAAAGAGATTCAATGTGATGAGGACAGGTGAATTTTTAGTTTTTTGTCAATTTTCATTGTTCGAGTTTGGTGGACTGCATTTTCTAGAAAAGTAATTGGAAGTTTTTTAAATTACGGTAAACTAAACCTTGAACTGTTAGCTTTAAAATTAGCCATAGAAAATTAAAATATCTTGATTGGTTCAAAAGTTATATGTAAATGTGTATGATGAACAAAACGCAACATTCCGTTGTTTCCTCCCCTCTCGGCCTATTTGCCATATACCGAGCATTAGAAACGTTGCGTTTTTTCGTATACGCATTTACTTATAACTTTTGAACCAGTCAAGATATTTTAATTTTCTATGGCTTATTTTAAAGCTAACAGTTCAAGGTTTAATTTACCGTAATTTAAAAGACTTCCAATTACATTTTTAGGAAATACAGCCCACCAAACTTGAACAATGAAGATTGACCAAAAATAAAAAATCCACCTGTCTTCATTACGTTGAATCTCCGTTTCTATTAATCGAAATAGCTTCAACATAGGATCATTTAACGGAAAATTTAATAAGCTTTCCAATGGTCTATGGCAAATTTCAATTTGCTCATATCTGACAGAGTTATCAACATTTTAAGACTGTCATGTTTTTAATCCCATTTTTGTAAGTGGTGACACAATTTTAACCGGTAGTGTATAACCAACTTCAATGACACAAATTGGTTCAAATTAGAAATATACTGTTTAAAAATAACAGCAGCTCTAATTTTTTTTTGTTCAAAACTTTTGGGGAATTAAACAGGACTTATTTCTCTATAGAAGGTGACTGCACCTAGACGATGGTCCATCCAAAAAAAAACTTATTGGCAAATTTTTTTGTGAATCGGATATTTCTAAGAATGCGAATTGATGATTGACATTGAATAATTTGAATAGAAATTTTCTTTAATGAGAGATTTCCTATTAGAGTAGACTGTTTCTAATTTCAACATTTTGGGAGAGTTTGAATTTATAGACTTCGGGCACGTTAAGAAGCAAATTGTTGCGTAATATGTTTCTGCGCAAGATGTTGACAGACATTAAAGGTCCGCCATTTATGAACGTCATATTTTGGCTATAAGGTTGGGTAATAGAGGAAACTAGAAGTTATAGGACTAGTGATATGCTGTGTCCGGCATTACTAAGTAATACTAAATTCTGGACCGTAATTACTGGTAAAGTGTTATGGAAGCCATAATAATTGAATAATTAATTCTAGGCGTCTTTTATTTACATAATAACGTCATACACATAATTATGGTGCCATTTCACTATTTTTGACATTGTTGTTTATTAATTATAAACACAAGTTTTTTTAAATTATTTTAATTATATTTCACTTTTTTCCTAAACCTTAAATCTATTTTCCGCAAATTTCAATTATTGACTTTATTTTTAAGCACTTTTTGAATTTTAATTATTTTCTCTTTGACAAAAAACAATTTTAGAAATTCTCTCGTAACGAGCTTAACAATTACTTTTTTTGAAACATTTCTGAAATTTTTTTCTGTCTGTCAAAATGTTGACAAATCTTCGTAGTCTTCATAATGTAAATTTCTCTCTCTTTTAAATAGTAAAACTCTACACAAAAATAAGCAAAACAATGCAAAAGTAAGGTTATGTATCCAACAACAAACAAGACTGTCGTCTGCTAGCTTTTATTAAAAATTTTTTTATTTTTTATTTTTATTTTTACTCGTTCATAATGTACCCAAATTGTAACATAATATTAATACTAATAAAAACAATAATAAGAAAATTGTTTTTACTTCAACAAAATCACCAAATATTTTAAGTTTGCTTTTTACAATTTTTGTAACGGTTTACCAGTAATTACCGGAAATTACCAGTATGGTAATTACTTACTACTTTTGTAATTGACACAAGCCCATAACCATATAGGACCTTGAAATTAGAGACGTTCAACTTTAATGAGAAATACTAAAGATTCTATATTTTGACAAGTATAAACTGTACAGGAAATTTTTAGGTTATTTTGTCAAAAAAATGGAATGACTTAAATCGAAGATTTCTTGTTAATAATCAGCAATTCCGCATTCTGAACAAGAAATCTTCTATTTAAGTAATTTATTTCTTTTATAACAACCTAAAAACTTTCTATACTATTCATAATTGTCAAATAGATTCAGTATCTCTAATTAATAAGTAATTTCTCATTAAAGACAAGTTTTATTCATAATTATTCAGTACGTCATAATCAATCCGCATTTTTAAAAATGTCCGATTCACAAACAAATTTATCAATTATATAGAGGGTAGTTCCAAAAAATTTAATGGAATTAAACAAACTGAATAATTGTTTAAATTAACTTGATTAAAAATTTACAAAAATTAACTTTACTAATGTTTTAGTCAAATTAGACGATGAGTTGGTTGAGTTATCTCAGTTAACAAAAAATCTTTTTTAAAAGTAGTACATTTCTAGTTGAACCAATGTGCGTAATTAAAATTAAAATTATAGAGAGAAATCAGTGCAGTTAGTTAAATCTTCATTAAAAAGTGCATAGCATATATATAGTCATTTTAATGCTTTGAAGTACACATTTTTCATATGTGATAATTACTTTACATGATCGTAACAGGATCAAAGTAAAAAAGATGTTTTAAAATTTTAATTTCAAAAATTAAGGTAAAAGATCTTCTGCAAAAACCAGAGTTCAGAAATGTAAATTTATTCTGAAAAATATGTGCGAAAAATGCATATTTTTGCAGGATTATGAATAGTTACAATTCAAAAATTGAAAAATGGTGAGCAGGTCGAAAAGGGTTAATATGTGCAAGTATTTTAAATTAGAAAATGAAAAATGTGTCATAAATTCAGTTAAATTAATAAAAAAATTTTCCATGAATGTATTAAAACTTCATTTAGAAATAAATTAAGATTCGATTGTACGTAAGGTGCACGTCTAAAAACTATTTTTTTTATTTTATTATTTATTGTGTATATATTCGAGGCATTTCATATCGGTATAAGACCAGATAGCAAATTTTATAAAATCGTCTGCGTTTTCAATTTTTGAAAAATGTCAAATTTCCTCGGAAAAAATAGATAAATTTCGTTACACAAATTGTTGAATTTAAAACTGTGGACAAGCAATTAACTTTCTGCATTATTTAGAATACGATTTGGTTTGAGTGGTTTCTGAATGTATTTTGAAAATTATAAATAGGATAAAAATTTATAGGTTATGTTGTAAAGAAAATAGAATGATTTAAATGAAAGATTTCTTTTTAAGAATCCGTAATTCTACAACTAAATAGAAATCTCCGATTCAAATATTCCACTGCTTTTACAACATAACCCAAAAATGTTTAATCAGGTTCATAATTGTCAAAATAGATATATGCTAAAAATAACTATTAGGGTTATTTTTAATAATAATTTTTTTTAAGAGAAAAACCGCGGACAAATTTTGCATATACAATTGAAGTTATTTTGCATCAAATGCCCTTAAGCTATGGTAAAACGTTTTTCGTCAAAACTATTTTTGGACAGAGAAGCTCTTCCACTGATGTGGAATGCCCCTTTTATATCATTATATTCCACGAGAATTCATCGAAAAATTCCGGATATTACTTTCCGTGCAAATTTTCTACGCGGGTTGTAACAATTTAATAACTGCGAAATAAAGTTACTTGAATAGTGGACAGTTGAAAAAAAAAACCAGTTAATAAATAAATTGACACTCTCCTTAGTACGATTATATAGATGTTCTTCTGTCATTTACCATCGGCTAATGCAATACGTTTGTGCAATGACAAGTCATATATCACTACAAAATTTCATCCTCAAAGTCCCTTGAAGATGATCCACACTCAGTAAATCATCTATCATGCGAAGAAAAAGCCATCTCTGTTTGACCCATTTTTTATGCTATTACATTTTTATACCAGCTTATGGACATAAAAAATGGTAATAAGGTTTTATGGATAAATCGATATTCTTTGAGTAACAGGAATTCTTCTAGATTACCGAGCTTAAAGAAAGTTAATATTGCAGTCTGTGAAATTACAAAATTTCAATTGATTTCCGTATAATTAAATCGTTTTGAGTTTTCTCAAGAACCGGGGATTCATCTCCTTTTTTCTTCCCTCTCTCAATTTAAGAACTAATTAGTAACGGGAATTTATTCTGTGTAAAGTTTTGTGGTTGTAAGAAGAGTAGAGAATGGAGGAAAAGAAAGAAGGAAAAATTATTCAGGTTTGTTATTTTTTTTTTTATGGAGGAGAAAAGCTTGTTCATAATTAGAAGTAAACCTTACTTACAAAGTTATGTAAATACAAATAATCGAGCTCTTCATTAGCAATCTAAAGTTAAGCGAAAAAAAGAACAAAGTAAATTAAGTAAAGGCTATTAACGGTTAAGTAGCTTAAGTAAAAGTAAGTTCTGATCTCGTATTCGTCGATGGATAAGAAAATTAGACGATTTATTATTTCATAGGAATCACTATCAACGCGCAATTTCTATCCGTTCCATCGTTCAAAACCAACTCGATTCGGTGCCCGAACATCGTTTCTCAGTTTGCTTTCTACTTTTCTCTTGGCTCTATATTATTCATGATCAACTCGAAAATAGATTATTTTAGCTCTTGTGGTAAAGAACTTAGTCTTCAGTCTTAGCTTGCTGGGACCGATGCGCAAACATTTTATTGACACCAGATTGGTTTTCAGGGATTTAAAATAAGATCTTTTCGTATTCCGCGTTAAAAAGGTGGAAATTTCGTTCCATCTCTAATCTCTTCAAAAAAAAAAAGAAAAGAAAACCGTTTTAATTCTCACTCAAAGCTTCCATTAAACAGATTTCCGGACTGTTTCCAGGAAGGTAATACCCGGCAAAATATATTTCAAGAGTGAATTGCAAACTGAAATTTCGAAAAGTGTTTTTTTCTCTCTCTCTTTTTTTCTTTTATTTGTTTAACTTCAATTAACTCGTTTTAAAATATGCAAGTAAACCGAGTCGATATAGTATTGAATGAATGAAAAATCCGGCAATTTTTATTGAAAGCCGCGCGTATTCTGTCTTCCTGCCTATGAATTTCCAATTTCTGGCCAGAAATTAAACTCTGAAAAAGTATGAATCAAACGTTCGAGCAAGTCATGCGTTATAATAGACCGTTAAGCTATTTACTGTATATTAATAATTTAAGAAGTAATTAATTGTAAGTAATTAACTAGATATCTCCGATTGCAATTCCTCTTCGGTGAAAGCTGATCGCTTCCAGTTGCGGGATTGCAATCGCAAACGCTCAATAAAATCGTCGGAAGCTCAAGTTTCAAGGAGCTTTTCTGACAGGACGCTTTCGGGATGATCCGATACGGGATTGGTCTTGTTAATTTCGCACTAACACGTTTTTAAGACACTGATATACCGCACTTTGTCAAATTTAACCGTCCATAGTAGAGAAATTTTCGGGAGAAAAGTGCACTGATATTTAAATCAATTTGAATTCACTTGTTTTTTTTTCTGAGTAGGTTTATTAAAATCAGGTACTTGAAATGTTTAAATTAAAGACGATATTTGGTTAAAGAAAGTGTGTTTCTTTTAAAAAATATAAAATTGTTTTTTGAAACAGGAGACAATCTGATAATTTCTGTATACAATGCAAAAAAGGCGGGAAAAGAATTTTTATTAATTTTTATTTATTTGCGGAGACTCTAATTGCTGAATAGAACGTCCCTTGATTAATTTTCTGGCAGATGTGAGGGAAAAAGAAAATTGTTAAATGACTTAAATGTCCCTGAGGCACTAATGCGCCACTAGCGGCACGGTTTAAAATATTGTACTAATCAACACGGTCGGTAACAAATTCCCTGTCGATTAATATCAAACTTACAGGATTTTGGATTTATGAAAACTAATAATTATTTCTGAGTAGGAGAAAAATGCCTTCTGGAAATATATAAATAAAAACGTATTTAACTTTAAGAAAAATTGTCAGTGTTTCTATTTACCGTTTTCTGTTACTTTATCAAATATCAGTTTTTTTAAATATATAATTAGATTATTCTTTTACTTATTTCATTTTAGTAAATGCTTCACTTCTACTCATAATTATTTATTAATTTATATGCATTCAAAACGCTTTTAGTTTGATATTCGCTGAAAAAAGATTCGTTACCGACCGAGATTATTAGTACAATATTTTAAAAATTTGTCGCTAGTGGTGCTGCAGGAAATAATTTCTTTACATCAAATTAAATAAGAAATATTTTTTTCTTTCTACCAAATACTGTTTCCATGCATCTGAATTTTTAGAAAACTCTTTGCAATTTACCTAGAAAAAATAAAGAACCAATAAAAAAGACCGGGACAACATTTATTAGTTTTACTGTAAAAACTATGAAACTTTTAAATAATATTGTAAATTTTCACAATAATTAAAGTTTTTGATTTATAACTGAAAGCAGCAATAAATAATGTTGCAATAAACAGACAAAAATATGTGAAAAAGTGTTTGTTAAATTGAAGAAAACTTTAAATTAAACACTTCATTGTTCTACTTTAACGAAAAAAAAGACCAAATTTTCTGATTGTCTTAAAATTTTTATAAATTATTCTCAAAAAAGTAACTAATCCCTAAAATATGAGTTAGTTTACTTAAAATTGCTGTAAATTGAAAAATAAAATTTTGTGTTTTTTTATGGATACTTTGCTTCCTTATAGAGATGTTTTACTTTATTTATGGGACATAAAAGTTTAACGCCTGAAACTGATGCGTGTTAAATTTTCTAATATTAGAAAATCGATTTTTCACGTGTGGTTCGTAGTAATCGATGCGTTTTTAAATCATCTACAAATACATTAGAATTTTTAAAAGAAATACAAATTTTAATAAATTTACAAAAAAATGAAAAATATGAGAAACACAAAAGTCCTATTTTTAAGAAAATTTTAAATAACCCTGCATAGCACGACAGAAAATATTCACTAATAAGGTGAAAGATGTGCCTCAAAAAATTCTACAAATTAAAAAAAATGTAAAACTAGCAGCACGCTTTTTTAAGAAATTGGCAAATAACATTTTCTGAAAAACTTTAAAACGCAAAAAAATATAGTTAAAGGTGATCGATTAGATTCAAAACCATACAATTTTATGTCCCCTTCGGGACCTACAATTTAAAAAAAATTCATCTCTATGGCTCTTATGGGATTCAAGATATTCATGAAAATGCCATGTATATGGGTCACTTTTTTTTTAAAAAGTTACATCTAATTTAAATTTACCCATTTTCTATTTCAATGAAATTATTCGCTATGTTAAAATTTGGAATAAATTAAAAAAAAAGTATTAAATTAGTGTCAATTTAAAGTAAAATAATTTATTTAATCGTAATTTAAATTTTAATTAATTTGATCATTATTTAAAAATTTGTAATATTGTTTAAAATATGTAAATTTTCAAATTAGAAGTTAAGAGCAAATTTATTTCAATAAAAAGTAGTTTATTATACAACAAGGAAAAAAGTGAGCGTTTCCTGTATTTTTTTACATTTAATTATTAACATTTAATTGAATTCTAACATTTGTTTCGTGTTTGTTTTTATCTAAAAAAAATAATTTGTACAAAACAAATATTTATGACAGACTTTTTCAGGATTTTTGGCTTTTTGACATAACCTCAAATTAAAAAACTGTTTTCAGCAGCAAAAAGACAACAGAAACTGATTTGAAAAAATTGTGTTTTTATTTAATTGTGTCAAACAATAAATATTCGAATCAAAAGTAATAAGAAAAATAATAAACATAATAAAAATATTTTAATTTTGTTAATTCGACTTTTGTTCTTATACTGCAAAACATTTTGTTCCAAAATAATTTTATTTTAAGGTAATAGAAGTTGGCCGCTAGAAATTTTTGGAAATCTATTTTTATTCTGTTTTTTTTTTTTGCGAAAAATAACTTTTTAGTTTGAGGTTATGTCAAGAAGTCACAGATCCTTAATTATAAACAAATTAATAATAATGTCTAAGTGCATTTTGTTGTTTAAGGCTCAGCATTTGTACAAGGGGACTTTTTAAAATAATCAAATAATTATTGAAGATTTTATTTAATTTAAGAATTTATCAAATACTGAATATTAGACTTTTTGGCGTCAGGAAAAACTTACTTTTATCCCAGGTTAGAAACCCACTTTTGATGCGTGTGTTAGTGAAAATAATTTTTTAATTTAATTTAATTATTATTATTATTATTATCGTCTCTTCTCTCTTACTCTCATCTCCCCACTCCAGTTATACGCCGCTCTTAATCCAAGTTTTTTTTACACCTATTTTTAAACCAGCGGTGTAAACAAACTCTAAAAAATTCAATTTATATAATCTGTTTGTCTTTTTTTCCCCCCATTAAGATTGAAAATAAAATCACTGAAATGCAATTTTATGGATTTATTGATGATTTAAAAATTCTTAACACAATAAAATAGATATTAAAACATACTATTAACAGGTGCTTTTTATAACAAGTTTAGTGCGAAGTTAGATTAACCCCGTCCCGTTTAGGTTTTAGGACAGCCGCGAATTATCGACTAATCCGAATCCCATCGAAATCTATAAAACAAGTGATTTTGTTTCATTCGTTAAAGCTTTTGTCTAAAAGTAATAGGTGAAATTAAACCCAGGTGCTAGTCGTTAAAACTTTGAAAATAGGATCCGGATTTATTCCTCGATCGCGAATATGACTCTATTTCCACGTTGGCACACTTGCGAAAATTTCTTGTTAAAATAAACACGAGATTGTTATTAAAGTTAATAGTCAGACGCGCGCGAGTAATTTACAGTAAATTAATGTGACGTTAGTTATCGTTATTTTATTATTAAACCGTGAAAAAAAGTAAGCGCAAACAGCCAAAAAAGAAGAAGAAAAAAACAGTTCACGTTCCGAACAAAAAAAATTTCATACTGGTTATTGAAAAAGTTTTAGAAAATTTAATTAGTCATTTATAATATGAAGCTTTTTAGTGGAGAAAGGTTAAATTTGAAAGATAAGATGAAATATTTTATGTAAATTTCTCTATAAATAGAATTTAAGTTGTTAATTTTTTGAAATTCTTAACGTGCCAAGCAATCGACCAATTCAATAAAAGTATTGGGAGTACCTATATACCTAAATTATGAATTATTGAATGAGTACTTCCACGTCTTCCTGGAAATTGAATGTAAATTGAGACTTTTGCAGGATTAAAATGCAAAATTCTTGTCTGAACAAAAATCACGAAATCGTATATATTCAAGAAAAAGAATATTGAAGTCCCAATAATATTGCGGCCTCTGCCCATTCCATTTTTATCGCGCAATATTATGACTAATTTGCCAATTTCCACACGGGAGAAGAATGCTTCGAATTTGAAGATTTTTAACACAATGTATTGCATAACAGAAAAGAAGATACGTTTCTATACTAATTAAAGAATAAATTGAATCTGCTTATTGAATACTGAAAAGCAGAGTTTTTACATTAAGTGTGTATTTTTAGAAGACTTAAATTTAAAACTAGAGAATTTAAACATTTTTCACTCTTTGTACGAAAGAAATTTGCGACAAAACAGTGCATCCTGTTGAGGGGCTTTTCATTCATATAACAATTTGAAATTTTCATTTTCTGCTTCTCCACTTGCTCGAAAAATCTAGATAGAAAATAAAATCACCTAGATAGAACATTATAAAATCACACAGATAAACAAAAAAATATTTAATAAAAGAATTAAAATTTCTTTTCTTATACTGGAGGAATTTATTCTTGACTTTATTTTGAAAACAAGAAGAGAAATTTTTTTTTTTGCAATAAAAATGCCCGACTCTTTGAAAAACAGCTTTTCGATAAAAATAAACTTTTATAAATTTACGCTTTTATCGAGCTAATGAAACTTTTGTATACCCCAACTGTTTTCATAAGATATAATATAAAGAGTCAAAGGAGAATGTGTGACCACTGAATGAGTGCTTGAAAATGAACGTTTGTTCTGTAAAATAGAAACTGACACATTTCTATAAATTGATGCGATCTCTTCTCTCAACTATTCGTTAATAAAAATTTCTTTGGGACAAGTATAAATTGACATTTTATGTAAACATTATGCGAAACTAAAGGACCGTCAGATACACAAAAATACTAGAGAAGTCAAATGAAGATTTGTTTACTCGTCTGAGTACATAATAAAATCAAGCTTTGATGTTCGCTGGTGAAAGGGTTCAAAGCGAAAAGCCAACTAGCGAGTAAACATGAAATTTAATGAGCTAAATGTTTGCCTTTTGTAAATCACAAATTTGTGTAGACAGTAGTCGGTAAATAAAGCACAAAACTTTTCTGTTTCAAATTTTCGTTTTTCAGATTCGGGATACTGTTATTATTTCTCACTCTCTATTTTACTTTTATGTGTACTTATTAACAAATATTTTTTATTAATTTATCAGTTTTGTGACATATTAGAAAGAAAAAAAAAGTAGTAATATAAGAAGGAACGGAATAATCGAATTTATTTTTTTAACAGCTAAAATAATGAATCTGAAAGAGTTAATATTGAAAAAGTGAGGGAATTTCACGAGGGACATTCACATTTGTAACAATAGCCCACATGTTATTCAATTTATTCGGTTTAATTGATGAAAAAAAAGCGGAAAACCGAAACTTTGAAACGAGAGGCCCGCAAGGTTTACTTTTATTTAACAATGGAGTTGAGAATGAAGAGGGCAATGCAAGGGCATATTAATAAGCAGCGTTAAATTCGTGTAATGTACATACTTTAACAACTCTTTGACAACAAAACTGAAAAGAAAAGAGACAAAGAAGTAAAGAAAGAAAGTCAACTTTTCCCGCTACAACGGGTAAAAACTTGACCAACAAACTTGAGTAGCACAAAGTGGACAGAGAAATGTTGAAAGTGAGAAAATAACGTTATGTCCTGCCTAGTGCAACCTAAATATGAGACTTAAATAAAAATTTAATAATAAAAACTAGATCCTGAAATGACACTTTATTACATGGATTAAAAGAAAATTATTACGAATAATGATAATAATAATTGATACGCTGAAAGACTTTTTAAAGTAGAATTTAAATGTCATATTGATCATTTCAATGATACGAATAAATACTAATTTAATTAGGGGCTCAAGGGAAAGTAAAATTTAACCTAAAAATTCTTTACGGAATTTCGAGACGAATGCTTGTCAAACGGAAAAACGTATTTACTGTAAAAATTGTCAATTAATTTGTAGGAAATTTGACGCACTTTTTACTTGCGATTAATTAATTATCAAAACTGAAAAAGATCGCAATCGATAAAAAATAATTTCCGCTTTTCGTTTTTGTCATATTTTATTCTGCCCTCTAGAGTTTCGAAAAGGGAACCATAATTAAACAGCGGAACGGAACGCGCGAAATATTCAAATGGGAACAAGAGAATATAAGATTTTTTTTTTAAATTTCCGTATCTGAAGATAGAAACGATGTAACAAGCATTAGTGTTTCACTAAGAATTATTCTATTTTATTTTATTATGATGTTGAAGTTTACGATGTTGCAGCAAAGAAAAAATTTAAAATAAAAAATAATATAGTAAACAATTTTTTTTTTACACAAAATGGTGGACATTGTGACCCAGAAAAATTTAAAAAAATTTCATCCCCAAAACACATCCGGAACCCAGTGTTTAAAAGGAAAAATGACCCCTCAAAAATAAGAAAAATTATTAAAATGTACCCAATTTAGTAAACATTTTTTTTATTTCGTGAAGTGGTGTGTATTGTGCCCCTGAAGCTTAAAAAATGTTTCTTCCCCAAAACACATCTGGAACCCAATGTTAGAAAAGAAAAACGACCCCTCGAAAAAAAAAAAATTATTGAAAAGCACCAAATTTAGTGACCAATTTATGTATTGTATAAAAGTAGCATAAAATGAGTCACCAAAGCATTAAAAAAAGTATCATCCTCAAAACACATCCGGAACCCAATGTTTAAAAAGAATAACAACCCCTCAAAAATAAGAAAAAATATTAAAATTCACCTAATTTTGTGAACAATTTTTTTATTGTATAAAGTAGAGTAAAAGACACCCCGAAGCAATTAAAAAAAAGTTTTATCCATAAAACACAACCGGAACCCATTGTTTAAAACGGAAAACGAGCCCCCCCCCCCAAAAAAAAAATTATCGAAATGCACCAAATTCAGTCATGAATTTTTTTATTGCATAAAATAGAATAAAATGAGTTCCCAAAGCAGTAAAAAAAGATTTGTCTAGCAAACAGATCCGGAACCCATTGTTTAAAAAGCAAGTCGACCCCAAAAAATAAAAAAAATTATTAAATTGAACTAAATTTACTGACCAATTTTTTTATTGCATAAAATAGAATAAAATAAGTCGCTGAAGCATTAAAAAAAGTATCATCGCCAAAACACATCCGGAACCCAATGTATAAAAGGAAAAACGACCCCTCAAAAATAAGAAAATTTATTTAAATGCGCCTAATTCAGTGATCAATTTTTTTATTGCATAAAATAGCATAAATGAGTCTCTAAAACATTTAAAAAAAGTTTTTTCAATAAGACACAACCGGAACCCAATGTTAAAATAGAAAAAGTACCCCTCAAAAATAAAAAAAATTATTGAAATTCACTAAATTCAGTGACTAATTTTTCTATTGCATAAAATAGCATAAAATGAGTCGCCGAAGTATTAAAAAATATTAAAACCCCAAAAGTCATCCGGAAACCGTCAATAAAAAATAAAAACTACCCCAAAAAAATGAAAAAAATTATTAAAATGCACCAAGTGAGTAATTTTTTTATTGCATGAAGTAGAATAAAATGAGCCCTCAAAGTTTAAAAAAAAGTTTTATCTATAAAAGACAACCGGAACCCATTGTTTATAAGGGGAAACGAACCCCCAAAAATTAAAAAAAATTATCGAAATGCACCTAATTCAGTAAACAATTGTTTTATTGCATAAAGTATCGTCCATTTTACCTCGAAACATTAAAAAAAGTTCACCCCCAAAACTTATCCGGATACCCTCATTAAAAAAAAAAAACTACCCCTGAAAATAAAATAAAATTATTGAAATGCACCGAATTTAGCAAGCAATTTTTTTATTGTATACAGTAAAAAAAATGAGTCCCCAAGACATTAAAAAAAATTTGTTAAAAAAACACATCCGGAACCCAATTTTAAAATAGAAAAACTACCCCTCAAAAATAAAAAAAATTATTGAAATGCACTAAATTTAGTAACCAATTTTTTTATTGTTTGAAATTGCATAAAATAAGTCGCCGAAGCATTACAAAAAGTTTCATCCCCAAAACGCATTCGAAAACCGTCGTTAAAAATTAAAAACTACCCCTCAAAAATAAGAAAAATTATTAAAATTCACCCAATTTAGTGATTAATTTTTATATTGCATAAAATAGAGTAAATGTCACCCCAAATCATTTAAAAAAGTGTTTATCCATAAAACACAACCAGAACCAATTGTTTAAAAGGGAAAACGAGTCCAAAAAAAGAAAAAAAATTATCGAAATGCACCAAATTCAGTCATCAATTTTTATATTGTAAAAAATAGAAAAAAATGAGTTCCCAAAGCAGTAAAAAAAGATTTCTCTATAAAACAGATCCGGGACCCA
Organism: Ganaspis brasiliensis; assembly: GCA_037103525.1. NCBI lineage: Eukaryota > Metazoa > Arthropoda > Insecta > Hymenoptera > Figitidae > Ganaspis > Ganaspis brasiliensis. The sequence continues at coordinate 1,211,376 of JAZKLR010000276.1, read as the reverse complement.
TTGTTTAAAAGGGAAATCGACCCCAAAAAATAAAAAAAATTCTTCATATACATAAAATTTAGTGATCAATTTTTTTATTGCATAAAGTAGCATAAAATGAGTCGCTAAATCATTTAAAAAAGTATCATCCCCAAAACACATCCGGAACCCAATGTTTAAAAGGAAAAACGACCCCTTAAAAATAAAAAAAAATTATTTAAATGTACCTAATTTAGTGAATAATTTTTTATTGGATAAAGTGTCGTGCATTGTACTTCCAAAACTTTAAAAAAGGTTTCATCCCAAAAACACATCGGGAACCCAATGTTAGAAAAGAAAAACAACCCCCCCCCCCCCAAAATATCAAAATGCATCAAATAAAGTTAGCATTTTTTTATCGCGGAAAAAGACGGGCATTGTGTCCCTGAAGCATTCGAAAAAATTTTGCACAAAAAAAATGTACACGAAATTCGGTGCATTTTTTATTGGTTTAGTTTTAGGAGGTCGTTTGTTGTTTTAACAATGGGTTTCGGATGTGTTTTGTGGATGAAACTTTTTGTAATGCTTCGGGGGCACAGTTTACGCCACTTTATGCAATAAAAAAAATTTTTACTGGATTTGGTGAATACGGTATTTTTTTTCTTTTTGGTTGTTTTTTCTTTTCTTTTTGATAATTTTTGTTATTTTTTGGGGGATGTTTATCATTCTTAACGATAAGTTCCAGTTATGTTTTGGGGTAAAAGCTTTTTTCAAAGTTTCGAGGATACAATGCACGCCACTTTATGCAATAATAAAATTGTTCACTATAATATTTTTAATTTTTTTCGTTCCTGCAACGTTGCAATCTTCAACATCATATGTGATTCAATATCCGAATTTATAAAAAATTTTTCAAAATGTTTTAGATAAATCAAAACTTGATATTTAAAATATTTACTTTTGAACGGATTTGAACTCGCGATCCCCAGTTTTAAAATCCGACACTCTAACCACTTTACCAAACAAACTACCTATCAGAAATACTGAAATTACTTCTATCACATAATAATTTAAATAACTTTAAAAACTCACAATTTTTAAATTACTATTTAAAATCCTTCAAAAATCTGTTCTAAATTAAAATAAAAAAATCTCTTTAATCTGTTTTTAACTCAAAAAGTTTTGCATAATAGAAAGGAATTAAAAAATATATTCGAAATTGAAAATTTAAAAACTCTTTGATTAGAGACATTAAAAATTTTGTATTTTTAAAAATTAGTACGATGCTTAAAAAATGTCAACTGACGTTATCAAAAGGTCAACTAACCAGTTTGGTGTCTAAAAGAATTTAAGTCCTAATTTCAGGTTATGTTTTACTTTAACATGAGCTTTATTATTTCTCGGATATTTTCTATCGTAATTATCATTATGACATTACAAAAGACTGTTTTTAAATAATCTTTCAGTCCACTTATAATACTAACGGTAAAAATATTGTTAATACTAATAACAGCTAATTATTAGTTCATATAAAACTGATAGTATTGTTAAGACAATCAGAATCTTATTGCTCTCGCGTCCTTGAAGGGGAGGAAAATTTACTCCAACCTCCAAGGCTTAACTTGATTCTTTTATCCCTGTCCTTCATCATTTTTACCCTTCATCCTTTATCCTATAATATTTCCCAAAATGCGTACAAATTCCCTCTCCTCTAGATTTTGTTCAAAAAGAAACGAAAAATCCTACCAAATCTAAACAATAAATAAAAAATGTCCATTGAACACTTAAGAGGATATTTGTACACATCATTTTATTTACAGTCAGCTGCATTGTCACTATAATCGATAATATTTCGTACGAAATGTTGAGTGAATGGGGATTTTTTTTTTCAATAAAGGAAAAAGTTTTAGAGAAAATATTAAATAAAAATGAAAAGAGTGATTCTTGTCCGGCGTCATTTTGTTCTCACTGTGGGATTTCCATGTTTCGTCTCTTGAAATTGAGAATCAAGAGACAAACCAAGCGGGAATAGCTTCTAGACACATTTCGATCGAGAAACTTTTGTACGGGAAATGCTCATACGAAAAGTTTTACGGCATATTGATTTTTATCTTTGTTCAACTCTTGAGTGAAAATTTTCTTGAAAAGTGCTACTATATTTTGTCACTTTTTTTTCCGAGTTTGTATTCAATGAAAAAAATTTTCTTTCTCAATGATTTTCCAATAGCAGCACAATTATTATCTCGATAATATTTTTGATAATTTAATCTTTCAAATATATGTTTATTATTTTTTTTAGATTTTTTTTAGATAAATTAAACTTACACTAAATTTTTTTGTTAAAAATTAAGGCATCTTTTTTTTTTTAATTTTCTGACGCCCTTCGGTTTCAAGAAATTATTTATCATGAAAATAGTTCCGAGTTTTAGCAAAAGGAAAAGAATTCTCGTCAGAATCCCAAAGTATAAGACAAGATAAAACAAGCGTTTTGTTATCCTGTAATTAATAGACAAGATTTTAAGGATGTAACGTATCGAACCTACAGTTAAATGTTTATGAATAAAATTACGGGTAATTAAGAAATTCTAGAATTTTTCTAACTAATCGATCGTACGGCGGACTTGTGCCAATCCTTTAGAATTATGATCTAAGCAAATTATAATAAAAATGTGAAAAAAGCTGTTATCTCATGTCGGCTTGAATATTATATTTGATTATTACGTACGCATTCAGAGAGCGAAATAATTGCCAAAGAGAGTTGCTACTTGCTTATGTATGTGTCTACATTAAAAAGAAGAAGAAGAAAAAAAAAGAGAGAGAAAAAAGTAAAAACAGGGATAAAAGCAGAAACAGGATACCTGTATTTGTATGTATGTTTGTATGTGTATGTGTGTGTGAGAAAACATTTTCAAGATAGGGAGGAAAGTACAGAAACATTTTTAATAATTATCGTACAGGCTTTTTAATACTTTACTATTTTAGAAGTGTTATAAAAGAAAATTCAAATTTTGTATTTCTTACCTCGAACAATCAATTCTCCTTGATTTTATTGAAAATTACTTTTCTGATTATAAATCAGAAGTTATCAATAAGATCATTTATTAGATTAGTTATTCTTAATTAATTGAATATAAATTAATTGAGAATGTTATTTTTTATAATTGTTAAAATTTATGAAAAGAATTATAACTGCTTATTGTTTTTGATGAATTTCTACAAAAAAGTGTGAAGCTTTGTTAGTTGAAATACAAAAAAAAAAAAGAAAAAAAAAAAAGGAAACCGATAAAAAACAGAATGATCCGAGAATTATCGACAGATTGTAAGTCTCTTGGCGACTTCGGTGATAAACGTTGGACGAACGAGTCTCGTGAGGGTGAAAGAGAAGACCCCGTTTTTTTTATTGTGCTTCTCTTTCATCTTAAACTACATCCATCGAAACGACGGAATTGCTCAAAAAATCGAACGTTAACTTAAAAAAAAAAAAAAAAATCAACCCTGCGTTCTTCGAAACTTTATCATCTGAAGTCAGGTTCGACCGCATTGATACAAACAACGGGCTGTGCTTCAACGTATACAACGTCTTCGTTTAAAGTGAAATAAAATGTTGACGATATCGAATTAAATATAAAGAGAGACAATGTAAACTTTCGAAAAGAAAAAGGAACTTTTAAGATTGCGTCTCTCTAAAGTTTCAACAAACATCTTTATAACAGTGCACCAGCCATTTTGTAAAATCAGATAAAAAGAGCACATCTAGAAAAAGAAAAACGACCATTAAAAACAAAAAAACAGAATCTTGAACCTAGTTTTTGCACTTGTGAGAGAGTTTTCATCTTAAATGGACATGTGACTCGAACATTCTTTTGTAACATAATCTTAAGGGAATCGCAATTTGGTTATTTTTTCTTTTTCGAAATGTGATCTATTTTTCGAATTTTCGTGATGAGGCGTTTATAAAGTGAAATCGCTCCTCTCACTCGGTCATACTGATTCTCAGAATATGACATAATGAATTGGATTTATTGTAATAATGACTCTTACATATAATTCGACAATGTAACTGTTATTGTGATCAGTGTTAACAAAATCCAAGCATTGAATTGTCAGTGTTGTCAAAACAAAAACAAAAAAAACAAAAAATAACAAAAAAAGCTAAACTAAACAAAAAGCGATCCTGATTTGGAAGCCTGGGTATTCCCAATCGCCATAATCAAACTCCTCCGTTTTATTATCGGTAGTGATTTGTATTACTGTTGCGCGTCGATGACAATTGATTCGCTGATAAGGAACGATATATTATTACTTATACATATGTACATACAACAGATAATATTCGACGGTGACGCGTGACCGCGGATATGCATATACATAGTATATACGTATATTTGTCTTTTATTATCGAAATAAGGTTTTTTATGTATTATCGATATTATTGTCAAGACGATGATGATTACATGATTAATCACGAGTCAAATTGAGCGAATGGAGATGAGGTGCCAAATAAGGAGAATGGGACGGAGGCAAAGGGAGAGAAGTTAGAGGAAAATTGTTTTAAATAAACAACGAATCACCGAGATCCTTTGTTTTTAACAAAAATTAATCACTTTATTAATCCGCACATCTATCAGTCTGTTCATTTGTCTTCCAGGGGGTCCAAACTTCATTTTGCAAATGCTTCTCAATTTTTCAAATCTTGATTCCTTAAAACGCAATTGCGTGTGTGTTCCCAAAGTTAATTTGTTGATTGAAACGAAGACGCTCAGTTTGTCCAATCAGACGGCTCTTGGGAGACATGCGCAGTTGCGTCTAAAGGTGCTGTCACCTTTAAGAATAGTCAGTATACAAGAACGTAATAGAAACATATTTGTCTTGTTTTCTTAATCTTTTGGAATTTTTTTAATTAAATTACAAATCTTTTATTCAACTCAGTTGTCGAAGTAAGAAATAATAAGCTTTATTTTATTTTCCCAAACTCTAGAAACTTAAATACGAAAGATAAAGACTCTGTTTTTAATGTGTTTGTTCCAAGTGGACTGACGATTCTTGTCGATACTAATTTGCTATTTACTTGTTCACGAATCTAAAATTTGTGTCTTTTTATTATATTATATTTATTATATTTTTATATATTTTATTATATATTTTTTATCTGCTTTTTTGTTTGTTTATTCTATCACTGAAAAAAAGTTTAGGAGATATAAATGTAGATAAAGTTGCTGTCTGTAATGTGAGACAACAACGCCATCTGACGCGGAAATTCCTGAACTTCTTTCAGTGTAATCTAGTTTTTATGCTTACATTAGAGTTGCAAAATTATCGGTAATTTAAAATTGGGTAACATTCTCGAGAATATAACCGAGAATTTTCTATGTTTAATAAAGCCCCACTATTTTAAAACACAATCAATTTATTAAAAAAAAAAAAAAATTGATAAATAACAAAATAATTACCATTACAAACAGAATACAAATTAACTATAAGTCATTAAAATGTAAAAATTATTATTAAATATAACAATTATGAACAATTTTAAAATGAAAGAAAGTAATTTAAATTTGAGAAGAATACTTCAAAATCTTAGAAAAAAATTGCTAAAAATTAGGGTGATGAAAAATTGGAGAAAATAATTGAAATTTGAAGAAAATGATTTCAATTGAGATAAAATAATTTAAAATTGAAGAAAATAATTAAAATTTAAAAAAGTAATTTAAAAAATTGCATAATTTATTTTAAATAGAGGAAATTTAAAGAAAATTTCAGAAAAATACTTGAAACTTTAAGAAGTTAATTGCAAAAAAAAGAAAATAATTCAAAATTAGAGAAAATAAATGAAAAATATGGACATAGTTTAAAATTGAGAAATACAATTTTTAATTTAACAGAAATAATTGCAAAAAATACAGAATATAGGTAAATAAAGACAAGAAAATCTTAGATAAAATTGAAAATTGAATATAAAAATGAAAATTTTAGATAAATAATTAAAAACTTTTTGGAAATTATGAAAAAGAACGTAAGTTTTTGAAAATAATAAACAAATAATCGAAAATTAAATTAAATAATTGAAACTGATTAAAAATTTTAAAGAAAATGATAGGAAATTTGAGAAAAATGTTTAAAAATTTTAGAAAATAATTTAAAAAAATAATAATAATTAAAACTTGTGGGAAATAATTGGAAAATGATTTTAAAATTTAAAACTTGAAGACAATAATTGAAATGTGATGAAAATAAGTTGAAATTTTTTTCTTATATTTCTTTCAATTATTATCAACTATTTTTTAAAATTTAAATTTAAATCTTTAATCTTCAATTTAATTTATTTATTTATTTATTTAAACATAAACGGGCCATATACAAAAAAGACCCTTTGATACATAAGTATTCAATATACAATTTAAAAAATTTAGACATAAGTAAAGATAAAAGTAAAATAGGCTAAAATATGATTGTCATTCAAAAATACAAAAATCAGAAATTAGTATTTATAACCAGATTACAGGAAAAAAATAAATAAAAGATTCGCGCATTTCCTACCCCCAGTCGCAGAGGACTTCTTTAATTTCCAATTTATTTCTTTAATTTTCAATTACTTTCTTCAATTTTCAATTGCATTCTACGTTCTTCAGGTACTTTATTCAAACTACAATAATTCTCGCAATTTCTTAATTATCAAATATTTTCTCTAAATTTCAATACAATTCTTCAACTTCCAAATGATTTCTTTAATTTCCATTTATTTTTTACAATTTTTTTCCATAATTTTCATCAGTTCTCAATTGGCAATTTATTTTTCTACTTTAATTTTATGATTATTCATCCATTTAAATTTTTTTTCAAATTCCGATTATTCTCAACATTTTAAAAATTTTTTTTTGAACAGTTAATTATTTTTTTAATAGTTAATTATTTTCGTCATATTGTAATTTTTCTTTTAATTATCAATTATTTTCTTGAAATTTTCATTTTATTCTTTAATTTCCAATTAATTTCTTCAATTCTCAACAAATTTTTTAAATTCTAATCATTTTGATTAATTTTCAATTGATTCCTTAATATTAATTAATCCTCGCATTTTCTCAATTACCAATTATTTTCTTTCAATACAATTTTTGAATTTCCAATAATTGATTTCATTAATTTTCATTTATTATCTACACTTTTTTTCCATAATTTTCATCAGTTTTCATTTGGCAATTTATTTTTCTCCTTCAATTTTATGATTATTCATCAATTTAATATTTTTTTTCAATTGCCGATTATTTTCACCATTTTATAATTTTTTTTTTTGAATTGTTAATTATTTTTTTTAATATTTAATTATTTTCGTCATATTGTAATTTTTCTTTTAATTATCAATTATTTTCTTGAAACTTCCATTTAATTGTTCAATTTCCAATTTATTTCTTCAATTTTCAAATATTTTCTTTAATCTTCAATTTTTTTTATCGATTTTCAATTAATTCCTCAATATTCAATAATTTTCTAATTATTTCAATTATTTTTTTCACTCATAAAAATTATTTTAAAATTTCAATTTAATTATTTAATTCTAGAACTATTCTCTTAAATTCTCAGTTATTTTCTTCAAATTTAAATTTCACTTTTAAAATTTCAATTATTTTCTGTATAATTTAAAAAAATTGTCGCCTTTTTTCTATTATTTTTTTTGATTATCATTAAGTTTCCTTAATTTTAAATACAATTGTTCAATTATTTTCTTTAATTTTTAATTCTAATATTTTTTAGTTTTTAATTGTTTTCTTCTATATTCATTAATTCTCGGCTTTTTTAAATTAATTTTTTTAATTTTTAAGTATATTCCATAAATTTAAATTCGATTCTTCAATTTTTTATTGCTTTCTTCAATTTTCAATTATTTTTTTCAATTTTAATTATTTGTTTCGATTTTTTCTCACATATTTTCATCAATTTTTCAACTACTCCCTTCAATTATTAATTGTTTTCCGCAATTTTCAATTATTTCCTACAATTTTTTCAATTTTTAATTATTATCTTAAAATTTTATAACTATTTTTTGATTTTTTAAATTATTTTGTGCGGTTGTGTATTAATCTAACTATTTTTTGAATTTTGTTTTCAATTGTAAATTATTTTTATTATTTTTTTTTCAATTATATCAATTATTTTTTCAAATTTTAATTTAACCCTTAAGTTTTCAATTTATTTCCTCAATTTTTTTTATTATTTTCTTCAATTTTAATTATTTTTTTCGATTTTCCATCCAGTTGTTTAATTCGCAATTATTTGCAACTGTTATTATTCCTTTAACTTTCCAACTATTTTGTTTAAATTTAATATATTTATTGTTTATTTTTTTTTTACTATTCTTTTCAATAATTGTGTAATTATGTATTTTCGAATTTGGTTTTTAACAGTCAATTATTATTTTCGTCATTTTTCAGATATATTCTTCAATTTCGTAACTTTTATTATTTAAATTTGCAAAAATGTACTCTCTAAATTTGTTTAGTTAAAAATAACTAATAATTAGTAAAATCGTGCCTGAGTTTTTATTTCATCAATTAGTTAAAAATAACTAATAATTAGTTAAAAATCGACTAATTGTTAGTAAAAACATAACTAAAAAATAGTTAAAAAATGACTAATTGTTTGGAAAAAATATAACTAAAAATAGTTAAAATTTGACTAATTAAATTAGTAAACAGAATTTTACTAAAATATTAGTTATTTTGACATAACCTAAAAATGAATTTGACTAATAATTAGTTATTTTTTACTAAAAAATTGGTAGAAGAATAACTATTAGAATTAGTGACTGAGTTTTTGCTTTCAAATTAGTTATTTTTAACTAATTCAGATTTAGAGAGATATAGTTTTATAATTCTTACTATTCATAAAAATTCAAATCATTACTAATAAGAATGACACAGGAGATTCTAATTTCGTACATTGATTGAGAAAATTCGACTTAATTTGGATAAATAAACAAAAGATTTAAATTCTTATAAATTTTCGATTAGAATTTTAGTCGGTTATATTCCCGGTTATATTCTCGTTCTCATTACCGTTCTCCAGGTAATATTACTTCTTCGCAACTCTAGCTTAAACTTTCTTCGAGTTTAAAATAAATCCTACGCATTTATTTCAAGATCTTACGGACCCTAAAAGAGCACAAAATCTAAGGTGAATTCGAGCATATGCCCTTTTAGCATCCGTAGCCAATTTTCATATCCTACACCAAAAAAAAGCGATTATAAACCTAATTTTGATTATTTTTCTACTTTTAATTGTGCTAGAAAGATGAAGATTTGAAAAATTGTCAAGAATTAGCAGCAAAGACTTTTTTTTGAACTGCCCTATTGTGTATCTATTTCTATCTGTCTATCTATTTATCTGTCTGTCTGTCTGTCCGTCTATCACGAATCCGTATCCGCTCTGTTCGAGCCAAGTGCCACCTACCCACGCCTCCAGTCATCGATCGATCAATTGGTTCACTTTATATATCTATCTATATACTTTATTCCGTAGCGTTCCATTCCGAACGAAGCTTTATGGAGCTTAGCGCGAGAAAGCGCGGCTCTCGCACAAAATGTCCATCACGCTTCATTTCCTTCTTCTTTCTCCGATCTTTCCGTTTGCACTTCTTTCGTCACCGACCAACCAAAACCAGCCAAATCACACCGAGTGAATGGGCAAATGGTATTTTGGACCATTTATTCCTCGCGAGTTCCTAGTTCCTTTTGTGACAGGGCGGAAGGAAAAATATAACGGAGAGAAGATTTTTCAAAAAAAAAAAAATAAATAAATAAAAAAACGGAAAGAATAAACATTTTGATAAAAGAAGGTAATGATGATAAAAGAGAAGGAAAGAAGAGGGAGCGAAAGGCGTGAGAAAGAAGAAAAATTGAAAGAGACGCTATGTGTAAAGTGCTAACTACCTTACTAAAAAGCCATTACTCTAAAAAACATTATGTATGGATAAATTAAATTAACCTATTTATAAGCTAACATTTACATTCTACACCACTATCAACGTATGTATAAACGATTGAATAAACGAGCGGTTAAATTTATTGTTTAAAAAATAATAAACGTGTGGAAATATAAAGTACAACACCAAACCATTAGGGACACAGAGAGTTTACAAGGACAAACGGGTTACATGCCAAAATTTTTTTCTCCTTTTTTTTGTTCATGCCCGAAAGGACTTTGGGTCGCGATCGCACATCAAAGAAACATCAATATTTGGCAAAGGCAAAAACTTAGTGATCGGTGACATTATCGATTGGTGACGAGCGCGTACTCCTACTTTATATCTCTTTCTTCAATTTCTCATATTCACGTAGTCTTTTTTAGTATTGTTTATATTTCAGGAAACAAATATACCTCACTTACCAAACAATTTCTTTATTATTTGTCTATATTTATTGTTTATTTTATTAATCAGTCTTTATCAACTTGTGTTTTAGAGATTTCAATAGAAGATGGTTTTATTATTTTCTACAGATGTCAACTAAATTTAAATATCTGCAGAGTCAGACGAAAATAGTTTTCTTCGAATGATCAACTTTTTTAGAATAACAAAATTTTCTATAGTGTCTTATATTTTAAACCAATTAATTAATCATTATTATTTAGAGACTATATTTTCTGCACCGTATCTAAGGAAGAAAACAAATTCTTTCGTAAAGAAGCAAGTTTCGAATTTTTTTCGAATCTAAAATTATTAGAAAATACGTTTTAGTTTTTCTGTTTGACAAAGTAATTATCAAGAATTTTAATCAGAAGTTATTTCGAAATTATCTAGTAATATACCTTTCAGAGAGTCTAAACTGATTTTGCGATTTTTTATGATTTATTTTATTATTTTCTTTTATATGAAATGCGAAAAAATAGCTGCTAGCTGGAGCAAGATATAAAACATAATTTCAACTCAGCAACATGAAAAGACCTTATTTAAGAAGAATCCCTCAGTGCATGTCAAGTAAGTACATTATCAAGTTACTGTTCCCTTTTACTTTTTAAAAATACCGTGCTTTTATCAAGTTACCGTGCATTATATTGAATCTTCAGTTTTTATAAAATGTGATATTAACTAATATAGTAAAAAATGCACAGCAGTTGCATAAATTTTTAAAAATTTCTAGAAAATGATAAACAATTTTTTCCACATTAATAAATTTAGTTTCCAAAAATTTATTATTTAACCCTTTGAGGCACGCATTTTCAACATATCAAATAATTTTTTCGAAACGAAATATTCAACTTGTTTTTGAATATGGCCAGTGACGTAACTGGGAGGGCAAGAGCCCTGGGGCAAAAAGGAAAATGGGGTCCCAATTATATATGATTTTTTCTTTTAAAATTTTAAATCATATTTCACCTTTTTAAAATGTTCTCAAATTTTAAAATTGTAGCAATTTTAATTTCTTCAAATTTCAGTTAATGTGAACTTGAAATAATTAAAAGTTCAATTAATCCACGTTTCAAATATACTACATTTGAATTTTTACCTATTTTTGTAATTTTCTAATTATTTTCTGCAATTCTTAATTCCTTTAAATTATCTTTAAACTGTTTCCCAAAATCGAAAATTTACCTTCCTCAAATTTTAATTATTTTGTTTAGTTTTTTCATACATTTTTTCAATTTCAATTATTTTTCCCTTGACATTAAATCAATTTATTTACTTCGTCCTAAATTTTATCTTATTCATCGCAGATTTAAATTAATTTTCTTAATTTACAATTATTTTTGTCATTTTGCAATTATTACCTTTAATTTTTACCATTTTCATAATTTCTGAATTAATTTTCTGAACTTTCAAATATTTTAAATAAAATTGAGGGAATTTTACTTAACAAATAAATAAATAAATAATTATTTTGTTCAATTTTAATTTCTTTTTATTATTTTGCAATTATTTTCTTTATCCTTTAATACTTTTATTATTTTTCAATTAATTTCCTAAATTTGAAGTTATTTTCACAAATTTAAATTATTGTTATCACTTTTCCATATTTTAAAGGATTTTTCAATTATTTTATTTTGCTTAAAAATAAATTTTGCAATTTTTCTATTATTTTCTTCACTTTTTCTAATGATTTTTATTATTTTTGCATAACTTTAAAACATTTCAATTATTTATCCGACATTTCACTTATTTTCATCAATTTTCTATTATTTCTGGAATTTTTCAATTATTCTCTTTAATCAAAAATTTTTAAGTAATTTTGTAATTATTTTATTTTTTTAAACATATATTTTATGATTTTTTCAATTATTTTCCTCCGATTTTATATTTTATTAACTGTTATCACTTTTTCATATTTAAATTATTTTCATCATATATCAATTTTTCTTTCTCAATCTTAAGTTATTATCAGAATATTTTAATTATTTTTTTCAATTTTTAATTGTTTTCCTCAATTGTTAATTATTATTCACAATTTCTAAAATTATTTTCTAATATTTTAATGTATTCTTCTAAAATTTTAATTATTTTCATCAATTTTCCATTATTTCTGTGATTTTATAAGAATTCTCTTTAATCAAAAATTTTTGATAAATTTTTCAATTATTTTCTTTTTTAAAATATATTTATATTCTAGAATGTTTTAAATTATTTCTCTCAAATTTTATTAAATGTTTTCAATTTTCAAATTTTTGATAAATTTTTCAATTATTTTCTTTTTTAAAATATATTTATATTCTAGAATGTTTTAAATTATTTCTCTCAAATTTTATTAAATGATTTCAATTTTTCATGTTTAAATTATTTTTATCATATTTCAATTTTTTTTCTCAATCTTAAATGATTTTTAGCATATTTTAGTTACTTTTTTCAATTTTAAATTAATTTGATCATTTTTTCATTATTTTTCTCGATTGTTAATTGTTATTATCGTTTTCTAAAATATATTATTTTCTAAGATTTGGAAGTATTTATTTAAAATTTCAATTATTTTCAAAAACTTTCAATTATTTCTGCAATTTCTTAATAATTCTCTTTATTTAAAATTTTTTGAGTAATTTTGTAATTATTTTCTTTCTTTAAACATATATTCTACCATTTTTTCAACTATTTCGCGCAAATTTTATTTACTATTTTCAATTTTTCATATTTAAATTATTTTCATGATATTTCAATTTTTTTTTTATTTTTGAATTAATTTGATCATTTTTTACTTATTTTCCTCGATTGTTAATTATTATTATCGTTTTCTACAATATATTTTTTTCTAAAATTTGGATTTATTTATTTAAAATTTCAATTATTTTCAAGAACTTTCAATTACTTCTGCAATTTCTTAATAATTCTCTTTATTTTAAATTTTTTGAGTAATTTTGTAATTATTTTCTTTCTTTAAACACATATTCTACCATTTTTTCAACTATTTCGCGCAAATTTTATTTATTATTTTCAATATTTCATATTTAAATTATTTTCATGATATTTCAATTTTTTTTTTATTTTTGAATTAATTTGATCATTTTTTACTTATTTTCCTCGATTGTTAATTATTATTATCGCTTTCTACAATATATTTTTTTCTAAAATTTGGAAGTATTTATTTAAAATTTCAATTATTTTCAAAAACTTTTAATTACTTCTGCAATTTCTTAATAATTCTCTTTATTTAAAATTTTTTGAGTAATTTTGTAATTATTTTCTTTCTTTAAACATATATTTTACCATTTTTTCAACTATTTCGCGCAAATTTTATTGACTATTTTCAATATTTCATATTTAAATTATTTTCATGATATTTCAATTATTTTTTTCAATTTTGAACTAATTTGATCATTTTTCACTTATTTTCCTCGATTGTTAATTATTATTCTCATTTTCAAAAATTATTTTTTAAGATTTATAAGTTTTTTTCTTTAATTTTAATTTTTTTCTTCAATTTTTAATTATTTTTATTTGTTTTCTTAATTTCCAAACTTTTTTTATTAATTATCGTAAATTTCAATTATTTTTGTTTTCTTCAAATTTTTTATCCAATTTTCCATTATTCTCGTTTTTTCAATTAATTTTTAAGATCTTTATGTATTTTTCTCAAATTTCAATTATTTTTTTTATTTAAAAAAATTTCCGTAATTTTTTCAATTATTTCTCTCAAATGTTCAAACATTATTCAATTTTTTCTATTTATTTTTATAACATTTTTATAATTTTTTAAATTACTTTCCCCAATTTTAGTTAAAGTAATTTTTTTTAATTGATTTGCAAAATTTTGAATTATTATGTTTAATTGCAATTATTTTTTGCAATTTTTTTTAATTCTAAAATTTTATAAATTTTGTCCTGAATGATTATTTATTTTATTTATTTGTTTATATAAATTTATTTTTAAATATCACATTTAAAATATTTATAGTTGATGATAACACAGTGTGCCGAATCTAATCGCGGGCTAGAGCGCGCTTCAATTTAGTCAACTACTACAATAATTAGTAGTTTTTGGAATTTTTTTTATAAAGGGTCTATTAGGTGGTTGATCAAGGGCTTCCTAAGCTCAAGGGCCCCGGGGCTCTGCCCCACTGTGCCCCTAAACAGTTACGCCACTAAAAATGGCAAAAATAATATTTGAAATTATTTGTTTTCCCGCCTCTTAAACGTGAGTGACTTCTACTCAGAGTGCAGCGCTAGTCTTAATTCTAACCTCAAAGTGGTAACTTTTGTCAAACACATTAAGCGAATTAAACAAAATAAAAAATTGTGTAGTATAGCAGATGAATTAAAATTTTCGTAAATTAAAACAGGTTTAAAGTTATTACAACTAATATTTTGAAAAATAAGTCAATTTATCTAAATATGGATAATAAAGGAAATGTTTCGTTGACAAAACATTATTTTCCAAATATTCTCACAAATTTATTGGCAAATTAGAGCACTTTCAATGATTATAGAAGTAATGATCCATTCATTAACTTTATGAGTCATTAATCAAAATAACACTCTCAGTGTCAACTCCGCGTGTGACAAAGAAAGAGGATTGATTTCATACGTTACGTTAATTAAAGTCAATTACACTATCATTTTAATTACCGGATGTTTATTTTATTCAAATTTCATTGTTTTTGGTTTAAATTCAGTAAAGGTAACAAATTTAAAAGAAAAAAAGGTTAAATATTAAAATAACCTTAGATTTAGTAAATTAAATAATTATGAAAAATATTTTCAACATTTTTCATTTATTAATTAATTAAAGCTGACATAAATAGTTGCAGCTTTTTTTGAGAATTGAGAAAACGAGTTTGAGAATAACTGAATTGAATTATTTTCTTCTTTTTTGATGCTTAAAGTCACATCAACTGGATGCTGGTCATTAGTGTAGCACAAAAAATATGCTTCTTAGTTTTCTGTAATGTTTTTGACAATCTGACGAAATATTTCTTACTTTCAGGAGTTTTTTATTTTCTTCACAATTCTGAAATTTATTTCCTTCATGAATTCGTATCATTTTTCAATGTTAACAAGTAAAGTAATGATAGAACTACGTATTCTCCAATCACTTAATAAAAATGGTAGTACGTCTAATCAATTTAAAATTATAATTTAAAAGTGAAAGATACAATTCCCAAGTAATATGAAATGAAACATGATGTTATATTATACACTACTGGACAAAATTGTGGGACCACTTACAAAAATGTGATTAAAGGCATGACGGTCTTAAAATGTAGATAACTCTGTCAGATATTAGCGAATTGAAATTATTCATAGACCATTAAAATGATTATAAAATTTGCCGTTAAATTGTCTTATATTAAAGCTTTTCTGATTAATAGAAACAGAGATTCAATGCGATAAAAACAGGTGAATTTTTCGTTTTTTGTAAATTTTTATTGTTCAAGTTTGGTGGGCTGCATTTTCTAGAAAAGTAATTGGAAAAGTTTTAAATTAATGTAACTTAAACCTTGGACTATTGGCTTTAAAATAAGCTGAAGAAAATTAAAATATCTTGATTGGCTCAAAAGTTATAAGTAAAAATGCAACGAGGCCAGTGCTCGCTCCATGGCAAATAGGAAGAGAGGGGATAAAACAACGTAATGTTGCGTTTTGTTCTTTATACACATTTACTTATAACTTTTGAACCAGTCAAGATATTTTAATTCTATTTAGCTTATTTTAAAGCTAATAGTCCAAGGTTTAAGTTAGCTTAATTAAAAAATTTTCCAATTAGTTTTCTAGAAAATGCAGTCCACCAAACTTGAACAATAAAAATTCACAAAAAACGAAAAATTCACCTGTTTTTATAGCATTGAATCTCCGTTTCTATTAATCTAAAAAGCTTTAAAATAGGACCATTTAACGGCAAATTTTATAAGCTTTCCAATGGTTTATAAAACATTTCAATTCGCTAATATCTGACAGAGTTATCAACATTTTAAGATTGTCATGTTTTTAATCCCATTTTTGTAAATGGTCCCACAATTTTGGCCGTAGTGTATATCTTCACTTTCATCGTTTTAGGTAAGTAGACATACAAATTTTGTCATTGAAAGAAACAAGTGAGTTTACTTGTGTTTACCGGTAAAACTGTTGTTGTTAGAATATTTAGAAGTGTCACTTGATTCTTTTATTTCGTTAAGCCCACCCATACAATTCAAATTTGAAGGTCATAAAATTAAAACGCTTTAGTTGATGAACACTGAAATGCGCACTGAATTAATTTTTTCTTCATTACAAATGAGGTCAATTAACCTTAAGTACTCTCATAATTGAAATAGAGGTTGCGCAAAGAGCAGAGAACGTTGTTAATTTAGTGGTAACAAGCAATAGTTAAATTGAATTCTGAAATCGGATTTAGGTCAAATATATGTAAATGTTTACTTCACCTTTGTGAGAGATTTTTAGACGGGGAACGTTGCACGTACTACACGTTAGAGCATATTTGGCGTACAACATTCCACTGTCGGACTATTCTTTGACATTCAGCAAATCTTGGAGAAGAAAAGGATAGGAATGTCAGTGGCAGAGGCGATATTGCAAAAGGGTAGCGCCTTTAGTCAGTACAATGGAAATGCTTCCTTTCTAGAAAATAAAAATCCGATATATATCCTATATCCTACAAGTAGAAAATTCAGAATACCACGAGTGAAATTCATGCTTTTCTCAAAGGTGAGTATCGAAAGTGCTAGAGGAAACTTGCTTCAGCAAAAAGACCTCAAGAGGTTTGAATTTCGGTAAAACGGCTAAAAAAGAAGGTATCTTATTCAGTGCTTTTTAGATAAGGAGACCCTCATCAGAAGGTGAAAAGATGAAACGATTTCTTGGAATTTACAGAACAAAAGAATCGTTCAACCGATACATTAGAAGACTTGATTCAAGTTGTGAAACATTGCAATAAAAGGTTACTGCAAAGGACAAATTGATTCTTTTGTTACATTTAGATCTTTCCTATTAGAAAGAGATTAAAGCATGTATAGAAAAGATTTTTTAAGACATTTTCAACCAATTTCCTTTGACGTTAATTTTGTTTTGAATGTTATGAATATTTATGAACGGAAAAGAATCTTATGACGACAGGCAATGACAAGAAACAATGACACAAAATTATTTTTACTTTTAATGATAATTATAATTTTATTGGAATTATTCCTATTAAGGGTAGAATTGCTGTGAGAGAAAGGGAAAAGGAAGAAAAAAGTTAGTGTATCAGCGGACAAGCTTATTATCAGCCTGACATTTAAAGAAAAAAAATTAGTTTAAAAGATACTAATAAACCCTCGAGGAAACACAATATCGTATTAAATTTTTAACAAGAAAATTAAAAGAAAACTCGTGGATAAAGAATACTAAAATTCTTCAGCGTCGTACGATATATTTGTTTCCCTGCAAAATTGTAAGGAGAAGGAGATACGGACATGGTCGTTAAATATATCAGGTTAGTTTACGCGCATCAAGAATCAATGGGAAAAAGATGCGCAAACTAACCTGATGTATTATATCAACCATTACAGAAAAAATGACATAACTGTAATTAATTTCCTGACATAAATTTTATGAAGGGTACACTAATGTTGTTAAATATAAAAAACCTCTTCTTTGCGTATCAGCTACTTTAAAACGAATTAATAAAATACTTGTTTCAAAGGTCGATGATAAATATAAATTTGCAAAAATCCAAGATACTTAAAAAGGAAAAATCTAAACTTTAGGATATTGTTTTAAGAAATATGATTTATGGTCGGAGTAGAATTTTATGTCAAGATGAAGAAGGTAAGTGTTCAAAATATTTCCCTATAGTATTTCGAACAGAGACAGCAATAGATGACATTGGTTATCCATCTTACCGTCATAGAAATATTACCAGTGAAATTCGTTGTAATGTAAAAACAACAATCAATATCCTGTTTCTTTTGATCATTAAAACTGTAGTGTCACAAAATATGAAACATTTTTTTAACTTTGACATTTTTTAAATACATTTTTTTGCTCATGACATTTACAGGTATTACAGTAATTTTACTTTTACATTGAACAATTTTGTATAAAATGTTTAGTACATATTTCTATTTTATGATTTTGTATCGAATTATTTCATATGACTCTCTAATGGCTCCAGGGTATATTTTAGAAATAATCGTTAATTATGAGATTTTATGAATGCTGTGCTGCCAGTTTAAGGTAAAGTGATGTTATAGGGAGATTTTGCCTGTTAAAATACATTCTCCTAAATTTTAATTGAAAATAACGTTGAAAAGGTCATCTGATATTATAGTTTCATAAAAGTAGGAAAGCTTATCTAAGACAAATAATGCTTCCTCAGCAATTATTTGTTCAGCCACATCTGCTGTTTTCCTACGATGTCGGTATTGGTTTCTTTTTGTTTATACTTTTTTTAAATAGTTTCATTATTAGGAGTTTCAAGTATAACTAATTTATCATCAATTGTAACCTATTCGTCAATATTCTTGACAACAATGCTTCTACGCATTAGTCAAATTGATAACAAGAAATTGCTATTATAAAAATCTTCATTTTTATAATGTAATATAATATATTAAATTTTTTTTATTGCAAATTGGAATATAGATTGTTTAAAAAATTTTACATGATAAAAAAATTAATAATTAGGAATTCCAATCCAAAAATTCCTGATTTCTTGAAACTATTTTTTATTTCTTCTTCAGTCGTAGCAATCTAAACTTCTGTCATAAAACGAATTGTGTCGGAAACTAAGACATTTTTTTTTCTCTTTCAGAATGTTTGATCAATTTTAAGGTATCAAGTCAATTATTATCGACAAAAGCAAAAATGTCAGAACAATAATCATTTTTCAATTTACCAACTCGCTTTTGAAACATTCACGGAATTGCTTTCTCCAGTCACTTTTCCGCATGAAGTGTTGTGTATTTTGTTAAATTTGCCGAGTCAGTCGTTTCAGCATTTAAAGTCGAACCAAGATCCGTCGCAAATTTTTCTGCTTTAGAGGCAATTGGTAAAATTGTTCCACTTAACAAAATATTATTTAAAATTTTAATTCTATTATATTAAGATTTTAGGAATAAAATAAGGTGATCCAACAATGTTTTTTTAAAAGAATATAAACAATTACCGTGTAGAAATAAAGAAAACACGTTTTTGAATGTTAAAAAATTAACCCGAAATATATTTAAGTAGGGGAGACTGCCTAACAGTAGATAGTGAAAAATTCTAACACGTCAAATGACTTCAGACTGAAATAATTAATAAAACTTTTATTATTAAAATAAAGTTAATATATTCAATTAAGTAATGCAATTGTCAAATACACTATGAAATTGGATATTTATCTATTTTAAATGTTTTTACTATATAGTCAAAATATACGTCATTGAAAGTGTCCTTCCAACAGTAGATAATCGCTTTTAATTTAATATGTATAAACTGTAAAACAAATATTTACCCGTAATCATATTTTTTCACAAGTATTCTTGCAAATATAATCGATTCGTTAAAAAAAAGGCACTGTAATCTATAATATTTGAACAAAATATTATTCTAATTAAGATCCATTCGGCACTTTTTGTCTACTGAGAACAAGATATTGACATTTGTCCTTTCTGCTATATACTCATGAGAATTAGATAATCCTTTTTCTTATTCTTCATAAGAATAAAAAATATTCTAAACTTAGAATCAAATTTCAAATTTGATTTTGTTGTCAATTTAAATATCAAATCTAAAAATTGAATTCGCATCTAAAATTCAACTTTTCTGTGAAAAATGGATCTCCTTTATAGTGTGTCAAGTAGGATACTGTGTGTGTATCCAAAAAATCCGAGATATCTAGGCATATAGGCGCCAGTCGCCAAATATGAAGTCTTTGAAGTACGGGAGTAGATTCTTCTTCCATTGGAGTGTTGGAATGTCAAGAGAACACTCGAGAATGAAAAACTTGGCTAAAACACGAAGAACGTTTTATTGGACTAAACCTTGAGAGTATATGACAAGTTAAAGTATCGTTGACGGAACTCTTGTTTTGTGCTTTCTTTTAATACGAAGCCATCATTTCCATCCGAACGATATTATTTATAATCAGGCATTTTTATTTATTCACTTTAATGCATTTCGTTTATTATCTTTGGTTGATTGCTCAAGCAATAATAATTCAATATTGTTCAGTTCCTTTATTCATTTATTAGACTCGCTTTATATTCCTTATTGCTTTGTTCAAATGAAAAAGATTTTCCATGAATTTCTTTTTGAAAAGCAATTTCTCTCTTTCATAATCTAAAAGATGCTTCATGGATGTAATTTTGAAAATTAATATCTTTCTTTATAATTAAAAAATGTTATTGTGTATTGTTTTACAAGAGTATCTTCATGTTCACTAATACTGAGAAACTAAACTAAGAAAAGTAAAATAAATAAATTTATTCAGCTCATCAATCATTTACTTCAATCAATATCGTTTCATTAAATGCAAATTTCTTAGATTCTAGTTCAAATACTTTGGAATCGTACGGAAAATTGTTTGCGAATTAATATGCATAAAATTCTCGGTTAATAATATGACTTATTTTTATTATTTTATTTTTAAATTTTCATTGAACTCATGTTTAAACTAAATAAATTAAATCCTCTAAAGAGGATTTGTTGCAAGATTTAAGCGGCTGTTTTATGACTTTCTGTAGGCATTGCGAAACAATGCTTAATCTATCATAAAATCATAAATAGAGTTTAAGCTTCCTATTGAAGTGACTCCTGTTCTGTGGCCATACCTGTTCTTATTTTCTCTCTACAGGATGGAGCCCGGATGATTGGTGGGGGCTCTCCCTCCCTTTTAGTCAGTCAGCGAGGACCTGATCTGATGATGCAGTTCAGTTCCATTTTGACTTTATACAGTCCATATCATGCGCGTTTTCCCGTGCATTTCTCGACGAATTGTTTACTGTTTCTTTATTTTGTGTTCATAACGGGTGTACAAATGTGACGTATTGTATAATTGTAATAAGAATAAATTTAATTACTTGAAACTAAAAGTACTGTGACATTTTGTGAAATCCTACCAAACAATTTTTAACAAAGGTGTAAATAAATACCTGGATGTTTACCTACATATGCTCATGTCAGTCGTTTCCTATTGTATCTAACGCTGCGCAGTAGTTCTTTTGTCTTATTAATGTTACGCTCTTCTGTTATAATACCCAAATTCCAATTAATTTTTGCACTTTAAGAACTTTGTAAAGCAACATTAAATCACCTACGTAGGATCTTTCATAGGATCCTATATGGTTACATACAAGTTCAATATACATAAAGGTTTCCGGTCTGTTTTCCGAATCCCGAATCCCAATTCCCGAAAGGCAATATCCAGAATGTTTAATTTCCCGAATACTTATTTCCCGAAGACCTTTTCCCGAAGAATGAAATCAAAATGTTTAAAATTTATAGAATGATCATGAATGTTGTTTAAAATAAAGGAATGATGTTACCCTAGCAACGAGATAAATATTTTGGCAAAACAAGTTTGCTTTGTTGGTTGCCAAGTAGCATAGAAGATTTTTTTATTAAATTAAAATTAGATTAAATTAATTTATATTAAATTAAATAATCATATTAAAGTGAAAACAATAACATAATGAAATCAACTAAAAGTCTAATTTAAACTTGACAATAAATAAAATAATCTTCAACCATATTTTGATTTACGTGTAATTTGTACTTTGCCTTAAAAAAAGAATAAACTTCTTTTATTATAAATTTTAAAGTAAAATACCAGTTGAAAGAAATGTGACTTAAATTTAAAATTTAAATTGGCATTCATTAGCATGAACTTTCCTTTTCTTTTATTCTGTTTGTCTACCATTTCATTAAACGTAAAAAAACTTTTATGAAATTTCCATTTATTTGCGCTGAAAACTAAAAAATTCCATTTATTTGGACTTAAGAAAAAATTTCCTTTATTTCAAAATTGAAAGAAGAATATATTTATTTTATAAAACACTTTATTGAAAGCCTCTTGAATACTGTCTAGAAGAAATCTGAAGGTATATAAGGGTTAAGGTCGCAAGTGTTCTTAATGGATTCGATGTCTACTTGTCGACATCTGTCGATTCTGCAATAAACACTCTGGTATACTCACATACTTTATTGAATTCCGCTCAAAGCTTTTGGGATGAAGTATTCGACTTTCTATCTTAAAATGCTTCTATCCTTGACTTGACAAATCTTTTTAGATGTCTCTTTCAAGAAATTTTCAATATCGTACCGGATACAGAAAATAAAATTAAAATACAAGAAAATAATTTTTCTAATCTTAAGACTGAGGAATGATATTAAAAAATTTACTTATAACAGAGATTAACTATTAATTAAAATATGAATATTATAACTACAAATACTAAATTAAGGATTTGTAGGTATTATGTAACTGTTTAAAATGGAAATTATTCTAGCTTTTGTTTTTAATTACTTAATCCTTTTATGTGAGTTTTGAAGTAAATTGTAGTCACATAACAGAATTGATGATATATTAAAAAATTCTGTCTTGCGTTCTAAAAGTAGAAAAATCCCTTAAATAAAACAATTTTATTCCTTTTTGGAGATAAAAATTCATGAAAGAGACATCGAAATGTAACTTGAAACCTAAAGGGTAGAAGCATCATTTGGAAAGTTAAATTTTTCATCCACAAAGCTTTGAACTGAATTCGATGAAGAATGTGTTAGAGTATTTATTATTAATTTAATTTCTTTATTCTCAAAATGCACTTTAAAATTTAAATATTCATATTTATCAAGAGTGAAGAAGTGGAACGTTGAAAAAAATATTCAGTTAAATTCAAAAATTCTGTTTCACAGATTTTGAAATTAGAGTCCTTTTCATTTTTAGCTTTTGTACGCGTATGAAATGAGCGTTTTAATTATGTACATTTATTTTAATTAGCGAACCTATGAATATCTGGTTTTTATTCTAAAGACTATTTAAAATATTTTGGGACAAGTACTGGGATTTACTGTATGGAACTTTTGAAATTAACAGATAACGTAGACAAATCAATAGATTTATTTGCAAAAATAAATTACCGAATTGTACAAAGTGTGAAAAAACTGTATTATTGAATAAAAAGCCACAATGTTGATGTCAGAAAATAAGTACCTATAAGGAATAATAAAAGATAATCAAGAGGAAATGTAATTTTAAATTATCAATAAAAACTGACCTGGTTTCAGGGATCTGCTCTTTCTTTAGAACTTTGCAGCAAATTCGTTGCATGGTACATTTTCCTGATACTACCTCCCCAAACTGTGCTGATGAGGGAATTAAAAATTAGCGAACACAGTGTCGTTGATTGAGTTAATTTAGTCAGAGAATTTATTCCCATGATCTTTAGAACTCAATGCTAAAGAAATGGATGGATCTAGAAAATTTGTTGAAATTGATAAAGCAAAATTTGTCAAAAGACAAAAATATCATATTGGTCGAATTATTGATGGTATTTGGCATCGTGGTCTTAAAGAACAAAAAAAATGAGATGAAAACAGATCCAAAATCGTGTTGTAGGGGGTGTTTCTAGATCAAGAAAATAACAGCTGAACAACTAGACCTAAGATCTAATCTTTATATTTTTTATTGATGGAGATCGTATGTAATATCAGGCACATGGGGCCTGTGTTAAATAAATAATAAAATGTTTCCTTTAGTGAATATAATGATATATTTATAACAAAATTAAAGTTACACAAGATTATACAGGTTCATTATCCGTACGCAAGCCAGGTCAAATATAAGATAGAATTTATTAGATTCAATAGAACTGTCGATCCCAAAATTTAAAAAAATTCTCTATGGACTGTCTCTCCACTTTTTTCAAGCCCTCAAATTAGAATCTCTTCATAATGCAGAACATGCTCCAAGTTTACTAACTTGCATATATTAATAGTACCGTGCAAATTTCACCAAAATTGAAGTTAAGCTTACCAATATTTGTTGGCATATCTCTTGAATTGTTGTTTATCTCTTGAAGTTGTTAGGTAGTTTACAAAGATAAAATTTCTAGTTGATAACAATTTCTGCTTTAGACAGTTTACTGATGGAGTATGTTATCTTGGTCTTTGTTGCAGCTCTGCTCCAAGCGGGAAGCGAGTTTGGTTTCATTCAATGTTCAACTGTCATCGTAAGTGTTTTAACAAGCCCCAGGCTGATCTTAACGTCGCCGTCAGTGAACCGAAATCTGCTTGTGTATTGATAGTTGTGCTCTGGTACGTCATTTCAATCTCGACATCACCACGTTTGCATAGAACTAGGGCTTTGCAATCTCCAGAATACACCGAAGTGACATTGATAGCACGTGCGTCGTTCTAAGAGGTCATACATTAGAATCAACCTAGACGTTTCGATATACACACATATATATATATAGAGTACATCCCATCACTTCTCTTATTAGGTACGAGCTGATTGCTACAAGCTAAAGCTCTCCCGCCTGGTTATTATACCAGTTATTTATAAACCTACATTTCCATTATACGGGGAAATATTTAATTTGAGAAACCAGAGTAAATTAAGTGTGAAACAATCATTCTGAAAACAAAATGAAGAACTGTTTCATTTGAAATCGACTATAAATATGGAAAAGATAAATCACGCTACCTTATTTGAACATTCGGATCTGCAACAGTACTACTGGAACAAGCACTACTAGCCTAGAGCTATAAGTAAAAAAAAAACGGCGCAGAGACAGGCTCTATTCAGGTAATGTTTTTTTTTACTGTATATGTACGCCAGGAGTGTCCAGAAATAGCAATACGGTATCAGGAGTGACAGAACATTTTTTTCGTCGAGGTTTGATAATCCTGAGAATCCCTTATGAGAAAGTATGACAAGAAAAGAATAACAGTCATAAAATTCCTATCATGTTTTTTAAAACGATTTATTGGCCCCGATAAGGGCCGATTGTTTACAGGAGAATTGAAGACTAGATTGAATACTACGAGTCTTCATTTGCCTTCATTAACGCGTCCCGAGATTTTAAGAAACTTTTTTGGCAGTGACGAAGTAACACTCACGACGGATGACACAAGACTGAACAGTTGCCGGGAAACGTAGCTCTTGTCCGTTCGAGGAGGGGTTGGTAACTGCTGATTGGCCGGTGCGCGCTCAACGCACTGAAGTCGAACCAGTCGAAATGTTTCACAGTGAGCAAAAAACTAATTGGTTCAACTTCGGTACATCAAGCGTGCACCGTCCAATCAGCAAATACTAACCCCTCCCCGAACGGACAACAGCTGTCCTTGTCGCAAACCGTTTAGTCTTGTGTCTTGTGTCATCCGCCATAAGTGTTACTTCGTCCCTGCCAAAAAAGTTTTTGAAAGTGTCAGGACGCGTTAATGAAGGCAAATGTAGATTCGTAGTATTCAATCTAGACTTTAATTCTTCTCTAAACAATCAGCCCGTTTCAGGGCCAATAGATCTGTTCTTATCATTTTCTGTGGTCGCAAAAAAATGACAGAACAAACATAATAGGAATTTAATGACAGGGTTGTCATTATTTTCTTGGCATACTTTCTCATAAGGGAAGGACCATTGTGTGAGGAAGAGCCGATAGTTTGATTTTTATGAGACTCTATTTCAGTTTAGAATCATCTCTAGGATTGGAACTAAAGATTCTTTTGTAGACAGAAGTTGGTTCCTGACGAAGCAGCAACTGTCAGACGCGTGTCCAGATAAGGTTTTTTGGGGAGGTTAAATATGAAAGAGAAAGAGACTCGCACTTGTATTTTCTTATATGTAATAATTAATTTTAAATTCAGATTAGCCTTGTTACGATTAAATAATAAGTATATTTGATTTCTAATTAAGACAACATTAGCCTATTACGACATTATCAGCATATTACTTTAACTCAATATCCGCATCAATTTACGTACTTAAATTCAATTATCTTGCCATCTTATAAGTATATAATAATCTCTCAACATTTTACATTGTACAATAAAAATTTGTAAACTTTTAACAATATACTTTAAATTAGAATTTTTTTCTATTATTTTTATTTATTAATTTTATTTTTATCATTAATATAAACAAGTAAATGTACAAATAAGAATTTATACCTATACCTTAGAATTATAATGGAATTATACTATTTGAATAGAAATTGAGCGACATATTCTTTTATGTATAGCCACTTATAACATTGAATCGTCGTTGAAACTTCTTCATTGATTTTCCTCTGGTACCCATCTCGAGGAGAACACCAGTGCAAAGACCTTTTCCTTCGAATTTTCTCCTGCTCCTGTTTCGAGAGCATGTAACTTGCATTTACTATACATGTTATTCTCGAAGAGTGTACGAGTCGATCTAAAAGGTTCCTGTTTTCCTTGAAACCATAAAAACTGTACGAAAGAATCGCATCATTCTTTACTACTCTAGGAAATTTAAAAACGAGTTTTCTATCTTCAAATATTGCTCTTATTTAATTTCGATAACCCTCAAAAAATAACAAAAACTTTGTAGATCTTCCAGAAAATTGCAATCAATATGTTTTTCTCAACCCCTTCGATTTTAAGCCTCTTAAAGAAAATATTTTCCTCCCTTGAAAAAGTTAGCAAGTATTTTATGTCGTATTTTTCTTATCTCTTGGATGCTTTAAGTGTAGATACTGAGAAGTGTCTTTTACAATGTTCTGGTTCCTGGCCCAGTATATGTCACCAATATTTTCCTCTCTGGGACCTCAAACACTGTTGTACCTATCTGGTCATTCAATTTCTACATTATTTTCTTCGGTCGCTCGTTTATCATTCTGTCGATGCATCTATCTTCTTGGCTTAGCCGACTATCGTCCGGTACAAGTCTTGAAGTCTTTTTATTATTTTATCAGAGCCTCGTGGCAGTATTGGCATTCAATCACGGCCCAACAAGGAATTCTACCCTGTTATCGGGATAAAGCGATTTTTTATCTGAATCAGGAAAGCACCATAAAACTGAAAACTTTGAGCTGAAGGAATCACTTATCACGGACGTAAATTCGTTACTTTGAAAAATACCCTCACATTTTTTACTTTTTCAATGATTCAGTTTACTCTATAGAAAAATAAGAACTTAGATTATTCTTATATTATATTTAATTTTAAATTACTATGTTTAAATTTACATTCTCAAAAGATGGTTATAGGTTACTTTTTAGACTAAAATAAAAGGATCAATAATTAAATTAGAATTTTACTATCGAATTCTTAAATCAAGCAACACTTTTGTTGTTTGTTTTTGAGCATCAATTTATCGCTTAATTTAATCTTTTAAAATCGAGGAACTCACTCTACATCGGAAGTCTGTGACGAATTAAACTGATATGAAGAATGACGTGACATGCGTCGTTTTGTCAAGAGTCCCAACTTGCTTTGACAACAGCACCGTTAGAGACTGCGACACTAAATTGATTGTTGACTATCGTCGATCGTCGTTTGACCTTTCGGTCCGAATTAATTAGTTAGCGTAACTGCGTTTATTCCACTAGCCAACTGAAATGGCTACGCCCAGTGATTTAATAAGTTATTATGAATAATAGATTAAGTTAGTTATTATTATTATTCACCTATCATGAAATGTAAGGAAGTGACGGAACCTAAATAATAACACAAAATACTTTAACCTTAAACATTACCATTGAAAGTGCAAAATTACTAACTTAATTTTATGTTCCAATTATTATTATGAAAATCAGAAAGTCGAAATCGAAAACTATCGAATATACCTATTAACCAATAAGAGGTCACGAAAGGGTCTTACACGTCTGAAATTAATCACAACGACTGTTTTTTTTTTCAGAATGGGATAATAGAATATTTACACCAGAATTAGTACTGATTTGATGTTTCTATGGTGTGATCATATCCTAAATATTAACTATAATAATCGAAAGAGATAAAAAATTAATTGTTCCATGTATGTAGTATATAAAGCATTAGAATATTCAACAGTGAGGAAAAAATCAAAATTTTTGATAACGTCAACACTAATTCCTGACGACCTAACAATGTTTGGAAAGTTTAAGTGAAAAATATTCCGGGTGAAATGAATGTGGCAATGAAATTATGAGACCGTCGAGTATACATTGAGTAGATGAATTCAGAGGTGTGAAATCGACGCTGGCGATAATTCCTGGCTTTATCCAATACAGTTATCGATGTATGTAGCACATGAGACTAGGCAGATTGTAATTTTTCCGGTGAATAAAATTCAGTAAAAGTGAACAGATATCGATTCAATGGTGGCTCCGCCCTAGTTCGCAATACGTCAGTGACGGGTGTGGCGTAGGCCGCACACAACAACTCTTTTTTACAGCGACATCGATGATTTTCCATGGTCAGCTGTAATATTCCCAACAAAGGAAACTAAACAAAACGAGAATGATCCTTTGTAAAAATCACATCCTATGCTTTGAAACCTTCGATTATGTTGTTACTATTTTTGAAACTGATGAAAATGTGCCTTTTGACAATAAAGCGTCAAATAAATATATCGAATAGAAAAATGGTTTTATTATTTTATGATTAACAAGTCGCACCATAATAATGCATATTAAAATTAAATTTTTTACTTAATAATTTTTTTCAAAACGATAATGCTATGTGCCAGGAAAAAATGAATAGATTAAAAACGAATCATAATTGAATTATTCAGTAACTTTAAGTAGAGACTGTCGCACGAAATTTACTTTCGAGAGTGCATAAAACAGAAAATCAAAATTATTTAATATTTTTTTGTCAGGTGTGTAAAAGTAATGATGTTCTGAGTTGTAATATTCTTTTTTCGTATGATTTAAGCTTTTAAGTATCATCTAACAGTCTGGCAAAACTTTTAATGATGGTGCCTGGAATATTCTTTGAAATGTTGATGGAAAGCTCATCTCCTCTAGTTCTGTGTAAACTTCATTTACATTCATTTAAATTTAAAGGGAAAAAATGAAATTTATTGTGAATAAAGTTAAAAGAAGAATAAAAATTTGATAAAATTGATAGTGTCATTTATTTTGTAATTTACATTTTTGTTAGTAACATTCTTTTACAAAAGGTATATTATCAAGTAAAAATAATTCGCAAAACATAACTTGTTCATGAATTTTTGGCAGTAAGAATTTTACGATAACTATAAGAATGCTAATTTAATGTAACGAATTTTTTAAAAATATATAACAATATGACTAAATACAGTTTATAATAATGAATATCAATAAATAATTTATATAACAAAAAAACTAAAATCAACATGAAACCTCAAAAAATAAGACGGATAAGAGTTAAGTTCGTCGGATAACAATTTATTAATCCTATGTAAGAAACGAGTACTGAAAGTAAGCGTTAGAAGTTAACGGAAAAGGCAGCTCTTATACTGGTTTCGTGAGTAAGAGAAAGAAGGAAAAGCGTTAAAAGTTAACGGAAAAGGAAACTCTTATACCGACTTCCTTGGTAAGAGAGAGAAGGTAAGCGTTAAAATTTAACGGAAAAGGAAACTCTTATATTGGTATCGTGAGGAAGAGAAAGAAGGCAAAGCGTTAAAAAGTTAACGGAAAAGGAAATTCTTATACCGGCTTCCTTGGTAAGAGAGAGAAGGTAAGCGTTAAAATTTAACGGAAAAGGAAACTCTCACCTTATTAAAAACTATTTAAATTTTAATTTCTCTTCCTGGAATTTTACCCCATTATACAAATATTCTTTAAATTTAAATTTTATTTCTAAATACAAAAAATAAACTACTTGCTAAGCTCATCATTGTTCGTATCGTTGTTCGTAGACAAGCGTGGAACTATGCAAGAGAAACGGGAGGAAAATAGGTATAGGGATCTATGCAAGACTGCGGGGAGAAGAGATAAGCAAGAGCGGCCATTGTGCTTCCCAAATTTTAAATATGAATTGGACCAGCAGAATGATAACGACAGTCTTAACAATAGTCTTAACATCATGTAGTGTTTTACTCATCACGGTCTTACCACCTCGCGTCTTTACAATAGTCATTAGATCAGTGCAAGTCTTACTTTCGTCGGTCTTAACATCTCACATAAAGTATTACATCATTGGAATAAATAATTACAGACTTATATTCATTATTCAATCATTCAAGTTTTACTTTTTCACACTCCGCATTCACGTGAGAAAAACAAATTATTAAGTCTCCTGCAAGAAGTTTCTATTTTCAACAAGAATTCACCTGCATCGGCATCCAGTGATTAGGACCACCGTCTGTTTATCCAACGCCTAATCTATTTTAAGCCTACTCCTGCTTTATCGCTTGTCTTCAACAAACAAATCTTCGAGTTTCAACGCCGATCTTTTCATCTTTCAAAAGTAAGACTCAATTTATAAAATCATATAATTGTAAATTCTCACTTCTTAATAAATAATTATTCTTTAAACCAATTATTGCTCTCATTGACTTAATCCTCATCCCAAATCAAATTCTTAATTGAAATTGATTTAAAAGGAGGAACTAGGATAAATTATAAGGGTTTCTGTACGTCAGACGTAACACTGCCATCTTTGGTGGGCGATATTGACATAAAAATAATTAAAAATAGTTTAAAATTTTTTTTTACCTCAAAATATATAAAAAAAAAAATTAAAAAACAGTTTTCATGATTTTATTTTATTTTGTATGGAAAAAAAAAATTAAAATAAATAAATCTCTTACATTAAATTAAAGAACACTTCATTTACCAAACTTTTCATTCCAATTATATGTATATTCATTTATTTCAACTCCGTGCAATTTTTTAAGATATTAGAATGTAAAAAATTTCTAGCTCCAAGCAATGTGACTTTGTTTGAAGGAAGAAATTTTTTAATGAATACATCATTTTATTTTGCCGTGGCAGCCTTATCACTAGTACCAAGAAAAAGCAATGTGTTCACTTTGTCTATGAACTAAAAGCACTAACCCTGAGGGTAGAAAACTATATCATTTTCCACCCTTGTCATGTTATTTCATGTTGTATCGTACTTTTGCCGGAGCTCTTCTATCCGAAGTTTCGGTGACCCGTTCTGAGGCATCCGGATTGTAAGGCGGATCTTCGGGTGTGTTATATTTCCCGAGGGCCATGTCTATGAGAGAGAAAGTGCATCCAGGGAACATGGACGCGCAGTTTTGTCCCGCGTGACCGGCTTTATGAGCATTGGTGTACGTGTGGTGTTCATCTGGTTCGAACGAGAATACCTTCTTCAGTGGCAACCTGCAACGTCAGACTCCTTAAAATCGAAAGGTTCCAGCATTTCAAGATGACAGTTTCCTACAAAGAAACCTATTGCCCACTTTACAAAAGAACTTCTAAAATTTTAAAAGAATTTTTACAACTCTAGCTCGATTTTGCAGCAAATTTTGACAAATTTCTTTTTATCAGAATATACTTTCAGTTTATGGTTCGTAAAAAAAGGGGTCTACAATTTTCTGCGAGAAATAGAAATTTTTCATTTTCCTTAAGTAAAGCTTAAAAAATTTTTTAAGCTAGGCTAATGATCTGATACTTTATGGTTTATATTTTTTTAGATCTAAAACTTTGTGGTCTTTAAAATAAAATTTGACAGATTGAAAGATTATTTCGCAATGTACCTCGAAGTACCTAAATTTAAAATATTATAGATAACTAGCAAACTAACATCTTCATAAAAGAATTCTTTATAAGAAATTAGCCAGCGATTGGCCTGTTACGCAGTTGTTTGTCCGTTACGAAATAGAAAGAGACAAAGATTGTAGATAGCTTAAGATAGAGAAAGACAAGAAAGACAGGTATAATGGGATAGCAATAAAGGTCAAAACAAAAATAATAATGACCTAATTCTAATATAACACTAGTTTACAAAAAAAAACAAAATTTTATGTACATTCAATGTCACTATTTTTTTCTTATGTTCTAAGCTTCTCGTTACTTAAAAATGACATTAAGAAATTTTTCTATGAATAGGTTTCAGAAATATGAATTTTTAAAATTTTTTTACGTTTTTTTCGGAGGTGACTTCACGTTTTAGGCCGTATCTCGAGTTACAGAAGTCCGATTGAGTTTTTCTAAAAGTCAAATTAAAGGTAATCAAATTCCAAACAATCGCTTTTAACATTATTTTTTAATCGGTTAAATATTTTAAGTGATATAGTCAAAAAAAAAAAAATAGAAAATTTGAGTTTTTGGCCCAAAATCTGAAAAACAAATTCATTCTACCGCCATGCAAAAACAGAAAACGTCAAATTATGTCCAGTTTTAATTTTTTTACATATATGGCTCAGTTTAAGGAAGAAAAAAATGTATGGATGAAAAAAATCTATGTGTAATTATTGAAGTTATAAGCCAGGGTACTGAAATTCTCGTTTTACACCATTTCGGTATTTTACCTCCTTTTATAGTGATTATGTTGATTAATTTAATGAACACAATATCTAATTAGAAAATGGACTTTTTTCACAGATTTCAAATAATTTTCAGTGCTTTACTAATTCAAATTTGACTGAAAAATTTTTTGGAGTTTTTGACAAAAATTTCTGAAGAGGCATAAATTGATTAAAATGAGCCAGTATTATTTTGACACACGACTTAATTTTAGATTGTTATATTGTACAGAATGGAAATGTTATTTTGTACAACTGCTAAATGTTATTTTGTACAGTTTTGAAAAATGAATTTGTTATTTTGTACAATTTTTTAAAAAAGCAATAAAACATTGGAAGTACAATATTTTAGCTTTTTTAAAGAATTGTACAAAATAACAAATTCATTTTTCAAAATTGTACAAAATATCATTTAGCAGTTGTACAAAATAACATTTCCATTCTGTACAATATAACAATCTAAAATTAAGTCATGTGTCAAAATGATACTGGCTCATTAAAATCTGCTTTTTTGACAAGTTGAATCAGATGCGCAGAGGTTCAATTTTTGTTTAATTTTGTTCATTAATAGATGAAAAAGTTTCAAATTAGATACAGAAATAAGAAAAATAAATGATATTTGACTGAAAAATTTTTTGGAGTTTTTGACAAAAATTTCTGGAGAGGCATAAATTAATTAAAATCTGCTTCTTTGACACGTTGCATCAGATGCGCAGTGGTTTAATTTTTGTTGAATTTTGTTCGTTAATAGATAAAAAAGTTTGAAATTAGATTTAGAAATATAGAAAATAAATGATATTTGACTGAAAAATTTTTTGGAGTTTTTGACAAAAATTTCTGGAGAGGCATAAATTGATTAAAATCTGCTTTTTTGACAAGTTGAATCAGATGCGCAGAGATTCAATTTTTGGTGAATTTTGTTCGTTAATAGATGAAAAAGTTCCAAATTAGATATAGAAATATAAAAAATAAATGATATTTGAATAAAAATTTTTATGGAGTTTTTGACAAAAATTTCTGAAGAGGCATAAGTTGATTAAAATTTGCTTTTTTGACAAGTTGAATCAGTGGTTCAATTTTTGTTAAAAACTCCAAAAAAATTTCCAGACAAATATCTTTTAATTTCTATATTTCTATATCTAATTTCAAACTTTTTTTTATCTATTACGGAACAAAATACAACAAAAATTGAACCACTGCGCATCTAATGCAACTTGTCAAAGAAGAAAATTTTAACCAGTTTATGTCTCTTCAGATATTTTTGTCAAAAACTCTAAATAATTTTTCAGTCAAATATCATTTATTTTTCACATTTCTATATCTAATTTCAAACTTTTTTATCTATTAACGAACAAAATTAAACAAAAATTGAACCTCTGCGCATCTGATTCAACTTGTCAAAAAAGCAGATTTTAATCAATTTATGCCTCTTCAGAAATTTTTGTCAAAAACTCCAAAAAATTTTTCAGTCAAATTTGAATTAGTAAAGCACTGAAAATTATTTGAAATCTGTGAAAAAAGTCCATTTTCTAATTAGATATTGTGTTTATTAAATTAATCAACATAATCACTATAAAAGGAGGTAAAATACCGAAATGATGTAAAACGAGAATTTCAGTACCCTGGCTTATAACTTCAATAATTACACATAGATTTTTTTCATCCATACATTTTTTTCTTCCTTAAAGTGAGCCATATATGTAAAAAAATTAAAACTGGACATAATTTGACGTTTTCTGTTTTTGCATGGCGGTAGAATGAATTTGTTTTTCAGATTTTGGGCCAAAAACTCAAATTTTCTATTTTTTTTTTTTTTTTACTATATCACCTAAAATATTTAACCGATTAAAAAATAATGTTAAAAGCGATTGTTTGGAATTTGATTACCTTTAATTTGACACTTAGAAAAACTCAATCGGACTTCTGTAACTCGAGATACAGCCTGAAACGTGAATTCACCTCCGAAAAAAACGTAAAAAAATTAAAAAAATTCATATTTCGAAAAGCTATCCATAGAAAAATTTCTTAATGTCATTTTTAAGTTTAGAGAACCATAGTACATAAAAAAATAGTGTCATTAAATGTACATTTTTGCTGTAAACTAGTGTAATTGTTATTGGAACATTTGGAGAATTTGGAAAATTGGTATGGAAAATTTGGAAGCTGAAATTGGTTTTTGATAAATTGGCAATTTTTTGATTTTTCGCGAAAAAATTTAAAGTAAAAAGTTATTTCAAAAGAGGTTCTTAGCACAAATATGTATGTAACAAAGTTTTAATTAAAACGAATCTTTAAATTTACTAACTATTAGTACAATTTTATTAATAGTAATAGTAATTTATAGAAAAAAATCTCCTCTTTCTATTTTAAATGTTGGCAAAGTGCACACTGTTAATTGTTTACTATCTTAATCGATTACCAAAAATAAATATGTTTTAGAGTCTTTACTTTAAAAGATATTGCAAAGCATATTTATTTTGCAAAAAGTGTTGGGTTATCCAGAAAAAATTCCAAAATGGAAATTTCAAGCTATCTTTCGAACATCTGACAAGTCGCACCCTCCTTAAATAAATAAAAGAAATCGAATTTTTATTTACTTAAAAAAATGTTTTCTCAAAAGTGACCTTTTTCTGAGAAATCTCCCGTATAAAATACCTTAAAACAATATTACCTTAATTTTATTCAAAAGAACATTTCTTTCTCCTGTCTGACCATAAAGTCAGTTTTCTACTTAAAATATGACTTTTCCCCAACAAAGATAAATGTTTGAACTGATTTAAAATGATTCTACCTTACAGAAGAAAATTCATTGTTTTCAGTTTAAAGTTACGCGATTACGATAAATAATTTCATTGGTTTAAGGTAATTTTTCTCGTGTTTATTTTGTAAATTTAATTCACGCCTCCTACATCCATTTATCTCGTTCAAAAGAAAACATCTTTTTTGCAGTAAAGTACATAAATTTTATCTTGCATAATAATGCTATTTAAACAGTGTTTCCTCTTTGTATTAATCTTAACGGGAATCCGATTCTCTCCACGTTTAAAACTTCACTAAAAAAGTGATAAATTACATCCCCTTCTCTTTTAATCGAAGAAATAATGAAAATTTCAGATATTACGAGTGCCGCTATCGCGTAATTGATCACCTCCAATTTATATTTTACTGTCGAAATCGAAAACTTCATTGCGTTATCAAAACAATACGAGTTTTCATCTGCAATTCATTATCGAATACTCTATTTGGTTGACCAAAATTCGTAAAATCCAACAACATTTCATTCTTCTTATTTTACATCAATTGAATAAATTTAATATGAGATAGATGGTGCGGAGTGAACGTGAGCTGCTCTAAAATTCTATTGAAATCGAGAGATAAATGATGCAAGATTGAAAAGTACGTGGTGAAATTTAATTGCATCTCGTCGGGTCAATAAACGGGACACACTTGCCGTTTCATTCATATTCTTGAAATTGATTTTTTGAAAGAATAACCAGGTTCAATAAATGTTGGTAGGCGTTAACTATATTTTTGTTGAATCTTTGTCGCGTAATAAACCATTTATTTTGTCCCGAGGGAAAATAAACGAGAATCGCCCCCAACCCTCGGATTCTTGTCAGGGATTGTCCCTTCAAACTTTTCATAGGTTTATCTCTGTGAATCTTACGAAAAAGCGATCCTCATCATTTCTTCGACGAGAGTGTTTCCTTTCGGCATAAGTCGCTGGGACGCCTCACATAACGCGCGTAGGACGCAACTCCTTCCATCGAATCCCATTCTGTAACAGAAAAAGACAATTTATAAGTTTCACCAAGTGTTTTCAAGATGATATGGCACTTGACAAAAACATGGTAAAAAAATTAATCAAGTTTATGTCCCTCGAGTGGAACACCCACCAGATTTCTCAATATTATATTTCATTAATATTCCTGTTCTGACAAGTTTCTTTTCACAGATACTACACTCTATCATCCCGAGAATGTGATTGGTCAATTTATTATTGAGTTACGATTTGGTTTGCTAAAATAAAGTTGTTTTTTTATAAATGTTAAAATATTTTAAAGTGTTTCATGCATACGATAGAGATTTGATGATACAAAACCTTAACGAGACTGATCATCGTTCATTTGTTTAAATTATCGTTAAGGATCGTAATGTTTTGAGAATTGCTTGCTTAAGCGATCGATAACGAGAATTTTAAAACTTTGGTGATTGTTTTTTGTTTTTATATTATATGACATTATCTATTTGTTACCTAATAACCCTTTGTTTCAGATTTCTGGATTTTTTTAACTTTTGGTAGATTTTACTAGAAAGATTGAAATATTTTTTAAAAAATGATAACTGTTATTCAGTAATTTTGTAGTTCTAAAAAATAATTTTCTAACAAATTTTATTAAGTATTCTTTTTAAAAACAAATATAATATACAATTTTTTTATTTTAATGGTTTGCTGTCGCTAATATCCACATGGAATGAATCACTTAATACTTTTATGTATTAAATAAAATATTTTCTTTCTTAATTTTTTATTTATTTATGAATCACGCACAATTCCTCTAGTATAAAGAACGATTTTTGTTACCAGGATGTAACAAAAGAAAAAATAAATTGAGCTTCGGGATATAAGCAGTGGCGTAACTGGGAGGGCAAAGGCCCTGGGGCAAAAAGGAAAATGGAGCCTTAATTATATATGATTTTTTTATTAGATGTTTTTTTCTTTTAAGATTTTAAATCATATTTCGCCTTTTTAAAATGTTCTCAACTTTTAAAATTATAGCAATTTTAATTTCTTCAAAATTCAGTTAATGTGAACTTGCAATGATTAAAAGTTCAATTAATCCACGTTTCAAATATACAAAATTTGAATTTTGAACTAGTTTTATCATTTTTTAATTATTTTCTGCAATTTTTAATTCCTTTAATTATCTTTAAACTGTTTCCCAATATCGTAAATTTACCCTCCTCAAATTTTAATTATTTTGTTTCGTTTTTCCATACGTTTTTTCAATTTCAATTATTTTTCCCCTGACACCAAATAAATTTAATAACATATTCCTAAATTTTAAATTATTCATCGCAGATTTAAATTAATTTTTTTAATTTACAATTATTTTTGTCATTTTGCAATTATTACCTTCAATTTTGATCATTTTCATAATTTCTGAACTAATTTCCTGAACTTTCAAATAATTCAAATAATATTGCGGAAATTATACTTAATAAATAAATAAATAAATAAATAATATATTCAATTTCCAGTTCAATTTTCATTTCGTTTTATTATTTTGCAATTATTTTCTCCATCCTTTTATATTTTCATTATTTTTCAATTAATTTTCTAAATCTACAGTTATTTTCACAAATTTAGATTATTGTCATCAATTTTTCATATTGTAAACAATTTTTCAATTATTTTGTTTTGCTTAAAAAAAAATTTTGCAATTTTTCAATTATTTTCCTCAAATTTTATTTACTGTTATCAATTTTTCATATTTAAATTATTTTCATCATATATCAATTTTTCTTTCTCAATCTTAAGTTATTTTCAGAATGTTATATTTATTATTTTCAATTTTTAATTATTTTCCTCGATTCTTAATTATTATTCACAATTTCTAAAATTATTTTCTAATATTTTAAAGCATTCTTCTAAAATTTTAATTATTTTCATAAATTTTCTTTTTTTAAACATAATTATATTCTAGGATTTTTTAAATTATTTCTCCCAAATTTTATTTACTGTTTTTAATTTTTCATATTTCAATTATTTTTTTCAATTTTGAATTAATTCGATGATTTTTTAATGATTTTCCTCGATTGTTAATTATTATTCTCATTTTCAAAAATTATTTTCTAAGGTTTATAAGTATTTTTCTTGAATTTTTAATTGTTTTATTTGTTTTCTAAATTTCCAAATTTTTTTTATTAATTATTTTTAATTTCAATTATTTTTAGTTTTCCTCAACTTTTTTATCCAATTTTCAAATTTTCTCATTTTTTTCAATTAATTTTTAAGAACTTTATGTATTTTTCTCAAATTTCAATTATTTTTTTTTATTTATAAAGTTTTCCGTATTTTTTTCAATTATTTCTCTCAAATGTCATTTATGTTTTACAACTTATCATTTTTCTTATTATATTTCAATTTTTGACTCAAACTTAAATTATTTTTAATTATTTCAGTTACTTTTTTCAATTTTAAACTAATTAATTAATTAATTAATTAAATTAATTATCTTAAATTTCAATTATTTTTAGCTTCCTTAAATTTTTTTATCCCATTTTTAATTATTCTCATTTTTTTAAATCAATTTTTAAGATCTTCATGTATTTTCCTCGAATTTCAATTATTTTTTTTTATTTAAAAAAATTTCCGTAATTTTTTCAATTATTTCTCTCAAATGTCATTTATTTTTTACAACTTATCATTGTTTTTATCATATTTCAATTATTTTCTTCAAGTTTCAAATTTTAAAATAATTTTTCCAGTATTTTCTAAAATTTACCTCTTTTAATTTTTAATTCTTGTCATTCGTTTTATAATTTCAAAAATTTTTAACTATTTGTCTGACATTTTAATTATTTCATGTAATTTTCAATTACTTTCGTTTTTTTCATAATTTCCAAAAAGTTTTTAATTACATATTTTTAATTAAAAATTGTACTTTTCAATTTTAAATTACATTCATTTTTTTTATTTATTTTCTCTAAGTTTTAATTTTTTTTTTTTTCAAGGAACTTTTGAAAATTTTAAATATTTTTTGAACTTTTGTTTAACTTTTCTTTATTTAAAATATATTATGTAATTTTTTCAATTATTTTATCAAATTTCAATTTTTTTTCAATTTTCAATCATTTATTTTTCAATTTACAATTATTTTCTCTAATTTTTCATTATTCAATATTTCATAACACAATGTGTAGAATCTAATCGCGGGCCAACGCGCCTGTTTTAATTTAGTCAATTACAACAATAATTAGTAAAGTTTTTGGAATTTTTTTAATAAAAGGTCTATTAGGGGGTTGATCAAGGGCCCCCTAAGCTCAAGGGCCCCGGTGCACTTCCCCACTTTGCCCCTTAACAATTACGCCCCTGGATAGAAGTGTTTAACATGAGATAAATATTTGTATCTACTTCATTGAAACTAATTAATTATAAAACGCATTTAGGACATTTTATCCCACAAAATACAATTTCCGAACATAATCCTAATTCCAAATGTTCGTACCTGTCCTTCATTTTGTGGTAAAGGTTAATTATGGCTTTGAAAGCACATTCTGACAAATTTATCAAGTTACGCGAAGGCTAATTTTCGCGTCAAAAATAAAGCGCGTTGTTTTCAATTAAGGATTTTGGTAACAAAAGTAGGCACACGTTTTGTTTTCGTCTTTGAATAATTGCGAGTCATGGGAACAGGGTACTTATTTCTAGAAGCTAAAAAAAATTATTTGACATCATCATTTACTACCAAAGAGTCGTAGATGATGTCGATTAATTTCCGATGAATAATTTAAGCGAAGTGTACAAAAGCTCATTTGTGTCAGAATATCAAGCCGATTTGAACTTACAGAAGTTCGGCATCGGCAATCTGAGTAACTGTGTGCCATTAATTCGAAACGGTATTCCAGAATGGACGAGAGTGAATCGTAAGAGGAAGGTAACTAGT
The DNA here is from genome assembly GCA_037103525.1 of Ganaspis brasiliensis. Classification (NCBI taxonomy): domain Eukaryota; kingdom Metazoa; phylum Arthropoda; class Insecta; order Hymenoptera; family Figitidae; genus Ganaspis; species Ganaspis brasiliensis. Next base: position 1,170,953 of record JAZKLR010000276.1, on the reverse strand, counting down.
ATAAGTACTTTCTGCGATATTTGCACATCGTAAAGCTCAGACTCTCTCCAAACTAGTTCTGAAATCGATGAAACCGTCTTTTCGGTTAAATATTGAATTTCATAATTTTGCCAAAACTTTCCATTTAGAAAATTAAGTCTTCACGAAAAAAGTGAATGCTTAGATTTTGCGATCGAAAATTGTAATCATCAACGAGGTTGATGATTGAATTCTAAAGTTTTAAAGTTGATTTTATCAAAATAGAAGTTTAGAAATAGTGGTCGTTTGAAATGTCCGCAGGGTCTCACAGACCCAGATTGTGCTTCGTGTTTAAAAAAAAAACAGACGAGTGCCCTGAGGTTTCATTGGATTTTTATATTTTAATTTATAGCAAAGGTATTTTTAAATCAACACTAAAAAGGATCAATAACTAAGCTAGAATTATTTTATGTTGAACTAACTCAACCTGAAATTCGTGAATAGTGGCAGAAAAGGAACAACACTAGTTAAACAACTGTGATTTAATTCACCAATTAACAGAACGTATTTACTGAATCGATTTTATTTGACATTGATATGAGACATTGCCTCAAAGAGAAATTATTTAACACTCAGAAACAGGAACAGCGAAACGTATGTAGATAGTGTGGATAAGTGCCTACACCAAATTTTAGACCTACATAGGTTTCTTTTTATTTTTAAGATTATCTCTCAGTTCACACATATTTCTACTCTAATTATTTATTCCATAAGTATTTTCCAACATTTTATTCGGTCTGGTATTCTTTTTTTTTTATCACCAAGATTTCTTCCTTTTGTAGAAAAGTTTCTTAGCAGTTCTTGTAGATGATGTTGATTTGCCTCTGGAGAATAATTTAAGCAGAGGATGACGCTCGTGTACAAAAGAGCGATCGTGTCAGGTCTTTTGGCCGATTTGAACTTGCCAAAGTTCAGCATCGGCAATCTGGGTAAATGTGACCCATTAATTCGGAACGTTCTGCGAAAATGAATGAGGGTGACTCGCAAGGGAAGGGAAACTAGTGAGTACCTTTTGCGGTATTTGCACATCGTGCAGCTCAGCCTCCTCATTACTTTCGAAATCGATAGAACTGTCTTTTTTGTATAGAGCCTATTTCATAATGCAAAAAAGTGGTCAATATTGAAAATTTGTAATAAATTAAAATTTTATAATAAAAAGTAAAAAAGTTTGTTAAAATCGATAATCCGTATTTCATCTTTCATCATGAAGTGTCGAGTTGCAAAATTCTCGGTAATTTAAAATCCGGTTACATTCTCGAGAATATAACCGAAAATATTCTCCTTTAAAAGAATTTATGAGAATTTTCTATGTTTGAATGAGCCCCCACTATTTTGAAACACAAACAATTTATTAACCTTTCGAGCCCGGACTTGGGTCAAAAACGACCCAGGCGAAATTTAAAAGTGCTGTAATTTCCAAAATTGGCTACCAGTGGCGCCACTACCCATTTGTAAAAAAAGTTAGGGTCCGTGCGAACCCCTCTACCAAATGGCAGAGCAGTAGTACTCCTTGAGCCAATGGTCCGGGCTCGGAAGGTGCGAAAAGTGTAAGTAATTTTTTTTTCGTTCCTTTAAAACTTAGATTTTTTAATAAAAATATGTGTCTTTTAATTTAAAAAAAGTTTTAAAAATAATTAAAAAGTATAAAAAAATTGTTTTCAATCGAAAAAAATTTTTTTGCCATTTTTTAGTAGTTTTAGATAAAAATGCTCGTATTTTACAATTAAAAAGTATTTTAAAAATAATGAAATAAATAAAAGAAGTATAAAGTATTTTAAAAAAATGATTTTTGCAGTTTTTTGAAAAAAATGTCTGAGGGTCCAAGAACGAGCGAGGAGGTCCTCAGAATATTGCGTCCTCGTCAAATATTCAATTATTTCGGAGAGGACGATTGAGACGAAGAGGTAGATGCTGTTGAGGACCACGGCAGCAATTTATCCGCGTATGTTAGTCAAAACATCCGTTATCTTTTAAACATTGAAGAAAAAGAAAATTTAAATCTAATCTCTCAAAAAATGTCAAAAAGAAAGCGATGCCGCTTTTGTCTGACCAAAAAAGACCGAAAAACAAATTATTGTTGCGCGAAATGCGCCAAACCAACTTGCGACGATCATAGAGTTGTATTTTGTCTTGATAAATAAAATTTATCTTGCAAATAAAATTGATCTTTTTTACTAAAATGTTGAGTTTTTACTGATTTATACCCATTTTACAATTATTTTTTGTCATTAAAAAAAGTCAATATAGCTTTTTATTGAAAATTTTGAACTAATTTTTTACCTTTTTTTGAGTTCAAAAAATTAACAATTTTTTTAAGAAAATAAAATTTACTATTTTTTTGTGAAAGGCTCATTCTTTAGCCTTAATTACCTTTTTTAAACTTTTTGATATCTCAATTTGGCTCAAAGTTATGATTCTTTAAGTGAAGTAGCAATTTTTCAGGATGTAGGTCTATTTTTTAATAATAATAATAAATAAAAAAAATTTTTTTTATAAACGTAATTGTTCCTTCAACTAGAAGGATTGATGATGATCTATGAATTTTTCAATTATTTTTTAACATTTTTTCTACCTGTAAACACGACAGGAGGAAAACGACCCAGGTCCGGGCTCCGAAGGTAACGAAAATACGTCCGGGCTCGAAGGGTTAAAAAATGGATAAATAACAAAATAATTATCATTACAAATTAACTAGAATTCAATGAAATGTAAAAATTATTATTATTAAATATAACAATAATGAACAATTTTAAAATGAAAGAAAGTAATTTAAATTTAAGAAAAATACTTCAAATTCTTCGAAATAAATTGAAACAATTTAGAGTAATGAAAAATTGGAGAAAATAAGTGAAAATTAAAAAAAATAATTCAAATGTAGATAAATAATTAAAAATTTAGAAAATTATTTCAGAAAATGATGAAAATGATTAACAATTTAAGAAAACTATGAAGAAATAATGAAAATAATTTAAAATTAAATAAAAGAATTAAAATTTAAAATATAATTGAAAAAAATGTATAACATATTTTAAATGAAGGAAATTTAAAGAAAATTTCAGATAAATACTTGAAACTTTTAGAAGTTGATTGCAAAAAAAATAGGTAATTAAATATCATAGAAAATGAATGAAAAAAGATAAATATAATTTGAAATTAAGTATCGTAGATATAATTGAAAATTGAATAGAAAAATGAAAATTTCAGATAAATAATACTTGTTGGAAATTATGAAACAGAACGTAAGTAATTGAAAATAATAAACAAATAATATAAATAATTGAAAATTGAATTAAATAATTGAAAATAATTTAAAAATAAAGAAAATAATGGGAAATTTGAGAAAAATATCTAAAACTTTTAAAAAATAATTTTAAAAAATAAGAATAGGTAACTAAAAAGTGTGAAAACTAATCGAAAAATGATTTTAAAATTTGAAACTTGAAGTCAATAAATAAAATATATGATGAAAAAAATGAGAAGTTAAAAAAAATTTTGTCATTTTTCTTGCAATTATCAACTAATTTTTAAAAATTTCTATTTAAATCTTTAATCTTCATTTTAATTTTTAAATCTTCCATTTATTTCTTTAATTTTTAATTATTTTCTTCAATTTTCACCTGCATTCTACGTTTTTCAATTACTTTATCCAAATTCAATAATTCTCGCATTTTCGCAATTATCAAATATTTTCTTGAAATTTCAATACAATAATTTTTTAACTTCCAAATGAGTTCTGTAATTTTAATTTATTTTTTACAATTTTTTCCATTATTTTCATCAGTTTTCATTTGACAATTTAATATTCTCCTTCAATTTTATGATTATTCAATTTAAAAATTTTTCTTTTTCAAATGCCAATTATTCACACCATTTTTTGATTTTTTTTTTCAATTGTTAATTATTATTTTTTATAGTTAATTATTTTTGTCAATATTTAATTATTTTCGTCATATTGTAATTTTTCTTTTAGTTATAAATTATTTTCCTGAAATTTATATTTAATTCTTTAATTTCAAATTTATTTTTTCAATTTTTAATTATTTTCTTCAATTCTCAAAATTTTTTTTAAATTTCAATTATTTTAATCGATTTTTAATTAATTCCTTAATATTAATTATTTCCTACCTTTTTTCAATTATCAATTATTTTTTTTAATACAATTCTTGAATTTCCAATTGATTTCTTTATTTTCCGATTTATTTTCTATAATTGTTTTACATAATTTTCATCAGTTTTCAATAGGCAATTTATTATTCACCTTCAATTTTATAAATATTTATTATTAATTATTTATTATTTTATTATTATTTATTAATTTATTAATAGTTATTACAGAATTTTTTTTGTACGAATGACGATTATTCTCACCATTTGTCGGAGTTTTTTTTTTAAATTGTTAACTTTTTTTTTAATATTAATAAATTAATTTAATATTAATAAATTTTAAAATATTTACTTATTTTCGTCATATTGCAAATTTTCTTTTAATTATCAATTATTTTCTTGAAATTTCCATTTAATTCTTTAATATCCAATTTATTCCTTCAATTTTTAATTATTTTGTTCAATTTTAAAATATTTTCTTTAATCTTCAATTTTTTTTATCGATTTTCAATTGAAAAAAAATAATTAAAAAAAAAGAATTATTGAATATTGAGAAATTCCTTATAAAAATTGTTTTAAAATTTCAATTAAATTATTCAATTATCGAACTATTCTCTTCAATTCTTAGTTATTTTCTTCAAATTTAAATTTTACTTTTAAAATTTTAATTATTTTCTTAATTATTAAAAAATTATCGCCTTTTTTCTATTATTTTTTTCGATTATTATTAAGTTTCTCAAATTTTAAAAACAATTGTTCAATTATTTTCTTTAATTTTTAATTACATTCTTCAATTTTTATTTCCATTCTTCAGTTTTCAACTATTTTCTTCTATATTTATTCATTCTTGGCTTTTTTTAATTAATTTTTTTTCAATTTTTAAGTATATTCCATAAATTTTAATTCAATACTTCAATTTTTTATTGCTTTCTTCATTTTTCAATAATTTTTTTTCAATTTTAATTATTGTTTTCGATTTTTAAGCCTGTTGTTAAATGTTCAATTATTTCCAACAATTATTCCTATAATTTTCTTCATTTTTCAATTTACAATTTCTTTCTATAAACTTAATATTATTTGTTTAATTTTTAAAATTTTTTTCAATTGTTTATTAATCTAGTCATTTTTTGAATTTTGTTTTCAATTGACAATAATTTTCGTAACTTTTCACATATTTTCTTGAATTTTTCAACTATTTCCTTCAATTATTAATATTTTCCGCAATTTTTAATTATTTCAATTTTTAATTATTATCTTAAAATTTTTCAATTATTCTTTGATTTTTTAAAATAGTTTGTTCGGTTGTGTATTAATCTAGCTATTTTTTGAATTTTGTTTTCATTTGTCAATTATTTTTGTCATTTTGTAAATTTTTTTTTCAATTATAAATTATTTTTTCAAATTTTAATTTTACTCTTAAATTTTTTTTTATTTCCTCAATTTTTTATTATTTCTTTCTTTAATTTTAATTATTTTTTTTCGATTTTCAATTCAGTTCGACGGCCCCCGTTGATAAAATGTTTATTAAAAAGCCAGTAGAACAAAATGCTAATTCAAAAGAGCGTGCAATATAATTCTTATTCAATTGTTTGTGTAATAAAATGACAACTGATTTTCGGTGCAACAAAATGCTATCTTAAAAAAATGAAGTATTCATTTTGTATGCAAATACAAATGTTATTATTATATTTATACCATTAGATACACATTATTTATTATATATTACATCTTAGATACAATACGGAGTTAATTTGCAGTTAAAAATAATGACATTTATGTTAAAATAATTATTCTGAGACAACGTTTTGTTGCACTGTAAATCAGTTGTCATTTTATTACACAAACAATTGAATAAGAATTATATAGCACGCACTTTTGAATTAGCACTTTATTCCACTGGCTTTTCAATAAACATTTTATCAACGGGGGCTGTCGAGTTATTCAATTTGCAATTATTTGCAACTGTTATTTCTATAATTTTTAAACTATTTTGTTTAAATTTAATATATATTTATTGTTTATCTTTTTAAACTATTCTTTTTAATTTCGTAATTTTCATTATTTGAATTTGTAAAAAATTATAGTTTTAAATGACCAACAACAATGCAAAGTTTGTGTTTAATGTTGCTATAGTTATTATATATAATTTTTACTATTAACATTAAAATTCAAATCATTACTAATAAGAATAGCACTAGAGATTCTATTTTCGTACATTGATTGAGAAAATTTGAATTAATTTCATAAATAAATAAAAAATTTAAATTCTTATAAATTCTCGATTAGAATTTTGGTCGGTAATATTGCCGGTTATATTCTCGTTCTCATTACCGTTCTCCAGGTAATATTACTTCTTATCAACTCTAATAAAGTGTCACAAATTCTTATTTAATTAAGTTTCAATAACTAAAAAATGATCAATCATAAAATCTGCTTTTAATTTACTGAAACGACTATATGGGATAGACAATTATATTTAGCTGTTAATCATTGTCGAGGGGGGACAAAAATGTCCTTAATTTGTTTTTGATTCTTGATATGAAAGAAGTATTGGACGCTTTCATAGTCTAGATTTCTCTTGGAATTCTTTCATCCGGCAATTAGACGCAAGGGGAATTCACTTGGACGTATTAGTCCGTCATAATGGTGGTCATTGTTTTCCCCAAGAGTCTCTGAGAAAATATTACTCGCATCAAATGAATTGAGCACATTCATTTCAAATCAAGCGGAATGTTTGGTGGCTTCTGCCACTCTTTCTATAAAAGTATCCCGGAATAAAGTCACATTTATTAAACTTTGTCAATGCTTCCTTAATCTGAAGTTTTTCCACTTGAAAAAATAAAAATTATTTGCTGGCTGAAAATACCACAAAATCGAATCATAAGTAATTATTTACCCTCATAACTTTGAAATATTTTTGTAAAAGTACTTTGATCTTCGGAAATTAGATTCACCAATCTCATAATATTAATAGAATCGTACAAATTATTTTGAAAAAAAAAAAATTAATTTTAGAAGAATGCCTCTCTTGATTCTTCAATTAACTTGTAATAAAATACGAAAATTGTTTGGAGACGATGGTTAAAAGAGTATTTTATGTTCGTCGACTCATTCCAAGGATACTTTTGTATTCAGGAGTACGTATTGGTAAATCTGGAGAAGTGTTGGTAGAATGTATAGATGGTATGAATCAGAGGGTGGCGCCTGTAGATTGGGTGGTTGGGCTGTTTCTGCACAAACCTGGCAGACCATTTATCCGTTTGTCGGGCCAACGACCATGGGAAATAGTTTCCTCTGCTCTATTCTAGCCATAACCAGATTTATTTCCGCCGTCGAGGGGTTTGATTATTTTTCTTGGATCTTCGTCTTCTGAAATAAGCTCGCATTACTGAATTACTCCCACAGCATTTTCTCCCACAATGGATCCTGACTTAAAAAACCCTCCGAGGATTCTAAGAAACTAAACCCACCAACATTTACTGCAATTTATATCATCAATTTATTTTCTAAAATTTTAACTCGATTCTCATAAATATCAACCGGACAATTCAAACCACTCTCTCAACTCGACTTCTTACTTCGTTTTATTTATTATATTTGACCTATTCTTTGTATGTGATTACCAGTGGCGTAACTGTTAAGGGGCAAAGTGGGTCAGTGCCCCTGTGCCCTTGATCAACCCCCTAATAGACCTTTTAAAAAAAAAAATTCCAAAAACTTTTCAAAATTATTGTAGTAATTGACTAAATTAAACAACGCGCGCTGGCTCGCGATTAGTTTCTATATCTTGTCTTATCATCAATTGCACCGGCACACAGAAAAAAATTAATTTAGAGTGCGAAATACCAGACTAGTAAATTCTTACGTATTTTGGATCGCTGAATCCGAAACCAGGGTCAATTTTCAAAAGTTAGCTCTCATTTGTTTTCTAACCTCAAAAAGCAAAGAATTTAATTTTAAACTGTTGTAGTATGTATGAAAAATGTAGAAAAAATATGAATCTCAAACTATTGTAAACTGTGAAGTATCATCTTTAATTTAAGCCCAGAAAACTTAAAAAATATTCAGTAGTTCCCGAGATATGATTCAAGACGTGGAAGCATTTTTTCCTTAAAAGTCAAACAAATCGTGACTTAACCTGAAAATTATGGTTTTTTAAAAAAATATGCTTTAACGTTTTAACTCATATCTCAGGAACGACTGAATATTTTTTAAATTTTCTGGGGTTAAATTAAAGGTAATACTTCAAAGTTTACAATAGTTTGAGATTCATGTTTTTTTACAGTTATTATACACACTAAAGCAGATTAAACTTAAATTTTTGGTTTTTTGAGGTTAGAAAACAAATGAGATCTAAATTTTGAGAACCGACTCCGATTTCGGATTCAGCGACCCAAAATACGTAAAAATTGATTAGACTGGTATTTCGCACTCAAAATTAATTTTTTTATGTGTGACGGTGTTATAAATATTTTAAGGGCATATGATGGAGAATGACGTCACTGGTATAGGCAAAATTTGTCCGTAACCTTACTCCAAAAATATTTAATATTTTGTTGCGAAACTTGGTAGAATTACTTAAAATATCATTAGCCAGGTCTCTCTAACCCAAATTTGTTTGAAATTTGTGTCAAAATTTAATTTTAAAAAATTTGCTATTTTTCGAAAATTTTCCAAAATTAACTTTGGGTCAAAATGCAAACAAATTCGGGTCAGAGAGACCTTTCTACTCATATTTTAAGTAATTCTACCAAGTTTGGTGACAAAATATTCAATATTTTAGGAGAAAGGTTACGGACAAATTTTGCTTATACCAGTAACGTCATAATCCATCACATGCCCTTAAATATGATATTTAAAAATAAATTTATATAAACAAATAAATAAAATAAATAATTATTCAGGACAAAATTAAGACAAATTTTAGAATTAAAAAAAAATTGTAAAAAATAATTGAAATTAAACAAAATAATTAAAAATTTTGCAAATAAATTAAGAAAAAATGTACTCTATTAAAAATTAGGGAAATGAATTTAAAACATCATAGAAATGTTTTAAAAATAAATAGAAAAATTTGAATAATTAATAATTAGAGAAAATAATTGTAAATTGAAAAATAAATGATTGGAAATTGAAAAAAAATATTAAAATTTGAGAAAATAATTGAAAAATTTACATAATATATTTTAAATAAAGGAAAGTTTAAGAAAATTTCAGAAAATAGTTAAAACTTTCAGAAGTTCATTGAAAAAAAAAGAAAATAATTAAAACTTAGAGAAAATAAATAAAAAAAGATAAATGTAATTTAAAATTGAAAAGAACAATTTTTAATTAAAAATATGTAATTAAAAACTTTTTGGAAATTATAAAAAGAACGAAAGTAATTAAAAATTGAAGAAAGTAATATAAATAATTGAAAATTGAATGAAATAATTGAAATTTCAGATAAATAGTGGAAAATTTTTGAAATTATAAAACAAATAAAAAAAATTAAAAATTAAAAGACATCAATTTTATGAAATAATTGAAAAATGATTTAAAAATTTGAAACTTAAAGAAAATAATTGAAATATGATAAGAACATTAATAAATTGTAAAATAATGATATATGAGAGAAATAATTGAAAAAATTACGGAAATTTTTTTAAATAAAAAAAAAAATAATTGAAATTTGACGAAAATAAATGAAGATCTTAAAAATTAATTGTAAAAAATGAGAATAATTAAAAATTGGATAAAAAAATTAAAGAAAAATGAAAATAATCGAAATTTACGATAATTGATAAAAAAAATTTGGAAATTAAAGAACAAATAAAAATAATTAAAAATTGAAGAAAATATGTAAAATTGACAAAAAATACTTACAAATCTTAGAAAATAATTTTTATAAATGACAATAATAATTAACAATCGAGGAAAATAATTGAAAAATGATTAAATTAATATAAAATTGAAAAAATAATTTAAATATGAGAAATTAAAAAAAGTAAATAAAATTTGCGCGAAATCGTTGAAAAAATCGTAGAATATATGTTTAAAGAAAATAATATATTTTAGAAAACGATAATAATAATTAACAATTGAGAAAAATAATTGAAAAATGATCAAAATTATTTAAAATTGAAAAAAGTAACTGAAATACGTTTAAAAATAATTTAAGGGCATGTTATGAAGAATGACGTCATTAGTTTAGGCAGAAATTTGTCTGCAAACTTTCTCTTAAAATAATAAATATTTTCACACCAAACTTTGTAGAACTTGTTTAAATTTTGCCTTAAAGTTAATTTTTTAAAATTTCCAAAAATCCCCGAATTTTTTAAAAAACTAACTTTAAGGCCTATAACAGTGACGTCATAAATCATCACATGTCCTTAAGATTGAGAAAAAAATTGAAATATGATAAAAATAATGTAAACATGAAAAATTAAAAAAAGTAAATAAAATTTGAGAGATAGAATTAAAATATCCTAGAATATAAATATGTTTAAAAAAAGAAAATAATTAAAAAATTACTTAAAAACTTTTGATTAAAGATTAATCTTATAAAATCGCAGAAATAATGGAAAATTCATTAAAATAATTAAAATTTTAGAAGAATACTTTAAATTATTAGAAAATAATTTTAGAAATTGTGAATAATAATTAACAATCGAGGAAAATAATTAAAAATTGAACAAAATAATTAAAAAAATTCTAAAAAGATTGATAAAGAAAAATTGATATATGATGAAAATAATTTAAATATGAAAATTTGATAACGGTAAATAAAATTGGAGGAAAATAATTTAAAAAACCATAAAATGTATGTTTAAAGAAATAAAATAATTACAAAATTATCTAAAAATTATTCATTAAAGAGAATAATTGTAAAATCGCAGATATGATAGAAAATTGATGAAAATAATTAAAACTTTGGATAAGTAATTGAAAATTTTTAAAGTTATGTAAAGAAAATGAAAATAATTAGAAATTTATGAAAATAATAGAAAAATTGCAAAATTTATTTTTAAAAATACCTAATTGAAAATTATTTTAAAATATTGAAAATTGATGATAATAATCTAAATTTGTGGAAGTAACTGCAAATTTAGGAAATTAATTGAAAAATAATAAAAATATTAAAGGATGGAGAAAATAATTGCAAAATAATAAAAAGAAATGAAAATTAAACAATATAATTATTTATTTATTAAGTATAATTCCCGTAATATTATTTGAAATATTTGTAAGTTCAGGAAATTATGAAATTGATAAAAATTGAAGGTAATAATTGCAAAATGACAAAAATAATTGTAAATTAAGAAAATTAGTTTAAATCTGCGATGAATAATATAAAATTTAGGAATAAGTAATTAAATTGATTTAATGTCAAGGGAAAAATAATTAAAATTGAAAAAGTGTATGAAAAAGGTAAACAAAATAATTAAAATTTGAGGAAGGTAAATTTAGGATTTTGGGAAACAGTTTAATGATAATTTAAGGAATTAAAAATTGCAGAAAATAATTAAAAAATGATAGAAATAGTTCAAAATTCAAATTTAGTATATTTCAAACGTGGATTAATTAAACTTTGAATTATTGAAAGTTCACATTAACGGAAATTTGAAGAAATTAAAATTGCTACAATTTTAAAATTTGAGAATATTTTAAAAAGGTAAAACATGATTGAAAATTTTAAAAGAAAAAAACATCTATTTAAAAAATTATATATAATTAGGGCCCCATTTGCCTTTTTGCCCCAGGGCCGATGCCCTCCCAGTTACGCCATTGGTGATTGCTCTTATACATTTTTCAATAAATTTTTATGAGTTTCTATTATTTTTGCTGTTTCTACAACTTCTTTTGATTTATTGTAATTAATTATACTGTAATTGTACAAAATAGAATTATTATAAGTTTTTTTTCCGTGTTTCTCTCTGTTATTGAATGAAAATTATAAGATTATGTTGATATTCTTTCTGCAATAACGTAAATAAATTTTAATGTAATATTCAAAACACTGTTAAGTAATTCGTAGAGTGTATAATTTGAAATTATCAAAGTTTGGCGCGTGTGCCATTTTGAATTGATATTACGAGTATCGATCGTTGTCGATATCTCGACTTAAGTGACGCGCTGCTGTATTCACTCGTTACGTTTTCCTCGCTATGTTAATGTACGATTCCGAACTGTCTACCTCGTGCAAGTTTCTACATTTTTATTATTACAGTACCTTTATGTGTTTGGCATTAGTGTTGATAACAGGTAAACAAATGTGACGTATTCTTATTTTTTAATGAAACAAACTATCTTTTGATAAAGTTAAAAGTGCCTTTAATTCATGTTCAATGCACTTATACATTTCTAACATCATTTCACGTTCTTAATCGGAATGTGAGGTTTTGAATAGGAGTTAATGAGTAATTTAATGAATGATTTCCTGTTGTTGCAAAATTTATTCAATCTATTTTAACAATAAAGAATCGCAACAAAAATTTTGAGGTTAAGTTGCCGTGTTTCACACAAAATTTAGAAATTTAGTTATACTTAATTAATAATTTAATTCTCGAACCCAGTTTAAGAAACACGTTGGTAAAACCACAACCATCAGAATATATTCATAAATAAATAATAAATATAAATAAATAAAAATAAATAATAATAATAAATAAATAAGAGGCACTTTATTCCTCGATTTTTAAAATTTTTTTAATGAAATTCAACAAAATCAACAAATAATAAGAAAATATTTGTTTCTAGCGAAAAATAATCTACCGAAATAAGCTTTAATAAAATTTTAATCGATACTGTTTACACGCAGACACTGATAAACGTTAAATATTTGAAATAATTACGTAATATCGATAAATTTAATTAAGCTTCGTGTCCGATAATAATTTAGATATACATTGGAGAATGCAGTGACCAGAAGTAGCATTAGTTAATAATAATAAAAAATATTAAAATTTTTATTGCAAATAAATAGAAATGTAATAAATGTACTGTTGTAAAAAGAAATGAAAATAAATTAGATATAGAGATGATGAATTATGAAACGTGATGATAAAGAATTCATTGAACCAGTTTTATCAATGTTTTCTCTTTGTTAGATGGATTATAGGTAATAAAGCGAATGGGAAGTGTACTGAACCGGACGCTGCTCTAGTATAAAAACAATAACGACCTCTGCGAGGTTAAATAAGTTTTTTTACTAACAATGTTAAGTGAAAATGTTTCATTTCAAAAAGTTAGTTTTCTGTTACAAATTCAACAAAATTACCAATTTTTGTTTAAAAATTTACAATCTTCGTGTGGTAGCAAAGGTTTTTCATACGTGAAACGTAAAATAAATTTTATATAGATAAAAAAATATAAATTTTTATTTTAATTAAACTTATAACTTACGCTCTCATGATGACCTCAAGTTTATTATAGAGATCCCTTCTGTGTCTTCTTTGTAAATAATGGTAATTAGGTTTGTAGTATTTTTTATTTTGTGGCACAATGTAATATTTGCTATTGGTGTTCCAATTTCCATACTTGTAATAATTAGTCTTCTCTCTCCAGGGGATTTTGTTGATTCTATTGTTTATTTTGAATTTGTCCTTCCTCAGTTCCAAAAATGGTTCCAATTCAGGTTTACTCTCGTTTGGTAGGTCGTATGAAATGCCCCAATTCAGACCCTCCGTGAAAATATCATCGGGTGTTAGTGTGTGAACGGTCATACATAAAGCGATCTGAACATCATTAATCTACTTTTCAGAAGCTTATTTTTGGATAATTTTACGAAATTGCTTATGATGCAGTTACTGTTTAATTAGATTGATTGAATTGTAATTTAATTAAAAATAAAATACGTAGTAATTTAATGCTTTTACTTACAAATAAAATGAAAATTAATTAGCAACTCACCGAAAAACTGGATCCTTCTGGGAAAACAACGTATCTTTTTTTTCGTGATAATGAGCGTTCTGCTTCACTATCCACTTGAATATACAAACAGCAATACAATATTAGTACAATTTGTAATTTCCAACTATAAAACATGATAAATCTAGAATCAGAATAATAGAATATTTTTTATTTTATCATTTAATTTGTTACTCAGTTTCTTTGCAATTAAAATCATACCAATTAATTGAAGAATTTCAAGTCATAAATTTCCCAACTTTTCAAGATTCTTTCTCATTCAAAAACAATTTTTTTTCACGTCTATTTGGAAAAAGTATTTTTCTAATTCAGATATGTACTGTCGGTAGTAGAATTGATGGATGTTACGTGTCGTGAAAAAACTTACTATCTTTGTAGGGAAAAGAAGTTATTCTATTTATCAAAGTAAGACCGCAAAGATTGTTTGAATTTATACATTTTGGGAGGCGAAAAATCTTGAAGGAAACAGAAAGAGAAAAAGAAGTAAATAAGTATGTCATCCATGTCATGGATCGTAAAGAGCCGAAAGATAAACCTCATGAATTTTCGTCCGAAAGGAAATAACAATGGCAGCTACATGCTCTGCATTCACATTGCCTTTTTCATATCGTATGGAAACTAGGATTTATTAGCAGATGGATTGAAGGCCACGTCTACATTTGTGGAAGTAGTAAAAACTGAAGTTGATTTATAACTTAATATTTCAGTGACAATTTAATGGTTAAAGAACACCCGTCGCTTAATAGTTCCACTATTATAAATTTCTTAGCCAAAGCAGCAAGAGACAGAAATAAAGAGGAAACTGGCTGCTCATAAAATCCATAGGGAAAAACAGATAAACGGCATTAATGAGTTGTGACGCGGTGAATAATAAACACGCACACTAAATTAAATTTGTTAAAAATTTTTAATAAGCACGAAACTTGCGAGTCACTTGTCAACAGCCAGATTACCGGACCAAGGTCACTCTATTATTATTAAATTGATTTTAAAAAATCAAATAGTTTTGGCTCATGAAATTGGATGTGTAAGGATTTTCTTAATTATATTCTCGAATAATAAAATCTAAGAATTCGTCGTATTATTTCAAAGGTGACGTCATCTCCCTTCATCAGGGATTAGAATAGAATTGTATGTGAGCAGGCAGTCTGTGACGAGCCTTCGGTCCGAACGTGAAAATTTCTATTTTATAATAAACTCGCCATTTTAATGTACTTTGTTATTTCATTTGTTCCTCACAGATGTGAGTCTCAATTTTACAAGAGTGACAATCTGGACATTTTCTTTAAAATCCCGAAATGTCACATAGAAGTTATTGTCATAAAGGTTAAAAAAAAATTAGTTTTTTGTTTCAGAAAAAAAATTAGAGCGCTAGAATGTATTGTGACGAGGTAAAAAGTTACCTCGCACAATATTTTTCAATGAATTTAAAAATATAATAATGATATATTAATTGTTGAATTAAATTATGACACACCAGTCTGGAATCAATTGTAGCCTATTGTTCAGCCTTAATGTAAACTTGGCGATTTGTGCTTGTTATTATTTTGAGTTTACATTATTTAATTTTATTAAATATTTAAGATTCAAAAGTTTATTTTGATTCTTGTCGAATTTAAGATGTTATGTTAAGATTCACTTCTATTTTGATTTTGTATTTAATTAATTAAATTGATTAGATAATATTATTATCTGAACTTTCGATCCTGGCACATGGGTCAGGATGTGAGTTCCGTTCTCTCAAGAGTGCCAGGACCAGAAGATAATGTCGACATTCGTGTTTATAAACTGTCAAAACACTGGTGGCGGCCATCTTGTTTTAGCGCTTGGCGTGAGCACCACCACCACTACACCTGGTTCACACTTCTCGGTCGATTTCCGCTCGAAATTTCCATCCGCGGGTAATGCGACTTCGCGAACTTTGAAATGTGATTTGTGAGAGCGACACCGTGGCGCATGTGTCGCAACACATCAAATTGTCAACAACGCGTTCTCGCTGTCGTCGTATTCCAAACTCGTGTGTTCGACAGTTCGGTCGTATATTGTTTAATACTTAGTTAGAAAACTTTTTTGTAAAGATGTAACAAGATAAGTGCCGGGGCTCTATTCGCGGCCATTGTGCCCTATCAGATAAGATCCAATATTAAGTTTTTATTTTATTTGATGGAGGCGGTTGTCCGACTATTTTGTTAAAAATAGAGTCAGTGTTCAGTGTGCGTCTCTTGCAAATGAGCGTGTCGTGCAGCCGACTATTTTGTAATCCTTTTGATATATCTTAAATTAATAAATTTCGATATAGTGAAAATTTAAATTGGTATTTGTGCTACTTCTTACTCTCCACTATCCAAAAAGTTAGTTAGTCGTGGCTTATTGTTTACAATATTGTCTAATTTGATTAATTTCATTAGTCTATTGTTTTATTATTTTGTTGTTTAGTTATTTCTCAGTAAAATAACTTGGCGCGAGATATTTATTTTTATATTGTTTATTTGTTTTTATTCAATATTAAAATTTAAATAATTAAAAATTAAACATAATGTCAAAGATTGAAAAAGTTAACCTGATTTTTTCCAATCTCCCCCACCGGATTATTCATTTTGGTGCTAAAACACACCACTTACACTTGGTCCCAATAAAAAAACTTAAAAATTTGGAAAAGCCGCTTATCTGAATAATTACCATAAGTAATTAATAAATTAATTGGTATAGTCATTCTTTGACTATCTTAATCAGTGCCTAGTGTAATCCTTTGTTGATGTCATGCGGTCTAATGTAAATCTTTTTTTTAATTTGTAAAGTAAGTGAGAAAACTATTTTTATTAAATTGTTTCCTTTAATTCATGCTGCTCCTGATCCCGACACTTTTTAAATTAGACAACCAAAATTATAATAATTAAATTAAATTTAAATTATAATTAAATTTCATAGTGTTTCAGATTTAAGAAGAGACTTAATTTAATTTGTTTTAAGAGATAGTTAGTTAACAATTTGGAGGTATCATCGAATATTGAAGACAGTTTTAAAGTCTGAGATATTGTTTTACGCTTAGACATGAATCTAGTTCTTTTGGTATGAGATTGAAGGATCTAGGGGCTCTTGAAGAAGCCCTCTATCCTTTCTCTTGAGAAATCCTATTCTCTTACGTCACAAAAAGAATATTGTCGCATTCCTTTCTCAGTAAGCGCCTCCTCCACTTTATGTTCTGCCGAATCAAAGTCAGTCTTGGTTTTCTTCCGGACGTTGGATTGCATTACGGCTGAATCTTGAGGAGCGTGTATAGCCGGGAGTGATTTTACGGACAGTGGAAGGTGCAGATGGTTAGAAGCGAGTTTTATATTGGAACCGCTGCGGTAATCGGTATTGACCGTTAAACCCAAGATGAAACGTGAAAGGAATAAAGCTTCCTCTTTACCCCAGATCTTCAGAGTAAAATATTATTACACATTCTGACTTGATCCACCTGTCAGTAAATTTATCTAGAAAGCAATTCTCCTCTAACTATAGAGACTTGAAAAGATCTTTTAGCAGCACTGCAGTCATATCATTTTTGAAATAGATAAATGAATCGCAAGCATTTTTCAGGTTTTTCCAGATAAAGATGCTTCAAAATTGTGAACTTAATATCCCTGTGGAGAATTGACAATGAGCGTAGAATGGGAGCTATAAACATAGTTTATTTTCAAAGATTAGGAATTCTAGAGATGTGTTTGAAATGGCAAAAGAAAATGTGATTGGTGTCTTCTGAATTTTGTAAAAAAAGGGTATTGAAAATGTGAAAGTGGAGACACTTGTAAATAGGATTCCGCAATGTGTTGTGACGAGATAAAATGTTACCTCGCACAATTTTTTCAAATTAACTTATAAAAACATTAATAAACACTAGTCTGGAATCAATTTCGTTTCGACTGTTGTACCTGCCAACTTGCCATTCCGGAATTGTTGCTATTGTTGACAACAACAACTTCATTAAAAAAATCTGTTCTTACTTTTGCATGAACACTGACTCGCTTCCATATGAAAAAGTGGAGAATTCTTCACTTTTAATTTGCTGAGAAGTTGTCCTGAGGATCGTCATTTTCTCTGAGATCGAGTTCTTCGTCGAGGGATCGTCCTGACAAGAGTGCCGGGACCAGAAGACGATGTTGACGGTGGTTGTTTACTACTTGTCAAAATAGTAGCAGACGGCTGAGATACAGGGGTGGGCGGACGAAGCTACCACCTCACCGCGCGACAGAGTTCGGTCACTCGCGGTTGCTAGGTAACGGCGACGGATTTCGGCGTAACTAAAAAACCTTGGAACGATTGTGTCTCCGACTTGTTGCGCCAAGGGTGTGAGCACGAGATACACCTCGTATTGTTATTAACTCTTTAAGAAAACGCTAATTATTATTAAATGTTATGTCTGAAAGATTAAGTTCTTCGACCAATTTTGTAAAATTTCGAGTCAGTGTTCAGTGCGCGTCTATTGTAATACTGCCCTACAACGGAAGAAAACACGTAAACGCCATTGAGAACAATGGCACTTGCGTGTTTTCTTCCGTTGTAGGGCAGAATAGCCGTGCCATGCGGCCAGCTATTTTTGTAAGCCTTCCGGTATATAAAATTAGTAAATTTCAATTTATAGTGAATCTTTGATATTTGTATTTGTGCTGCTCCTTATTCCCCACTCTCCGGAAAGTTAGTTTGTCGTGTCTTGTTGTTTATAATTTCCTTTGAATTGATTTATTTCACTAGTCTATTATTTTATTATTTTTGTTGTTTAGTTATTTCACAATAAAATAATTTAGCGCAGGTTTTTATGTTTATATTATTTATTCAAGTTTATTAAATATTAAAATATTAAACAATTTAAAAGTAAATATTAAACATAATCTGGAAGAATGCGTCATAGTGTACATAGGCTGATGTTGTGGAGACACTTCAGTTGAGTTAGGAGTACAATTTTTGGACGGTGCAACTTTTAATGAATCCCATTAGGGGTCAAGTTTTAACTACCTTTTTCACAGTGTAGACGTAATTCATTTTCAAAAAATAGAAATTCTGGGGATGTATTTAAAATGACAAAGAAAAAGTGATCGGAGTTTTCTGAATTTCGTAAAGCGAGAAGGGCTTTAAGGTAATTGTACAATTAATTAAACTGACAAAATATTAAAGATCAATTATAAGGGTAATAATTCATTGGAAGTAAATAGTTTTGTATTTATATTTTTATTATTGAAAATAGATCTCTGTACTTTTTTCTAATCTTGTTAATTAATTATCGCTACTTAGAATTCTAATAATAATAATAAAAGTCAGGAGATAAAGATAAATATGTTATAAATTATATCATATTAAGAGAGATTTTTACTTTTAAAGCTATTGTGGGTAATTTTTTATCATCTGTGATAAGATTTCGATTGGAGGGCAAAGTATCGTGTTATTAAAGAGGGAGGAAGAGAAACAGGGTAGGTGATTGTACCTCGAGGGTTACAGGGGTAGAAAATGAAAGAGTAAAGTATTTCAGTACCACCACAGTAGATATAGAACTTCCTGTACAAGACGGAAGATCGATCTTTCTTGGTGGAAATATCTCGTAACTCACTTCAGTAAGCTCTTTAGGAAACAGGAAATTGTTACTTCTTGGTGAAACAGGAGGGAAAATGATCGATAGGTGACTTCGATACCAGGCAATTCTTCATGTTACTACAAATAGACAGGGATCTGAAAACTGCTTGAATAAGCTTTGCAATCAACAAAAGCTTAGTCAAGAGCTTAGTCTTCCTTCTGTCCAATATATGTCGAGAATGATTTTTACGTAGACTGATCAGAAAATCTTATGAACACGCTTGTATAAACAAATTCTAAATTCTAAAGAATATTAGGGAAGATATATAATTTAAATATAAAAGTTAAATAATAAATTGAGGTAATTAAAAGTGGAAAAAAGTTTAGAGTAATTAGAAATAAAAAACTGTAAGAATCAACTTACGTAATATAATAGCATCGAGAAGGTTGGCGTAAGCCAAGAAAGTACTTTCACACTAATCTAACTGACAAGAATGAAACGAGAAACTTTAAGTCTTGAAACTTTAAAATGTTTCCTTGAAGCACATACTCAAGTTCATTGGTCAAATAATTAGCAACTTAAAAGTTCACTGCTCCAAATGTAACGGTCTCAAAGGTGTTAATTCCTGTCTTGTGTCAGTTACTTTTCCCATTTGCAGTTTCAATTTTGCTACCTTTTTTTTAATTTAATCATTTTTAGGGAAATGTGCAAGAAAATATATTATTCTTCTTTAATGTACTTTAATTACATTTTTCAATATAATAAAATATATCTTAATACATACACTTTAAATTTCCGATTGAATTAGAATAATAATCCCTTGCTGGCGAGTTATTTGGTTTTTAAAACCCCCGGATAAAAAGTGTCGATATATGGATTTTCGAAAGGGTAAAAAGCGTATCATTTATTGACACTTTCTGTGAAAAGTTTGATATTTGATCACTTTGTCAGTACCCGTAAAGTTGTAGGAAATAAATAAAATCATCGGGAATTAATTACTGACACTTTAATTCATGTACATTTCGTACTAGACATCTGTCAGCATGAACTTCTGTACCGGACTGACAGTTAATAGGAAAATGATTGGCACTCCCAATAACGGAATCTTGCTTCACAATAACCCACTTGGATCCAAGTTTGACTTCATATTATTTGGATTTTTAATTTAAAAGGGAACTTGTCGATTGATTTTTAAAATGTGTTGAGATAAATTATATTAAATTAAGATACCGTTTCGGTAATTGTGGTAATTTTGTTACCAAGGATAGAAAAAATTGACACTTGATACCACAGAATTTGCCAGAAAATGTTTACAAATTTCTTCACAGTTATCCGAAATTTAAAATAATTGGTATAACATTTTTTGAATTCGGATACAATATAACTTCAAAGTTGTAATGATTTTCATATTTAAAAACACTTAAAAATTGCAAGGATTAAAATGATTATTTCATCAATTCAATAACAACAAACATATACTTAGAAGAAGAAAATTCAGAACATAAAAAATATTAAAGAAACTATCTGGCAGAACTAAATATAAATTGGAATTATTCTTTAAGAATATATTCAAATCTAGCGCTCTGTCAACGTTTCGACTTTGTGACCCTCGAAGAACGTCGCATAATATCTTTGATAATACTTATTTTTAAACTAGTTAACTACAAGATTGGTGCGCCTAGCTTATTGAGCTTCGTGAATTTTAGAATTCCTAGACTTTCTACTAGAAATGGTTATCCTTTTGTAATCAAGAAAGCCTTCTCAAAATATGATCAACAGGCTCCAATTAGACTCGCGAGTTGCTACATTAATCAATTACACAATACCACAAAGAGTGACGTCATCACAAAACAAAATTTTGAATTCCGCTAAAGCATTCGTCAATTCCCTACGCATCTAATATTCGAACGATAATTCTTAGCATTTAGTATCTCATTACCGAAGTCATTGTTTTTATGTTTCATATGCTTGTAAATAAATAAATAAATATGATATCAGAAAAATACTCATCCAAGTGTCACACTGAGAAACTTTTGATTTTAATATCTGCTTTATTGCTTATTATTATGTACAATAAAATTTAAGAGTTTAGGGATAATCGAGATGTGGTTATAACAACTATAATACGCTGTTTAAGAAAAGACGTTTTAGATGCAACAGTTGTCTTTTTGATGAAAAGTGTTATATACTTCATAAGACACATAATTATATTACCTCTAAAGAATTTAAGAGAGATGAAAATAAAGAATTGCAAGAATTATAAAACGCGTGTTAGAAACTTAGGATCATGGGGTGCGCGCGCAGTAAAAAGAAAGATGGCAGTATTTGTTTGACAGGTCAGAGATACTACAGATGCAAGTTCGTCTTTGATATTTGTATAATTACAAGTATTCTGTATCTTTATAGTGGCATTTGATGAAATCTGTGTAACGAACAACCTATACTATGATATATACATTACGCACACTTTTAATCCTAAGCTACAAACATATAACATTTTGATGACATCGAAAAATCGCGCGCGTCACTAGAAAAGAGTGTTTTAAACTTTCCTTATATACTAACTAGCAAAAGTTTCATGTGGTTTGAGAAGTGATTTTTTACTAAATTGAAGTGAAAATGGTAATAATATTTAAATTCTGTGTTCAGTATTCCGGATGATAGGAAATTTTTCGGAAGACCGATTTTTTTTTAAATATATTTTTGAATAAATATTGTGAAGTGGTAGAATAGCTCATGAGACATATGGCTGCTCAAAAAACTGTCCTAGAAAAAGTCTAATAAAATTTTAGACATGCCATAATAAATAGATCAAAATGTGTTAAAAATTAATATCGCTTTTTCACATTTACTTTTTTCTAACCTCAAATAGTACTAATTCTAATTGTATATATTAATTTTTTTCTCACGAAATTACAATAATAAAAAACAAGGTAACACAATCTCTTTTTTTTAAAAGAACTATTATGATCGAACCTCGATTATCCCTAAATTCTTACGTTTTATTACAAATATAGAAATTGAAAAAAGCAAAAACTGTAATTAAAAGTCTCTCAGTGCAGATCAAGTGCCGATGAGATATCATTATGTCTAACCCATACCATCACCTAAGGGTTCTGTTCTCTTTTATTTAAAATTTGACACAAGTTTTATCGCTTCAAACTTTAACCTATTTGGAGATTTTTATTATCGTTTGTGGATTATTAGTTTAATATCACCTGGTAGATAGTTTTTTGTCAACAAAGCCATTGGCATATAAAGATTATCACTAGAGGTCGTAAATGAACCCCAAAAGCTGTAATGGTATGATGTGAATATCTTCAAAAACGTATGATTAAATTGATAAGGTTTATTAAAGCAGGAAAACTTAGCAGATGATTTTCAAGTATAACTATAACCGTAAAAGGTGGTCTCATAGAATTTTATGGAATGCCATACGGACACCTTTGTCATGGAAGGAGTTCACTACGGCCAATCAAACTATGGTGTAGGAGATAAAACGAACTACATAACACGTGGTACCTGAACGTATTTGTAGTGCAATTTGTAATATCCCGTCGGTAATCCTATATATTCGATGGAGGTAAAATACTAGTCTATATTCTGCAGGTATTCTCTATCACTGTGGCTATATAATCCTTGATAATCCTTCAACTAGGATATGTTGGATTGATGCTCCCGACAGTTTATGATATACCATTTACTACATAATCACATTTCTGAATATTTTGAGGCACTTGGTACATAATAGCAAATGATTTAATCCTCAATTTCAAATTCAAGTTTATTCAAATGGCAAATGTTAACTTGGCTATACAATTAATTGAATTCGATTAACGAAATTAGTGTAATTAGCAAAAGTTGTTTATTAGATACAATTTTACAATAATTTTTTTTTCTTTCTAATTCTTCAGAGATTATTAAAATTTAGAAATAGATTCAATAAAGAAAAGGGACAAGGGTACACAAGATCACAATCTTCTTTTCTTTGATGAGCCAAATCATATTCATCTGAATTCTTTTTTATCGTCATTGGGTTACTGAAACAAACATATCTTTTTTTTATAATTAGATCACACTTTTACCTTACGGTTTTTTTTTTAATAATAAAAGTAAAAATATAAATAAAGTAGAGGTAAAAATAGTGAAACTTTATGATTACCTTAGGATCACTCGAAAAAAGTCTTCGACCAGTGAAACACCCGGAGGTCTGAGAAATGTTTTGGCTTCACAAATTGTCCTTAAAATGCAACTTTTACCCGGTAAATTAAATCTGAAGACATTAAAATTTTTAAATTTAATATGACGGAACAGTTGCAGTTAATAAGCTTTCTTAAAATTACTTATTAAGAGAAAAAATAAACAGATAAAATAAAGTTTTCAAAAATTAGTTTACCTTTCGAGAGCTAGTTCAAAGTTAGAATACAATTCTCTACGGTGAATGCGATTTCTCCAATAGGGTCGTGGATAATATTTTTTTTTCATAGCATATTTTGGTCTCAGTTTCCATTTTGGTTTTGGCTTTGGTTGATTGGCTTCGTTCGGTATTGGCCAAATAACATCAAATTCGTGAACTTGATTCCAGGTGAAATGTTTTAGTGGAAGAAGTTTCACTGTCGACATGGTCATCTGCATTAAAATTGTCAAATAAATGACGTTTTACATAACAATGTAATTTTTTTAATTCATGCAAAACCAAAAAAAAAAGGTTGAATTTAAATTAAAAAAGACCTAAAATCTTTAATGCTGATAAATTTAATGAATAGCAATAAATAAAATTCTGAAGCTGCGGTGAAAATATCTTAATTTTCAAATAAAAAAAATACGAAGCAAACTTACCACGAATGCACTTCCTTTCGGAAAAGCTAACGATCTTTTTTTTATCCTGTGAATGTTTTGCGACAATGATTTAGTCTTAAACGATTCTGTTTGATTTTGCAGGCACATATCATATTCTATGGTCAAATTTATTATTGAAATGAATAAACAACACTTGAATACTGTTTTCATGTTACAATTTTGTTAAATTTTGTAAACTATTTAAAGACTATTTCTGGTGATTTAAAGTCAGTGCAAAACAAGTTAAACCCATCTTTTAAGAAATACTTGAGTGTGGCTATTATTGGAATTACATGTGTTCAAGAGCATCTTGGGTATTTGAGCAACCAATTAGCAAGTTATTATGACGACTGATTTTATCTTATTGAAGTTAATGGTTCCTTTCCATTTTCAATTTAATGATGTTATCGCATTCTCCATTGAGCAAAATTATTCCCATTAAACGGATTTAATGTATATTTCAAAATCAATGCAGAACTTAATTAAATAATATAATAAATTAAGTTCTTGTACTAATAGCCACTCAAGCAGTCTTTTAGAATCAAATTTTATGTTATTTTTAATATCTTTAATTAAATGTTTATAGCGGCGATAAAAACTGCAATTTTAAAGGGCGATATTCCCTTGATGGAGAGGAAATGAGATTTTTAAAATTTATTTTGTTTATCGATCAAATAACTTCCCTTTAAAACTTGCATACGTTTTGCAAGAAAAGCAGAAAACATATCTCGTTATTAAATTTATTTTATATCCTTTGTACTCTGTTTACACTTTTTTAGATATACAAGCGAAAAAATTTTACAGAGAAATAGAGAAAGATTTAAATTATTATTATACTAAATAAAATAAAAATTCTTCTCCGAATTTGAATCGAATATAATTTTTCCGCTTCAGCATTACTTAGATTTCGTTCTTTTGATAAAAAGTTTGTTAAGAGACAATCAAATTTCGAGAATATATATATATTATTTTGAGAGATTTCAAATGTAGCTTTTATTTCTTTCTATTCGTTTTTCCTTGAATCTCAAGCCTGAAACCGGAACATTTCCCTCTCAGGGGAAGGACACTTTCTATTCTGTAATACCAGGTCTAGCAAGATTAGCCTTTGTTCTATTTAGTTCTGGTAGTGCATAGTAAACCTGAACCCTTTCAGAGTAGTTATATAGATTTTGTGCTCACTCGATGTATCTGTGCAGAAGAGTCTGTTCAACGAGATAAGCTCTACTCTGTCGTGGCATCGCTACTTGTCAGTAAACCTAATGTTCCATAAAGGGAAATTTGCCCTAAGATTATTACTGATAAACACATATATACCACGGTGTCTCTAAATTTTAGCTGAAAGTTAGTGAACTATTTGCGATAATAGACCATTTCATTATAGAGTATTGAGGTTTCTTGTAAAAGATTAAACATAAGTTTTTTAAATAATTACATGATAAGTTTGAAAGTTGAACAAAAAATTTCAAGTTACTTTTAAATTAAAAAAGGATCAATAACTAAACCAGAATTAAGTTACTCTTTTAAAACCAAGCTTGCTCAGATTATCAAAAACTGCGGAGAAGGTTGGTAATAAGCAACAGTAAGTAGATATGTTGATTTTATCTCGCTGAATAAAAATTCATTTTACTTAATTTCAGTTAAAGAGACTTAGGTATGAGGCTGCATGGCTAAAGCTAAGGAGACCAATCTTCTTACATAGCTTCTATGCGAAATTCGGTCTCCGTAGGGTTTGCCCTCAAGAAAGAAATAACTGACAAAGAGGATTGACTATAAAAGTAAAAATTGTCCGGAAGATCAACTCTAATAATTTATTTGTCAGTCTAAAAATTAAGTCTACCAAAATAATCAGTTTGGATAATTTTATGAAAGATAAACATTATTTATATGGAGTTTTTATTTCTAAGTTATTTTATTTTCAGTCAATTTTTAATTTAAAATTTAACAAAGGTGCCAAGTTACTTTCCGATAAAAAAAGAACCAATAACTAAACTTGAATTTACTTATTCTTTTAAAATTAAGCTAGTTATGCTGTGGTCTTATGAGACACCAAACATAGAATGATCAGTGGCGTAACTGTTAAGGGGCAAAGTGGGGCAGTGCCCCGGGGCCCTTCATCAACCCCCTAATAGACCTTTTAAAAAAAAAATTTCAAAAACTTTACTAATTATTGTAGTAATTGACTAAATTAAAACACGCGTGCTGGCCCACGATTAGATTCTACACATTGTGTTATCATCAATTATAAATAGTTTAAATATGATATTTAAAAATAAATTTATATAAACAAATAAACAAAATAAATAATTATTCAGGACAAAATTTAAAAAAATTTTAGAATTAAAAAAAATTGCAAAAAATAATTGAAATTAAACAAAATATTTCAAAATTTTGCAAATTCATTGAAAAAAATGTACTCTATTAAAAATTGGGGAAAGGAAATTGTAAAATCATAGAAATGTTTTAAAAATAAATAGAAAACATTAAATAATGAAAAATAATAAAAAGAAAATAATTGTAAATTAAAAAAAAAAATTTTAATTTGAGAAAATAATTGAAAAAATTACATAATATATTTGAAATAAAGGAAAGTTAAAGAAAATTCCAGAAAATAGTTCAAACTTTAAGAAGTTCCTTAAAAAAAAGGAAATAATTAAAACTTAGAGAAAATTAATAAAAAAAGATAAATGTAATTTAATATTGACAAGAAAATTTTTTAATTAAAAATATATGATTAAAAACTTTTTGGATATTATAAAAAAGAACGAAAGTAATTGAAAAATAAATGACATTTGAGAGAAGTAATTAAAAAAGTTAAGAAAATTAAAAAAAAATAATTAAAATTTGTGAAAAATACATGAAGATCTTAAAAAATAATTTTAAAGAATGAGAATAATTAAAAATGGAATAAAAGAATCAAAATGTGCTAGAAGTAATTTAAGATTGAAAAAAAATGAAAATATGATAAAAATAATTTAAAAATAAAAAATTGAAAACAGTCAATAAAATTTGAGGGGAAATAGTTTTCAAAAATCGTAGAATATATGTTTAAAGAAAGAATATAATTACAAGATTACTCAAAAAATTTTAATTAAAGAGAATTATTAAGAAATTGCATAAATAATTGAAAGTTGATGAAAAAAAATTGACATTTTAGAAAAATACTTAAAAATCTTAAAAAAATAAGTGAAATGTGCTGAAAATAATTCAGGTTTGAGAAAAAAAATCAAAATATAATGAAAATAATTTAAATATGAAAAATTGAAAACAGTAAACAAGATTTGTATAGAAAAAAATTAAAAATCATAGAATTTAAAAAATCATAAAAATGTTTTAAAAATAATTAGAAAAAATTAAAGAATGAAAAATTAGATAAAATAATTGTAAATTAAAAAATAAATGATTGAAAAAAAAAATATTAAAATTTGAGAAAATAATTGAAAAAATTACATAATTATTTTAAATAAAGGAAAGTTCAAGAAAAGTTCAAAAAATAGTTAAAATTTTCAGAAGTTCCTTCAAAAAGAAAAGAAAATAATTAAATCTTGGAGAAAATAAATAAAAAAAATAAACGTAATTTAAAATTGAAAATAATAATTTTTAATTAAAAATATATAATAAAACTTTTTGGAAATTATGAAAAAGAACGAAAGTAATTGAAAATTGAATGAAATAATTAAAATGTCAGATGAATAGTTTAAAATTCTGGAAATTATAAAACGAATGAAAAGAATTGAAAATTAAAAATGATAAATTTTATAAATAGGGGAGAGTAGTCAGAGTTGGACAGTGGTCAGAGTTGAATCATAGCGTTTATTTTGTTTTATCATAGTAGATCCATATGTCGTTGTGTGTAAATACTTGTTAGCAATGCCAGCAAACTTTTTACATGGATTGCAGTGAAGTGTGTGAACTATATAGACGTATTAAGCGAGTCCGTGTTATACGCTCAACAAAAAACGTTATTGTAGTTTCAAAATTAGATAATTAAATGTAGAAGAAATATGCCAAAGACAAATTAAGTTGACTAAAATTATTCATTAAGATGTTATACGAAAATGTGGAACGTAATTTGGTGTTTGTATAAAGCGTTCATGGTATGTGTGTGATATGAAGCTAAACGACGCTTGAGTCAAGGTTGGTACACCCAAAATTTTCCAATTCTGAAGCATTTTTGCAATGAAAATGAATTTGTGAACTTAAAAAGGTGTCAAAAACTTCATTTCTATTTGAAAGAAAGAAAATTAAAATTTTTGGTAATACTTTTTCACTTTCAGATCAATTTCGCGATACAAGAGGAAATATGATTTATTTCAATTTCATGTTTCCTTTTGTCATTTCCAAATGTATTTGAGTGTTATTCTATCATGCGAAGGCAAAGATATTGTCATTTTCAATTATTTATCTTCATATTTCATTGATTTTCTACAGCGACCCAACTCTGACTACCATGTTCAACTCTGACTACCTTTTTTTTTTTTTAATTGCCTATAACTCCGAAACTTTTGGTTCAAATTTTTTGCAATGTTTAACAAAAACATTGCATTTTAGTAGAACTTTCCAATAATATAAGAGACATTGCAAAATTCGACCTACAGGAGAAGTTATAGAGACAGGTCAAAACTATATCCAACTCTGACTACTCTCCCCTACTTAACAAATTATGTTAAAATTTGGAACTTGAAGAAAATAATTGAAATATGATAAAAACAATGATAAGTTGTAAAAAATAAATGACATTTGAGAAAAATAATTGGAAAAATTACGGAAATTTTTTTAAATAAAAAAATAATATAAATTTCAGAAAAATACATGAAGATCTTAAAAATTAATTGAAAAAAATTAGAGTAATGAAAAATTAATTAAAAAATTAAAGAAAACTAAAAATAATTGAAATTTACGATATTTAATAACAAAAATTTGGAAATTAAGAAAACAAATAAAAATAATTAAAAATTGAAGAAAGTAATTAAAATTGAAAGTTGTGGAAAATAATTAAAATTTTTTAAAAGTACTTACAAATCTTAGAAAATAATATATTTTAAAAAACGATAATAATAATTAATAATCGAGGAATATAATTAAAAAATGATTAAAGTTATTCAAAATTAAAAAAAAATTACTGAAATATGCTAAAAATAATTAAAGATTAAGAAAAAAAATTGAAATATGATAATAAAAATAATTTAAACATGCAAAATTAAAAACAGTTAATAAAATTTGAGAGAAATAATTTAAAAAATAATAGAATATAAATATGTTTAAAAAAATAAAATAATTAAAAAATTACTCAAAAATGATTCATTAAAGAGAATATTTATAAAATCGAAGAAATAATAATGGAAAATTGGTGAAAATAATTAAAACTTTAGAAGAATACTTTAAAATATTAGAAAATAATTTTAGAAAATGTGAATAATAATTAACAATCGAAGAAAATAATTAAAAATTGAACAAAATAATTAAAAAAATTCTAAAAAGATTGATAAAGAAAAATTGATATATGATGAAAATAATTTAAATATAAAAAATTGAAAACGGTAAATAAAATTTGAGAAAAATAATTGAAACAATTATATAAAATATATCTTAAATAAAATAAGTACAAAATGATTTAAAAATTATTCATTAAAGAGAATAATTATAAAATCGCAGAAAGAATAGAAAATTGATGAAAATAATTGAAGTTTGTGAAAATAACTCCAAATTTAGGAAATTAATTGAAAAGTAATTAAAATATTAAAGGATGAAGAAAATGATTGCAAAATAATAAAAAGAAATGAAAGTTGAACAAAATAATTATTTATTTATTTATTAAGTATAATTCCCTCAATTTTATTTGAAATATTTGAAAGTTCAGGAAATTAATTCAGAAATTATGAAAATGATAAAAATTGAAGGTAATAATTGCAAAATGACAAAAATAATTGAAAATTAAAAAAATTAATATAAATCTGCGATGAATAAGATAAAATTTAGGAAGAAGTAAATAAATTGATTTAATGTCAAAGGAAAAATAATTGAAATTGAAAAAGTGTATGGAAAAACTAAACAAAATAATTAAAATTTGAGGAAGGTAAATTTTCGATTTTGAGAAACAGTTTAAAGATAATTAAAGAAATTAAGAATTGCAGAAATAACAATAATTAGAAAATTACAAAAGTAGTTCAAAATTCAAATTTAGTATATTTGGAACGTGGATTAATTAAACTTTTAATCATTGCAAGTTTACATTAACTGAAATTTGAAGAAATTTAAATTGCCACAATTTTAAAATTTGAAAACATTTTAAAAAGATGAAATATGATTTAAAATTTTAAAAGAAAAAAACATCTATTTAAAAAATCATATATAATTGGACCCTATTTACCTTTTTTACCCAGGGCCCTTGCCCTCCTAGTTACGTCACTGAGTATGATGCTATGGATGTTGACTTCTGAAGCGTCCCCACTAGGGTGGTTCAGAAAAACTGACTTCTTAAAATTTCAAATTATCTCTTCAATTCTATATTCTTAATAGTGAATTATATTATCTCTTTTTTCAAATTTCTTAATTAATATTTAGATGTGGTGCATTGCGATTTTCTCTGTTATGGAATTTATCATTGACAATAAGAGCTAAATGTAAGGTGTTGAAAGTGATAGATTAATCTTTTTCTTTTCTTTCAAGTCAGTATATTTATTTATCTTTTAATTAAGACGTTTCGACCTTCTACGAAGGTCCTCTTCAGTAGCAATTCTGAAACAACAATCTTGGAATTACAGTCAATTCAACATTTATCGTATACAATTTAACAATTAACAACAATCATGGACCAATAGTTTAAAATTGTAAATAAATTATTCTATTCATACTCACAGATCACACAATAGTTCAAATACATTATATCCATAGGATATCAATTTGATTATCCAGTCGTAAACAAAAGAAAAACATTTCACTATAAACAATCAGCACGTTTACGTAACATAAAAACAATTAATTATAGCCACTTTAAATTGTGCTTTCATGATTTATAAAATTTTGTTATTAATAATTTTCAATTTTGTACGAAAACTAATCATTTGTGGCTGTTCTTACGAAGAGACAAGAGAATACTAATCACAATATACCGATTATAGACAGTGGGGGAACCTACAGTCTTAGTACATCATACGATAAGAATTCTACATTGAATTCAAAATCAAATTTTATTTTCTGATAGTATTAATAAAGTTTTTATAGATTGGATTTAGTTTTAAGGTGTCAGTTCTAAGATTTACACTATTGTTATTTTTGATAATATGAAACATCTCTAAAAAATTCAGTTTAAAATAATTTTGTTCTGTAGCTAATATACTAGCATTGTCATAATCCATTAAATGATCATTATCGTGAGAGTGTTATACCAAGGCAGAAGTCCTTTCATCTCTTTCGCAATCTCTTTTATGTTCATAGATTCTTCTTTTGAATTTTCTTCTAGTTTGGCCAACATAACATGAATCACATTCTTTACAAGGAATGCTGTAAACTATATGAGATTTTTCTAGTAATGGGGTGGAATCCTTCGTGGTCCGGAAAATACTATGATTGTTCTTTTTTGGTTGGAAAATTGCTTTAATTTGATGTTTTTTGCATATATTTGTAAATTTTTTATATGTGTCATGTGTATATGGAAATACTAATATATTATCACTTGAAAATTGATTTGTTGTGGTAATGTTAGGATTCATAGAGTTTGTAATAATACTTAATCTTCTTTTTATGTATTTTTCAATAAATTCATTAGGATAGTTATTATTTTTTAAAGTTTCTTTTATTAATTTTAAATTATCTCTATGGAATCTGACATCCGCTAACTTTATGCCTCTGTCCACAAGATTATTTATAACACCAATCTTGTAGTTGACATGTGTATTGGAATTGAAATTTAAGTATCTGTCAGACCACGTGGGCTTCTGAAACCAGTTTGTAATGATTTTATTGTTTTCCCTTTTCATAGTAACATCCAAAAAATTTATTGACGTTTCTCCTATCTCCATGGTGAATTGTATGTGTTGATTAAAATCATTGAACTTTATGAGAAAGTATTCTAATTTATTTCTTGGTATTAATGTTAAAATATCATCTACGTATCTTTTAAAAAACTTTGGTTTAAAATCCAAGCTTCTTAAAATTTTTTGTTCTAGATCTTCCATGACTAAGTTTGCAATTGTCGGTGATAATGGGGATCCCATTGGTGTACCAAATACTTGTAGATAATATTTTTTATCAAAACAGCAGTATGAATTATTAAGACAAAACTTGACTAATTCCAAAAAATCATTATATTCTAATTTTGTAAAATTTTTTATTTTATGCCATCTATTACTAATCGATTTAATCACCATAGAGGGCGGAATACTAGTAAAAAGAGACCTCACGTCCAAGGAAACAAAAACATGATCATCCGGAACAACAATATCTCCAACAAATTCTTTAAGTTGCCACGAATCTTTAATAAAAGATTTTGTTTTTCCCGTTACTTTACTGATCGGTTCACTAATAAATTTTGAGACTTTTTATAAAGGAGAGTTTATAAACGAGGTGATAGGTCGACCTGGCACCCCACTTTTGTGAATCTTAGGTAATATATAAAACTTAGGTGCAATATTTTGTTTAGCTTTTAAATTATTATAGAATTTTTCTGGTAGAACATTCTTATATTTTCTTTTATCATTAATTTTTCTTAGTAGACCATTAAGTTTTGTCTCCACGGACGAAGTAGGATCTCTTTTTAACGGTTTATATATTTTTTTATCTGAAAGCAATTCCTGACATTTTTCTACATATAATTCCTTCATCATGAGTACAGTAGTATTCCCTTTATCTGCTTTCGTAATAACTAAATCTTTATGTTTTGTTAAAAAAGTTTTTGTTTTATTTTTAATTTCTAAGAGTTGATTGTTTTTATCATTTCTGTCATTGTTATAGTTTTTATTAGAAAATTTTTGTAATTCACAAATTACTTTTGACCTAACATCATCTTTGATCTCTTGGTCCATTCTATATAGACCACACTCTATACCTGACAGTGTTTGTTCAATTATATTATTTTTATTATAATCTGAGGTAATAAAATTTTGTCCCAAACTTAAGAAATATTCTACACTATTTGGAACTGTAATGTCTGTCAGATTGATTTTTTGGTTTTTTGGTTTTAAGGTTTTAAGAAAGATGATAAAAGTATTTTAACAAATAAAAAAAACTTTAAAAATTTTGAAAATGTAATTATTATTTCATATTGAAAACCACGATTTTGGCATATTTTTAAGGTTCTAATAGGCATATACCTATTATTAGGTTAAATTTATATCAAACAATAATTTATCTTTTGCATAATAAAAATTATTGCTTTCATTATTTTATTTTTACTATTTTCACAGAATAAATTTTTTCTGACTGCATAATACTTCTGCTACAATATTTTATTACAATACAATATCCTCTGCAGCTTTCTGGGAAAATAATAAGTCTTATTGTGATTTTTAATCTTTTTTTTATTTCCTTCTGCTTGAGAAAAATGCAAATAATATGGGATGATGAAAGAAGAGAAAAATAAATCACAAGCCTTTGATAATAATACAATTCTATCAATTGAAATAGACTTATCGAAATAGTATTTTTTATTTGTCTTGTCATGAAAAAAATTCTGAACTGAAAATTGAGCCGGAACAAGAAGAAAAGGCATTGTTGCAATCACCAGGGTTTTCGTAGGCATCTTCGTATTCAGTCTTTGGGTCAATGTGGTAGGATCCTGATGTTAATCTGCCAAAACAAAAAGAATCGCCTTAATAAATATATTTTACTTTAGAAATAATTAAATTTAATTCCTTAATTTGATGCAGCAAACGAAATCCAATTTTGCATGCTCGCTTTAAAATCTTCTATTTAAAAACCTCATAGAATGAACAATTTCATTTTTTAAATTGTTTGCGTGCTTTCTGTTTAAAGCATAAAAGAAAATTAAATAAAAATGAATGCAGTTAGTTGACTTTTATTTTCTTTCTGCTGGTTTATGCGTTTGTGAAGCAATACAATTGTCCTTATTTGTTCATAAAATTTTCTTCAATATTACATTTAATTGGAAATTTCAAGCTGAAAAATTGATAAATTCTGATTCTAAATAGTAGTTTAAATTGATAAAGCTGATATAATTTTTTTATTTTGCGAATTTAGTTTGTGCCACTTTTCGTGTGATTTTTCACGTGCACGCAAAAAAAAAGTTGGACATTAATTTTCGTGCCGTTCATTACAGTGTTAGGTCCTCCGGAGCGAGAGTAATTCACTGTTGGGCGCATACATAAAATATTTAAACTCGGAATTCAAAGTTATGCAAAACTCACGTGAATATGGAGTGTAGAATCTCTTCCATAAAGGATCCTTTTCCAACTTTTGAGGTATTTCGTTTTCCAGCGTTACAAAGGGCTTTCAATACGCAAGCTTTGCCATCTTTGCCTTGCCTGCAGGGAAGATCAATTTAATTTCATGAGACAATACTAATAAATAATTATTGCTGTAAAATACCCATAGCAATTGTTTATACTGTAAAGATAAGTGAGAATTATTATTCTTACACTCAAAAAGCATCTCATTAGCTGGATATGACTTCTTGTAACTAGACTAGGGTCATTTAACTACTACCCTAAAGCCGAGAGAAGGGAAATCGTTGCAATTACTGAATGACTACAGGCCAATTAAATCGGGAATTAACGACGATCCTAACCGGTTCGATTATTCGCTTCAGGTCACATCGATCTTAAATAGCTATTTACTGACCTAGAAATAAAGCTTGTCTTTGATTGCTTTTCGTTCTCCAGCAATTTTGTAATTAATTGTATTATTAGTGCTCGACAATTTGCAATTATTGATGATATTTTTCAGTCCTTTGTTCGGAATGTCGTGAATAAATTGATACTTTAATTTAAACTGAAATTAGTCGTTTCCAATAATTGTCAGTTGAGCTTGATCATTAGTTCTTGAATATTAGTATTGATAACTAGTTAAACTCATTCTATACCATTTAAATTTTTTGGTTCCATTTTAGAAAATAAAATTTGCGATTCGCTTCTATTTTATACTAATTGTTTTCTTGTAAATGATGAATAAGGTAACAAAAACTGTTTGCGACTTGAAAACTGGGAATTAAAACGTATTGTGTTATTATTTTTTGGCAGGGTTAAATAGTTTGACGCGGAAAATTATTTGCACCTACAAGAATTAATTTAATTTACAGTCTTGTGTTTCAGATTAATTATTATATAAACTGTGACACGGCAATAAATTGCTATACACAATATATTAGATTGTTAAATTTCTTTTTTATTCGAGGTTTGGAAAATGCATTTACGCACCATAAGGAACATTTTACAATGAATTATGCAAGAATCATTTAAAGACGATACTCCCCGTGTGTGGGACTCGAGTCCAGAGATTAGTTTACTTAGGAATATAAATATTCCCCCGTAAGTTTGACTCTGGGTATTACCGACTAAACCTTCATCGCTTTATAGGAGTATTTCAACGTCGTATTCTCAACCAAGACCCATCGTGGGACAATTTCGACCTCGCAAGAGTGACAGGACACGGATATTATTCTGCCGAGATTTGTTTACTAACCGCAATAATACCGGCGGTAGCCATTTTGGACTAGTAGCAGTAAGGCGTGTCCACACCGTCAAACCATGGAGCGGCAACGACTATACGGTGCAAGTTACGTCAACTAACTATCGATACGTCGAGCAACGGTTGATACGTTGCTTATCATTAATACCGCGGCGGCGCTGCTGTCGCAACAACTTTAATTTTGACGAGCTGACGCTGTCACATCATTCCAAATATGATAGTGGCACGATCAGTACTCTTAAAAATTGAAGTTATCAATTCGACTGTTAATGTTTTTTCTCGGCAGTTGCGTGTTTTATCAGTCTCTGGAGTGTGTATATTCAAATAGGACATGTAGCTACTTTGGAAGGTCAAGCTGTAAGTTTTTGGATTATTTGTAACTTGCATGTTTTATTTAATAAATCGAACATTATGAAAATGCTTCAACTCAAAAGTTTTTTTTGGTTAAGTGTTGTTCCTTACCATCTCAGTCTCCGTGGTTAGTGGCTAGCTGGTAATTCTCTGAGATAAATTCAATTTATTTTAATTTAAATATAAATAAAGGTTACACTAATTTTTGTAAATTGATTTTTTTTAATTCTATAGTTATATATATTTGCAAATCATAATGACTCATTAGATACGTAGTCGTTGCTTCCTATCTGACCTAAAATTAATAGTAAACAATCCCTGTGTGGGATTTCTGGTCCCCCAAATGATTGATAGAGGAACTCCTCCTAGATATAGGTGGTATCGGGAAAATAAATCAAAAATAGAGCAGTGAGGAGACGATTTGTGTTAAATAGAATTATGCCTAAATCTTACACACTTGTAACTTATTCCTTAACTATTAAAACTAATAAAATCATTTTTCATCATTTAAATTATTCTGCTTTTTTGCCTTATTGTCACATTAATAATCATTACATAGTTCTAGTTATTCCTGATTAAAAAAAAAAATTGAGAAATAAGAAATATTTCTTCTTCTGTTTTAATAATCTTTAATGTAATCCTAAGAATTTGTTCTATTTCCTCTTATCAATTTCCATTCTTCTCTGAGATCTAGGAATTTCATGTTGCCCTTTTTCTTTTCATGAAAAAGCGAAGAAAAATTCTCATGCCTGCCACTTATTTAGTACTTTTTGCTCGTCGGTAGACTCGTAATTCAATTTAAAGGTTGCTTGCTCCTTGAGCCATTGTCGTTCGCAATCTTTTGTTTATGAGACTGCCGCTTTCGATTAATTTTTTTTTTTTTTACTCAAGTCATGCACAGAGCTTTAAACTTTCATCATGAGGTTTAAAGAAAAGCTAACTCTACTGCATAATACTTACGTTTTCAACATTAGCTCCAGTTTTTTGTATAACTCCCTTCTGCTCCTTCGATGATAAACTTCTGCGGGCTTTCTAAACGGAACAGTGCGTGTGTAAGGTAATTCATAAGCAATTCCTGCTGTAACACCCACTGTAAAGAATCCTGCTGGTCTTGCAAGTGTCCCAATTGTCAAGCAATAAACTAACTAAAACGAGAATATTAAAAAAAAAGAATGTTAATAAAGTTAAACTTGGTGCTATTTACTAGGAAAATCAAAAAACAAAATAAAACAGTTTTTCAAGACCGTAAATATAGAAATTTTATTTAATTGATTATTTATGAGAGTTATAAATTGTAGTATTTAAAATGTAAAGATTCTAAAAACCATAAAGGGTTTAGGAACTATCTTAGGATATTCCTATGGATGATTTCGGTGAAAAGAAAAATGTTTGCAAGGAATATTTTACAAAGATGATCCACGGAAATATACCGAGCAACAGGCTTTCAGTCAGAATGCTCCTAAAAGATCATAACATCTACCAATTTCAACAGAAGTGGAAAGTCCTTCTTGCGTCGGGTTTGCCAGAACTTTTCTAATTTCTAACGACTTTGTAGGACACTTCCCAAGTTGGAAAACACAACTCCCATTTGGACACATCACAGAAAATCATACTGGATCTTGACAGTACTTTTGCACTCGAAAAGCTGTAAGCAAACTTGACAGAGACTAACCTCCCCAAGCACTAGATCATCTTCGATAACATGTATACCCTGATACGGTTTCCCGATGAAGATCATGTCCACCTTCGTCACAAAAATGTTTATTTTGATACATATCTCTAAAAGCACATATCCTTTGTTGATACCGCTAGACGAATTCCAAATTGGTCTTAAGTGTGTTGAAGAAATCAATCTTGAAATTTTTTGGGGGGAACCACCGCGATGCTTCTACAATGATTGGCATTAAAGTCCAAACGCCACGAGATAGCATAAGACAGAGATGTAATTTCTTTGATAGTATAATTAGTATTAATCCGGCAGTCACAAGTTGAACACTTGTTCTTCAAATTTTATAAACTTTTGTAGGTCTTGTTATTATTAATAAATATGGTATAATGTAATAATTATTTTCCGCATGATTAGCATAACAGCCCTCTGTTGGCGACTTCCAGAACTTTAACATCACCGACTGAACCAAGTGAGTGGTGGTCACAGTAGTGATCCCCCGAAAAATTTTAAGTGTGATTATTCCAACGCCCTTAAGAACATAAGAAAGACATCCGCCTTCGAACAATTTTATTACCCGGCACAATTTTTATTTTAGAAACTTACATTTAGGTAGCATTTGGGACACTTCGTTCATTGTTCACAGTTGCATAAGCATCATCCGAACCGTGGCTTAGAACCCACAATCCGGAGATGTGCTATGTTGCATGAATGTTTAATACACAGAAATTCACGACAAGAACGTTCCAGTCTAGCTGGATCCACTCCGTTACAGATGTTTCTGTCAAAGTTCATCGAAGTAACACATTAACTGTATTTAAGGTGCAGGATCTCCTTGCCAAGGTACAGGGACATATGCCTAGGAATTCATCCAAAGCCGAGATATGCTCTACCAGTGAAGACTCGGAACTATTTTAAATCTACTGCAAATACTTAAAACGATGTAGGATGATGGGAGTTTATATAAATTAAGACGAATTAATTGAACAAGCCGATATATTATAACAAATTTTAATGTAATTCCTTTAAAATTTTTTTGTATTCAGTATATTCAAAATGAAAACTTTTTAACAATTCAGCTGATTGTGATGGGAGATCGGTTCAATATCCATATAAATCGCAGTTTGATATCAAAATATTCGATTATATTCGATAGCTACGAATAATATTTACTATAGTATTACCGCGTTACTGAATATTGTTTAGTCTCTTTAAAGTCATTGAATCGAGAGTGATCAGCCCCTCGACTAATTAGTCATAGAAAATAATTAATAAAAATGGGGATAGTTCCCCACTTGGCACTACGCATGGTTAAAAGAGCCCCGGGTGTTTAATTTTAACTTTGAATTATTGTGATTTAAATTATATTGAATTGAATATTGTGATTTTTTTGTGAATTGAATCAGTCAAAAAATTAATTTCTTAATAAGAATGTAAATAAATGAATTTTTAATTCGAAGGAAAATATTAACATAAAAAAAATCATATTTTGCAAAAATAATTGAAAAATAGAGTAAGAAATTGAATATTAATTAATTAATAAATCATGAAAATGGGTTCTTCGTAACCCGTATATGTATTAAATAAATAAACGAAACTAATTTAATATTGAAGGAAATAATTAAAAATTAAAAAGTTTAATTTGAAAAAATGAAAGAAAATAATTGAAACTTGCAGAAATTGAATTTAAAATTTAGGGGAAAAATTAAAAAATAATGAAAATATTTAGAATTTGAAAAAAAATTTAAATAATGATAAAAACAGATGAAAATTATAGCAAATAATTAAAATCATAATAGAAAAGAACTCTTAAAATTCGAATTTTCAAATAGTTTAAAATTTATTATTCTGAAAGCATGGATTTATTGAATTTTTAATCATTGAAATTTCAAATTAACTGAAGTTCGAAGAATTATAATATATAATTGTAATTGCAGTCTTGTTATCTCAAATACATTCTGTAATTTTTTCAATTAGTTTTTACAAATTTTGATTATTTTCTTTAATTAACCATTATTTCTCTAAATTATTTCTTTTAAAATTTATTTTTTAATTAATTTTCAATTACTTTTTGTCTTTTTCTATTATTTTCTGATTGACTTTCAAAATTTTATATTATCTCAAATTTCAGTTATTTTTTCAATTTGCAATTATTTTCATCATTCTGCAATTATTTTCTTTTATTACAAATATGTATTGTAATTTTTTCAATTATTTTTAACAACTCGTGTAGAAATTGAATCGGGGCGATAGCCATGCCATGGCCGGGGAGCCCAGATTGAACTTGGGATCTGATCGGGCACTGGTAGGGGAGCCCAGGAGTAAGCTGGTCACTGTTCGGGCTTCCAGCTGGCTCCTGACCAGAAGTGTCCCCCCGTAATATTCAGGAAGTATCTAGGCGAAATACCGAGGTATACTGGCCATAGCCCGACCAGAGATGTTAGGATTAAAAAAAAACTTCTAAAAACAACAGTGCATAAATGTGAGATAATGGTGGACATATAATACATGAAAGTTAACCTCAAATTGTGAAAATATTGACTTCTCCAAAGTACGTAAGCACCCAACAGATGTCCAGGTCATTTCCGATCAACTTCTTCAGGACAGTTAACCTCAAAATGTGATAATCGACTTCTCTGACGTACCCAAGTACTCAACCAATGTCCAGGTCATTTTCGATTAACTTCTTCAGGGAAGTTAACCTAAAAATGTGATAATCGACTTTTCTGACGTACCCAAGTACTCAACCAATGTACCTAAGTATTCAACCGATGTCCAGGTCATTTCCGATCAACTTCTTCAGGGAAGTTAACCTCAAAATGTGATAATCGACTTCTCTGACGTACCTAAGTACTCAACCGATGTCCAGGTCATTTCCGATCAACTTCTTCAGGGAAGTTAACCTCAAAATGTGATAATCGACTTCTCTGACGTACCTAAGTACTCAACCGATGTCCAGGTCATTTCCGATCAACTTCTTCAGGGAAGTTAACCTC
This sequence comes from Ganaspis brasiliensis, assembly GCA_037103525.1. Taxonomy (NCBI): domain Eukaryota; kingdom Metazoa; phylum Arthropoda; class Insecta; order Hymenoptera; family Figitidae; genus Ganaspis; species Ganaspis brasiliensis. Next base: position 1,129,882 of record JAZKLR010000276.1, on the reverse strand, counting down.
AAAATGTGAAAATCAACTTCTCTAAAGTAACCCCGTTGCCAAAACAATGTCCAGGTTATTTCTGGCCAACTTGCTGGTCACTGTTCGGGCTTCCAGCTGGCTCCTGACCAGAAGTGTCCCCCCGTAATATTCAGGAAGTATCTGGGCGAAATACCGAGGTATACTGGCCATAGCCCGACCAGAGATGTTAGGATTAAAAAAAAACTTCTAAAAACAACAGTGCATAAATGTGAGATAATGGTGGACATATAATACATGAAAGTTAACCTCAAATTGTGAAAATATTGACTTCTCCAAAGTACGTAAGCACCCAACAGATGTCCAGGTCATTTCCGATCAACTTCTTCAGGACAGTTAACCTCAAAATGTGATAATCGACTTCTCTGACGTACCCAAGTACTCAACCAATGTCCAGGTCATTTTCGATTAACTTCTTCAGGGAAGTTAACCTAAAAATGTGATAATCGACTTTTCTGACGTACCCAAGTACTCAACCAATGTACCTAAGTATTCAACCGATGTCCAGGTCATTTTCGATTAACTTCTTCAGGGAAGTTAACCTAAAAATGTGATAATCGACTTTTCTGACGTACCCAAGTACTCAACCAATGTACCTAAGTACTCAACCGATGTTCAGGTCATTTCCGATCAACTTCTTTAGGGAAGTTAACCTCAAAATGTAAAAATCGACTTCTCTGAAGTTACCCAGTGCCAAAACAATGTCCAGGTCATTTCCAGCCAACTTCTTCAGGGAAGTAAACCTCAAAATGTGAAAATCGACTTCTCTAATGTACCCTGTACTCAACCAATGTCCAGGTCATTTCCGGTCAATTTGTTTAGGGAACTTAACCTCAAAATATGACAATTGACTTCTCTAAAGTAAAAAGTATTTAACCCATGTCCAGGACTTTTCCGGCTTACTTCTTCAGGGAAGTTAACGTCAAAAAGTAAGAATCGACATCTCTGAAGTACCTAAGTACCCACCCGATGTCCAGGTCTTTGCCGGTTAACTTTCTCTATAAAGTTAACCTCAAAATGGAAAAAGCGACTTCTCTATAGTTGAATGGGTACTTAAATACTTTAGAGAAAACGATTATCACATTTTGAGGTTAATTTCTCTAAAGAAGTTGATCGGAAATGACCGGGACATAGGTTGAGTACTTTGGTACATCAGAGAACTCGATTCGCAAATTTTGAGGTTAACTTGCCTGAAGAAGTTCATCGAAAATGTCCTGGACATTGGTTGAGTACTTGGGTACGTCATAAAAGTCGATTATCACATTTTGAGATTAACTTCCATGAAGAAGTTGATCGGAAATGACCTTGACATCGGTTGAGTACTTATAGGTACGTCAGAGAAGTCGATTATCACATTTTGAGGTTAACTTCCCTGAAGAAGTTGATCGGAAATGACCTGCACATCGGTTGAATACTTAGGTACGTCAGAGAAGTCGATTATCACATTTTGAGGTTAACTTTCCTGAAGAAGTTGATCGAAAATGTCCTGGACATTGGTTGAGTACTTGGGTACGTCAGAAAAGTCGATTATCACATTTTGAGATTAACTTCCCTGAAGAAGTTGATCGGAAATGACCTGGACATCAGTTGAGAACTTGGTTACGTCAGAGAAGGCGATTATCACATTTTGAGGTTAACTTTCCTGTATAAGTTGACCGGAAATGACCTGGACATCTGTTGGGTACATGGGTACTTTAGAGTAGTCGATCTTAACTTCCCTGAAGATATTAAGCTGAAAAATCCAGTTATGCTATAGATACACTAAGCTCAGCTATTTCCCTACTGTTTTTGATGTTGTTATTCTAAAAAAAATTAGCCCTGCCAGCCCCTGACCAGAAAGCAATTTCTATTTGGGCTAACTAGGGCTCTTTCTACACGGGAAACTAAAATTGTTTTCTTCAATTTTTAATTACTTTTATTACTTTGCAAGTATTGTCTCATATTTTTTGTTACTTTCATTATTTTTCAATTAATTAACTAGATTTTAAAATATTCTTTTCAAATTGTTATAATTCTCTTTAGCTTTCAATTTTTATTGCTGTCATTTTGCAATTAATTTCTTCAATTTTTAAATATTCTCAAAATTCATCCCTCAAATAAATACCTACCTAAATTCCGAATTAGTTATCTCAGTTATCAAATTTTTTTTTTGAATTTTCATTTTCTTGTATTTTTTATGCAATTATTTTCTTTACCTTTTAATAAGATAATAATTATTATTTTTAAATTAAATTCCTAAGTTTTTCCTTATTATCTCAAATCTAAGTTAATGTATCCACTTTTCGACGTTTTAATCATTCTTTAAATATTTTTCTCGAATTTCAAATACTTTCGTCAATTTTTAAATTGGTTTTTTTAATTTGAAATTATTTTCACAAATTTTATATTATTTTGAATATTTGTTGATTAATTTTAAAAAGTTCAATAATTTATCTCCAGTTTCCATTAATTTCTTCACATTCCAATTATTCCTATTAATTATTATTATTATTTTTCAATTTTTTTTTTATTTGTCAGAATATTAAGCCCACAGTCAAGACCACAGTCATGTTCAATTACTTTTTGTTATTTTTAATTATATTTTAATGTGTTTTTTTAATTTTTTTGTTATTATTTATCTCTAATTCTAGTTATTTTTTTAATTCCCAATTATTATTATCATTCTACAATTATTTTCTTTTATTACAAATTTGTTGTAATTTTCAGAATTATTTTTCACAAGTTAAAATTATTTTCTTCAATTTTTAATTATTTTATTACTTTGCAAATATTTTCTCAAATTTTTTGTTATTTCTATTATTCTTCAATTAATTTCCTAAATTTTAGAATATTTTTCTTAACTTTTAATAATTTTCTTCAATTGTCAATTACACAGCCCTACAAAAAAAAAAGTGTCATGTACTTTTGACGGGAATACCCTAGCCCTATGTATTTTGACGCGCTGAACACGAATCCGAAGTCAGTTTTGCTCCATCACGTCAGGATTTTTTCCTAACCTCAAAATCAATAAAATTACACTTTTTGTTCATTAGCATGTGAACCCGACTTAACATTAATACATGCCTAGGGCGAATAGAAAGCTTGGATTGTGACCTTTAAAACGCTTTTTTAAAAATTGTTCTACGATGATTTTTAACGAAGTTATGATGTTTTATTTATAATCATTTTTTTCCATTACACCATACCTCATCAATAAATAATTGAAGTGTTATTTACATTTGGAAAAAATTTATATTTTAAATAAAACATCATAACTTCGTTAAAAATCATCGTAGAACAATTTTTAAAAAAGCGTTTTAAAGGTCACAATCCAAGCTTTCTATTCGCCCTAGGCATGTATTAATGTTAAGTCGGGTTCACATGCTAATGAACAAAAAGTGTCATTTTATTGATTTTGAGGTTAGGAGAAAATCCTGACGTGATGGAGCAAAATGGACTTCGGATTCGTGTTCAGCGCGTCAAAATACGTAGGGCTAAGGTATTCCGGTCAAAAGTACATGACACTTTTTTTTTGTGGGGCTGTGTTATTATTGTTATTATTTTTCAATTAATTTCTTCAATTTTTGGTTATTCTCAAATTTCATTCCTCAATTAAACTTCTAATTTTTCAATTATTAATCTCATTTTTTAATTATTTTTTTAATTTTTATTTTATTTTATCTTTTTGCAATTATTTTCTTCACCGTTTAATAAGATATATTAATTATTTTTTAATTAATTTCCTAAATTTTCACTTATTATCTTAAATCTAGGTTATTGCATCCACTCTAAATATTTAAATCATTCTTTAATTATTTTTCTAAAATTTCAATTACTTTGGCAATTTTTAATTTTTTTTTTTCATTTGCAATTATTTTCATAATTTTTATATTATTCTGAATATTTGTTGATTAATTCTGAAAATTTCAATAATTATTTGAAATTTATATTATTTTCTGTCAAATTTTTATTAAATTCTTCAATTTTCAATTATTTCTATTATTTTTTAATTTGTTTTTGTCATTTTTAATTATTTTTTAATAAATTCTTTAATTTTTTTTATTATTTATCTCAAATGACAGTTATTTTTTTAATTCACGTTTATTTTTATTATTCTGCAATAATTTTCTTTTATTACAAATATGTTAAAATTTTTTCAATTATTTTTCACAAATTAAAATTATTTTCTTCAGTTTTTATTATTTTTATTAATTTGAAAATATATTCTCGAATTTTTAACTATTTTCAATATTCCTCGTTTAATTTCATAGATTTTGAAATAATTTTCTTAAATTTTAGTAATTTTCTTCACTTTTCAATTATTATTGTTATCATTTGCAATCAATTTCTTCAATTTAAATTCCTAAGTTTTCAATTATTTTTTAAAATTTTATTTTAATCAGTACACGGGTTTACAAAATATACGCTTTATAATTATAAAAAAGTCTTAAAATTAAGTTGAAAAAATTTTTATTTTTTTTTTATCTTTTCGCATTTATTTTGTCCACCTTTTAATTAGAAATATTAATTATTTTTCAATTATTTTCCTCAAATTTCAATCGAGTTCGTCAAGTTTTAATTTATTTTTTTAACTTGTAATGATTTTCACGAATTTTATATTAGTTTGAATATTTGTTTATTAATTCCGAAAATTTCCTCGAAATTGAATTCAAAATAAAATTTCTGGGTTAATTTATTGGTAAATATACAAACCCTTTTTTTGGTTTGACGTCATGTAAAAATTTCTATATAGTATTATTAGAAAAAATCAGAAATCAATTGATACATATAATAGACGTTTCTTTCTAACTGGGTTAAAAAGAGATTTTTAATTCATGAATTTAGCTTGTTAATTTTTAAAACTTGTAAAAAAAAGTAAAAACTAGAGAGACAAAGTTTTTATGCTTTTAACATTCAAATTCTAATGTAAAATAGATATAGGAGAATAATTAAATTTTGTACGAAAAGTTAGAATAAATTTTCAAAATGTAAACAAACCTGAACATTGCTGCCTTGTGGGAAAACAAGATACTTTTTATAATCTGAAACTTCTCTTCGAACTTTGTTAACTGTTAAATTAGCGAGAGAAACGTTCTCTAATTCAGAAATAAGAAGTAATTTAAAGAATGAATAAAACAGCAAACTTTGCAGAAAATGATCATATTTTACAAAAAACATATTTTTAAAATACCTTCTTCAATCGCAGGTGAACTTACGTTTACACAGAGGGAACTGATTATTCAGTTTGGATGAAGGTACAACGGTGCCATTTACACATACCTGTTCGAGATTCCTGTGCTAATTGAGTTTAAAAGTTTTTTGGACGTATGAGATAAATACAAGAAGTATGGACAGAAATAAAAACAAATCTAATTAACTATAAATTTAGAAAAAAAGTTTAATAAATGTAATTATAAAAAAATATAAAATTAGACACTTTAAACTATTGACTCGAATCCATTGTAATAATTATATATATATATCCTTTATTAAGACTAACCGTCTATTACACAAAATAAAATAAATTCAATTACGTTTGAAGCAAAACGAGAAACAAATTTCTTTTTCCTATACAACAAAGCATTAAAGTACCATAAAATTATATAAAATAAAATAAAAGCGCAGAAGTTTACAAAAGAATGTTATACATAGTATTATCATTAATGTGGATCTAGGTTATTCGCAATATCCAAAAATATTCTACATAGGTTCTTACAAAGCTTCACATTCAACGATAACATAATTTTTTTCCAGAATACCACATGATCTTCGCCACTATCAATTTCGGGAAAAAATTTAATTTTAATTTCTGTGAAGTATGGACATTTATTGTAATAATTAGCTTTTTAATTATCATTAAAAATTCAATAAAACCAAGAATCTTGTATTACTTTTCCTTATAAAATATATGCAAATGGAACAAGCATTGAATTAAATTAGAGCACTTTAATTCTATTAGGTCTTAGACTAGAACAAAACACTCTTAATAGAATATTGACAAGTTGAATACAAAGTTGTGCAGTCTTCCTTGGCCTGATACGCATAGTCGTAAAGTTTGTGCTCTATCGATTCGAAGGTAGTGTCGTCGTTTGGCAAGCTGAAATCAAATTATAAGTAGTAATTAGGATCGACAAGCACTGATTCTCTACTTGTAAACAAGCCGTAAACGTTCTTGTCGAGAGACTTACGTGAAAATGGCGTGCAAAAGTTCTTGGACGAAAGTACCTTTTCCAATTTCCGATTCGCTCCTTTGCCCTGCTTCACAAAGGGCCCTCATTACGCAGGATTTCCCATCAAGACCTGTGCTAAAGAATAAAGCTTGCTTAGAAAGTCTAGACGAGGGTGAAGTTTAATTGGAAACTACCTCAAGCACCACTTTGAAAAATTAATCGACAGAAAGGTAAATGCAACTCGAAGACGAGGTTCCCACCTTTGTGCAATATTTGAACAAGTTTTATTCGCACTGCATTCATTTAATGCCATGCTACTTTTAAAATTACCTCTTTTAGCAGTGCTTCACAGCAAAATTAGAAAATTGTTGGAAAGACTGTGAAGGGATTCGATATTTATGACAAAAATAATTTAGTTTGAAATTTAATAATATGACAAGTCTCTTCATTGCCTGGGCGCCAATATATTTTAAGGGCGTGGGGACTGACGAGGGGAGGGAGTAAACTTTGATTATGATAAAATTTCTTCTGTACCCATCGTCCTCACAATCGTTTCCGGGCATTCAAAATATTCAAATGAATCCGAAATCGTCACGACTTCGTGTGTCGCCGGCAACACCGAGGTGCTATTTTATTTTAATAATTTATTTTTATTGTGTTCATTGTAGTGTTTAATTTTGATATTTTTGTTAATTATTTTTATTTTTATAATTGTAATCAGTTTGGCGATTTTTAATTGACGATTTTGGAATAAAAGAGGACGATGGGGTGGATTTTAATACCTGGAAAACAAGGTTTCACTAAGGAGAATAAACCTCAATCAGGAGACAAATAAATAAAGTGGTCCACGCCAAAAAATGAAAAAGTGCTCATTTTAACAAATTTTCTCTTGTTGGTCACCACTCTGCTTGATAATCGCCCCCGTCTCAAAAGAAAATAGGAGAAATGCCGGATAGATAAGTTTTTATGTTTATTTAATTGTTTTATTTTGTCGTACTATATTGTTACTTATTTTATTTACACAACATTCCTTTATCCAGATCAATTTCATTTCCAACGTTTTCCTGTTTATAATTATTTATTTATTATTTTTATCTGTTAATTATTTAATAATCGTTGTGTGGATATGTATGTGTGTGCCGGTTATCTTATATTGATTTTATTTATTGACGTCAAATTTTTATTTGTTATTTTAATTTTGATAGAATATAATTTTTATATATTGGACGTTTAATTCCGGCTTTTATTTTATTTTAATACCATTTTTGTGCTATAAATTTATATCTTTATTATATTTCATGATTATTAATTATATTCTTTTCTAATTTTATATTTAAAATTAAATGTGCGATTTGAGAATTAGATGGAAATAGTTTTTAATTGTTACAACTGTTTCCAAACATTTTTTTTAATACGAAAAAGCAGGGTGATGGATAAAAACTTATTCCGCAGAGTCCACATTGCAGATTGCATAATAAATTCCACATTCCGGATTTTTAATATCAGATTTCATATTTTAAATACTATATTACAGATTCCAGATCAGAGATTCCGGATTTCAGATTCCATTCAACATTCGTAAATTCACATCTCACATTCCACATTCCTTATTCCAGAATTCCGGATTTCACATTCCTGATTGCGGATACCACAAACCAGATTTCGAATTCCATATTCCAGGGGGTCAATTGTATATTTTCATTTCATTTTATCTCATCTCATATGTACCACAATTCATATTTCACAATCCATATTCCGGATATTCTACCTCCGAGATCCGAAATCTCCGGTTCCAGATCCACATTTTATAATCTAAATTTCACATTATAGATTCTATATTCCAGACTCCAATCCCAAATTCCGAATTCCAGATTCCACTTTTACATTTCTTAGTACTCATCTCAATTTCCAAATGCCAAATTCCAGATTCCACATTCCATATTCCGGATTGAATAGAAGTTTCTCAAAACAATATTAACTTACTTGTGAAAAATTGTATAATATAATGAAAATTAGAAAAAAAATAGCAATCTCGACTCCTCCCATTCATAAAATGCTTATTCAATTGTCAAAAATATATAATTCTAATTCGAAGCTCAGTTCAATATGAAGCTACTTCGTGGTCCGTGTAATATGATTCCTATTTAATGTTCAGAATAATATAATTCTAACTCAAAAATTCGTTTAAAATAATTAAATTTCAAGTTCACGTACAATAAATATTAAAATTCCAATTAAACTATAATATTATTTTATGCTTCTTCATTTTTAGGTGTAAAGGCAATAAAAATTTTCCAATTATTTTAAAAAAAAAAAGTTAATGATATTTTTAGATTATAAACAAGTAACATGAAATTTAGATCTTAAACATTCAGATTTAGGGTTTTTAAAAACTAACTAATTTTTTAATTAAAAATATTAACATTTTGGACACACCTTAGTATAATTCATTCTAGATTATTACAAGTATTTTAAATGTTTGATACTGAAAATATAATTCTTTCGTAATTCTTTATAAATGATAAATAAAAATAAGTTTAATAATAAATGTTATTAATTATAAAAATTATATTTTAAATATCATGCGTTCAAGATATTATTTATTTTTGACAATTGAATAAGCATTTTATAAATGGGAGGCATCAATATAATATGATTCTTTTAATTTTTTTTTACAAGTTTTTATTATTTTCTTCAATTTACAATTATTTTTATCAATTATTTTTTTATTAAATTTATTTTTCCATTAATTTTCAATTACTTTTTGTCATTTTCAATTATTTTATAATTAATTTTCTAATTTTTTGATTATTTATCTCAAAGTCTAGTTATTTTTTCAACTTACAATTATTTTCATCATTCTGCAATTATTTTCTTTTATTACAAATATATGTTGTAATTTTTCAATTATTTTGAACAACCTAAAATTATTTTTATTACCTTGCAAATGTTTTCTCGAATTTTTTATTATTTTCATTATTTTTCAATTAATTCCCCAGATTTTAAAATATTTTTCTCAACTTTTAATAATTTTCTTCACTTTTTAATTTGTTTTTACTATTCTTCAATTAAATCCCTAAATTTGCAATTATTTATCTTATATTACAATTACTTTTTTGAATTTTCATTTTTTTAAAACTTTAGCAATTATTTCATTCACTTTGTAATTAGATATATTAATTATTTTTTAAAGTAATTTCCTAAATTTTTATTCATTATCTCAAATCTAAGTTATTGTACCACCTTTTCAATGTTTTAATCATTATTCAATTATTTGTCTCAAATTTTAATTACTTCGTCAATTTATAACTTTTTTTCATTTGCAATTTTTTTCAATTTTTATATTATCTTTAATATTTGTTGATTAATTCCGAAAATTTCAATAATTTATCTCAAATTTTCATTTTTTTCTTCAATGAACTTTCGATTATTTCCATAATGTTGGAATTATTTTCCCAAATTTAAAATCCTTGAAATCATTTTGTAATAAGGTACTTTCGTTTACTTAAAAAATATCCTGTATGTTTTAAAATTATTCTTCTAAAATTACAATTAATATCAACAAATTTCAACTATTTTTATTTTCTTTCAAAAGTTTCTTCAATGATTCTCATTATTTTTCAATTTTTCCCTCTAAACTTTAAATTCCAAATTTCCGCAAGTTCCCATTATTTTCTTTAATTTTTTCAAAAAAAACTTTTTTAGTTTTAATTATTTCCTTCAAAATCAAATTAGTTTTATTATTTATTAACTGAATTTTAATTTCTTTCGTTATTTTTCAAATATTTTTACAAAATATGATTTTTGTTTTTTAAATTGTAATTTTTTGCTTCAAATTACAATTAATTTCGTCAATATCGAATTAATAAGGTAAATTTGTAATGTCAAATAATGAAAGGAACAACAAATTTCTTAATTTAATTATCAGTTTTACTATTTTCGTGGTTTTTCATAATAATTTTCTAAATAATTTTCAATATTAAAAAACTTGTTACATGCTCAATCATTTTTTAATTAAGTTTTATTTATTGTTTTCATATTTTAGTTGTATTTTTCAAATATTTAAAATAATTATGTTCTTCGATTTTCAATCAGTTTCTTTTATCCCAAATAAATTCTGTAATTTTCTCAATTTTGTTCTTAAATTTCCATAATGAACTTTAATTTTAATTAGTTTAATACTTCTTTAATTAGTCTTGTTAATCTCAAATATATTCTGTAATTTTTACAATTATTTTTTACAAATTTTTAGTAAATATTTAAATTTTCAATTATTTTTAATAAATTCTCTAATTTTTTTTTAATATTTATCTCAAATTCCAGTTATTTTTTCAATTCACAATTATTTTTATCATTCTTTAATAATTTTCTTTTATTACAAATATAAGTTGTAATTTTTTCAATTATTTTTCACAAATTAAATTTATGTTCTTCAATTTTTATTATTTTTATTACTTTGCAAATATTTTCTCGAATTTTTAACTATTTTTAATATTCTTCAATTAATTTCCTTTTTTTAAAATATTTTTATCAAATTTTAGTAATTTGCTTCAATTTTCATTTACTATTGTTACTATTTGCAATCAATTTCTTCAATTTTTAATTTTTTTTCTATTCCTTAATTAAATTCCCAAACTTTCTATTATTTATCTAATTTTTCAATTATTTTTTCATTTTTAATTTTCTTTTATCTTTTTGCAATTATTTTGCCCACCTTTTAATTGGATATTAATTATTTTTCAATTAATTTCCTAAATTTTTATTTATTTTCTCAAATCGAAGTTATTGTATCCTCTTTTCAATGTTTTCATCATTCTTCAATTATTTTTCTCAAATTTCAATTACGTTCGTCAGCTTTTAATTATTTTTTTTTAATTTGCAATGACTTTCACAAATTTTATATTATTTTGATTATTTGTTTATTAATTCTGAAAATTTACTCGAAATCAAATAAATTGTAAAATTAATAAATACATTTTTGCGTTACAATAATTACACTAATTGGAGTCTGGAATGTAATTTGTGAGATGTGGAATCTGGAATGTGGTATCCAAAATGTAAAATTAGAGATGAGAAATCGGAGATGTCGAAAGTACAAAGTATCTATTTATAGAAAAAGTGTTCTTTTTGTAGTGGCGAATTTTTCTAATTTTTTAAAAAAAAGTGTCGAAAAAAGTTAATAATACAAAAAGTGTTTTTTTTTTGAAGGGGCATTAATTTATAGACAAAACGAGAACAATGTCAATCGTTTTTTTCATCCTAAATGTACATGTCAATTTTTGCTCTAGAATTCCAAAAAGCTATCAACATTTTCTGGGTTCAACATTTTCCTTTTCAGTCAACTTTGTTCTAGAAATAACCTCAAAACTAAACTGAGAATATTATTCACGTTAATTTGCCTTTTAGATGTTAGGGCAAATTTAGAAATTCATAAATTTTCCAGCTTCAAACGCGTGTTCCTTTATTTTATTTAAATTAAATTTTAACGAGTATAAATTTCAAGACCCCTCGGCTGAAAACTTTACGAGACTTTTCAAAAGAGACAGAAAATTATTATCGCAATTGACTTTCAAATTTAGTCCCTTAAAAGCTGACAATTTTGAATGACTAGAACACTTTAAGTAGAATTAAGATATGGTTAACAGTCTAGTTAAATTAAAAAGTCGGTGAAAGTTTTAGAGGTGATAAGGTCATTTTTATTATCAGTTTTTTAAAGAAAAAATTTCTTAGTTCATTTACATATGATAGCTGGAGAAACTTGGCTATTTGCATGCCTTGCCCTGAACTCAGATGGAATAATGATGAGGCTACAAGGACTGTTATGCTCTTACTGAAGAAGAATAACTTCAAAGCTGCTTTTCTTATTCAGGGTCTTTCTGTACTCTTGAATTAAGAACTTTGTTACACTCAATTGAATATTCGAACCTTAATTTCCGAGTTGTTTACTTCTATTGACACTTTAGATTTTAGAAACTACGCTCTTAATTAAACTCCTAGTTTACATATTATTCTGATTATCCAAATACTTACGACTGTAAGAAAGCTTCTATTTTCGGAAATATGACGCTTCTACTTTCTCTGTGAAGTTTTTTTTTCAATTTTGGATCAACTTTGTTTGGTAATTCCCACGCCAAAGCTGCTGTCATTCCCACAACTAAGTCACCTTCTCTGCCATACGCTCCGATTGTTAAACAGTAAACTAACTGCAAATTTATTAGTTAATTTAATAAAAAATTTGATAAATTAAAATAAAAATTTGGATTAGTTAAAAATTGGATAATTTTACATTTGGAATTTGAATTACTTGGAAATTGAATAATCTTACATACCAATAAGTTTTAACGTTTTAACAAAAATAGACGTCTTAAAAAATTCCAAAATTTTTACTAATTATTATTGTAGTAAATGATTGAATTAAACAACGCGAGCTGGCGTTGTTAAATATTTTAAATAAAATATTAAAAAATAAATTTATATAAACAAATGAAATGAATAATTATTGAGCAGAAAATTTATAAAATTTTAGAATTAAAAAAGATTACAAAAAATAATTGAAATTAAACAAAATAATTCAAAATTTTGCAAACTAATTAAAAAAAAAACTCTATTAAAAATTAGGGAAAGTAATTTAAAAAAGCATAGAAATGTTTTAAAAATAAATATAGAAAAAATTGAATAATGGAAAATTAGAGAAAATAATTGTAAATTGAAAAATAAATGATTAAAAATTGAAAAACAAAATTAATATTTAAGAAAATAATTAAAAAAATTAAATAATATATTTTGAATCAAGGAAGGTTAAAGAAAATTTCAAAAATAATTTAAAACTTTCAGAAGTTTCTTTAAAAAAAAAAAAAAATATTTAAAACTTAGAGAAAATAAATAAAAAAAGATAAACGTAATTTAAAATTGAAAAAAACAATTTTTAATTAAAAATAAAATAATTAAAAACTTTTTGAAAATTATGGAAAAGAACGAAAATAATTGAAAATTAAAGAAAATAATATAAATAATTGAAAATTGGATGAAATACTTGAAATGTCAGATAAATAGTTAAAGGTTTTGGAAATTATAAAACAAACGAAAAAAATTGAAAATTAAAAGAGATAAATTTTAGAAAATAAATAAAAAATGTTTTTAAGATTTAAAACTTGAAGAAAATAATTGAAATATGAAAAAAACAATGATAAGTTGTAAAAAATAAATGACATTTAAGAAAAATAATTTAAAAAATTATGAAAATTTTATTAAATAAAAAAAAAATTGAAATTTGATGAAAATACTTGAAGATCTTAAAAATTAATTAAAAAAAATGATAATAATTAAAAATTGGATAAAAAAATTGGAGAAAGTTAGAAATGATTAAAATTTACGATAAATAATAAAAAAAATTGGAAATTAACAAAAAAAATAAAAACAATTAAAAATTAAAGAAAATAATTGAAATTTTAGAAATATACTAATAAATCTTAGAAAATAATTTTTGAAAATGAGAATAATAATTAACAATCGAGGAAAATAATTGAAAAATGATCAAATTATTTTAAAATTGCAAAAAAGATGTAAAATATGCTGAAAATAATTTAAGATTAAAAAAAAAATTGAAACATGACAAGAATAATTTAAATATGAATAATTGAAAACATTATGTAAAATATAAGTGAAATAATTGAAAAAATTATATAATATATTTTGTTTAAAAAAAAAATAATTACATAATTACTTAAAATTTTTTAATTAAAGAGAATTATTACAAAATCGCAGAAATAATCGAAATTTGATGAAAATAATTACCATTTTCAAAAGTATTTAAAAATCGTAGAAAATAATAAAGTCTAAAGAATGATAATAATAATTAAAAATCGAGGAAAATAATTGCAAAATGATTTTAGAATTGGAAACTTGAAGAAAATAATTGAAATATGATAAAAACAATGATAAGTTGTAAAAAATAAATGACATTTGAGAGAAATATTTTAAAAAATTATGAAAATTCTTTTAAATAAAAAAAAAGTAATTGAAATTTGAGGAAAATACATGAAGACCTTAAAAATTAATTGAAAAAAATTAGAAGAATTAAAAATTGGATACAAAAATTAAAGAAAACTAAAAATAATTGAAATTTACGATAATTAATAAAAAAAATTTGAAATTAAGAAAAAAGATAAAAATAATTAACAATCGAAAAAAATAATTACAATTTTAGGAAATTACTTATAAATCTTAGAAAATAATTTTAGAAAATAAGAATAATAATTAACAATCGAGAAAAATAATTGAAAAATGATCAAATTAATTTAAAATTGCAAAAAATAAGTGAAATATGCTGAAAATAATTTAAGATTAAGAAAAAAAATTGAAATATGATAAGAATAATAAATTTAAATATGAATAATTGGAAACATTAAATAAAATATAAGTGAAGTAATTGAAAAAATTATATAATATACTTTGTTTAAAAAAAATAATTACATAATTACTTAAAATTTTTTAATTAAAGAGAATCATTACAAAATTGCAGAAATAATCGGAAATTGATTAAAATAATTAACATTTTCCAAAGTACCTACTTAAGAATCTTAGAAAATAATAAAGTTTAGAAAATGATAATAATAATTAACAAACGAGGAAAATAATTGAAAAATGATCAAATTAATTTAAAATTGAAAGAAATAAGTGAAATATGCTGAAAAGAATTGAAGATTGAGATAAAAAACTAAAATATGATAAGAATAATTTAAATATAAATAATTGGAAACATTCAATAAAATATAAGTGAAATAATTGAAAAAATTATATAGTATATTTTGTTTAAAAAAAAAATAATTACATAATTACTTAAAAATTTTTAATTAAAGAGAATTATTATAAAATCTCAGAAATAATTAAAAATTGATGAAAATAATTAAAATTTTAGAAGAATATTTAAAAATTTCAGAAAATAATGTTAGAAAATGTGAATAATAATTAACAATCGAGGAAAATAATTCAAAATTGAAAAAAATAATTAAAATATTCTGCAAATAACTTAAGATTAAGAAAAAAACTGAAATGTGATGAAAATAAGTTAAATTTGAAAAATTGATAAAACGAGATTAACTAAAAATTGGAGAAAATAATTGAAGGAAGCTAAAAATAATTAAAATTTGCGATAATTAATCAAAATTTTTGGAAATTATGGAAACAAATGAAAAAAATTTTAGTAAATGGGAATTACAATTAACAATCGAGAAACATAACTGAAAAATGGTATAAAATTGAATCAAAATTGAAAAAAATAATTGAAATTAGCAGAAAATAATAATTTTAGATTAAGAAAAAAAATTGAAATATGTTGAAAATAATGTTAATACGAAAAGTTGAAAACAGCAAATAATTGAAAAAATTATAAAATATACGTTTAAAAAAAGAAAATAATTACAAAATTTAAAAAAAACTGTAATTACAGAGAGAAATTATAAAATCGCAGGAATAATAGAAAAGTGATGAAAATAATTGAAATTTCAGATAAATAATTGAAATTTTTGAAAGTTATGCCAAAATAATAAAAATAATTAGAAATTGAAGAAAATAATAGAGAAATTGTAAAATTTATTTTTAATCAAAAGAAAATAATTGAAAAATCGTTTAAAATATGGAAAATTGATGACAACAATCTAAATTTGTAAAAATTACTGCTAATTTAGGAAACTAATTGAAAAATAATGAAAATGTTAAAAGATGGAGAAAATCATTGCAAAATAATAAAAAGAAATAAAAATTCCAACAAAATAATTATTTATTTATTTATTCATTTATTAACTATAATTTCCGCAATTGATTTTAATGTCAAGGGAAAAATATTTAAAATTGAAAAAGTGTATGAAAAAACTAAACAAAATAATTAAAATTTGACGAAGGTAAATTTAAGATTTTGTGAAAGAATTTAAAGATAATTAAAAGAATAAAAAATTGCAGAAAATAATTAAAAAATGATAAAAATAGTTTAAAAATCAAATTCAGTATATTTGAAACGTGGATTAATTGAACTTTTAATCATGGCAAGTTAACATTAACTGAAATTTGAAGAAAATAAAATTGGTATAATTTTAAAATTTGAGAACATTTTAAAAAGGTGAAATATGATTTAAAATTTTTTAAAAAAAAAACATCTATTTAAAAAATTATATACAATTGGGGCCCCATTTTCCTTTTTTTAACAGGGCCCTTGCCCTCCCAGTTACGCCACTGGTCATGTTGGAAAAATTAGGAACCGAATAAATTCATAAATTTAGTTCAATTGGAAATAAAATAAATTACAAATTTGAGTTAATTATTCAGAATTCGATTTGACATTCAGAAATTAAAAACTGGAAATATTTACATTTGTGACGCGTTATAAAGAAAGGGACATGATGAAAAAATGTTGGGTTATGTTTGTAATATTTTGGAAAAAAATTCACAAAGACGACCAACTCTTAATACAAATCATTGATGTTTTAGTCTTCATTCCGTCCAAAATATTCAATAAAAATTTATTTTAATTTTATATGATTAAAAAGAAACTTTTAATCCAGGTAAAACTTTCACTGAAAATAACCTAACATGTTTAGCTTCTTAGGTTCCTTTCTTCGTAATTCGGCATATTTAGATAAATTTACATTTTGAGTAATTGAAGATAGATAATGAAAAATCGGACATTAGAAATGACATCAGGAACAACAGGGATTACATTTGAAATCATTGGATAAGTACCATAGACAAATTTACATTTAATCAATTAAATTGTATTTAATTTATATTTCTATTGGGATAAATTATTACCTAATTAAATAAACTTAGGTACTTTTACATTAAGCTCACTTGGATAAACTTGATAAGTTTAAATTTGGATTTACTTTAAGATGCATAAATTTTAATTTTCACATGTTTTAATTAAAAACTGGATAAACTTTCATTTCAATAAAAAATTTGCAGTAAATAAAAATTACGAAAAAGTAATAAAATGGAGTTATTAACATAATAAACAAAAGAATAAATATACAGATAATTTAAAAGATAAACCAACAAACAAATAAAGAGCTAGATAAAGACATAAATAAAAAGATACACAAGAAAAAAAAGAGGCAAAGAGATTTCTGACATACATAAATCCAAAGCACTGGATTACGATCCTTTGAGAAAAATTAAATATTATTTTCTATATCCGACTATTTAAAAGCACAATGCAATAAGCTTATGAGAAGATTTTTGAAAAAACGTATAATTAAAGTTCGTAGAGATAGTCGTTTTTTTACAAACACTAAAAATATTCTTTCTATTAAATCTAACAGAAAGTAGATATATAAATAAAAAATAAAGAAATATATTCATTAAACGATCGAAAAGAATTTATATTACCTGAACATTACTTCCTTGAGGAAATATCAGGTACCTTTTCTGTCTAGATAATGAGCTGATTGTGCCTCCGGTACTTGAACCCTCTTCGGTTAATTCTTCAGAATTAATTATTGGAATCGTGCAAAATGTCAGAAACACGGTTATGCAGACTATAATGAAAATATCAAGTTTCCTCCAAAAGAATAACTTTGAAAACTTTTTAGTCATAGTAGTAATAAGGCAATGTAATGAAAGTGGAGCTATGTATGAAATTTCACTTTCTTAAAATGAAAAAGAAGTTGCGAAATTTCCATTTCGAAAAATAAAAAGTTTCTTGTGATTAAAACTCTTGCGAAGTCTGAAGAGTTCTGGAAGGCTAGGAACTTCTAAAGATCTTGTAACGGAGAAACCATTTCGTGATTTTCCACTTCTCGTATGTTGACATTGGACTCTTTAATGGTTTCGACAAATATGTATCATCGCTACGGTTTTCTATTAATTGCTTAAGTAATTCTAATTATTGTCGAGACTCGCGTCAAACTACTTTTTCTAATAGTTTCAGTTCCGTGATTTATTTTTCGTTCCCGTCTCTTTTCTTTAAGATTTCAATCAGGAAAACTGTCGAATTATCCAATCTTTAATCCAACTTTCAATTTAAATAAAACTTTTCTGAATATAATTTTTTACTTTTTTCAACTTATGTAAATAAAAATTTATCCAATTTATAATTGACACAAATGTAAATTTAACAAACTTCAAATTATTGGAAATATAAATTTATTCAAATTCCAATCTAACTGAATTTAGTTTTAATCAATTTCAAATTGTTCCAAATGTAATTTTATACAATTTTCAATTGATCCAAATGTAAACTAATTATTAAACAATTTTTTCTTTTAAAGTTGAAAAAAATTTTAATCTAGATGTTTGATCAAACTTTCAAAACTCAAAATAGCATACTGACATTTTGCACTGTGAAGAAGTTAATAATAATTTCTAAATCAAATTTATAATTTAATATGCGTTTTTTAACCTTCAGATCAATAAAACATCCAGGAAATTTTCATACTGTGAAAATTTCTAGCGACAAAGTTTTTCCTTTATAATTATAGAAAATTTTTCTGAATTTTAACATCAATCTTCCCATAACTTTTTCACTTTTTAGCGGATTAATTTGAAACTTTACAATAAATTTTCCCCAATAATAAAGGAAAAACTTCGTCACTGAAAGTTTTCCCAACTTGAACATTTTCTCGATAATTTTTTGATCTAAAGATTGAAAAACCCATATATATTTGTATAATCAAAGTAACTAAAATATCTTTCAAATATTTTTCAGACATCAGTTAGTTTTTCGAAAATACGTCCCTTTTACCCAAATATCTATTCAGTAATAGTTTCAAATGAATCTTTATAATTTAGTTTCGTCTGGTAGTTGAAAGCTAGCAGTCTTAAGCAGTTTATACTCCTCAGCAATCCGTGTAATGGTGTGTGATGACTTAGCGGAAACCGCAGAAAACTTTAAATTAACGCCTTTAGTTAATGCTCTCCGGTGAAAACCACGAGATGCAATTATAACCATCCTGTCGCGGAATGTAATAAAAGAGAGAAGTAGAATAAGAGAGGAGAAAAATCACCTATAGAAGCAACAAACATTTTTCCATGCCCACCGTTACAGAGATAAATTGATAGTAGAAACGCGAGAAACGTGTCGCTCTTCACAGCGTTAATAACTTTCCACGTTTATTTCTCTTCGTTACTTTGTTTACGGAGGTAAACGATATGCTGTATTTCTTCAGCGAGACACTTGCACGTCTGATTCTTCATTCTTTGATATTTCTTTACATCCATCGCAAATTTCATTTTAAATTCCGCATTATCGCGCTTTTAAATTGTTAACTGAATTTTTAACTTTTCAGGTTCTACTTTCACAAAAATCTCAATAGCTCAAAACCTTCAGTCATTTTTGCACAAAAACACGTCAAATTTAATTCGTTTTTTAATAAACAATAAATAAAATGTTTTTTACTCTTATAGTCCATTTATTATCTTTCATCACTTTCATACATTAGTAATCACGATTTTTTTAAAACTAAAATATTTTCCAAACTTTTTTTAGAATCGTTCTAAAACTTTTCAGAAAACTTTGTTATAAAACGATAACCAAAAGTCTCACTGGAAGTTCTTTCTAGCTTCAAGTTCCACGCAGACTTTTTATCGTTAAATCTCAGAAAAAATGAAATTGTAAAATGTGCGCATTTTTATAAGCTGCAAAATATTCGTTGTGACTTATTATTTTTCATACCAAACTTAATTTTATTTGCTAATACTGCATGTAGAAGGACAAAATTACAAATTTAATTTGTCAGACAATAATTGTATGTAAAATTCTGTACTAGACAGAATTTTCTAAAGGGCGGATAAAAATTTGATAAAGAGCTTTTCAGGTAGTTTTTCACGTGGATTTACAAGGTTGTCAAACATGATCTAATATTGGATCTGTTATTTATAACTTGATTTTCGTCGTGTTTACAGAAACAACCGTTTTATCGTTGATACTGCGAAAAATCATTAAATCCAATAAACTGTAACGGACACTGATTGGCATAATGACCGCATGCGAGTGGATTCACATTCATCGTCCCGTTTTCAGTGGAGGACCTAAAACCAATTCGTTTAATGCCTGAGTGCTCAGTAGCGTGACAAATAATTGACTTTACGTGCTTCAACAATCGAACATTCAAAATACCCACCATAACAGTAATTTTAATATTTTTGCCATAACACCATTGCTCCTTGCCACATAGTCAGTTGCCTCGCAAATGTTCTGCATCAAACAAGCCTTTCCGTCAAGTCCATGACTATAATGAAAAAATACATATATAATAAAAAATATAAGATTAACAACTAAATAGGAACATAAATTGGTACAAATTATATTTTGAGGTTAGGAAGTTTAGTAAGCGAACCTATGAATATAATATGTTTTAATTAGAGTGGTCTGATGTTACTCAGGGAAAAACAGAGTTTTAAGCACAAGATATGAAAATAATAATATGTTTTAATTATTGTGTGATCTGTGAGTATAATTTGAATTATATGGTAATTTAATTACAATTTTTACACTAGTGGTCTTAGATTGTTATTAATTGTTACATAATCTACGATTTAATGTTGAATTGACTGTAATTCCAAGATTGTTATTTCAGAATTGTTACTGAAGAGGACCTTCGTAGAAATTCGAAACTTCTATTTAAAATAAAAATAAGTATGATTTGTAATAAAAGAAAAAATATAAATTAATTTTCAATGAGGAAATTTATACTCAGAGTTAACGGGTTTATTCAAAAGCACTAGGACAATGGTTGATAGTGTTCAATCAAACATAGAATCAAAACAAACGGACAATAGAGAAAATGTAAAATCAAATAGTATGAAAATAACCGGAATTTCAATGCCAAAATAGAAATACCTATGCCAGAATTTAGTGATGAATTTAAAAATAATCCTGTTGAATATATATTTTATTTGAAAGAATATCTTGATTTGAAAAATATTATGAAGTCGTATCAATAATTATTAGAAGATCGCTAAAAGGTAGAGCTAGGGCGTGGTAAATGGCACATAAATCCCTTAAGGATTACATAGAATTATTACATATGTCAGGAAACACAACAAGCAAAAGGTTGCCATTTTAAAATAAATTCAGCGAAAAGAATCCTTTGGTCCGATCAGAAGATTACACAGACAAATAATACATTTAAATTAAATAGAAAAATCCAATAAATCCAGGAATTTCAAACATCGATAAGTTCTTCATAAACCAATAATTTAATTCTTGTGGTTAGGCGTCAAGATTCAAATTAATCAGGAACAATAAGTTGTAAAATTCAATTAATCTTCTTCAAGACTCTAAAATTAACAAGCAGGTTATATAATTTAGACAGTAATTGTCAACATGAAAGGCAGGTGCTCAGGAAATAATTAATCTTTCGTCGAATCAACATTCAAATATTAACAGATCACTTAAATTAAGAATTTTGGCAAAAACATAATCATTGTAATATTATGAATTTATTTCCATAATATTATGAATTTATCACTCAGTTAATAATTATTGAAAAGATATTATCGATTTCACTGAGTCAAATAACTCAGTTTAAATCATCACAAACTTCTTCAAATCAAAATCTGAAATTTTCATCAATACTTGTTGACTCGAAGCAGGTTAACATAAGTAAATTATAAATTATAAATTTTGACCAAGTCTTGGTGTTTGAGATTTAGGTAAAAGTGTTCTTTTTCGTTGTTTGCGTTTGTTATCTCTAGAGTAAAATACACTGTTTGTAGCCTTAATAAGATTTCTCAATGTTTATGTGAAATAGGATCAAATTTAATTTGGATTGTTTGGTTCTGAAATTGTCATTGTCATAGTAAGTAGAATCAGAAACAATATTTATACCTGTAATCTATACCTGTACGAGAGGTGGAGATGCCTTAAACCTCAGGTAAATTTGATTTAAAACAGACTTGGTAATCGGTATGAAATTTCCAACGATGAGACCAGTGGTCTCGTGATTGATGGATGAGATCCTAACTAAATTGAATTATTTGTTTCGAACAGATAATGAGAAGCTCCTAACGATTGGACCAAGAAGTCCGTTGATATTCGAGGAATTTTTTTTATTAATTTAATTAATCTTTATTGAAATCTGTTTCCGTACAATAGAATACACTATTTATACTTAAACTACTCTTATTTTCTAACTAGATCGGAGATAGACTCATTACCAACTTTTCAAACATCATTCTTCACTTATATTGAAAATGTATATGGATCAAACTACAAAGATCTTCTGAACATTATGGAAGGATTTAATTCTAGTTTATTAATCAATGAGAGTCTTAGATCGGAGATAGACTCGTTACCAATTTTTCAAACATCATTCTTCACTTATATTGAAAATGTATATGGATCAAACCACAAAGATCTTCTAAACATTATGAAAAAGGAAGGTAAGATTGACTTTACGAGCTTACCTGCCTGATAACGGACCATTTTGGGAAAAGGCATAAGAAGGTAAGAAAATTAACTTGCGAGGTCCGTTTTAAACTGGCAATAATTAAAATGACATTACGGGAATATAAAAGTAAACTTAAGAGCATTTAGTCAGTTGACAATGGAAATTCTTAAGATAGAGTAGCGTTGATCCACCTTTCAAGACAAGAATCAAAGTTTTAAAATAAATAAATTCACAAACAAATGGTGCATTTTCCTTCTTCGAATCCTCTCAATAATCATGTAGATCAAATTATTCTAAAAATAATTAAAATAGAATAATTAAGTTTTAAATAAAATTTTTAAGAATTGATCAGCTTGTAAATTGTAAAATTCTTTTAAATAATTTGTACAATATGTCGCACAATTAATTTGATTCTCTAAAAACTGTACTTTGTCTTTGTGGAGCATAAATTGAAAAGATTCAGAATCATTTATAAAATAAGAATTTGAAAAATTTCGCATGGAAATATCCTGCTTTGTTTTCACCTTTTGAACTGGGATTGAGAACAAAGGAAACTGTACAAAACATACAAAAGAAAGGTACAAAGCTACTTCCGCGTCTTGTGTTAAGTTTCGGGATGTATTACATTGTAGCGAAGCATGACGTTCTTGCGAAAGAGGAGAGATGCATATTTTGCCGCGGTAAAGGAAAAATAAAAGAGAAAGACTGCAGAGATCCTGAATACCACAGCATTGCACCATCGGCCAATACAAGTACCAACAGCCACGTCTGGCCAGAAACCACCCCCAATCCCCTTTTTCCACTACTATTAACCGGTAACCATTCTATACATTATTCACGGACTATTAAACTATTTATTACCTTTCGTACAGGAGCTTTGTATTTTCGTGGATATCACGAATGGATCTGGGTGGTCCGAATTTCGATCCTTCAGGAAGTTGCCAAACAACTTTGAAACCAGTTGCTTGTGCAAAAATCGTCGTGTAGGCAAATGAATTGATTTTGTAGTTCATTCGGTACTGAAATGTAAAAAATATTCTTATTTCTCTTGGCGAAAAAGACTGTATAGAAATATATATACATACCTACCTATCTTATCTCTCTATCTTAAGCTACCTACAATGCTTATACGCTTGAGGAATTCTCATACGTAATCACAATCATTAATTTAATAATAATTGACCAGGATAAAAATAATGAATAGAACTAGATCAAGTTAATACATATATTTTAAAGGTTGTCAAGATTTGAACATGGTACATTTTGTGAAAAACGCAACGCGTGTTGGTACATGTTTCGAGTTGGAAGTTTGCTTGTTAACTGACAAAACTGTAGAAATACAAAATTTTCGCTAAGTGGGAAAACAAATTACAAAGTAAGAGAAATTAGAAACGCCTACGAAAAATGCTCGAAAACGGCCCACAGATAGCAAGATGTTTCTCAGGAACAAATTCAATGACGGTAATGAGTTAAGTGCTTCCATAAAATTGGAAGATTTTGTTAAACCGGCCCTTAACGGTTGATAATAAGTAATAGGGTCTACACAGGCGTGAAATATCTGAACCCTGTCATCTTAACTTTATTGGTTGTGATTTTATCTTTACTTTTCAAATTAAGATTGTCGACATAGTTAGAAATTAACAATGAACAAAATAAAGAATATAAATGTCCTTTAAACATTAGTGAAGTAATTTTGGTGTGAAATAAATCATTGAACATTTATTACAGTTATATACCATTTTCACTAACATACAATCTTTGTCTCTCTATACCGTAACAGATGAACAGCGTAACAGCTAAAAGCGTAACGGGCGATTACGCTTTACCAATTTACCAATTTTCCAAGATTCCAAGTTGAATCATGACATGTTATATAACTACTTGCAATAAGAAAGATTTGTTTATTTAAATCTAACTTCGCTACATTTTCTTGGTGAATGGAATGAACAAACGCATTTAGTTAATTGATGATGTTAATTCAGAATACGTAGAAGAAGCGAAATTTCTGTTTGTCCGTAAAAAATATTATTTCAGATAGTAGTAAAAGTAATAATAGTAGCCTAGAGAAAAAACCAGTGATTTTGGGGCAAGAAAGAAATTTTCTTTTGAATGAAGAAGAGATGAAACGCAAACCGATCACCAGATCATATTTTCTACCTCGAACATAAGAAACAGAGGCGATGCCTGTCTGACAAATGGCTTGCCAGAACCAGGCGACACTCCACCCACGTTTACACTGCAGTGGTACCCATGTGATACAGTTTAATACTGGCTTCAACTCCAGCACCTGCTATACCACTTTTATTCGCCAAGTTCCAGTTCAGACGGTGGTCATTTTCAAAAAGACACGTTCTTACGAACATGTGTCTTGACGACGCGACAATTCTTCTAGACGATACATTTCTAGAAAAGATAAAATCTAGACCTTAATATTGCCTGGATTGAAGATCAAACAATAGATCAAGAAAAAAAGACATAAGATATCAATAAGACACTTTTTTCTGACACTCGTAGTTCCATTTTAATTTTTGTCTCGTCATAAAAAATAGTTTAACTAGAAAATCATTCTTTCCTTTTTTTTGTATTGTAAAATTTTACCATTTTTTCTGAATTTGAGAATAATATAATATTTTTGTACTGTAAATATTCACAAATCTCTCAATCTGTTTTCATGGCTTAAAATTACTGCGCCTAGACAAATTTTGTCTTGTAAAATTCATATTGTAAATCCTTTTTAAACATTTATTGCTATAAGCTGCTAAAATGCCTTTCTTTGAATCACGAACTGTAATACAGCACTTTTACAATTTATATCTTTGCCTTCAACTTTGTACCTGAGTACAACCATTTTTAAATCTTCCTAATGGGGTTCACCGATAATTGTACCCCCATTTTTACCCTTACAAACACAACTAATTTTTCCCGACACTAATACTAACACTTATACCGTATTTTTGCCTACAAGGGCCTACGCCGTCTTTTAGGACAGGAGATACAAAATTCCCTTCGAATGAACATCTCTTTTTTCGAACCACTGTCGGTTACTCAGTGTACCTACCAAATCGAAACTTAAACACTTATTGAATAAATGTTAACATTATTATTATTTATGCACAAAAAGAGTTTTATTTTAAGTATCCTGTCCGTGTAACGTTTAAAATGTTTAATTGACTAGACAATTTTAAAACTGCATAACACGTGCTATTGTATATTCTTATAGGTTCCCGCATAAAATATAATCAGTCGCATATAATCATATATGGGTCGCCACAAATATGATCTTATATGGATTCCCGCATAAAATTGAAACAATGACATTTGAGCCTATATGGTTTACTGCATAAATACAATCGGTCACATACGACCTTCAATAGGTTCCTACATATAAAAAATAATGGGTCATATATGTTCCCTAGTGTATCCCAAAAAAATGGGTCCGAAAAAAAAATTCGAAATTTTTGTTTGGGGATACCCAAATTTGTTCTCGTTTGATATAGTTTCTATCCAGAATATGATATGGAAAACATGTCAAAAAAATAAAATACATTGAGACTCCACTATTAATGATCCTTTAATAAGAATCCATTAATATGATTGCCAAAATAAAAATTTTGTCGAGTTCACTAATAAGAACGTGCATAATCAAATGAGTTAATTAAAATCCAACCATTCTGATTATTTTTATTTCTCAATAGAAGAGGCTTTGTGTTTTAATTGTGTTAGTTCTAACGAGGGACATACGAAATTATTCATTTTAGCGCTGATATTTTTTGTGAATTAGATTCAATTAATAGAATTTTACAATTTAGTAAATAAATAATTGTCTAGAGACTGTATCTCATCATTATTATTTAATGAACAATTGACCCAGACGGTAATGACTACTATTTAGCACGATATGATTGTCTCTTCTATTATATATTGTTCTTAATCAAAGAATAAAATAACTCAAAAGTTTGTAAATCGTTTAAATCGAAAGAGTTGTATTTGGTAAATTGCATCAGGAAAGAAATTCGTTTTCTAGTGCCATATATTGAGAAATATTAACTTGAGCTCAAGTTTCAGCTCGGTATAAAGTTTATTCTTTTGAACACAAGAAAATGTTTTAAACAAACTATAAAGATTTCATCTCCAGAAAGATGAAGTAAACCGTCCGTTTAAAATTGACAAAAAAAGAAATCGTTCCACGTGCGATTCAATATGAGAAAACTCGAAACTCGACTTTAGCTTCAATTTCAAGATTCAGTGTACACATCCTAATAATAAAAAAAAAACTTTTTCCCCTTGTTCAGATATAGTTTTTATTTTACGAAAATTGCTAGTTAGACAAACAGTGATACTCGCTATGGGACAATTAAAAAAAAATTATATTTTTTTACTTTCTGCTGATATAAAATTTTACATTTGAAATTGAATTGGAAAAAAATTAAACTTTCTTTTTAATCTGCATATGGATGTAAAAAAATGTTTCACGCAAGAAGACATTTTTTTAGATTTTTCCACTACTGTTATAGCATTCGTGTTTTATATCATTATACTGCCGTAAACATTCTGCTTTTCTAGTATTCTGTTTCCATGAATCTCTGATCGTCGAACTGAAACTCGAACCATTATCGTATGCCGTAAAAATTTATTCCTTTATCATTTCAAATTGAACAATATCAAGGAATTCTCTATATCCGCCATTTCAGGAATGCTTGGAATTCGAAATAGAATCCAGTGAAATCCTGAATGGCTTGATTTTCTATAAAAGCTTTGATTATTATTTCAACATGTTTCAATTTTTAAAAACGTATTGAAGTAAAATTTTTTCCTCTTTAATAGAAAATTCTTTGATAAATTAGAACTACGTCTTATTGTAAATTTTTTTCACGTTATTTATATACAAAAAAAAATCTGGTGTTATTTTATTTTTTAATATTTAAATCTTTACCTTCTACATTATATTATATCGATTCCTCCTTTAAATACTTTTAAATTCATTTCAAGATTCATTTCACGATTAGTGATACAATTCAATAAATTGGAAACTAAAAAAATAGACATAACGTTATCCTTTTTTAAAGAAGTAAAAAATTGCTACTTTATATTCGTAACAAGCACTTGTTTTCGAAATGACTGAGTTCTGCCTAATGCATTTTGAAATAATAAACTTAATTTTCATTGAACTGAGGGGTTTATTTTTACAGTTCAGTAATGCGTGAATGTATCATTCTCTATAACTCATGAAAAGATATGTTAAAAATTCTGCCGCGTTTGACTGCGAGCACTTTATAATTGGAGAGCTTTTGACTTGTGTCACTTTCAAATAAAAAAGCTTTTCAATTTACACACTTCTTGACTTTTTTAAAATTCTCGTTCACTGAGCTCTAAACTTCTTGACAATCTTTTAACATCTTTGTCAGACTTATTTTGTTCTGAACTTTTACAACTTGAAATTTATTTAACTCTGAAATATTATTTTAGATATTTTTGTTGTTAAGGGGTTATACCGAGACAGATGGCCAAAAAAATGCAGTTTTTCAAGAATTTTTTTCGAAAGGGATATTTATTTATTAAAATGAAAGATTTTTTTCATGCCATTATACATCTTTTAATGCGTATAAAAAATATTTTTTATTGATCTTCTTTTAAAAACAATTGGCGCCCGAACAGGGGACTCATGACCCTGTTCGGGGGCCGACTAAATTAAACTTTTTTTGATTTCAGATGATCCATTCTAAAGAAATTTTGGTCACCGCGAGACACCTTTTTTTGGAAGATGCT
Organism: Ganaspis brasiliensis; assembly: GCA_037103525.1. Classification (NCBI taxonomy): domain Eukaryota; kingdom Metazoa; phylum Arthropoda; class Insecta; order Hymenoptera; family Figitidae; genus Ganaspis; species Ganaspis brasiliensis. The sequence goes on along the minus strand of JAZKLR010000276.1, from coordinate 1,101,567 downwards.
TGGTTATCGGCTGCTCAGAACACAAAAATTAATATTTTTATAAAATATTTTTAAAAACTTGTATACCTTTTTCTTAAATGAAATCGAAGTGTTGTAGCCATTGGTCAGGTTGATTGAAATGTTTCAAAACAGTAATTTAAGTCATATATAGAATTTTTGATTGATCTTGTTTTGAAAGTTGGCGCCCAAACAGGGACATGAGTCCCCTGTTCGGGCGCCAATTGTAAACTTATACTTTAAGAAACTGCAAGAAAACAAATCGATTTTTTTTAAAATCGTGACTAGGGATAACCTTTCAATTTATTTTTTAACTGAGCACACAAAGAGGAATATAAAATTAAAAAAAAACTGTTTTAAACGAACTATGGTCGAAATTTCGAATTCTTGACCCGCAAAATCGGATTTAACGCCGTAAAGTAGGTATCCCTTAACCGCTTAGAATGAAGCATGAGCTCTATTCGCTAAAGCGAGCAGCTTTTCTCAGCATGACTGGTTACTCACGAAAAACGTGCTGCCCTTCCTAAATGCGAGGACCCTTTTGCTCCTTGGGTTGGCTGCTGTGTCAGTGGATAAAGTCAATGTGTAGAGTACAGTCCAAAGTAAAAGTTTCATCGTTGATAATGATTCTTGTATTCGGTGTCGGCTTTATATCTGTACCTATAAAGTTTAGATATATATTTGGGCGCCAAGTGCCAACCAAAAGTTAGCTAAATCCTCTTCTAGTTTCGTCGAAACCTCACAAGCAATTTATCTCGTGGCTAGCTCGTCCCCCGAAGCCACCCTCTTGACTAGCCACCTCCTTTCAACCCTTGGCTGCACCAATTAGAACCTGGCGGTTAACGTTAATTTTGTGAGGTACACTAGATGCTTAATTTAATCGAATTGTAATTAAATACCACTATTTTACTTTTCTCAACGGTATTTCAAATGAATCGCATTTTTCATCTCACGGATTTTTTCAACGCTCCACAGAACAATTAATTATTGTTAAACTTGTGAAAAAAGGATTTGGAAAAAACAGGATTTAAATTGCGAGTTTAAACTGGAAATTTTTTAGAGCTTTAAACATTCGTTCTTGGAGATTGCCTCCAGGTTGCTATGAAAATAATACTTTAATTAAGAAATGGTTTGTTTTGTGATTTTTAAATTTTGCGAAACTACATACAAAATTAACTCAAAACTTGGTTTATGTATTAAAGAAATAATTTACGACCAATTTGCGGACAATTCTTTATGTAAAATAAAATTAAGGTTTTTCCCCTACTATCGTCAATCGTAATCTATCCAATCTTTACAGCCAATCTTCTACTTCAAATATGCACACTCGTCAAACTCATAATAATTAATTTCTGTCGGTTCCTACCTTTTATTCAACTATCCAATACTCATATTTATTTATCCCTTCGCCCATTCTGAACACTTTTTTATTTTCTATTTTCTTAAGTATTTTGGTTCTCTATTCTTTTAATCATTTTATGTTATACATTCTGTTTTGATTTTTTATGTTTAACATAAATTTACTGGGCTTGGTTATCATAGAAAACTAATGGCTTAGTCGCGGTGTGGTGGCGCCACTTAAGACCAGTGGGTCAAGAGTTTATCGTCGGTCGGTAATCAATTTAATGTCATTATTTCTCACGGCGCCGTTGTCACAGTAAGCAGAAACTTTAGATGACGCTCATCCTGTCATTCTTCGTTTGTTCTTTCAATCGGTAAGTGGTGTTACAGAAAAATTTTTATTGTGAGTGAAGTATAAGCTATAATAACATTAGGCAAAAATTGTCAAAATAAAATTCTAGTTTAGTTATTGATCCTTTTCTTTTAGTATCAGAGATAATTTTTCTCTTTTCGGAAATATTGAGTTTAAATTAATTAATCTGATCCAGGGTATGCCAAAATAAAAACACTCATCGCTTTTAACTCTACTCAACTTGATCAAAGTATTATTATTATCTACTTAACTTGATACTGTTAGCTGTAATAGTAAAAATTTAAATCGCTTCTCAACCCATGATATGGATCATAGTATTGGTATAATCCATTCAACTTGATTACATTTGCTCTGATCTTTACAAAAGTAATTAAAAGACTTCATTCGACTCTTCTTTAATTACTTCTTTGCCTACTATCCCAGCGGATTTTGACAATGTGTAGCTCTACAGACACGGTCGTATCGATTTTCTAAAAAACTAATTGAGCTATCAAAAAAATGTACGCCAAATGAAAAATGTAGGGGAATGCCTTTAAAAGCGGGACACCTTAATGAGTGGGCCACCTTCCGTATTTCTATAAATTAGCAATCGGAATAGTAAAATATTGATTTTGAATGTCAGTTTTTGTCGTAGAACAGTTTTTAGTAACAGTCTTAGGAAACTACTTTCTTATTATGTAATAATATACATAATAATATTATGATGTTACTAATCCTCAAAAGAAAATCAAAGTCTTTTAAAATAAATATTAATATTATCATCATTATTAAAATTCATAGATTTTTTATTAACATTTTAACATTTTCGAAGGTTTTTAGAAAGTGATCCACTCATTAATATAAAATTGTTTCGGGTCAGAAACGAGAGTTTCAGAAAATCGACAATAAACTTTTCCGATGAGAGTATAAAAAGATCTGATTGCTTGTAGTACTCAGCTAACACCTTTGGCTATCTAACGAAGTACATAAATTCTTTTAACTCATTTACAAACACATTTTATTTACTTCTATCAAAAGGTATTTCACTCATTAAGACATTCCCCTATTTTAATAACATCCACAAGTTTCCTTTTAGAATTTAGTGTCCCCTTGTGAGGGACTAACCATATTATTTTCGTTAAACCTAAATTTTAAGATTTTCTAAAATTCGCAATTAAGCAACTACTAGCCAAAATTAGATGACTAAAAACATGATATGAAAATTGTATAACAATTTTTTATATTCCTTGATTTCGGTTTTTGCAAGCGGAAACTTAATAACAATAAGAAATAAGTTTAAAGAAACCAAGTTTCTTTAAGATTATAAAACTCCGATGGAAAATTCAAAAATAAATTATTAAAAGTAAATATAACATAAGAAATGTCACTGAGGAAGAAGACCCAACTCACACACATGTAAGCGCCTATGTGGCAGCATTCCATGGGAATTGAGCTGACATTTCAGAAATCTAAATAAATTATGACAATGGTTCAATTTATTATTTTTGTAAAAATCTCACAAATGTCATATTAATTACTATAGACAAGGGAAAATCCAAATAAAAGTAAATAGTTTTCATAGACCCGGAAAATGCCAAAATGAACAAGTAAAGAAAGTTGTGTTGAAGATCAAACGAATGCAGATTAAAAATAATTTCGACCAGATTTCTCAAGTCATTACTGGAAACTTTGTTTCACAATTTAATAAAAATTGCAAAGCAAAGAAGGCTAATGACACTGCACCCGGTCCCAATGTTCGAAAGGTGCTGAATTGACAAGTCAATCTGAATGAAGCAACCCGGCAACAGGGTTTCACGGGGTAAACTTGCAATTCTGCGATTTTCGACTAAGAACCGAGGTGTAGAAATTAATTAAAGAAATTGTCTGGTCGCACAACTGTAACAGCCGTCGGACAAGAAACAGCTCCGCGGCTCTGAAAGAGTATCGCCCGTCGCGTTTTTAAACGTTTCTTGATTTTCGAAGGAGGACGCGCACGAAAAATCCACTTATCCATAAAATCCAGACGTGTAGAATATTAATCACGGTTTAATTTGTAATTATCGTTACATATAAAATGAATTGATTTGCCGGGTTATATTTGAATAGTTAAAATAAAATCAATTCAAAATGTGCAAAACGTTTGATCTTCAAGTTTCATAATTTTCCGAAGTCACATTTTCAAAAACATAAAAATAAAGAAACTTGCCTTTTAGAATTAAACCCAATGGTTTTCATCTTGCTGATTTTTCCGGGTATAATTTGAACAAAGTTAAAATCGGTGAACATTAAATATTTAAAGATTTTGTCCGTCCAGTAATTTGGCGGTAGTTTATAAAATTTAAAGTTATTTACGATACGCTGATAAGTTACAAGAATTTAATTGAAAATTTTGACGTGCATATTCTAAATCGTTATTTGGATTCATCCTCATCTATAAAGAAGAAACTTCGCATCAGAAATTTGGTATCGCTAAGTATCGTTTTTCTTACACTGATACACGCACAAACTGTCCAAATTTAATTCATTTCATTATTAAAGTAAAATAAAAAATATTGTAAATTTCGAATTCAAAGTGGTTTAATAAATTTCAAAAGGGGTTAAATATTAATTTTACTTGTTGTTATTGTGTAAAATTCCAGCGAACAAATTCTCCTTTCCTCTCTTATTGAAAACTGAAATATTCTGAATTAATAGAATAGAGACTTGACTCATTTACTACTCCGTGACGAGTTAAAACTAAATTGATTATTTGCTACGAGCTGCTATTTATTGGAATATTAAATCCAGACAACTATTAATATTTTAAATAAATAATCGGTTCGTCACACCCCTTAAATCTCCAACTAACAAGTTTTGAGTAACTTTGAATAATTTTCAAACTTTAGAGTAGAACAATTTAAAAACAACACGAAAAATCTAAAAATATCTAATTTTGAAAAATATAAGTTGTTTGTAATTTTTTATTAAAAAATTTCCAGTTCTTCTTGTTGATCTATTAAAAAGAACAGAATTTGGGATATTCTTGAAATTTTTATTCTTATCTTTTCCTAGTAGAGTCTTAACTGATTTATATTAATATTATTGCTATGTTATTATTACTTTTTCTATTTTAGGTATTTTTATTTATTTTACCACTATTATTGTAATTATAAAATCTTAATCCACCAGTACATTATCTTAAAAAAATGTCAACTTACTTTATCAATTACAGTTCTTTTTTTCTGCAAACGTAATTTTAATTTTTTCTCCTCTTGTAAACCACTAAGAAAGAAGGAAAGGTTAACTTAAAGTAACGCAATTTCGTTTTTTTTTTTTTTTTTGAGACCCTCGCTCTCGTCCTGAAATTGTAATGCAAAATGAAGTGTACACAGTCATTAGTATTATCTTGTTACAAAGAAGTCTATTCTTATGTACTGTGCTTGTTAGGCAGTCTATAAATGTTGAAGATAAATACCTTTAAGAGGAATCCCGTAATTTCTGAATATTTACGGAGCACCAGTCACCCGAAAACATGATATTTAGTTATTATGAACAGTTTCAGAACAATTCTCACATTAGTCATTAATTATTATTTTGCTTTCTTTCAGAAGCAAGTTTTTGACATGCATTTACACACATTGTTTATATTTATTATAATTATTATTACTATTCTTATTAATATTACTATCGTCTTTATTATAAATATTAATATTAATTTCAGGTATTTTCAGCAAATTTTATAAAATTAATAGTTTGGGTTTCTTAACTAAAAAAATCTCAATTACTTTTAAAAAATTTAGCATATTTTTCAAATTATTCCTAATAAAAACATTCGTTACAATTTGTTTTTGTTTTCCAAGGACAATTTTTTTCATTAAAGATATTTTTAAGCAATTCAGATGACTTTGTAAAGACTATTGTTAATTAAATTTTTATTTCAGAAAAATGTTGAAAATGAAAAAATTGATGTATTTAGTTAATTTTGATTAATTGAAATTGTTAAATTGTTTAAATAAAGTAATAAATTTGTTTTTTAAAATATCTTCTGGCTTACAAAATTAAACCAAGTGTAATCCAAAAATTTTTTTTATTCAAATTTTTTTTATAGTAATCATGTTGAACAAAATCATAATTGGACAGACAGAGAGACATATACTATTGTCGGACTATATTTTTTAAACTCTTGGGAACTCAAAACATTGAGAATTGTTGAAATTAGAAAAAGTTGATTTTCAGGTAATCGTTATACACTCTCATGGGATGAGAATTTAATTATTAAGTATAACGTTAGCGCGGACTGCTGCACGTAGAATACGTGTATAAACTCACTCTGGGGTGAAATGACATGAGTTGTTTCAACAGTCGCTAAAGCTCATAAATCTTGTCCGAATTTTGATTTCCTTTTTAGAATGAAAATATTGAAATTGTAAAAATTTGTAGGCCTTTACATTTCACAAAAAAACCTATTAACAACAACTTCAAATATTTAAAAAAAGCAATTTTTTAATTTTCCATTGCATCTTTAAATAACCATCACTTACACGTTAAAAATATCATTAACTTTTGTGTTAAATTGTACGAAGAAAAATTATTATTTAGATTTTGTTATTTTTAGCTGGTTTTAAATGACATAAGCAATCTAAAAAGGATTATTTATATTTTTAAATACAATTTTAAATTGTTGTTACCAGTTTTCATAAACAATTTTCAATTTATAAATATTTGAGATAAAAAATTGATAAAGTTTTTAAACAATATTAATTATGTTACATATAATTCATGCCAAAGAAAAAGAAAAACCAATTCTTAAGTTTGAGGTTATATCTGTACCTTAAGGAGCACCATCAGGCTGATTCCAGAAAAAAATCGAAATTGATGTCCTTAATGATTTCTGTAAATCTGATTTCGAAGAGAATCATTAACTCAAAACGTAAAATTCCTTACTAATTGTTTGTTATTGTATTTTTTATTTATATAAGACAGTATTGACTGTAACTACACGAGTTTATAATTTAAAAACAGCGAATGGAAATATTTTTAAATATACTTCAAAATTTGTCCTTGAAAAACTTATCATTCACTCACCGCTTTGAAACAGTGTGATTAGAGCAAAATTAAAATGCCTACCAAGTCCCGCCTTAAGTTTTTTGAAAGTTGGCAACATTGCTATTGACAACCTATACTGCAGCGAACGTTTGTAGAAAGGATATTTTGTTAAAATTAATTTATCAATGAGATTATAAAAAAATACATATCTTCACTTCATTTCCTCATGTTGATTTATAAATGGGTAAGCACTTTTTATTTAATAATCATAGTGTATTTGCATATTTTTCCGGTGTTTATATCACATTGTTCATAGTGCATAGGGAAGTAAGGTTATGTTTCTGAGGTTATGGTCATTTTGTTTCGATTCGTCATTCCCTCATCATCGTTCCCTAACTAAATTTTACTTTTACATTCCATTCAAAAGTTCAAACTCAAAAAAGTTGGGGACCCTTATAAATTGACCATTTCTAAAATGTCTAAAAAGAAGTTTTCCTCTGCAATTTACCTTTAATCACTCCTATGTTACTAGTCAATTAAAAGTTGGAGAAATGTTGACTGGTGATGTCAAGGTTCCAAAATATTGAGAATAGAGGTACAAAACAAAAGAAAGAGGATCAACGAAGAAAAGGAAGAATTGCTAAAGATATCCTTTTTCTTTTACAATGTTATTACTGTTCGAAAATTTTTTACCCCGTAAGTAAAATTTTCAATTCTAATTAAGTAATAGAGACATTAAAAACAAAGGTCTATTTGTAAATGAAATCAGAATTTTTTAAATGAAAATGCGCACTAATTAACTACTTTTAATTAGAAATGCAGTGTTTCATACGTTATAAAATTATTTCGACATTAATGTGGAGGATGTGTAATTGTAATCAAAGCTCTGGAAAATCACATTAATCAAACTTCAAACATTAAATGGAAAATGTAGTCGTCTAAAAAATAATTAGTGATGAAAATACTTTGTTTAGAAAGATGTAATGTCTTTTCAATATTAAATATTGCAAGTATTTTAATAACGAAACTATGCTTAAATTAAATTCTTTCAAACTCCTTTTCTTTCGAAAGAAGAAAAATGTATTCAAATATGCGACAGATCTTTAGATATATTTTTCTTTTCCTCGTGAGTTCATGTAGCTCAGATAAAACGTATTCTCCGATCAAATAAAAGACTACACATTAGGTGCTTGTCGGTTTCCTGTGTGATATTGATGTTCGACATCCGCACACCTTGACTCTAAATCGTTCCACTCGTTACTTTTATCTGCCTAGTGGTGCAAATATTTGATACTTTGACTTCTGAAACAAATTGCTACCTTTATTGATCTTCGACTTTCAAGATTAAAATTCCTGCTTTCACTTGAAAAAGTAGATAAATTAGGAAAAGTCACCTTTCATCAAAAATACCAGTGTTTAAAGTTACATTTAGAATTGAATTACGTTAAAATAGGAAAAATAAAATTTATAATTCGTTCAGTATATTATAAAACTTACAAATAATAACAGAATATGATTTTTATTTAGTAGAAGGTAAATGTCACTCTAAAACTTTGCAATTATTTTATAAAAATAATTAAATTTATTCTTAGTTTATAAATTGATGCGCCAGAGGCTCGGCCAAGAAGGATAGAGGATGGTAACTAATCCCAAGACTTCAGCTGAATGTATTAGAGCTTGAGGAGACTGCTTTAATCACAACTAGCTCATGAAAAATCAGAGAATGCAGGGATCAGGAGCAACCCTAAATAAAACACTTGGTTAATTAATATTTGTTAGTGACAAAATATAATTTATTATTTAACTTTAGTTAAACAGATTCGTAGTCAACTTCAACAAGCTGTCCCTAATTTGTATTTGAACCTCAACAACACTAAATTATGATTTAAATAGACGGTCGAACACATTTTGACAAACACCAAACGAAGTATAAGAAGACTAAGGTTTTGTGTCAAACGTTAGACTTGTGGTGACACTAGCGCCAAGATAAATATTTTCTGGCTGGTGCCAGATGCCACTGTGGTCCAACATTTTCAGGACATGTGTTTTGACAATTTGATAACAAGATCTGTCTGGTAACAATCTGTCAATGACCTCGTCACTTGTGATGATCGTAATGGTTGTGGTGTGTTTTATATTTGTTGATGATCAGTGTTCAATATTTAAAGACAATTATTTGGTTTAGAAACTAATTTAAAGACGCTCTAGGAGTCTATAAAAAGGCTCTGGAGTTTGGATAAATTCTGCAAAAGCAATGGAGATACTGTTAGGAGTATCCGTGAAGGTTTTAGGGAGAACCAGAAGGGCAGGCATTAGAGAGGCTCTGGAGAAAATTTGGGTACTAGAAGGGCTCTGATGAAGTTCGAAGAAGTCTCCGAAGAGGCTTAGGAGAGACTCTGGATAAATTCTAAGAAGGCTATAAAGAGGCTTCGAGGAGATAGTGAAAAGGCTCTAGAGAATCTTTGGGGAGGGACTGAGTACGCTTTGCAAAGGCTGAGGAGAGACTTTGCACAGGTATCGAAAGAACTATGGAAAGGAATTTGAGAAACTTTGCAGAGGCTTTTGAGAGGCTATTTAAAAACTATGAAGAGACCCTGAGCGAGTTTTGAGAAGGCTTTGAAGAGACTTCGGGAAGGTGGACGTAGACTTCTTAGGACTCTGGAGAGGCTCTGTGTTTAAAATGTTTATAAATTTGTAAGAAGAAGTTCTGGCAATATTTGGATAGGTCGTTTTTGGCCTTTTGTAGTCTGTCATAAAATCTTGAATGGTGTTTGAAATTGCTATTGAGGTGGGTTTTCCCCTGTGCTGTGGCCATGCCTGTTCTCTTTCCCTCTCTCTATAAGATACAGCTGGAGTCCCAGTTGGTGAGGGTTCCCACTTCTCTGCCTGTGCGAGGGTTTTAGGTCACCGGCGGTACTCCTTGGCTCCCACTTTTGGGCATCATGCGGTGGTAGCCTGGTGGCTCTCGGGCAGTCTAAGGTTGCTAGTCAGTTCATCTTTGGTTTTCAACGAGCCAACATCGTGTCGGATAGGGCACTCCTGGTCTTTCTGCAGTCTACCTGGTGCCTAGCGTTGCATCTGTGGCCTTCTTGCAGCCTACTTACTGACTGGTAGTACATCTTTGGCTCTAGTCGTGGCAGCATCGTGATGGACGGTGCACCGACAAACTTCTCGCTGTCTACTTGGTGCCTTGCTTTAAACCCGTGGCCGTCTTGCTGTCCACCGCATGACTGGAAATGTGCTTGGACGCTTGGCTATCTACATTGTGTCTGGCGGTGCGCCTGTTCTTCTAGATTCTCCTATTTTAGGTTACACTGGGTGATCAATTGTGACGTATTTCTTAATTTTTATAATAATGAATTATTGTTCGTTAAGATTAAATGTGCAGTGAGTTTTTTGTGAATTACCATTAAACCTTATCTAACACTCTGTAAAAGCTATGAGGAAGCTCTAAAGGAGTTCTGATAAGGCTCTGGAGAGGCTCACGAGAAAGTTTGCATACACGAAAAGGGGATTCGACGTTCTTTCACCGTGCCATCACCGAGAAACATGGTGTTAAAGTGGGCACTGGCTTTTTACGTGCAATACCTTTTCCGTATAGGTATTTTAAGAACCCTGGAGAGAATTTTGAGAAACTTTGTGGAGTCTTAAGAAATTCTGAAGATGCTCTGGAGAAGTCCTGAGAAGACTCCGAAAAGGCTTCAGGGTGATACTGCGAAATCTCTGGAGAGACTTCGGGGAGTCTCAGGAAAGACTCTGTACAGGTATTGCAAGAAATCTGGAGAGAATTTTGAGAGGCCCTGAAGAGGTTTTGGGAATGTACTAAAGTGGTTCTGTAAGGAGAGACTCTGAATAGATGCAAAAGAGTCTCGCGAGAGAATTTTGAGAAACTGTATGGAGGATTTTGAGATACTCTGGAGAGGATCTGAGGATGTTCTGAAAAGGTTCTGAAAAGGCTTCGTGTAGGTACTGAAGAGGTTCGGAAAAGACCTCGGGGAGGTACTGAGGAGGCTTTGGAGGGGGATTCGGCGAGGCTCTTAAGAACTAGTTACTAAACCAGGGGTCGTCGAAATCTTTTTCGCGGTAAAAAAGTGAAAGTAAAAAAATAATAAAAACGTATGAGTATAAAAAAGAAGTTTTAATTACAATAGACATAAATTTCTGTACAAATTGGAATCGATTTTCTAAATGTTGAGTTGTGGAATAGGATTGCCTTCATAAGCCGTGATCGAAGTTGTCGGCTTGCGATATATAATCCAATATTCCATATCCATGAGGGCAAGATGAGTAAATCTGTAAGCAGTCAACCCCTCGTCTTCCAGCTCTCATTGCTTCCAAGTAATCGTTATCATCAAATGAACCTACTCCATAATTTGGCCTAAAAATCCAGAAAAAAAATTATGCATCTCTTTAAATTATTGGTTAACTTTGATACAAAATTTATCGTTGATACTTTCGCCGGAATAATAATTTAATTATATAAAACTTCAAAAGTTGGGCATACTTGTAAATTATTTATTAATTTGTACAGGTCATAGAAAAAAAATTTGCAAGTGCATTTTTATAAATTAATTGTACATTCATAAAGATCATATGTAAGATTTTTCCGTTTAATAGATAGAGTTTTTTTAAATTATTTTTTGTACTGAGAATTAATTGGAATTTTTGTACAGAGTTCTCTCTATTAATTCAATTATGAGACACACTTTATGAATAAAATTGCTGTGAACTCACGTCAGGAGTACTTCTAGAAGTTCGCCCACTAAACCTTCTTCCTTTAATGAAATTTGAGCAGCTTCACATATGCTTCTCTTTAAGCAATCTCGTCCACTTAAACCTCGTCTACAAAACAAATTCTTCACTGAGCTAATGCTATTTAATAAAGAGCAGAGATTATTATTTCATCTTGAACTGGAATCGATTCTTTGCAATTTTTTAATTAAATTTGTATTTTTTATAACATGTCAATTTCAATCTTTTCAAAGGAAAATTAATGTTTCAAATAAAAGTTGGCAAGTGAAATTGAATTTTTTCAGTTTATGACTCAACAAAGGAACTGACTTTGAAAAGAATGTAAAAAGCGTTATTAAAACCGACAGTGAAGTTTAAAGCTCGCGCTTTATCTAAATACAGAAACATATATTTTCTACTTTATCCGAAATAATTATAAAACATATTTCTCATACAATTGAAAACTTATATCTAAAGATTTTTCGAGAATGTTTTTTAAAAATGACGTTATTAGTTTATTAATTTTACCTGTCAAATTCACTTTCAAAAAATTGATAAGCCATTTTTTGATTAAATGAAACTCCAGTATGTCGACGACCACGAGATTTCGAGAAGAAGTCTGTGAAAAATGATGCATTTTGCGGAAGCGCATACTGAAATTGGAAATTTTGTCCGAAAACTAGAGTCCTTCCTGGTATCGCGATTGGCACAGAGATGCCTGCAAGTAACTGAAATAAATTATTTTTATTCCCTTGAACAATTGAGGTCATATTTAAATATAAACCAAACGCACAAAAAATTAATGAAAATTGAGGATGCAATTTTGGAATGAAAAGCGAAATATCTACATTATATTATTATTAACTACAAAAAAAAGGAATATGAACTATCTTAAAGGAATTCAGAGTAATTAGTTATAATAATCTACTTATTCGGATATCCAGTAGAAAACTGGAGTAAAATTCCTATAAACTTTTCCCGACCAGGTTTTTAAATTTCAGCACATGAATTCTTGTTTCCTGTGACCTTCCTTTTAATTGCCAAGTCAAGAAAAAATCCTGTACATTCCCGTACATTTCCCGTACAAACTTTAATTTCCGTACAATTCCATTTATTTCCCACGCGCTAAACACCCTGTTCGATTTTCCAGAAATCTGTTCGTAAGTGGGCGGTGACCTAAATTTAGTTTATCTTCAAGTGACAGGAATTCTGAGGAGTGTTTGCAATGACGAAAGGAAATGTGATTGGTGCTTTCTGAATTTCGTAAAATGAAGATATCCGGAGAGTTCTGGAAGTGGGGATACTTGTGAGTAGGATTCAGTGATGTGTACGTCGGCTACTGTTGAAGAGACATTTGACTATTTTTGTTTTTTAAAGGTATGTTTCGAAAATTATCTCGGGAAATTGATTGTAATGTGTTAGGAAACAACTAATAAGACACACAGGTAATATCAAGGCAATATTTATTGTGATAAACACTAAAATGCTTCTGCGTGAGATGATCCACGCTACTAATACAAAATTGCACTGAGTTATGTTTTTCACATTGAAATTAAACCGAGTGAGAAACCCCAAAATTAGTCTAGAGTCTTTTAATGAGATAAGGAGAACACATTTTACTTGAGAATAAGCTTGCGAGTAAAAATCCGAACACGTGAGCAGACGTTACAAACTGTGGGGAGTCGCCCCCTAGGTTGTCGCAAACTTTGTAAACTTCAACGAATTGTAAATCTGCCTTTCATATTTTCCCGCGCTTTACATTGTGGCGCGCAAGGAATAGCTGGAGCGGGGAGTCAGATCTGTTTCCGACTCGGTAGAGTGCTGACGTGCGTGGTGAGGTATTGTTATAAATTGTCTGTGATAAATAGCAAATATATATTATATGTTCCTGTACTTGTGCCTAATTAACTCAAATAAGACACAATCCTAATTCCTAAACATATCCTTCTGATTACGGTTATTTGGAATACCGTTTTAGAGTCAAGCAACGTGAGAATCACCGGCACGTGTGATCTCGTTCATCATTTATTTCCATAAAACGTCTGAGGGAAAAATGAGACTTTAGAAGATGTAGTGGGAAGATACAAGTTAAAATTTGAAAGAACCAGAAATTGAGAGAAGAACATTGTGGAAGCTAACAGTGTAGGTGATGCGCATACCTTTCAAGGTCTATATCTAGAAAATTTACCAATTACAAAAATGTGCTCGAAACCTTTATTAAACGTTATTTTTAATAAAATATGATTTTCTAGTTTGTATCGAATCACAAAGTCTAATTGTAAATAATATCCTCTAACTTCAGTCGAGAAAAAGAAAATTAAAAACTGATATTTATTTATTTACTAAAGCCCGAATTTACCTAAAGTTAACTAATTCCAAGACTTGTTAGAAATTATACAAAAAATTTCATTTCTCAGAGGAAATACATTTACAGTATTCTGAAGCAAATAAGAAAATTATTCTAGAGGTACCTAAATTCTGATAAAGTCTAGTTAAATATGTCGACCTTTGAATTTAAAAGAGTCTTTGCTAAATTGAATGTTCTATCTGGAGCATCTATCTTACATTGATTTAATGTCCGCCAACCTCTTGAAATCGTGCAGGGCAAGTTAATTATTGAGAAGCAATTGAATCCCTTTCAGGCATTGAGTAAAAGAATCTAAAGCTCGATACAAAGAAAATTCATTTAATTTGTAAAAGGCTTGGGCTTTGAATCGCTCTCAGGAGTGATTTTGAAAACCTCTATCGTAAAATACCAGTAAAAAAAACTTTCTTAGAGAAAAGAAATAGTAAAAGGCGTTACCAAAGGGCGATAATAAAGTCTGATCAGAGTCGAAGAAGTAAAATAGTGAAATTACAGGGGCAAGCTTCTCACTATCGTCAAAACTTTTACCAACTCATCTATTAGATTTTCTCCCATATTTCAGCTTAGCGAATTTGGTCTTTTCTCATTTATTTTCCGTTGAGTCTGCAATATTATTCTGTAGCTGAAAACTTTTCTTCAGGTTTGCCCTTATGAGTGGGTTGCATATGATTTATAAAGAAACTTGCAAAAAAAGCAGATTTCTTTCAGGTTAATTTTTTTCGTTTTTTTAGAAGTGTTTAATTATTTTACATTATTTTGACAAAATGGAATTTAAAAATTAAATCTTATGAGATTTGGAAAATTGTGGATCCATAGGATAGACATGATAGATATCTCCATTCGATTGAATTTTCACGGTAGATATCTTATTTGATTAATATACGATTTGATTGAAAAATGATTTGATTTTAAAACGAATTTGACTAAAGAAGAGTTTGATTGAAAAAGAGTTCGTTTCGCGGAAAAATTAGATTTTTTAAAAAATATTATTAAAAAGTTATTCAAAGGAAGAAAAGGATGCATTGAAATGGGATTGGATTGGGAAATGTAACATCGTGCTATGGATTTTTGCATTGGAAATTCCATGAAAAGTTGGAGAAAGATGAATTTATATTCCAACCAGCTATCCATTAGGAAAGCTGTATTCTTCTGTGGAAAAAGCTATGAATGGCCAGACGGAACAAAATGCTTTGTTTGTATGATTCTTTTATCGGGTTTACTGCGTTCTTAATTTTCTCAAACGTAAAACTCCTTTCACTTTATCTGATTATTATTTAATACTGGCTCTAGATGAGAACAAAACATGGATAGATTATACGATAAGAGATGTGGATGAAGATATTCCGTTCGTTTAAATTGTACATTTACTTTGGCGTGTTTATAAAACCTGTTTCTCAGATAAAAGATGAAAGATAAATAGTCAGCAGCTATTAAAACTGTTTAGCTAAAATAAACAAGAAAGTTTTTTTCCGGCAAAGATGGAATCTGGCTGCTTAAGTGAAATAAACCGATTCGCATTTTATATCAAGTCATTAAATTCTGCATATTAGAATAATTTGTATTATTAAAAAAATTACGTTGCAAAATTTCATGTTTTTTTAATTGGTTTTGTGTAAGTAGATGAAAAAAAATGATTGAGTGGATTTGGAGAATTTTTACTTGTTTTTAAGGAGTCGTAACAAAAGGTAAAAATTTGTCAAACAAAAGCTGTATACCTTGAAAATTGCACCGTTAGGGTACACAATGGGTGGTGAATACAAAGTTTGCCTCTTGCTTCTCGCATCAACTCCGCTACTTCCGATTCGCCAAGCGCACTCTATGCTCAGCAAAATCATGATAACAACTTTGACATTCATTTTTATCAGCCTAGTTGAATCGCAATTCACTTGTAAAACAGGTAAGCGAACATTTCTGCCGAATTCTGCCAGAAAAAAAGAAAATTTTAGTTGCTTAGTGTACCATTTAACCACACGATTTCAGAATATTTTTTAACAAAGAAAAGTAAAAATATTATTTACGAAAAATTAGTAGCATATAAGGGAGAGGGTCCCAAGATGCACATAGCTTCAATTTAATGCTGTAGTATCCAAATTGAATAAGATGTATTAAAATGTTTTATACCAGATGAAAGTATACTACATTAGGTAATTTATGGCCATAGGGATAAAACTTTATTTTCAAAAAGATTTTTTAAAGCATTTTTTCTAATTGTTAAAATTTTCGGTCTAAAAAAAAGTGGTTCCAATATGGACACCTTCCAATATGGATATTGTACCCTAACACAACTTTTTAAACTTGATTTTTCGTTATCAAGTATTATTGCTTAGGATACTTAACTCATTATTTCAGTGAATATAATGAGTTAACACGTTATTGATAGGGTTAAGCAAAAATAATGAGAAATAGAAAATATTCTATTAAATATATACGTTTATTTAAAACTTGAGAATAGATCCTTGATATTTGCCAGTTAAACAGATTCTGACGAAAACTTGAGTTTACAGAGCTTTCGAGGATTCAAAATTCAGGGTATGAGAAAATACAAATAGAGGGGGTAAGAAAAACAAGTTGAAAATACAGTAGTGGGAGTTTGTGGTGACAATGAGCCTTATTAAGAAACATCTGTGAGACCATCCCTTTGTGGCAAGTTGCCCACCCAGTTATTATGATAAGTCCCCAAAAAGGGCGGTATGCAGGTAACCCGGTATTTACAAGGGTTTAAGTCCATTACACTTTGCAATAAATATTAATAAAATAATAAAGTTTGGAAACGGTCCGACGACAATTATAATTAACAAAATTGCTACAGCTACAAAATAATAAACCTAATCCTTCAAAATTCTTAAGATCACGTTTAGGGATAGATTTTTACCAAACGATAAATCCAAATAAATATCTACAGAAAAATTTTTTAAATCTTGTTGAAGGTCTCAACAACCTTCTTAAAACTTTTTGAAAAATGTGGTAAATAAAAAATAAATATCGTGTAACAATTTTTAAATTAATTTGTAATCATTTTGCTGTATTTATCAAGAGATAGCATTTTTAAAAACTTTAATTTGGTTAGACCGCTCTGTCAGAAAAATGTTACGATACTAACATTAAGTTGTCTCAGGTGAGAGCGGAGAAGAAGCTGCCTTAGCTTAACTGACTTCTACGAAGACGGAGCTGAGACTGAAAAATTTGGAGAGTAAGAGCTTTATATATAACGCGTCTCTGCTACATGTTAAGAAGAAGGGGAAATGAGGGACGCGCGCAACTTTATCGAAATCAGGCGCGAGTGTCACTTCAGAAGGAGATGGCTGACGTACAGCACCACAATTTATTAGTTAACTATTTTTACTCGCTTGTCGTCAGAACTTTGCTTTTATGTCAACAATAGTCCAATTGTAATTAGATTTTCCGATTAGATTTTACATTATAAATAAATATTTAATGAAAGTGTGCTTTTTTCTCTTGTCACTAGCAAAAATCTTCATATTTCATAAAATAATTTATTTGATGTCAAAGTTTTGTATTTCTAAAAAAAATCTACTTTTTTTAACCAAATATCGTCTTGATACATACATCTTACACGTCTGGTTAGTTGCTTCTAATTTACGCAAAAAAAATTTAAATAAATTTAAAAATTTCTGTGTGTGTTTACATTATGTTTGGCCCAATATCTGCAGAATCGTAATATTTAGAATAATTTTTTTTTTTATAAAATCGTAGATATCTCAGGGAAACAAATTATGACATATGTCTGAACCTGATTAATTAATTCTAACTATATTTTTTTACATTTAAAACTTTTGAAAAAATCGTTTTTTTTATAGGTATATTAATTTCAAAAAGTTAAAATATAAGTATCTTATTATTTTTAATTTAAGAAAACTCATCAATTGAGGTATTAACGAACCCTCTATTGCAATTTTATCCACGGTTATAAGTATTTTAAAAATCGATAATTTGGAAAATCCTGTTTTTTAATAATTTAATTTTTATATTTTCTTTCAAATTTCAATATATTTATATCAACCTGTAGGCGATTAAAAAACACATCGAATGAGCTTCTAGAGGAACAAGGTACCAAAAACGGAACATTTTTTTAAAAAAATTAATTTTTTTAGTTTTTTGTCATATAAATTTCATAAAAAATACTTTCTTCTTTTTTTTTATATTTTTTTAGAATCTATCTGTTTTCTTAATGTTAGTGATATAAATGCACAAATAAAGTAATCTCTATGAGGAAGCAATGTATTCAAAAAATAAACAAAAAATAATTACTCAAAATAAATACCTGAGGTAGAGCTTTATATTTTCTTGTATTCCTCTTTTAGATTTACATTTTTTATTTATAAAGCTATTTTATAATCCTGCTATGAAAGACGGTTACGCATTGGATGGATAATACTTTTTTCAATTTGATGATAAATTTTTTAGATAAACAGTTCCGTTTATTTTAGAAAGACAGATTCCATTCGTACCTATTTAACTTTCTATAACATAAAATACAACTTACACATGAGTTTGAAGCTATTCATACTGTAAATCCAAAAATAATGAATGCTACAAAAAATATTTTGAAATGTGGTTTTGAAAAGTAGCATTAAAAGAACACATGCATTTAAAACCTATTGAAAAATTCTTTAATTCCTACAGAAAATGGCTATCATAAAAAAGTCTGGTTGATTTTCCAATCCTTTTATCTAAAAATATCTTTTTCAGTTTAAAAACATTAAATTTATTAAACAATAAATTTAAATACATATTTTTTATGTATATGGTAAAACACATTATTTTTTGTGAAAATATATTTTTTAAAAAAACATCAATTATCAAGATCGTATTGTAGGTTATTGCTTTAAATTTTATGGATAAACGGTAAAAAATCGAAGTCATGTTAATTTTAACTTGTTAATGTTTGTTGATGTTATAATAAAAGTTTACCTTTTTGGTTGAGTGTATTTCAATTTTTTTTCGATTTACTATGATATCATTTTTATTAAAAGGAGAACAAAATGGCTTTTATGATGAAAAGCATAATTTATTTTAGCGTTTGAAGTTCAAAGAAGATAAAAGCTATTATTTAAAAGAGATAATGTTTTACTAATTATGCTTGTTAATAAAAAGTAATAATAGATTATTACTTTATTTATTTTTTGAAACAAAAAGCTTGCAACTGAGATAAATATGAAAACTGTTATTACAAAAGTTATTAACATTCTAAAAACAAAAAGTAAATTTAGACGTAATTTGTAATTAACCTCAGATTTTATAAGAACTCTTAAATATCTTTCGGTTTTATAAATAAAAATTCATGGTAATTTAACAATTAAATTTTAACTTATAATATAGAGGAAAACGCTCAACAGTAGATAAAAAAAATTCTAACACGTCAAGTGAATTCAGTCTGAAAAAATTAATAAAATTTTTATTACTAAAATAAAGGTAATGTATTCAATTAATCAATGCAATAAAACTCATCATAAAATTGGATATTTATCTATTTTAATGTTTTTACTACATATAGTCAAAATAATTATACGTAATTCAAAGTGTCCTTCCAACAGTAGATAATCGCTTTTAATTTAATATATATAAGCTGTAACACAATTGTTTACCCGTAATCACATTTATTCACAAGTATTCTTGCCTATATAATCGATTCGTTAAGAAAACGCACTGTAATCTGTAATATTTAAACAAAATATTATTCTAATTGAAATTTATTTGACATTTTTTGTCGACTGAGAAAATTTCTGCTATATACCTAACCTAACGTAAGAGCTTAAAAGAGCGCGAAATTTGAAACCTACATAATGAGCAGTTAGTTACTAAAATCCTTTTGTGTTACAATTTATTTACGTAATTAATAAGTACTAACTTAATTTAATGTAATTTTTTATATCGAAAGATTTATCAAACATTGAGAACGTCGAAAATAAGGTCAATTTTTTTCGATACCGTAAATCAGATCCTTCAATTAATTTTTCAGAAAATTAAAAATATCTACCGTATATCGTTATCTGCTGTTGGGTGATCTCTCCTAATTATAAATATAATGTAAAATCTAGCCAAAACCAATTTTTTTTGAAATAAAGCATTAAAACTGATTTAGAAAATAAAGTGAAAATTCATAGTTTACCTTGGAACCAAGTGGATTTTTACAGAGTGTATTTGAGGACTAAAGTTTTTCACCGCGTGACATAAGTTTCCTTCATATTTTAGTAATTTGCCAGCAGTTGCTCAGAAGCAAAGAGAAAGAGCAGTAAAGAAGCAAAGAACTGTAAATAACTTTAATGTTCGATGCCAGGAGTTGCCAGAACCCTATATTTTTCTTCTGCAAAATTTCAGCGAGTCCTGGTTACCCGCACCTAACAATTGAAAGCACCACGTGTGCAGAGTGTATGAACGCGGAAAAACTTTGTCAAGCGACAAGCCACGCTATTTCTTGTCATCTCATCAAATTCACATTCAACATCCGTCCTCCTTAACGACTTCACCCTCTAAACATTTTACATTCTCGCCTCTTGCTAAATACAACGGCAAATAGAGACAATTAGCTGCGCGAAAACTTGTGTAAAAAAAAGTAGGTCATAATCCCAAGAGAATGATAGACAGGCTTAAAAATAATGTCGTGGCGCTTAGGGACGTGTGGGATTGTTAATCACAAACTATGATGTTTTTTGACAAAGGAAAAAATAGATTACAATTTTATGTCGTTTTAGGTCTCTACCTCGTTTAGAGCAATTCATAAATAATGAGAAATGAGACAAAGTTTTGGTTTAGATTTTTCTTTTTTAGCTTGCTCTATTTTCCTTTCAATTTTTTTTTATATATAGTTATTATACACTCGTTTTAACGATCTAGAATTCAGTACTTTGTATATATTCTTTAAATGCTTTTGCGTCTACAGAACGGCTTGAAATTAGGAGTACTCGCATTTGCCTGGACCACCTGGTATATTGGGTTTGCTTGCCAGTGGAGAGGGAAAACTGTAGAAAAACCTCTCCTGAGTACAACCGATTTATCGACAGTCGAGTTCTAGTGATCTGCACTGGTTGATTACCGACAGTGCATATCATTATACCTCGACGTCTTTACCTTCCACTGAAGTTATCTCACAGCTGGAAAAAATCCCAGGCTCCCCGGGGCGCGAACCAAGCAAGCTTGACGCTTGAGTTGGCGCGATCGTAGAGTCCAGGACCTTAACCAACTGTGCTAACTCCGTGATTCTAGTTATCAAATTTTAAATAAGTCTTAAAAATGTTTTTTTCTGTTCATTAATATTGTGTTCTATGGTGGTAACTCTTTTTACGAGGCCTTATAACGAATAACTCAAAATAACCTCAAAAATTATTTATTGGACGTTAAAATAAGACATGTTTCGACATATGAAATGTCCTCATCAGGTCACAATAAAATTAAATATTGAAATAAATCAAACAGCAAAATAAGCCAATCAAATTGTGACATAGAAATGTGTAATTAAAATATAATAAAAAGAATAAAAGAAAAAATAAATTTTCAATTTAACGAAATTCCGTAACATTAATTAAAATTCCTTAATTATAAAGAGATTACATGGTTAATTATGAAAAAATTATAAGATTAATAATAAAATTAATATTGTAGGTTTGAGGTCAAACAGTCCAGGGTCGGAGACTTGTGTATGATACGTCTGCAAATTCCATAAAGCAAAAAAGTCGCCCTATGGAATTCCATATTGCAAAATTACAACAAAAAAAAATTATTTTCTTAATAAGAATGTGGATAAACGAATTTAAAATTCGAAGAAAAAGATTAAAATTTAAAAAACAAAAATCATATTTTGCACAAATAATTGAAAAATGATGAAAGAAATTGAAAATTAATTAATTAATCAATAATGAAAGTAATTTGAAGTTAAAGGAAATAATTAAAAATAAAAACGTAATGTTTGAAAAAAATTAAAGAAAATAATTAAAACTTGCAGAAATTAAATTTAAAATTTAGGGGAAAAATGAAAAAATATTGAAAATAAATTGAATTTGAAGAAAAATTTTGAATAATGATAAAATAGATGAAATTTGTAGCAAATAATTGAAATCATAATAGAAAAGCATTGATTTTATAAAACGACACATTCGGGCTGAAATTATTGTTCTTTTTATTTACAAATGTCCAACGTTTCGAGAACAAACGATTCTCCTCTTCAGGGACTATAATATGAATATACAAAATTAGTATATATTTTTTACAAATCATAATTAATTAAACAAATAAGAAAAAACAACAAATAGAGTTTTTAATTTACAATTTTGCAATTTTTTTGATTGATGTAAATGGGCGATTCTTACGTAACTGCCCTACTTGGCGGCGTTGAAAAAATACACCTGAATTAAAAATATATTCTGAAGTGTATTAGTGAATTATAAGGTTTATATGAGAGTAACTGAAAACCAAATATACATAAATTTATATATTATATCTTCTATTATATTGCACTATAACTGCTGAAATTTCAGCTCCGTGGCGTGTCCCTTTTGCAAAATGTTAACTTCAATTGAAGAATTTTCGGTAAAAATATTATTATTATAACTCAGCCTTTTTCAAGCATAAAGTGTCTATATTTATGAACAATTTAGGTTTATATTGAACTTCATAATACCTTTTTTATACTTAGAATCTGTAAAAATATTTTGTCCCTCAATTTTTCCAATTTTTGAACGCAATCTGTTGACTTATAATTAAGGTGTCATGTGTTTAATTATTACGCCTTCTAATAAGTTAAATCTCAATTTTGATCCATTAGCACTAAATCACATGTGAAAAAAGTTTTAAAAAAGAAAAATGTTTACTAAAAAAAAATTATATTTGTGAAAATCGCATGTGTACAAAAAAAGCGTTCAGTTCCATGTCATTACTATTATATTACTGTAACAACTATTTGATAGTATTGTTACCATTTTTTTGAAGTTTTCATGTAAAACAAGCGATCTGCAAAAGGAATAGATTATATGAAGTGTTCAGTGTGCTTCATGCAGAGACACTTTTTTATCTGTGGTGGTTATTTTTTTATCCAAAAAATAAAACGAAATATTCATTATTAAATATTGTATTTGCTGTTCTTTTATAAAATTTTATATATGTTAACTAATATCTAAAATAATGTTAGAATATAAAATAATTTATTAATTTATTATTTATTTTCGTTTTAGCAAAATATCAAGAAGAAATTTTTATTTTGTACAATATATTGACAATAAAAGGATGCGGTTCAGCTCCACATGGCAGCCAATTTTCAAAAATTTGCTATAATTTTCGTATAAATATAGTTGTAGTAAAATCGTTTAAAATATAATTATATTATACTCTAATAAGAAAAATAAGTGCAGAGAAACATTAAATAAATTTTTTTTTTTTACCAAAACTTATCTTGAAATTGGGCAGTTACGCAAGAATCGACCAAATAAACACTTACCTAATGTTAATAATAATAATGTTAAATCAATATAATATTGCTCGGACGTTAAAGAATTATAATATAACTTTAGAAAATCATTGTTAAAAATTGAAGAAATTTTAAATTAATCCTAAATTTATTGTTCTCAAAGGGTATATTAATTAAGTTTTTAATCAATGAAATATCAAATTTATTTAAGTTCGAAAAATTATAATATATATAATTGTAATTGTAGTTTTGTTATCTTAAATATATTCTGTAATTTTTTCAATTATTTTTTACAAATTTTTAATATTTCTAGGAATTATTTTTTTATTAAATTTGTTTTTCGATTATTTTTCAATTATTTTTCAGTTACTTTTTGTCTTATTCAATTATTTTTTTATTTATTTTCAAATTTTTTTATTATTTATCTATAATTCAAGTTATTTTTTTAATTAAAATTATTTTTATCATGCTGCAATTATTTTCTTTTATTACAAATATATGTTGTAATGTTTTCAATTATTTTTAACAAACTAAATAATTATTTCCTAGTTTTTAAAATATTTTTTCAAATATTAATAATTTTCTTCAATTTTCAATTATTATTGTTATCTTTTAGCAATCAATTTCTTCAAATTTTAGTTATTTTCCACTTTCATTCGTAAATTAAATTCCTAAATTTTCAATTATTTATCTCATTTTTCAATTATTTTTTTCAATTTTCACTTTTTTCTATCTTTTTGCAATTATTTTTTCCACCTTTTAATTAGATAGGTATATTTATTATTTTTCAATTGATTTCCTATATTGTCACTTATCTCAAATCTAAGTTATTCCAACCACTTTTTAAAGTTTTAATCATTCTTCAATTATTTTTCTCAAATTTCTATCAAGTTTGACAATTTTTAATTTTTTTTATTTGTAAATAATTTCACAAATTATATATTATTTTGATTATTTATTTATCAATTTCGAAAAGTTCAATTATTTTTATTAAATTTCTATTACTTTCTTCAAATTTCAATTATTTCTATCATTGTTTAATTACTTTTTGTCATTTTTAATTATTTTTTAATTCATTTTCTAATTGTTATTTATTATTTATCTGTGATTCCAGTTATTTTTTCATTTACAATTACTTTCATTATTCTGCAATTATTTTCTTTTATTACAAATATATGTTGTAATTTTTCAATTATTTTAAACAAACTAAAATTATTGTCTTCAATTTTTAATTATTATTATTACTTTGCAAATATTTTCTCGGATTTTTTATTACTTTAATTATTCTTCAATTAATTACCTAGTTTTTTTAAAAATATTTTTCTCAAATTTTAATAATTTTCTTCAATTTTCAATTATTATTCTTATTATTTTGCAATCAATTTCTTCAAATATTAGGTATTCTCAAATTTCATTCCTCAATTACATTCCTAAATTTTCAATTATTTATCTCATTTTTCAATTATTTGTTTTAATTTTTCTTTTTTTTATCTTTTTGCAATTATTTTCTGCACTTTTTAATTAGATATATTAATTATTTTTCAATTAATTTTCATAATTCTTATTATCTCAAACTTAAGTTATTTTATTAACTTTCTAATGTTTTAATCACTCAACCATTATTTTTCTCAAATTTCAATTACTTTGTCAATTTTTAATTTTTTTTCATTTGCAATTATCTTTACAATTTTTATATTATTTTGATTATTTGTTTATTAATTACGAAAATTTACTGTAGAATTAATGTTTTGTTATATATATATAATTTATATATATGATTTATATATGTATATATATATATATATATATATATATATATATAAATCATTTCTAAAAGTCGCCTTTTTTTTAGTTATTATTTTCGTAAATTTAAGCCTTGATATTAGTAAAATCAAAATTATGTGTTAATTTAGTAAAATGATATGCAAGACCCGTATTTAAAAGTTTATTTTTCGAATTACGTATAAATGTTCATTAATTCTATCTTGTAAATGTCTTTTAAATTGACCAATATAAGTTATATTACAATATAGAATTTGATAAACTCAACTAGTTTTTCGTAAAAATGGAACTGTTTCTTTAAGATTATGTATTATTTTATTTTATTCACTGTATTTCACTTTATTTATTTTTATCCAAATTGAGACAAAATATTTGAAGATACTCGAAAACAACGCTAAACTTGTAAATTAAAAAATTTACCCCAGAACGGATTCGAACTCGCAATCCTCAGTTTTGCAAGTCAATGCTCTAATCCACTAGACCAAACTAGCTACCTTTAAAACAAACTAAAAATTTGCAATTTTTTAACTCCGTTCTTTTGCAACCAATGAAATTGTTTTAAAAATTGATAATTCTTTTTCTAAAACTTAAAAATTTGTTCAAAATTACTTTAAAAATAGTTTTTCAACTTTTCATCTTTTTCCCTTTTACAAAGCGGAGAATAATTATTCGGTTTCCAAATTGGTGGTTTGTGTTTAAAGTCTATCAGGAATAAGACAAATATGCAAAATGTGTAATTTTAAACTATAAACTCAGTTTAATGTCAGCATTGGGTCAGTGAAGTCATTTAGTATCAGTTTTAGTACTGACTGCCAGTTAGCTGCCCAGTTATAAATTTGCACCTGTGCAAATAAGCAAACAGCAAACCCAACACTGCAATAAATTGAAAGTTAAACTGCGAATTTCGTGGCGAAATGTGTGGGCTACAAATTTCAAAGCAGAATAGAAACTGTGCGCGGGACAAGTTTCTTGTGAAGGAAGACTGCAGTGCATGCAAGTTTTGGAACAGAACAGAGTTCTGCATAAGCTTCCATGTCTGGATCACTGTACAATATACGCTACACACGTAAATGCAAATTCATGAGAATTTTCGTGTCCAAGAATATCATTAGATACTTTGAAAATTAGTCTGAGATCAATTTCATTTCGTAGAAAGAACGTTTCTTTGGAATAAACAACATTTTTTTGTGTTATAAACTTTTAACAACATGTCTTATGACGAATAATTTAAAGAAATTTCCTCTTTTGTTAGATATTTTATTAATTAATAGACAGCATGTTTAGACACAATTTGTGGTTTCTTACCATATTTCATAATTTAAAATATTTACTTTAGAAAAGTCATAATTATGTTGCGATTTAGTAGTTTAATATAAACCCATAATGACTATATGTTTATGGAAATCAAATGTGGATCTTATATAAAAAATCAGTTAGTTATAGATATAGGTATACTGCTATGCTTTTCAGAATGTAAGAGAGAATAAGTTACAGAATTTACCTGGGATAGATAAAGACGAGAATAGAGTGAGAAACGCAAGGAGAGTTTACATGTTGTGGTTCTAAAAGCAAGAGAGAATAAGGTTACCTGGGATAGATAAAGACATTAATAGTGTGCGAAACGCAAAGAGGGTTCACAGTTTGCGATTTTAAAAGCAAGAGAGAATAAGGTTACCTGGAATAGATAAAGACGAAAAAAGCGTGCGAAACGCAAATAGAGTTCACTGTTGTGGATCTTAAGAGAAAATAATGTTACCTGGGATAGATAAAGACAACAATAGCGTGCGAAACGCAAGGAGAGTTTACAGATTGCGGTTCTAAGAGCAAAAGAGAAGAAGGTTACCTGGGATAGATAAAGACAACAATAGAGTGAGAAACGCAAGGAGAGTTCATAGTTTGCGGTTCTAAAAGCAAGAGAGAATAAGGTTACCTGGGATAGATAAAGACAACAATAGCGTGCGAAACGCAAGGAAAGTTCACAGTTGTAGTTCTTGAAACAAGAGAAAATAATGTTACCTGGGACAGATAAAGACAAGCGTGCGAAGCGCAAGGAGAGTTCACAGTTTGCGTTTCTAAAAGCAAGAGAGAATAGGGTTACCTGGGATAGATAAAGACAACAATAGCGTGCGAAACGCAAGGAGAGTTCACAGTTTGCGGTTCTAAAATAGAGAATAAGGTTACCTGGGATGGATAAAGGCAGAGTAGAATGTAAAGAAAAACGAAAATAAAATATTAGAATATAGACACAAATATTTGTATCAGAAAAAAGATTAACTGAATTAACAATTATATGATAACTGATACTAACTACTTCCTTATATAGAGGAAGTATTTTTCTATTTAGAAGGAAGTATAAATTAATTAGAAAAGTAAAAGAAGATATTTCAAAAATTTTTAATAACATTACTAATCACAATTTGCAAAAGACGGTGATAATCATCAGTTACAATCACTTATTATTATTATCAAAGACGCGAATTTTGATGAAAGCGTAGTTAGAGTAAATGATCTAAAGTAATTCTACTGATTTTAGCCTTTGATTTACAAATGAAAATCCGTGTTTCTGTTTGAAGTAAAGCCATCAGTCCTGAGTGTATATTCGTGCTTAGTGCTTACATAGAGCGAGTATTTGAGAAACAGTATTCACACGGTGGATTTAGCGCATGACGGTTTTCGGATTTAAGGAATAAATCCTTAAATGAGGCGTCGTAGTTTGTTATTAAGGAAGATATCCTTAAGGAAATACGATTTGGGTAAATGATTCTAAAGGTGATTCAATGCAATCCGGATAAGTTAGAATGCAGTCGCCACCAGACCTTCCTAATCGTTCAGCTTCCTGATATAATTTGTTGACGCTCCGCTGACTCGAATAACCAGTCTCCGGTAAATCTTCCGAGGGCCTGCACAAATCAAAGTAGATAGATTACCAATCTTTAACCAATAATCTTTCATCAATGAAATTTAAAGTAATATCTAGCGTTCTGCAGTTTTGCTCACAGTCGGTGTTATTAAGACCATAAATCACTAAACTGAAATTGTATTCTTTATCATTTTTATTCCGCGTTCTATAGTTTAATTTAATAATAACTTGGGCACACAAAAAAAAATTGTCTGTACTTTGAAACAGAACTGTTTCTTGAAACAAAACTAACTATTTCTTCATTTTTTTCTCCAACAACGCAAAAATCAACACCCTTTAGTTTTTTTTTTTAAATTAAAAAACTACACTTCAATTGACGAAATCAAAAGTTTAAAGGTAAAGAGTCGAAAAACAAATTGTTTTTGATACAGAATTAACCATTTCTGTATTTTTGTCCCAACAACACAAAAAACAAATTCACAATTTCAGCATTACCTTCTGGTTTTTTATTTAAATCAAAAAACTACCTTTAAATTATTAGAATCAAACTTTAGGGATAAAAAGTTTAAAAAACATATTTTTTTCTAGAACAGAACTAAATATTTCTATATTTTTGAATCAACATCGCAAAAAACATAGGAACAAATTCACCATCACCGCCGGGTGTTTTTTGTAAATTGAAAAACTACACTTAAATTAACGAAATCAAAGTTTAGAGGTAAAAAGTCGAAAAATAGATTGTCTTCTTATACCGAACTAACTATTTATGCACTTTTGCTCCAAACAACGCAAAACAAACATTTAATTTTTACATCACCTTCTGGTTTTTGATTAATTGAAAAACTACCATTAAATTAACAAAATCAAACTTTACAGATAAAATATTGAAATAATACATTGTTAGCTTTCTAGAACAAAACTAAACATTTCTGTATTTTTGCTTCAACAACGCAAAAACAAAATAACAATTTCACCATCACCCTTTAGTTTTTTTTTTAATTTGTTAATTAAAAACTACTCTTAAATTAACAAAGTCAAAGTTTAGAGGTAAAAAGTCGAAAAAACACTCTGTCTTTTGATACAGAACTAACCATTTCTTAATTTTTGCTCCAATAAGGCACAAAAAAAATCTCGAATTTAGCATCACACTAGTTTTTTTTTGTAAATTAAAAAACTACCCTTAAATTAATGAAATCAAATTTCAAAGGTAAAAAGTCGAAAAAGCATTGTGTCTTTTGATACGAAACTAATCATTTCGGCATTTTTTCTCTAAAAACACAAAACAAACTCAGAATTTTTTCATTCCCATCTGGTTTTTTTTAAATGAAAAAACTACCCTTAAATTATCAAAATTAATTTTGAAAGGTAAAAAGCTGATAAAACAAATTGCCTTTTAAAATTGAACTCTTCATTTCCTTACATTTTTGTCCCAGAAAGTCAAAAACAATATCACAATAATTTTCCAAGATCCATCTGTTTTTTATAATCGAAAAACTACCCTTAGATTTAACAAATCAGACATTAAAGGTAAAGACAGTCACTATACAGATATGTATGGATCTGCTTTAAAAAACAATTTATTTTTTTAACGTTTTAACCCTAAAGTTTGATTCTGTTAATTTAAGGGTAGTTTTTTGATTTAAAAAAACAGAGGGTGCTAAAGAATTTTCCACTTTGTTTTTGCATAGTTGGATCAAAATTACAGAAATGTTTGGTTCTGCTATAGAATACAATATGTTTTTTAACATTTACCCCTAAATTTTTATTCTGTTAATTAAAGGGTAGTTTTTTGATTTAGAAAAAACCAGGTAGTTTTACAGTAATAATAAAATAATTTCTTTGTTTTTGCGTTGCTGAATTAATAATACAATACTGTCTGGTTTTGTTCTAGGAAACAGTATTATTTTTTACCCCTAAACGTTGATTCTAGTAATTTAAGGGTAGTTTTTCAATCTAAAAAAAAAACACAGAAGGTGTTAAAAAATTTTTTTACTTTGTTTTTGCGTTATTGGGTGAAAAATACAGAAATGTTTGGTTCCGCTAGAAAAAAGCAATTTTTTTTTAAACATTTACCCCCGGATTTTTCTTCTGTTAATTGAAGGGTAGTTTTTCGATTTAGAAAAAAATATTTTTAAAGGTAATGATAAAATTGGGACTTTGTTTTTGCGTTGTTGGATCAACAATACAATACTGTTTGGTTCCGTTCTAGAAAACAATATGTTTTTTTCACCCCTAAAGTTTGATTCTGTTAATTTAAGGGTTGTTATTTTAATTTAAAAAAACACAGAGGATGTTAAAGAATTTTTTACTTTATTTTGCGTTTTAGTATAAAAAATACGGAAATATTTGGTTCTGCTATAGAAAACAATTTTTTTAACATTTATCGCCAAATTTTTATTTTGTTAATTGAAGGGTAGTTTTTCGATTTAGAAAATAATACTTTTAAGGAAAATGGTTAAATTGGGACTTTGATTTTGTGTTGTTGGCTCAAAAATACAATACTGTTTGATTCTGTTCTAGAAAACAATATGTTTTTTTTACCCCTAAAGTTTGATCTGTTAATTGAAGGATAGTATTTTGATTAAAAAAGACACAGAGGGTGCTAAAGAATTTTTTACTTTGTTTTTTGCGTTATTGGATCAAAAATACAGAAATTTTTGGTTATGCTATAGAAAACAATTTATTTTAATATCTTCCCCCAAAATTTTGAATCGTGTTAATTGAAGGGTAGTTTTTCGATTTAGGAAAAAATATTTTTAAGTTTAATGGTAAAATTGGGAGTTTGTTTTTGTGTTGTTGGATTAATAAGAGAATACTGTTTGGTTCTGTTCTAGAAAACAATAATTTTTTTACCCCTAAAGTTTGATATTGTTAATTTTAGGGGCAGTTTTCGATTTAAAAAACGCAGAGGGTTATAAAAAATTTTTTACTTTGTTTTTGCGTTATTGGATCAAAAATACAGAAATGTTTGGTTCTGTTATAGAAAACGATATGTTTTTTTAACATTTACCCCTGAATTTTGATTCTGTTAATTGAAGGGTAGTTTTTCGATTTTGAAAATAATATTTTTGAGGATAATGGTGAAATTGTGACTGTGTTTTTGTGTTGTAGTACTGTTTGGTTCTGTTCTAGAAAACAATATGTTTTTTTCACCCCTAAAGTTTGATTATGTACTTAAAGGGTAGTTTTTTGATTTAAATAAACAGAGGGTGCTTAAGAATTTTTTACTTTGTTTTTGCGTTATAGGATCAAAAATACATAAATATTTGGTTCTGCTATAGAAAACAATTTTTTTTAAACATTTTATCCCTAAATTTTGATTTTGTTAATTGAAGGGTAGTTTTTGGATTCACAAAATATTACCAGTGAGAATGGAGAAATTGTGACTTTATTTTTGCGTTGTTGGATCAAAAATACAATAATGTTTGGTTCTCTTCTAGAAAACAATATGTTTTTTTACCCCTAAAGTTTGATTCTGCTAATTTAAGGGTAGTTTTTTCAAATTAAAAAAAATAGTAGGTATTGGAGCAATTTTAACTTCATATTTATTTTCAAAGGGCAAATATATTACAATATATGTGGGTCTAGTTTAAACTACATCCAACTTTTTTTTATATATCTGTGTAATAATACAATGGAAATCAAATCAATATTTAAATAGTAAAATCAATTCATTTTAATTAATTTCGTTGTTTGTGAAGCGAAATAATTTACTCTGCATTTAAGAAGCTCTGGAACAATAAATAATTATGCATAGGAAATTCAATATATATTCAACAGTTCAACGAATCTCGTTTAAGCAAAATGCTTGAATTCTGGCTTTTGAGGACGTTCAAGTGGTATCGATCTTATGATTATATTCAAGCAGTATTTGGTTCGGAAATCTTCTGTATAATGTCGAGGTCAGAAGCTAAGGTCATTGAAGCTTAAAGCTTTGTGGATAAAAAAAACTATCAAAAGGGACATGTCTCTTGAAGTGATATTAAATTTGAAAAATGAATTTTTTTTATTTTGTGCAATTATTTTAGACATTTTTTTTTATTGTTAGAATTACCAACTTAAGAGATTTAATTGTCTTTGTCTTTTGAGCAAGCAGAGACTGCTACTCGTTAAAGTAAAATGGAGAAAACCAAAAATGCAACTTACGTAAAAAGCAGATGAATAACATCCTCAACAATGTCCTGACTGCTCCTTGTTAAGGGGATCTCAGCAAGCTCACAAATTGTTCTTAAAAGGCACTCTCTTCCTTTTTGCCAACCAGAGCTGCAATGAATAATGAAAGTAAAAATTTCTGCTTCATTTGATTTTTTATTTCATGTAAATCACAGGAAATATTTTAAGTACTATCCTTCTGCTGTGTGGATATATTTCAAGTAAACTTGATGGAATGAAATTTATAAATATATTCAAATAATATATTTAATATCGATTTTATTCATTCGATTCGAATTTCCTGAACACAATTCGGACAGATCGTCAATAACGGTAATAATCAGAAATTTGGAAACGGTTGATCATCGACATTGAAGCGTTTCTCAATTGGTCTATTATTGCACAAGCCTCTAGCTTTATCCCAATTAATTATCTTTGAAATGCCATTCTTGGCTTAAGTTTCCTTTGATCATAAGGGTTCATATTTATACGTGAGCAAGAGGTGCTCTGAGTGCCACTTAAATCCAAGCAATGCTTTTCGTTAAACCTTTATTAAATTTATCTCACACAATTTACGTTAATTAAATAATGAAATGCAATCAAATCTGTTAAATTTTAATTACCTTTACTGATTTGTTCTGATTATTACAGTTTACCGTTGATTATAAATATTTTAAACGAATTTCCATATGAAATAGTAAATGTTTAATGAGCTTTATTATGATTCAACTGTAATTGGTTTCAATCCAATATTATATATTTTGAAACAGTAATAAACGAGGTAGACAGGTACTGAGTAGTTTAATTGCGTATAGTTTATTTTCCCAATTATTTTTTAACTTGACGTTTTTTTTTTTATTATAAGGATTTAATCTTTTAAATATCTTCTTTTGTTTTAGAATTTTGACACAATATGTATAGATCTCGAAATTAATTAATTCATATTATATGTTGGTTATTTAAAACTATAAATTTTTGTAAATCCAAATAATAAAAATTACGAAATTGAAGAATATATCAGAAAAATGACGAGAATGATTGACAGCTGGAAACAAAATTCAAAAAATGACTAGATTAATAGGCAACTGAAAAAAATAATTATTTATTTATTTAAGAATTACAAACGGGCTTACATAATTACTATGCCCTTTAAGATGGTAAAATAAAATTATATAAATTAAACAATAAATATTAAATTTAAACAAAATAGTTGAAAAATTATAGGAATAACTGTTGAAAATAATTGCAAATTGAACAACTGGTTTGAAAATCGAAAAAATATTATTGAAATTGAAGAAAATATAAAAATATGAAAAATATGAAACTGTAACGATCGACTTCGTTACTTATTATATCTAATTTATAAAATTAGCTGTTTATTTAAATATTTTAGAATTGTTTAAAGATTTCTTTTGATTAATTGTGTACTTCAGAAAATATGTTAAAACATATATAGTGATTTATAAAATGAGCACAAGTGACCTAATAATTTAATTACAAAAGAGAAATATTAGGCAAATGTTATTTAAATCATGTATCTTATTATATTTTTATTTACTTTCTTAAAAAATTAATTCTGGTAACTACTTTAGAAATTAGTTTATTTACAATATTAAATTATGTCACTTTGTAGCTCATATTCATTGTATGAATTAAAGGAAAACTTATAAAGCATCTTATTTTCGACAGAATTATGTAACATAAACAAATATCTTTCTTAAATATGGATTTGATTGAAACAATGCTTTTGACACACATTAAGGAATTATTATCTTTCATTTTAAGATTCTGTTACGTAATAATTGTTTATTTAACTGTAAACAAAGAATATTCATCCTTTGAAGAAGACTTATTTCCAAATAACCTAATTTTGCAGTGTCAGAATAACTAAATATAAGACAAATGTTGGGAAACCGAAACAACTGTTTTGAACACCAGGAAGTTGGTGCAATCCAAGAAAGGTTACTAAATAATCTTTTATATTAATCTGCAAGTAAGCGGAAATCAGCTTACTAACATCTTAATTTTACTTCCTCAATCTTGTTAAACTAAACAGATTGATGCTGTATAAAAAGGAGATGAAGAAAGCAGTTGGGAGTTTTTCAGTGAGTGAGTCTTTTTGAGTCAAGTGAAGTAGTGAGTGTAAGATCAAAGGGTTAGATATTAACTCTTTGATCGAGAAGTCTCAAGATGAGATGGAGTAATTTGAAGTTTTGACTCTTAAAGTTGTATAAGTTGATAAAGTCCAATTTGAATACAAGTTGTAAAAGGCTTCTATTAACAGTTGTTTTAAATGAAGTTATTATTTGTAAATGAATATAAAAGATATTGTTATGAGAATAAAATAATAAATAATAGTAAATGATTAAATATTGATAAAGAGTAAAAGGATAAATAATCTAAGACACAGTTATTGAAAGATTGAAAATAAATACAAAGAATATATTAAGAATACGAATATAAAATAAAAGAGAGCTTAATTCTTTGGTGAGTATTATATCACATTGTTACAGCAAAAGATACAGATAAATGAATGTATATTATTGAACTAATGAAAAAGAATATATAAATGAATATTTTACAATGAATTATTACAATGAATAAAAAAATGTATAGAACAGACAAAGATAATTAAAGTATAAAGAATAGTTTTTGCAAGATATTGAATATAATTGGAAGATTGTAAAGAAATGTTTAAATTACTAATAAAACTATAATATAATTGATTTGTTAAAGAAAATATTAAATATGTTTATTTTAATTCCTCATTTCAAATTATTTCAAAATCCTTAAACCAACTTTCACAGAATACAATCTCATTGATTTATTGAACAATAATAAATTTGGGAAAGATCCACTACCTTTATAATTTTTATTGTCGGAAGGGCAACGTTAGTTAGATGCGGTTAAAGTGATTTGTTTGACAGATATACTTTATTATTGATTTAAAAGAATTTTTTAATCTAAACTATCAATTCAATATTGATACGGTTAAATTCTCATTAATAAAATAATTCGTCTTTAACAAAAAAATTAAAGAAATAAATTGAAAAATCATGAATTAAATTTAAATTTAAAAAAGTAATTGATAGGTAATTGAAAAAAAAATTACAAAATGACGAAAATAATTGACAATTGAAAACAAAATTCACAAAATGGTTAAATTAATACACAACCGACTAAAATAATTTTAAAAATCCGAGAATTATTAAATTCAATAATTATTCATTATTGACAAATTAATTAAAAATCGATAAAAATAAGTAAAAATTAAAGAAAATTAAAAAAAAATGATAAAAAACATAAAGAAATAAATGGGAAATTAACAAATTAAATCAAAAATTCAAGAAAATAATTGATAATTAAAAGAAAAATTACAAAATGACGAAAATAATTAACTATTAAATAAAATAATCAAGAATTAAACAAAATTCGAGAAATGGCTAGATTAACAGGCAACTGAAAAAAATTATTCTATAAATTGAACAAGAAATATTAAACTTAAAGAAAGTAATTGCAAATCGAAAAAAATTAAAAAATTTTTATATGAATAATTGTTGGAAATAATAAGAAATTGAACAACTGGATGGAAAATAAAAAAAAAATTGAAATTAAACAAAATAATAAACAATTGAGGAAATAAATTGAAAACTTCATAAATGTTTATATTAATACACAACTGAACAAAATAATTTAAAAAATCAAAGAATAATTACAAAATTTTTAAATAATAGTTAAAAATTTAAAAAATTGCTCAAAATAATTGAAAATAGCGGAAAATATGAAGAAAATAATTAAAAAATTGAAGAAGATATATATGAAAAATGACAGAAATAATTGTTAATTATAAACAAAATTAAAAAAAATGAATAGATTAATAAACAAATGAAAAAAATAATAATATAAATTAAACAAGAAATATTAAACTTAAGGGCATGTGATGGAGTATGACGTCACTTGTATAGGCAAAATTTGTCCGTAACTTTTCTCTTAAAATATTGAATATTTTGTCATGAAACTTGGTAGAATTACATAAAATGTCATTAGGAAGGTCTCTCAGACTCAAGTTTGTTTGAATTTTGGCTCAAAAGTGATTTTTAAAAAATATTGCATTTTTTCGAAAAGTTCCCAAAATTAATTTTAGGACAAAATTCAAACAAACTTGGGTCTCAGAGACCTTTCTAATGTCATTTTAAGTAATTTTACCAAGTTTCATGACAAAATATTTAATATTTTAAGAGAAAAGTTACGGACAAATTTTGCCTATACCAGTGACGTCAAAATCCATCACATGCTCTTAAAGAAAATAATTACAAATTGAAAAATTAAAAAATGTGAAGGAATAATTGTTTAAAATAATTAGAAATTAAACACCTGGATAGAAAATCAAAAAAACGAATTGAAATTGAAGAAAATAATAAAAAATTGAGGAAACAAATTGAAAACTTCAGAATTAAATTAAAATTTGAAAAAGTAATTAATAATTAAAAAAAAAATTACAAAATGTCGAAAATAATTGAAAATTAAAAATAAAATTAAAAAAATGTCTATATTAATACACAACCCAACAAAATAATTTAAAAAATCAAAGAATAATTACAAAACTTTTAAATAATAATTAAAAATTTTAAAAAAATTGTAGAAAATAATTTTAAAAAAGCGGAAAATAATTAATAATTAAAGAAAATAGTTGAAAAATGACTAGAATAATTGAAAATTGTAGAAGATATATATGAAAAATGACGGAAATAATTGTCAATTGAAAAAAAAAAATTTAAAAATTACTAGATTAATAAACAACTAAAAAAAATTATGAAATTTAAACAAGAAATATTAAATAAAAAGAATATAATTGCAAATTAAAAAATTAAGATAATTATAGGAATAGTTTTTGAAAATAATTGCAACTGGATTGAAAATCGAAATAAATAATTAAAATTGTAAAAAATAATTGAAAATTTAATAAACCAATTAAAAATTGAAGAATGGAATTTATATTTTTTTGGAATATGCTTAAAAATTGAAAAAAGCCATTGCAAAAAGCAAATAATAAATAGAAGAAAACAATTGAAAACTGAAAAATAGGAAATAAAAATTGAAGAATGGAATTAAAAATTCAAGAAAATAATTGAACAGTTGTATTTCAAATTAAAGAAACTTAATAATAATAAAAAACATAATATAAAAATAACGATAATTTAAAAAAAAAATAATAATAATTGAAAATTGAAAAATGAAATTTAAATTTGAAGAAAATAACTGAGAATTCAAGAGAATAGTTCTAGAATTGAATAATTGAATTGGAATTTTAAACTAAATTTTATGAATGAAAAAAACAGAGGAAAAAATCCGAGAATTATTGAATATTGAGGAATGAATTGAAAATCGATAAAAATAATTGAAAATTAAATAAAATATTTAAGAATTGAAGAATATAATTAAAACTTCAAGCAATAAATTGTAAATTAAAAAATTAAATGGAAATTTCCAGAAAATAATTTATAATTGGATGATTTGTGTAAATAAATAAATAAATAATTACAAGAAAACTTACAATATGACGAAAATAAATAACTATTAAAAGGAATTACTAATTAAAGAAAATACTTGATAAATTACGAAAATAATAGAAAAATTGAACAAAATATCTGAAAAATGACGAAAATAATTGACAGTTGTAAACAAAATTCAAAAATGACTAGATTAACAGGCAACAGAAAAAAGAATTATATATGTAAATTGAACAAGAAATATTAAACTTATAATAATTGCAAGTTGAAAAATTAAAAAATTTATAGGAATAATTTTTGGAAATAATTAGAAATTGAACAACTGGATGGAAATTCAAAAAAATAATTGAAATTGAAGAAAATAATAAAAAATTGAGGAAATAAATAGAAAGCTTCAAAATTAAATTAAAATTTGAAAAAATAATTAATAATTTAAAGAATATACTTAAAAATTGAAAAACGGTAATTTAAAAAAGCCATGAATTAATGAATATAGAAGAAAACAATTAAAAACAGAAGAATGGAAATAAAAATAGAAGAATGCAATTAAAAATTAAAAAGATTTAAGATTAAAGAAAGTTAATGATAATCGAAAAAAATTACAGTAGAAAGGTGATAATTTTGTAATATTAAAGAAAATAATTTAAAAGTTTAATTTAAATCTGAAAAAAGTAACTGAGAATTGAAGAAAAAGATTAAAAATTAAAAAAATAAATTGAAGATTAAAGAATTAAATTGAAATTTTCAGAAAATAGTTGATAAAATTGAAAGAAAAATTACAAAATGACTAAAATAATTAAATATTAAAGAAAATAATTGAGAAATAAGGAAAATGTATAGAATAAAATAATTGACAATTGAAAGAAAAATTTGAAAACTGATGTGAATAATCGACAACGGAAAAAATAATTTAAGAAAATTTAAAAATAATTATAAAATTTAAAGAGAATTATTGTCAATTGAAAACTGACGAAAATTTTATGAAAAAAATTATAGATAATAAATGAAAATTAAATAAATCAATTGGAAATTGAAGAACTGTATTGAAATTTCAAGGAAATATTTGATAATTGAGAAAATGCGAGAATTATTGAAGTCTGAATAAAATAATTAAAAAAGAAAAATGCAATAGAAAATTGGAGAAAAAAATTAAAAGTTTAAGAAATAAATTGAAGATTAAAGAATTAAATTGAAAATTAAAAAAATAGTTAATAATTGTATTGTGACGAACCGATTATTTATTTAAAATATTAATAGTTGTTTGTATTTAATATTTTAATAAATAGCAGATCGTAGCAAATAATCAATTTAGTTTTAACTCGTCACGGAGTGGTAAATGAGCCAAGTCTCTATTCTATTAGTTCAGAATATTTCAGTTTTCAATGAGAATGGAAAGGAGAATTTGGTCTGGAATTTCACACAATAATTACGACAAATTTTATATTTTAACCCTTTTTAAAATTTATTGGACAACTTGTATATTAAAAAAAACTTACAATGATCTTAAATTCTCTGAATACGCCAAAACAAATTCCGCAATTTAGACAAAAGATTTAATGTGTGTTAGTGATAAAATTAACGATACTTAACGATACCAAATTTTTGATGCGAAAGTTCTTCTTCAATGGTGACGATGAGATTCAAGTAGATATGTGGAATGAAAATTATTGGAAAGCACGTTGGAAATATATTCAAATTCTCACAGAAATTTTATCATTTTGTTATAAATTTTAAACTTTAAATACTACCGACGAATGACCGGTCGGGCAAATTCTTTAAATATTTAATGTTCACCGATTTTAATTTTTTCCAAATTATACCCGGAAAAATCAGCAAATTGAAAACCGTTGGGTCTAATTCTAAAGGACAAGTTTCTTTATTTTTATGTTTTTTTAAAATGTGACTTCGGAAAATTTATGAAACTTGAGAAATAAACGTTTACACATTCCGAATTGACTTTTTATCCAAATTTTAAAATTCAAACATACCCGGCAAATCAATTCGAAAATTTCGCGAAATGACTCACGAATTTTGGACCGTGGTGATGCTCTATACTTTCTCAATTTTTATGGGATATTTTGATTTTACGTTCACGTTGACCCTTCGTAAATTGGAACGATTTAAGTACGCGACGGGCGATTACTTTTTCAGAGCCGCGAACTGTTTCTCGATCGACGGGTGTTATAGTTGTGCGATCAGACAATTTCTTTAATTAATTTCTACACCTCGGTTCTTAGTCGAAAATCGCAGAATTGCAAGTTTAGCCTGCGAAACCCTGTTGCCGGGTTGCTTCATTCAGGTTGACCTGTCAATTCAGCACTCTTCGGACATTGGGACCGGGTGCAGTGCCATTACCCTTCTTTGCTTTGCAATTTTTATTGAATTGCGAAACAAAGATTCCGGTAATTTAATTTTACGAAATCTGGTCGACTTTATTTGTTCCAATTTTCGTTCTTTGCTAATTTTTGCCATTTTCCGGGCCTGAGAAATTTATTCTAATCTATTTGAATCTCATCCTCGTCTTATCGTATTTAACTTGATGTTTAGTGTGTTTTCCTTTACAAAATCACATAAATTAAATAATTTTTATAATTCATTTAGAATTTTGAATTGTCAGCTCAACTCCCACGGAATGCTGCCACATAGGCGCTTACATGTGTGTGAGTTGGGTCTTCTTTCGCGGTGACATTTCTTGTGAATGCTTTTCTTTTTAAAATTATTTTTGACTGCATTTTATATAGTATAATACAATTATTATACTTTAGCCTTATTGGTTTATTATAATTTATAATTTTCTATAGGCTATATATCCTATGGTTTTATTTTGTTAGTTGTTAATAACGATAATTTATTAGTAATTATAATTGCTTGGCTAGATATATCGGCCTTATAAATTTTTATGACAATTTGATGTGAATAGCAAATTATAATATTTTATCAGAGTTCTAACGCTATATCATAATGTATTAGGTGGCGAAATTTTATACAGTACTCGAAATTTAAATTTTCGAGTAAGAATTGCACAAACGCATTCATTTGAATTTAAAATATCTATTAAAATAGATATTTCTATCTATGTAGGATGTTTTATTTGATTTTACCTATATCTATACAAATACATACATACGCATATGTATGTAAACATATACATACACACATACATATATAACTGTATACATGTGCCTTTTGTTATGTTTTGTATTACTTATATTTAATCCATGTGTGCTAGTACATAAAATAGAATAGGAATTTTATCAACAGGTTGGTTCCAAAATTACTATCGGTAAAATAATATAATTATAATAGTAATATTAATTAGATAGTATGATAATTTTTCATGATTTGTTATTTTTGATTATTAAATTATCATAGCCCAATAATTTAATCGATATTAGTTTTAAGATAATTTTTATAATTATATTATTTTATTGAACCCAAAAAAAAAGAAAAGTAAAAGGGTGTACCCCTTACAAATCACCCCCTTTTTATGATCACCGTCCCCTGGTGGTCTTTGGAAAATCAAATTTCGTTTGGAGGAAAAATTTTTTTATTTTTATGGTCCTTAAGGAACTAGGTTTCTTCATGCCTTCAGTGCCTAGTTATTTCCGGCGTTATCTCGGTTTCGAGTTTCACAGATTATAATTTCTGCTAAGGTCTTAGTTTTGGATGGGATTCAAAGAGTTTCTTTCTTCAGTTTCGTTCGTCACTCTCTTGTGAACACTGTTATTTCCCATTAGTTTTGATTAAAAAAAATTTCTTTTT
The DNA here is from genome assembly GCA_037103525.1 of Ganaspis brasiliensis. NCBI lineage: Eukaryota > Metazoa > Arthropoda > Insecta > Hymenoptera > Figitidae > Ganaspis > Ganaspis brasiliensis. Next base: position 1,060,272 of record JAZKLR010000276.1, on the reverse strand, counting down.
CATATGTCGGGCACTTTTTTTAAAACGAATTCTAATGGCCTTTTTAGACTTCGACGTGGAATTGTCTGTTGTTTCGCGTTTAAAGAAATATGTGAGGATGAGCCGGTTATACTGGGATTGTTAGAAAATTTCAGCCAAGTGAAGTTTGGATGTTTCTAGTGTTTTTTTTCAACTGGGAATGGTCGAAAAATAAAATTCGATCCGTAATCAGGAGCTTGGACGATTGTGGATGCTCGGAGGGGTAATCGTTTCTTTTTCTTATGAGTAAGTAATACAATTTATTATTGTTTATTTAATAGCATGAATTGTGTTTGTAACAACATGCTTTTAAAAATTCTATCAATATCAATTTTAGTTTTTCCCGGTTAACAAATTCTAACTTCAATAAATTCAGATTTTAAATTATTTAGAATTTTAGTTGTAATCGTAATTGCAGTATAACTAAAGTTTCGAGATTTACAACTCGTTTTTATTAAAATTTTTAATAGGGGTAACGCAAATTATTTTAATCTTATTAATTTTACAAATAATTTATTTTGCAATGCTTAGCATCATTTTATTAAGGGAGTTTATATAAAAAAAAATCCTATTCCTACAGATTCTTGTAATATCTGCCAAATGAAAAGAAAGAGGTCGTTGTAACTAAAGATGAAATTCTTGGTAATTTATTTTCTGGATATTTTCTCAAGAATATGACCGAAAATATTCTCTTTTAATTTAATAAATAATTTGTTAAAATAACATGTGTAAACGATAAGATATTTTTCATTACGAATTAACTACGAGTCAACGACGTGCAATTTAACTTTTATTAGCCCTACACTCCGTTTCTTTTATTAGAAGGTGAAAACAAAATTTTAAAGAAAGTGTAAAACTTATTATTAATTACTAGCAAATAAAACGCGCGCAAGCGCGCGATTAGTTTTTCATACATTTTAGAAATTATAAAATACAATAATAAATATAACAAATCGGTAAACAATATTTTTCTATTAAGAAGAAATCGATATAAAAAAATCAATTAATATAAATAAAATAAATTTTTATTTAGGACAAAATTTATGATATTTTTAGAATTAAAAATAATTGCAAAAATAATTGAAATTAAACAAAACAATTGCAAATTTTGAAAATTAATTGCAAAATAAAAAATCATGAAATCAATTAAAAATTTAGGGAAAGTAATTTAAACAACCATAAAAATGTTTTAAACATTAAAAAAAAAAAATAATTTAAATTAAAAAAAATTCTTGAAAATATTAAAAGTAAATTAAAACGAAGTTGAATAATGCAAAGTTAGAGAAAATAATTGAAAATTGAAAAAAACATGATTAAAAATTGAGAAAAATAAATTAAAATAAAAAAAATAATTAAAATTTGAGAAAATAATTAAGCAAATTAGATAAAATATTTTAAATAAAGGAAAGTTAAACAAAATAAAAAAAATACTTAAAAATCTTAGACAAGAATTTTAGAAAAAGAGAATAATAATTGACAATTCAGATAACTAATTCAAAATGATAAAACTAATTCAAAACTAAAAAAAAATATTTGAAATATGCTGAAAATAATTTAAGATTGAGAAAGAAAATTGAATTATGATGAAAATGATTTAAATATTAAAAATTGAAAACATTCAATAAATTTTGAGAGAAATAACTGAAAAAAATCATAAAGTATATGTTTAAAAAAAATAAATAAATACAAAATAACTTAAAAATTTTAATTTATGGGAATAATTAAAAAAATTGCAGAAATAACTATAATTGATGAAAATAATTGCAATATCGGATAAATAGTTGAAATTTTTAAAAGTAATGCCAAAATAATGAATATAATTATAAATTGATGAAAATTAAGAAGAATTGCAGAATTTATTTTTAAGCAAAAGAAAAATAATTTTAAAAAAAATCGTTATATAATGGAAAATTGATGACAATAATCTAAATTGAAGACTATAACTGAAGGTTTAGGAAATTAATAGCATGTATATATATTTTAAACTTCTTCAAAAACCATAATAAATTTTTAAAGCATTTCTCGAGAAAAATTTTTTTTTAAATTTACTTGAAAGAAATAATGCACTGAGAAAAAATGTCTATAATTCAATGGTGCGGTTTCCAGAGAATATTATGGCATTAGAGCAAAATTTGATATTATAAATTGAATTGTTTATCTTTCTGGATTGAATAAGTGGAATTTTTAAGTAAAAAGGAAAACATGGTACTATGAAAAAAAAATTTACATTTGTATAAAGTCATATTATTTGCAATTATTTTGATAAATGTTTAGTTACTCTCCACAACAGTATAGAATTTAAATGAATGAAAATTTTTCTTAAACAGACAGCAGTGTGCCTTGACCTCAAAAGTGTAATTTTTCAGAAACATTAGCCGATGCTATAAGATGTGTAGCACCTTCTGTAGATTCAAGTAACGATGTGTTCGAATGAATTTAAATTTCGATAATTTGTGGTTACTTTTCACTAGATTTGGAAATAAAATAAATAACTATATAAAAATTATTTTAAAAAATTATAATATTTAAACACCAATAATGTTTAAATATAAAATCGTAGAATGTAACGAAAAATTTAATTGATATTCAAAGTAAAATAAATGAATACAAAAAAAATCTAATTAGGGAATCCTTAATTTAACGTGAATTTACAAAAATTGAAATTTAAGAATTAAAATATAAGTAAATTAAAGTTAAATTTATTTCTTTAAAATTTGGAACATTTGTTCGAATTAGGAGCAGGTTGGGAGAAAAGAAAAATTAAAATTATGGGAAATTTTGGGGAAAATGATTAATTTAAAAAAAAACGATTAATCGAAATTAAAATAAGTAATTAGAATTTAGAGAATTTATTCAGAAGTAATATCAATGATTAAAGTTTAGGAAAATAATAAAAAAAAGGTTTAGAAGTTATTTGTAAAACGAGAATAGTTGAAAATGATAAAAATAATTTTAATTTTTACAGGAAATTATTGAAATTTTGATGGTAATTTAGGATTGAGACACAAAAAAAATTTTGAAATATGATTAAAATAATTGGAATTTCAGATCAATAGTGAAATATTAAAATTATGTAAGATAACGAAAATAATTGAAAATCTTTTGAGGATGGAAAATATAGGACAATAATCCGAATTTGAGATAACTGAAAAATTTGGTCATTAGTTGAAAAAAAAACTAATAAATACTAAAGAATGGAGGGAACAATTACCAATAAAAATATGCAAATCAAATGAAATAGTTGAAAATGGATATATATATGTAAAGTTCAGAGAATAAATTTCGAAATTATTACATAATCAAAATTTTAAAGTATTGATTACAAAATGACCAATTAATTGTAAATTTAGAAGCATTACGTTAAATTTGCGATTAGTAATGTAAAATTTAGGAATAAATAATTTAATTGATTTAATTTCAAAGTAATTATTTATTTGTGGGGGTTGAAATAAACATCATTTCGAGATTATCAAAATTTAAATTTTTTCATTTAGTAGCGGTTAGTAGTGATATTGGGATGACTATTGACAGTTAGGAAGAATTCATTTCTTGGTCATTGTCATAGACGATTTTACGAGTTATTTAGTTTTTGAGTTGCGGTTTTCAACAGGACGTTTTCTCTTTTAGGAATCATTCCGTCATCCAATGGCTTACTCCATAAATGGGTCATCGGTGGATTTCTTGGCTAAAGGAGTTAAGACCCGTGCTGAAGTGGTAAGGAACTTTCTGAATCCCATTTTTATTTTGAAACAAACTTTACGCGGAGTTTCGGTGCAATTTTATTGGTTTCATATAATTTGAAAATTTCCTCTCTTTTTATTTTCATAGGACGCGTTTCAGGGTCGAGAAATTTTACACGCCCTGTTGGGCATGTGTAAAGGTGGGGCGTCACGGGCCGAACTAAATTCCTCCCCTGCACGAAATTTGATTTTAGTTAGCCTGTATTACTATTCTATATTTAATTGCCTTTATTTTTAAGTAATAGTATACCCTTTTTTTCTTTTTTTGACTTCCAGTGTATTGTAACTTTCAGTATTTTATCATTTTCAGTATTTTTAAATAAAGTTTTATATTTCTACTTTTCATATTGTGGCAATTGATTTTTTCCTTATTATACTTTAAATTCGATTTTAATTTATCCCGTGATATAATTTGCTCTTATTTTTAGTAACAATAGTTTTATAATTTTTAGTAATTTTAAATTTTTTGAAAATTTTGATAAAGGTTACATTCTAAATTTCTTTTTCTAACATAAAATTTATTTATGATATTGCGATATCTTGCGTGGGAACTGGACGCTGTGGAGTCCTTGAGAAGAAGATGGAGGGTTCTTCTGACCTCGAAGTTGAAGGATTTTCCAGTACTTCCACAACGATCTCTTTCTTCGAGTCTGTATGCAACGGATCTGGGTGGCTGTTTCCTGGTTCTTCTGTCTGGTGCGGTAAGTCGATGGAGGTTTCAGTAACTTTTGGTTTTGGCATAGTGTAATATATCTGGCTTAGATTATTTTCTAAATTGTGTAACTTATCTTTCTTCTTTTTGCAGGTGAAGATCTTGGCGAGTAGGTGCAGGATTTGTTCTCGGAATGCGCAAATGAGGACTATAACTCCGATTATAGTCAGTATTCCAAAGGTTGTGTGGGTAAGGTCGCGATATTCGTTGTTGGCCATTTTATGATTGCTCAGGAGTTTCCATTGTCTTTCCAACTCTCCTAGGGCCAAGTCAGTTTCGTCTTCGGTCCACAGAAGGGGAGTCCGTAGCGATTTGGTATGGTTGAAAATTTCTAAAGATTCTTTTGGTTGTAATACTAGTTCAGGTGATACTTTTTCGATATCTAAGGTTATTTCAGGTTCGTACACATACTCCAGTGGATCTTCTTTCAGGATAAGAGCTGCTAGCGTTACCTTGTCAGTTTTGAGTTGGCATCCTCTCCTTAGTTGAATTAATCCGGTTTCGATTAATTCAATTTCTTTTGTTGATTCTTTGGTGCAGGTGAGGTAAGCTGTTTCTGGTTGGCTGAGTGAGAACAACCATCCTCCGAAGGTTGCAATTGAGGTCCAGTATGGTTGTACGTTATTTGATATCCTGATATCACATGTTTTTAGTGCCTCTACTGTTGGTTGTCGTAGTAATTCTATTTCGCATGATTTGACTAACACGGCATCGTATATTGGCTGACTGGGATGGCAGAGGTATTTCCCTCTTGTGCGAACACAGGCTTGAATTGTGTCCTCGGACAAATACAGATAGTGTCGTTTGTCTCCGTCTAGTGCTAGGTATTTTGTGCGGGGTATTATATAGGCTCGTCCACTTCCATTGTTTAGTATCCTTTGGTTGATTGGTATAGGGTGCATTCGGAAAAGTTGATACTTGTTTCTTGCCAGAAGTGGGATGTCCAAGGCTATATATAGTTTTCCATTGTGGATTCGAACGGATACAGGTGAGATGTGATTTAGGTCAACTAGATTTGCTTGTTGTAAGGCTAGTGGAAATTCAAAGTCGGGAAGTATATCTTGGATTTCCCTGGAGATGTTCCTCAATTGTGCAGTCGAAACTAACGCTGGGTGTAGTTTGCCTTCTTGAGCTGAACGGATAACGGACAGCAGTTGTTCGGTGGCTTTCTGATGATCATCAATAGAGTGCTCAAACGTCAGTGCAACCTGTGTAAGAGCTGATCCATAGAGGTTTAGGCTGATTTGGTCCTGGAATTCGGTAAGGTTGTTTGTGAGTCCAATCAGTTGTTGTTTTATAGATCCTATTTCCGAATCGTATTGAGATGTCTGTTGATGCAACTTATGTAATTCGGATCGTACAAGATGGGTTTGCTCTCCCATCAGTCTGGAGATGTTGTTTTGGACTCGATTTAACTCTTCTATCTCTTGGTCATACCTTTCTCCGTCGTCATAATTAAGTATTCCTGCTGTTGGTCCTGCGATTTTTCCAATAAATCCGAACCAGGGTACGTTTCGTTTCTTCCTGTGCAACGTCGAGGGCTGTTCCTGTGAGTCGCGGGATTGAGTATATTGGGCCAACTCTTCTATAGCTTCGAAAAGTGTTTCTTGTTGTTTTCTTGCTCCTTCTAATTTCCTCTTGAGTCTTTGGTATCCAAGTTCTTCGTAACATTTGAATTGAGCGGTAAGCAGACAGTGTTCCAAAATTTCTGCCAGTCTCCGTGTGCAATCAGATAAGAATTCTCGAGATCGTGTGGTTTCCAAGAAAAATGTTGTCCTCCAAAGAGCAGCCGTGTGTTGCAGGCTTTCCAACTTTTCAAAATATAATCCAGTGGTTTTGTTAAATTGAATTAGTGAATAAGAGTTGTCCTTGTCGTTCCTTTGCGTATCGATTCCTAAGATTAGGTTTCCCAAATAAAGTCCCAAAATCATATACTTCATGGTTAACCTGAAAAGAGTTACATTAGATCTATTCTAAATTAAATAAAATATCGATTTTAAAATTTTTGGAGCAAGCTCCCCTTTTGGCTAACTCATCTGCTCTTTCGTTTCCAAAACATCCGCTATGAGCAGACTCATAAAACCATTTAACTTCTACTTGATCGAGAGTCCTTTCAAGGTTCTCGAATTCTGATTTATTCTTGACTTGTTGCTTGGAAGAGGTTTTCCAGCTTCCAGTTTCCCATTTTGGCAGCCATTGAGTGTAACCATTAATCAGAAATTGGGAGTCACTATGAATTCCCAATTTCTGTATTTTATTTGTTTTTGCTAAATTAACAGCTGTTATAACTGCTTCAATTTCGGCGGAATTATTGGTCTGTCTTCCTGAGGCTGGTTTGGAAACGTTAAGAGGATGGTTTTCGCCGAACCAAACTCCGATACCAGCTGTTGCAAAATCTTTTCCGTTTCGGAAACAAGACCCGTCAGTATAGACGTGGACGAATCCGTGTCTATCCATCAGAAATCCGTTTTCAGAAAGTTGCAAAGATTTATCTAGTCATAAATAGGCTATTTTAAGCTTATCGGCATGTTTGGTTATACGACTGCCGTCCTCGGCTTCCAATAGTACATTATTGTTTTCGGTAAATCCTATGACCTTGTAAAGACCTTCGTAGTAAGAATCAAATTTGCCAGATCTTACTTCGATTTTTGCCCTTACAAAATCTCCAATTTTCGCGTTTAATGGCTTGCTCTTTCGGTCATAAAGCTCTTTACTTTTATTTTTCGAATCAATAATGTTCTTAGCCGCAAGACGTCGTATTTCTTGCATTCTCATAATCAGATCTTTTAGGTACGACCCGTATGTCTCGAGTTTTTCTTCATCAGGAAAAGATGAAGGGGTTCTAGCAGGCCTACCAAAAACAATTTCAAAAGGTGTGAAATTTGTGGCCTCATGCACTGAGGTATTGTAGGAGAACATGGCGAATGGGAGGAGTCTGTCCCAGTCGTCATATTTATTCGCGTACATTTTTATGTATTCAGTTAGGACTATATGGCTTCTTTCTAACGCGCCGTTAGTTTGCGGTCTATATCCCGATGTGGTAACTTGCTGGACGTTAAAAATTTTACAAAGTTTCCGCAGTAACCTACTAATAAAAGTTTTTCCTCTATCGGTTAGGATGCACCTCGGTGCACCATGGTTGCAAAATAAATTCGTCGCTAAGGCATAAGCGATGGTAGTAGCGCTTAAATCCGGAATAGCTACCGCTCGGCAATACTTACTCAGATGGTCTTGCATGGTTAGTATGTGACGATTCCCGTTAGGAGTGGTGGGTAGAATGCCTACGGTATCTATTGAGACTTTATCGAAGGTGTCTAGTGGGGTGTCCGTGATGAGCATCGGTTCTTGTGTCGTTACTCTGGTTAGCTTTTGTTCAGCGCAATTGGGGCATTTTCGGATAAATTCGACCACGTCTTTCCGGAGTTGTGGCCAAGTATAACGCTGTTTGATCCTACGATAGGTTTTGGTCACTCCCTTGTGGCCGCCTATCGTACTGTTATGACATTCTTCCAAAATTTTCTGTCTTACTTCCTCTGGCGGGATTATTATTTTTCCGTAGCAGATAATAATTTTGATCGGGTGGTTTTGGAAGATGGTTGTGAGCAACTCTGTCAAAGTGTTGCGAGGTAGATCATCGCAAAAATTCGCGTAACGAGCGATTCTGAATTGCCTTGTATGGTTGAGGATCATAATTTTCGCTAAGTTTTGTAATCCGTACTCTAAATCTTTAAGTTTTAAAGTGTCGGAATGTTTTTCTTTTACGACGACCGAGTATATCTTGTTTTTACCCTTAGGGGTCAAAATGACTTGTCCTATTCTTGGTTTCTTTTCCTTTAGTTCGTGCGCATCCAAGTCTCCGAGTGCTATTAGCAATTTTGACGTAGAAGTGACTAATTCACAGTCACAGGAAATAAAATGGACTAGATTGTCCTTCTTGTACGTCATTGGTTCGCGGCTGATTTCTAAGAATAAATTTTTTGGAATGGCCTCGTTATCTTTTGAGCTAGTTATAGTTCCTAAATTTTCCGTGGAATCTATATAAGGCATGGGGATGTCTATCGTTTTAGGAGTGGAAAGGATTTCAGGATCCAAGTGTAGATCGGGGTTTGATGGTTTTTCTTTAGGGAATCCGACCTGTAGACGTTTGGGTATTCCTCTTTTTCCGATCGTGGCTTGATGATTGTTCGAGGTGCTAGCTTCCGGTTCCTCTGAGGTTTCAAGTATTTTATCTGTCGACGGAACATAGGGCGTTGAGCGGGCTGACGGACCAAAGGTTGACATTGGGGTTGCGAAGGTCACCCCCTTTTTAGGCAAAGGTGCTAAAACATCTTCGTCGTCGGATCCTAGTTCCGCCTCGATTTTGCTATCTTCCTTTCCCGTCTCTTCCAGGTTGGTGGTTGGCTGTTGCTCTTGTGAAGATTCTCCCTTAGGGCTGTCATTTATTTTCAAATCAGCCTGTTCTATTAAGCTCCCGATTTCGCGTAGTTCCTGTGCAACCTTGTCAACGGCGTTGTCAATATCCCTTCCTAATTCTGCGGGGTCAAATTGGTTGAAAATAGAGTCCTCGTGGTCGGGGTCATCATTGGATTCGCCGCTCAGATCATTGGGAATTCCCGCGAGGTCTAAATAATCCGTATCCCAGTACCAAGAACGATGCGGAGGATTTGATATTGTTTCGTCAAATCGATTTATTGATTTCTGAATTTCTGCAACGAATTCTGGGTCCAGGACGTCTTCCTCCTTATCGAAATCTGAGTCATCGCTTTCACTACTGCTCGGTGGTGGAGAGGCATAGATTAGGATGTCATCGGTGTCCATTGGTAGGTTGGGAGCTTCCGGTACAGGAGTTTCTTCGACGTCACTCTTTTCCTCATTTGTTTGGATCTCAGGATTTGAGACCTTGACTGGATTCTCCTTCGTGTTAAAGGTTGGGGGAAGGTTAAGGTCTGGTAAACAACTAAACCGATGCCTCTGTACTGGGGTTTCTGGGTCTGATAAAACATTGTTATCTTCCTCCGATTCAGTATTAGATTCTTCTTCGTCTGATAGTTCTGAGTAGGATTTTCTTTCAGATTCTCTAGTTCTAAGTCTATTGGTAATAGTTTCTTCTTCCTTGGAGGGTAGAAGATTTGAACTGGAGACTTCTGGTTTATTTTTGGAGCCCTTTGGTCGACCGCGCCCTTTCTTTTGCTCCGTGGAGGGTATTTTTGACGTGCTTGGAGTGGGTTCCTGAATTGGGTTTTCTTGTGGAGGGAGAGTGTCGGCGCGTGTCAAGGGTGGTTTTGGAATTCGAGATTGAGGAATCCTTTTGGTTTGAAATCCTGGATCTGAATGTATCCTGGTTTGTCTAGGAGCGAAGTTACGACGGATTCCTTCTCTAGCTGTTTGCTTGGCAGCCCTATCTTGAGCCTTTAGGGGGTAGGATTTTATACCTAAAGAGCGAATGTGCACGGGGAATCCATCTTGCTCCAGACAACTTGCGAGTTCTCCGATTGTTGCTTCTTTTTCGTCCTCTGCACAGGATTCGATATCGCCGTCGTTAGAAATTGAATCCTGTCTCGCTGGATTATTGGAAATAGCTGGTAACCACCGGTTAATTTTCCCGGGTTTACATTCGAATGTGTATTCGAATTCCTGTAACCTAGTCAGCCATTTTGATAATCTTCCAACGGGAGTTCTGGCTTGGTCGATCCACTTGACAGGTTCGTGATCGCAGGCAAGGGTAAATTTTCTTCCGTATAAGTAAGGACGAAAATTTTCCAGCGCGAAAATTACAGCTAGACATTCTTTTTCTGTTTGGGTATAATTGCATTCGTTGGCATTAAATACCCTCGAATAGTAAGAAATAGGTAGATCCACGCCATCTTTCATCTGGGTTAGGACTGCTCCGACGGCGACGTCTGATGCGTCAGTAGTTAGTCGAAAAGGTTCTTCGAAATTTGGGTATATCAGTATAGGGTCTGAACATAATTTATTCCTAAGGATGTTAAAACTTTCTTCTTCTCTGTCGCTCCAAAGAAAAGTTTTATCTTTCTTGAGTAGGTTGAATAAAGGTTTTGCTATGTCCGAGAAATTTCCGATAAACCTTCGGTAATAACCAGCAATTCCTAAGAATTCTCGGACAGACCGTTCGTTTTTAGGAGTTGGGAAATTTTGTATGGCGGTTAGTTTACTAGGATCGGCTTTGATTCCGTCCCGATTGATAATGTGGCCTAAATAAGCCACTTCCGTTCTTAAGAATTGACATTTTTCTGGTTGAAGGACTAGGTTCGCTTCACGCAGCCTCTCAAGTAATCGTTCGACTATCTTATCATGTTCTTCCAAGGATGTAGAGAAGATGATAATATCGTCAAGGTAAACAAAAATTTCAGAGTACTGCATTCCGTACAAAACCTCGTCCATTAACCTTTGAAAAGTCGCTGGGGCATTTTTAATCCCCATGGGCATCCGTTGGTATTCGTGATGTCCTCGCCTTGTGGAAAAGGCTGTCTTATGTCTGTCCTTAGGGTCGGTTCCTATTTGGTGGAAACCTGAGGCAAGATCTAGAACGGAAAAATATTGGGCATTTCCGAGGCGTTCAAGAATTGTATTTATGCTTGGTAGTGGGTATGCATCCCCGACGGTTTTTTCGTTTAATGCTCGAAAATCCGTTACGACACGCCATTTTACGTTTCCTTTTGAATCTGCCTTCTTTGGTACTATGAGGACAGGTGCATTGTACGGGGAGGTAGAGCCTGTGATAACACCATCCTTATACATTTTATTTATGTGTTCCTCTACAAGTTCTTCTTGTTTTTGGGGCTGACGATATTGTTTTATTTTTATCGGAATATCATCAAGCGTAGGAATTCGATGTTGGACTCTGGTGGTGATAGGTAATTTATCGCCAGGAAGTTTGAATCGATCATGACCACTCCTTATCCACTTATGTAAATATCCTAATTCCTCAGGATTTAAGTGGGAGGAGGGGAGTTTCTCGACCAATTCTTTGATTCGAGCCTCGGCGCTATGGAGCTGAGGTTCGCACATTGATTCCTCATCACTATGTTCGTATCCATAGTCGAAAGGAAACAATTCTTGTGGCGGAATGTCGAGCTCAACGTCATGCTCCCTAGTGTTGATTGCTAACACTTGGCAAGTTCCGTCTCGATTGGTCGTGATGGCATCACCGATAAAAACTCCCTTATATGCCCTTATTAAAGGTAAATATCCCTCGCGAGCATTGTTTTTCAGTGGAATTGGGATTTGTTGTCGCATCCTAGCTTTAACGGTAAGGATTCTTGGAAAGGGCTTGATTTCTGGGGCTTGTTCTTCCCGAGCTCTGATGGATTCTGGGTCCACGAATGGAATTGGGTCAATAGGTTTCGAACTCGTAATTAGAGCGTTGTGATGAAACGAGACGTTGGATCTCTCCTGTCGAAGGAAACATCGTCCCAAAATTCCTTGGACCGAGATGGGAAATTGTGGTTTGACTACATGGAAGATCGTAGGCTTTCCGAGGACTTCTAATTCGCATGTTCCTAATGTATATGCGCGCGTAAGAGTGACTCCGGTTATTACCGAAATTTCGTTTGTTCTTATTCTTACTCTATCGTCGAGGGCAGTTATTTTGATAAGGTTTACGTCGGCGCCTGTATCAATAAGGAATTTTCCGTGACCTTCATGTAGGTCTGGAATATCTAATTTCACAACTGGGGATTCTGTTATGTTCACGCTAATGGAATGGCTTACTGATTCTCTAGAAATCGGACCGCTGGTGGACGCTCTTGGTTTGGTTGACTCGCCGTCGCGTCGATCCGTCGAGTACGTTCGGAGTTTAAAGATTCCTCTTGTTGGGGCACGAAGGAGGAGTAAGATTGGTGGTTGTTCGAATTTGGTCCGGAGTAAGGATCGTTCCGATGAGGGGAATCTTGTCTCCTAAGAATACCATGGATTGGAGGATCGTAGCTGCGATTGTCGCGCCTGTAACCTGGGCTAGGAAACCGATTGTGTTCCTGTTGCTGTCTGCCGTTAGAATTATCTCGATAATAGCCATTTTCCTGTCGGGAGTATCTTTCCGGAGATTGATAGCGGCCAGGACTGTTATAGTTTCGCCTGCTGGCATTTTGGTTCCAGTTTCTTGCATTAGGATCGTACAGACGAACGTCTTCTGCCGGATGACGATTAGAACGGGGATCAAAATCATGACGTCTGCTTAGAAATTGTTCTTCACGCGATTGGTGGGTAACGCGATAGGAGTTATGCGAAGAGTTTCGACGTTCGACCGCGGATTTAGCAAATTTCAAAGCATCAGATAGGGTCAAAGGGTCACGAGCATCAACGGAAGATGATAGTTCATCTGGCATACCTCGGATGAAAGCTCGAAGTGCTGATTGTTTAATAGGTATCATTGTGGTAGAGGCTACCTCGACCGTATGTGCAGATTCTAAAGCGGCTTGAGCTCCGCTGAGATAGGAATGTAACCTGTCATAATATTCGTTGATAGTTTCATTTCGTCGCATAATGATATTATAAATCTCATTAAAGTAAAAGTCGAATGGTTTGCCAGGAGCAAAACGTTCTTTCAGAAGGTCGATTATGTCGGTGATTTTGTCGAAAGTTCTGTTCCTAGTACATTCGCGCGCAGGGCCTGTTAATTTTCCTAAGACTGCAGTTATTAGGGAGGTTTCACACGAAGCAGGGACGTATGTAGCTGCATTTATCACATCCTGAAGAAAATCACGGAGGAGAATATTTTTCCCGTCAAACTGAGGAATGTGAGTGGATGCCTGCTGAATTGCTAGGGTGCTTGCTATTGAGTGCGCGACTTGCATGGCGGAGTTTTCCGGCGTTGCATTTTGTTCTTGATTATTTCTTGTATTTCGCGTGTTAGGTTGGAAACCGATATCTCCCCGAGAACTGTACAGGTCAGCGACCGAAGATGCATTTCCATCTGTCGGAGTATTCGTGGAGCTATCCCGGTGTCCGTTATGTTCGTTTTCGTTCGCCATGTTCTCCAAAAATGGTAATTTATAATTTAAAAGTTTTTCTATCGGTTGCATACAAATTCACTTTGGGGTCGTACCTAATTTGTAGTTCGTGATTTTGACATTTGTTAGTTATTTTTAGTAAAAAAAATATTTTCGTTTTGTATTGACGTATTCAAAAAAAAACCAGAAAAAGGTATGTGTTCACTCTCGTTCGCCCCAGGTTTTCAGTTCGCTTCTATTGATTCGACTAACGATCTCAAAATTTCGTCGAAGCTTTCTTCTTTCTCGAAATTTTCCTGCGCGGGAGACAAAGGTTTTACACAATTAATTTTTACTAAATTTCGAGCGATGGCACGTTCGTAACGTTCCCGAACCTTTTTACCTGCTCGAGATTTACGTTTGGTTACTTTTGGTGTCGTTGACCCGGTGTCAAACATTTATATAAAAAAAAACTATCAAATTTTATTGACTCGACTTTTCCTATGACTCGCGCTCAAAAAAAAAACTTTCGAAATTTATTGTCTCGATGTTATTAAGAAGGAACGATTATTTACCTGATTATAAAGAATAAAACAAGTTAACAATCGGATGGTCAAAATTTGAACATAGCCTGTTTGTTATGGCTCATGTAACAAATTCGTTTTTCCTTTTATTCTAACATCCAGCTCAGTAAAAAAAAAATCGAAGTTCGAACTAGAAATATACCCAAGGGTGAGGAAAGAAAATGAAATCTCCCTTTGACAATTTAAACTTTTTCGGCGCTTTTACGTTTCTTTGTTGCGCTTAATGTTTTTTTCTGCATCTAAAAGTAATTTTTCAAAAAGTTCAGAAAATTCTTGCCATGATCCTAATTCTTTTGGCAAATTTTGAAATTCAGGACTACAGGGTGGTTCTACACGGTTTGATTTGGTTTCCGACGAAATTTCACTTGTTTCTGTGGGATGTGCAGCTTCTGCCTGTTTTAGAGCTTTCTTTGTTCTGTTTCGGACTTGTCTACCGCCTCGACGCTTATTCTTTCCCGATTTTTGTCCAGGATTATTAGGAATTTGAAACATGTGTCTGCTTTATCTTGATTTTTTTCCGATATTTGGTTTTATTCAAACCTTTAAGATACTTGCTATAATTGTTCCGCCGAAAAATGCGTAAAGCAGGCCAAACAATTACGACGACCAAGTCTAGTCACTCAAGGGCCTAGAAGGCTCAGGTTTGATAATCTTGGGCAACTTAAAGGTTTCAAAAGGTTTAATAGAATTTTATTATGTTTTTCCTTAAGAAAAAGAAAATCATGCAATCTTAATTATTTCGCCAAAAAATGCATAAAGCAGGCCAAATAATTAAATGCTCAGTTAAAATCTTCGAGTGTAAAAGAAAAGAAACGCATGCACATTATGACTTTGTTCAGAGTAACGAGATTACAAACAATAAGATCCTGTATTTGATTTATTACCAGTGTAAATTATTCCGCCAAAAAAAAAAATGCGTAAAGCAGGCCAAATAATTTTAAAACTCTTAATTTAAATTATTCAAACGCCAATGAGGCGTAGGCCTAATTTAAATATTGGCATAAAATTTCAAAACAAACAGATCTTTTAGTTATTTCCTTATGACATATATGAGAATGTCTGATCGTATTTCCGCAACGCGCGAAGAAAGCAATGTCAAGGACAGAAGTTACACTTCGTAAAATACTAACGATTTTTCGCTAAATTTTTCATTAAAATTTCAGCATACAAAATTCTCTTTCAATTCTCAAAGCAAACAGTGAAACTTGATCCCACCGCTGCCACCATTTTTATTTGTGACGAACCGATTATTTATTTAAAATATTAATAGTTGTTTGTATTTAATATTTTAATAAATAGCAGATCGTAGCAAATAATCAATTTAGTTTTAACTCGTCACGGAGTGGTAAATGAGCCAAGTCTCTATTCTATTAGTTCAGAATATTTCAGTTTTCAATGAGAATGGAAAGGAGAATTTGGTCTGGAATTTCACACAATAATTACGACAAATTTTATATTTTAACCCTTTTTAAAATTTATTGGACAACTTGTATATTAAAAAAAACTTACAATGATCTTAAATTCTCTGAATACGCCAAAACAAATTCCGCAATTTAGACAAAAGATTTAATGTGTGTTAGTGATAAAATTAACGATACTTAACGATACCAAATTTTTGATGCGAAAGTTCTTCTTCAATGGTGACGATGAGATTCAAGTAGATATGTGGAATGAAAATTATTGGAAAGCACGTTGGAAATATATTCAAATTCTCACAGAAATTTTATCATTTTGTTATAAATTTTAAACTTTAAATACTACCGACGAATGACCGGTCGGGCAAATTCTTTAAATATTTAATGTTCACCGATTTTAATTTTTTCCAAATTATACCCGGAAAAATCAGCAAATTGAAAACCGTTGGGTCTAATTCTAAAGGACAAGTTTCTTTATTTTTATGTTTTTTTAAAATGTGACTTCGGAAAATTTATGAAACTTGAGAAATAAACGTTTACACATTCCGAATTGACTTTTTATCCAAATTTTAAAATTCAAACATACCCGGCAAATCAATTCGAAAATTTCGCGAAATGACTCACGAATTTTGGACCGTGGTGATGCTCTATACTTTCTCAATTTTTATGGGATATTTTGATTTTACGTTCACGTTGACCCTTCGTAAATTGGAACGATTTAAGTACGCGACGGGCGATTACTTTTTCAGAGCCGCGAACTGTTTCTCGATCGACGGGTGTTATAGTTGTGCGATCAGACAATTTCTTTAATTAATTTCTACACCTCGGTTCTTAGTCGAAAATCGCAGAATTGCAAGTTTAGCCTGCGAAACCCTGTTGCCGGGTTGCTTCATTCAGGTTGACCTGTCAATTCAGCACTCTTCGGACATTGGGACCGGGTGCAGTGCCATTACCCTTCTTTGCTTTGCAATTTTTATTGAATTGCGAAACAAAGATTCCGGTAATTTAATTTTACGAAATCTGGTCGACTTTATTTGTTCCAATTTTCGTTCTTTGCTAATTTTTGCCATTTTCCGGGCCTGAGAAATTTATTCTAATCTATTTGAATCTCATCCTCGTCTTATCGTATTTAACTTGATGTTTAGTGTGTTTTCCTTTACAAAATCACATAAATTAAATAATTTTTATAATTCATTTAGAATTTTGAATTGTCAGCTCAACTCCCACGGAATGCTGCCACATAGGCGCTTACATGTGTGTGAGTTGGGTCTTCTTTCGCGGTGACATTTCTTGTGAATGCTTTTCTTTTTAAAATTATTTTTGACTGCATTTTATATAGTATAATACAATTATTATACTTTAGCCTTATTGGTTTATTATAATTTATAATTTTCTATAGGCTATATATCCTATGGTTTTATTTTGTTAGTTGTTAATAACGATAATTTATTAGTAATTATAATTGCTTGGCTAGATATATCGGCCTTATAAATTTTTATGACAATTTGATGTGAATAGCAAATTATAATATTTTATCAGAGTTCTAACGCTATATCATAATGTATTAGGTGGCGAAATTTTATACAGTACTCGAAATTTAAATTTTCGAGTAAGAATTGCACAAACGCATTCATTTGAATTTAAAATATCTATTAAAATAGATATTTCTATCTATGTAGGATGTTTTATTTGATTTTACCTATATCTATACAAATACATACATACGCATATGTATGTAAACATATACATACACACATACATATATAACTGTATACATGTGCCTTTTGTTATGTTTTGTATTACTTATATTTAATCCATGTGTGCTAGTACATAAAATAGAATAGGAATTTTATCAACAGGTTGGTTCCAAAATTACTATCGGTAAAATAATATAATTATAATAGTAATATTAATTAGATAGTATGATAATTTTTCATGATTTGTTATTTTTGATTATTAAATTATCATAGCCCAATAATTTAATCGATATTAGTTTTAAGATAATTTTTATAATTATATTATTTTATTGAACCCAAAAAAAAAGAAAAGTAAAAGGGTGTACCCCTTACATGTATATTGAAAACTGTTGAAATTACAGAAAAAATTATATATATTTATTTATTAATGAAATTAAAATTATTTGAACTGATATTTATACACTACTGTCGGGAATTGTCGGTATGGTCCCTTTTTCGTGACTGCAAAAAATCAGTTATGTTTTAGAATATATTTATTCAAATGTTTTCTTTCTAAATAGTTAATACCTTTTTAATTTCTGCAAATAATTATCCCTAAACGAAGGGATTGGTTAAATTTATAAATAAAATATAACAAAAATAGTGGAATTTTAAATGTTTTCTTAAAATTAATATTATTTCTGAAGTAACTAATATTTTTTTACGTTCTTGGGCTTATTTTAAAGGTAATTATATATAAAATTAAAATAATCTATTGCCATTAATGTGAAATTTTTTCCTTTGAAAATGCACATGGGTCAAACAAATGAATCAAAAGTGTGCAAAAATGTTTATTTTCTTATTAGTAGAAAATTAATGTTTAAAAAATAATTATATAAATATTTTATAATATCTTAACAAAATTTAATTAAATAACATATTCTTATATTTTAAATAAATATTTTACACGTTCAAATATTCATTTAAATTTTTCACACTTTTTATTACCCATGTGCACCCATGTGATTTTAAAAGGAAAAAATTTCACGTTAATAGCAATAGTTTATTTTAATTATATTATACAGAATTACTTTCAAAATAAGCCCAAGAACGTGAAAAAATATTAATTACTTTAGAAATAATATTAATTTTAAGAAAACATTAAAAATTTCACTATTTTTGTTATATTTTATTTAAAAATTTAACCAATTCCTTTGTTTAGGGATAATTATTTGCAGAATTTTAAAAGGTATTAACTATTTAAAAAGAAAACATTTTAATAAATATATTTTAAAAAATAACTGATTTCTTGCAGTCACGAAAAAGGGGCCATACCGACAATTCCCGACGGTAGTGTAAATTTTAATTTTAATCTATTTAAATTCAATTTTTAAAAAGCATCTGATTTAAAACAAAAAATATCTGCATGACAAACTTCAGATGTGGACAGAATAAAAGAATGAATGAATCTTGTGGATTATTATTATAGATAATAAGTTTAAAATCTCATAAACTAATTAGTTCAAGAACTTATGTATGATACGAATAAATATGAGCCAGTATCATTTTGACACATGACTTAATTTTAGATTGTTATATTGTACAGAATGGAAATGTTATTTTGTACAACTGCTAAATGTTATTTTGTACAGTTTTGAAAAATGAATTTGTTATTTTGTACAATTTTTTAAAAAAGCAATAAAACATTGGAAGTACAATATTTTAGCTTTTTTAAAGAATTGTACAAAATAACAAATTCATTTTTCAAAATTGTACAAAATATCATTTAGCAGTTGTACAAAATAACATTTCCATTCTGTACAATATAACAATATTAAATTAAGTCATGTGTCAAAATGATACTGGCTCATAAATATTCTAACTGAATTAGAATCAAAGAAAAAATTAAAGACGTTTACTTACCTTTCTAATAAGTGTTCAAGAGAGGAATATATATCTTGTAAGTCTAAATTGCGGCTTTGTCTAGCTGGTACAATCAAGGGTTGCAATTGAGAGACATTCCATGGCAGCATATAATTGAATTGGTATCCAGATGAGAACACTAAACCTCCTCTTTTGCTCATGTCAATGGGAATAGACGCACCAAACGTTATCTACACAATTTCAGAAATATTTTTAAAAATTTCTTCTGTCATTTTAAATTATAATGCAATTGAAATATGTATCTTGTAGTTCGACTTTTTGATCTGAAACGCTACATAATAAATTTACGAAGTTCATAATTTATGCACTCAGAGAAATGTTTCCTCACAATTAGATATTAATTATTCTTTTTAACAGTAAGAAGAGGATGTTATTGTAAAAATAAATACTAAAATACAAATTAGCTATTCATGTAAAATAATATCTGTTTTATTATTTTTAATTTGTTTAAATAGTACTTTATCCCGGATGAATATTTTATGTCTCAGCGATCAAAGTGATAAAATAATTCTCCTTTTGACACAAGTACAAGTACTTTAAGAAAGTTTTTTTTTCAACAAACCAAGTTGGCAAAGCAGAGGAAGGATTACTTTTTATTTTTGAGGCAAAAAATATCCTAGGTTTACAGCAAACAAACTCAGGCTCTAATTAAAGAAGTAGTTACTGAATTCAGTGTTTACGAAAAGTCTTAATGAGATCCAACCTACCTTGATTCATCACCCAATATTATTTATGAGGTTACACTTTTAAAGTTAATGTTAATGAAACAAAATTGTTAGTTCAGAATGGCAGTTAAAAAAATTGTGAGACTAATTTTTGCAAAATATCCCATTAAAATTTTTTTTTTCTCTTAATTTTCTTCTCTTAATTAAAAACTTCTGTTTGGACAAAATCATATTTATGGTAAATAGAATAATTAAAATTAAATTCGTTATTAAAAAAGTAGAAAATAGGGTATATCAAAAATGCTACACGGCACCCAAAAAAAAAAAAAAAATTTAACACAACGAAACTGCTCGGGAACCAATGAAAATGTCAAATTGTCTCTCGAACAAGATAAATTGCAAGAAATTGATATCCTGGTTTTATGCAAGAAATCCTGAGACAGTGAAATATGATTTATAATCAAGCCAACAATCTTATCACGGCCCAGAAGAGAGAGCATTGCTCTGGAAATAATTGTCATCATAATTCTGTCAAGCAGATATTCATGAACCATAAAAAACGTCATAAAAAATGCGTAAAGTGTCGAAGAATTCTCTACTTTCTCTCAAACATAAAATATGAATTATTATCTGATAGAAGATTTATTATAAAAATATCAAGTCAAGTTTTCCCGATATTATAAAGCTGAAGAAGAAGAAGGAACTCTACGATTGAACTTTTGTTATCAGGAACGGTCTTATTGATCAAGTAACTCCAATTCATTATAATGAAATTATCGGTTAATTAAAGTTACATGAAAGTGAATACAAAAGCTCGTTTTTATGATGATAATAAAATTATGAAAATAAATTTTTAATTGGAGCAATAAACTGATAAGTTAATGTTCAATTTGATATTTATTTAACATAATTGTATTCTGTTAAATATAATATGATGTGGTACGATCTATTTAATTTAAATAAATTTATAAGTACAAATTTTACTACCTGGAAAAGAGTATTTTTCGGAAACAAAAGTACTGGATCATTTCCAATTGCTTCTGTTGACAATAATAGGAAAACAAAAACTGTTGGATTTTTACGTAACATGGTGTCAGAACTGATCGAACTAAAATTTATTTCTACCTCGAAGCATTCCATTCCAGAGGGACTTTAAGTCAAATATTTACTTATTGGTCAGTTTCATTAGCGTTGGTACAGTTAGATAAATTTAAAATTTCGAAGATTCTTTTACTTTAAAAATTGTAAGAGGTAGATTTCTTTATAAAGCGAACAGTTAATCTCTTCTTATTAGGTATATATTTTTATATAATTTCTTATTATCTTAGAGAAATCTTTTCAATTTTAGGTTCAATGAATTTTATTACAACAATTTTAAACGTACGACCTAACTAAATAAACATAGATAAAATTTCTTTATTTACTTGATCTATGTTTTTAACAATAATTCTATTACTATTATCCCTTCCAGTATTAGCTGGAGAAATCAATATATTATTATTTTACCGAAATATTAATACATCTTTTTATGACACTATAGGAGATCCAATTTTATACCAAGATTTATTTTGATTTTTTGGAAACCCTAAAGTTTATATTTCAATGACTTCTTACTAAATACATCATTAAAATTCCCCCTAATTATGAAAATAAAGTTTACAAACTGTCTTAAAGGAAACAGCAAATAAACTTTTGAAATTCCCTGTAACAAGCTAATGATGAAACTTACAAAGTCGTTGAGCGTGTGTGAGCTTAAAAACGCCTCCGCAGAAAACTTTTCAGTGCTCCACTAACTTGTTTAATAAATTTAAATGGTTTTTAAAATCTGATACTAAAAGATTGATTTTGAAGTGTGAAGTAATGTAATAAATTTTGTAAAGTTCGTCGTTAAAATCATTCAATAAAATATTACTTTCTAAATTGATAACAATATCTCATGTCACATTAATATATTTATTAAATTAAATTATTAATACAATATAATTGGTCGAGTCCATACCAAGTGATCACACCAATTTCAGTCATATTGAATAATATTTACGAAATTGATATTTTGGGTTCCTTTAGGAGTAAAAAAAATAAATTTTAATTATTTTTAAAAAATTCAAAATATTTTCGAAAATATTCAAATTCGAAATTTTATGTACTATTTTTTTTGTGTTATCATAACTTCTGTAATTTTGAAGCAATTGAGATCATTTTTTTTTAAATTACTCGTATTTAAATACTCTTTCAAGAAAAATTATAATAATTAAGAAATTGTTTATAATTAAATTTTTATTAAAAAAATTAAATTATTTATTTAAACAAAATCTAAAGTATATCATCGTTCTTTTTCAAAAAATTCATAAACATAGCCTATAATGTGCTTAAAAATTTAAGCCAAAGAAAAAGATGGTATGTATTATAGTTTTTGAGAAAAAAATTATTAAGTTATGCTAGCGCGGCGCAGACCGGTGTCACCGCTACTCAACGCGTAGTTCCGTAGTAACCGAAATGTATGTATATTTTTACATAATGTAAATATAGTTAGTGTATTATATTTAAATTATAAGCTTCAGAAAGTCACACTGATCTTTTCATAGTACATGGACATCAAACTTTAGAATTAAAAAAATCGGAGAAAATAATTAAAGTAAAAAAAAGTAATTACAAAATTGGTAATTTATAGAAAAATAATAAAAATAACTAAAAATTGGGAAAATTATTAAAATTTAAGAATAATAATTGAAAATTTGTTAAATCAATTGAAAAATAATTAATATAATTAAAAACTGGTAAAAATAAGTGAAAATAAGTGAATAATTAAAATAATTTAAAACTGAAGAAAGAAAAATAATGGACTGGTAAAATTATCAAAATTCGCGATGTTCAGGGGTGTTAATTTTTTTTCTTATGCAATTTTAGACCTAAAATTATGGGGTAATGTCAAAAATAGAGAAACAAATAATTTGCGGAGTTTGAGAAATTTATTCTAAGAAAAACTTAAATTTTAAAAATTAAACCTCTTTCACAATTTTCATTTTTTCCATCGACAATTTTTTTGTGGGATTTTTAAATGATTTTCTACAATCCATCGTATGGATTTTGAAAAATAAAATTTCGAAAATGACCAAAAAAATATTGTTTTTTAATTTTTATGTAATACCATAATTCTACATCTTAATTGATGTAAGAAAAAAAATGACACCTCTGAGCATCAAAAATTTTTTTGAGTTAAAATTTCACCTATCTCTCCCCTTAAAGAATGATAAAAATAGTTTGAAAATAGTTGAAAGAAATGAAAACTATAATAAATTTAAAAGATGACAAAATTTTATAAGGAGAAAAATGATTAAAAATTTGAAACATAAAGTATGAAACATAAAATTTGTCAGTACTGCGAAGTACTGACAAACTTCGCAGGTGTTGACAGATTGAATTAATGAATGAAATTTGAAGATTATTATAAATAACTATTTTTAATCAATGTTTGTAAAAAAAAATTTCAAATCAATCTTATAAGTTCACATAATAGAAAAAATTATATGAATTTGTGTTGATATCTATAATTAAATTCAATATTTAATATTTTAAAGATTTCGAATTTGCCGCTAACATTTGTAGTTCTTAACTTGCCGCTAGGTGCGTGTATTTCTCGAAAGAGAGATCGTTGAGTATTTTCTATATAAGCAAGCAAGCTTTAATTAAAAATTCACTTATATACAGGTTTGCATCCTTTGATTTTTTATCGTTTTGCGTTTGTAGTTGAAGTGATTGAATTTGGGTCATTATTAGTACTAGTCTCACTTTTTTCTAATTTTTTAAAAATTAGAAAAATTGGGCCAGTATTATTACTGATCTTTTTTTTTATTTTTCACGTTTTTTCGTTTACAAGAAAAACGTAAAGATGCCCTTAAAATTTTGTTGCAATCCTCTGCAAAAACCCAACCATAATTTTTACAATAAAAATTTGCGATTGGTACCAGCATCTATTATAAAAATATATCCATCATTAACAAATGAATATTTTATATGCAACTCATGTAGGATAAATGTTTTATCCCAGAAACTTCCATTATTGAATTTAACAACTAGTTCTACACTAGAAATTCAGAATAATGTTTTCAGAGAAGAAAATGAAACTACTGATCAGAATCACTTAAATCAGTCCGATTCTTCTTCAGAAGATGATTTAGATTTTTGTGATTTTAAAGTAAATAAGGAGCTTGCTTTTTCGCATTTAAATAAATGTTTACAAGTCTTAGGAGAATCTGCTATGGATTTTAATGATCTATCTTCTGTGACTAAAAAAAGAGAAAATTTTCAAAATATTGTTTTAATTTTAAAAAATAAATTGTTTAATTTGCCAGATTTGAAAGACGATGCCAGTGAATTTATAAGTCATCTAAAAGAAAAATTTTCTAATGCTGAAGATCGATCATTTAAACTGAAAGTTTTAACTACTCTTCCAAAATCATGGTCTCTTAGTAAAATAGAAACAGTTTTTGGTGCTCCAAATCGTATGGCTCGATCAGCGATAAAATTAATAGCAGAAGGGAAATTTTTCAGTTCTGGAAAGCGGAAATTAGGAAACAGTCTGCCTTTAGAAACCGTGACATGTGTAAAAAGCTTTTATACAAGCGATAGTAACAGTCGGATGATGCCCGGAAAAAGAGATTTTGTCATAATTAAAACAGACGGTAAGAAGGAAAAAGTACAAAAACGTTTAGTTTTATGTAATTTGAAAGAATTGTACAAATTATTCAAAGACAAATATCCTAATATGAAAGTGGGTTTCTCAAAATTTGCAGAATTAAGACCGAAGGAGTGCCTACTAGCTGGTGCAAGTGGAACGCATACAATATGTGTATGTGTTTCTCACCAAAATGTAAAATTAATGTTCGCAGGAGTTGAGCTTAACAAATTAGTAGCAGAGAATCCCAATTTTACAATTTTGACTTATAAAGATTGGATCTCTCAAATGATGTGTAATCCTGCACAACCAATTTGCTATCTTGGAGATTGTAAATATTGTCCAGGCGATGAAAACCTACGGAATCAATTTAAAGAATTGCTTTCAGAAAACTTAATCGAAAGTATTTCTTTTAAACAATGGGTAACAGTTGACAGGTCCAACTTAGAAACACTTATTAAACCAGCTGATGAATTCGTAGACCTGTTAGCTGATATGCTTCAAAAACTTAAAATACACGATTTTATTGCAAAAGAGCAACAAAACTTTTTAGAAGAAAAGAAGGCTGATCTACAAATTGGAGAATTTATTGTTTTGGGCGATTTTGCAGAGAACTATTCATTTGTTCTTCAAGATGCTGTGCAATCTTTTTATTGGTCTAACAATCAAGCAACTATTCACCCTTTTGTGGTCTATTACAAGCAGGATAATGGATTATTAGATCATATTAGTTTTGCAATAATAAGTGAAGTTTTAGATCACAACACAATTTCTGTCCACTTATTTCAGAAAAACTTATTGAATTTTATTAAAGAGAAAGTATCTCAGAATGTGAAGAAAATTTATTATTTTTCAGATGGAGCAGCTGCTCAATACAAAAATAAAAAAAATTTTATAAATTTGACTTATCATATTGAGGACTTTGCTTCTGAAGCAGAATGGCACTTTTTTGCTACATCACATGGTAAGGGACCATGTGATGGCATTGATGGCACTATCAAAAGATTAGCGGCTCAAGCAAGTTTACAACGACCATTAAACAATCAAATTGTTACTCCTCTTGACTTATACGAGTGGGCAAAATCCAGTTTAGAGAAAATTAATGTAGAATTTTGTAATTACGCAGAATATGAAGCTGAAAAACAATTGTTAAGTGAAAGATTTAATCAAGCTATGACCATTAAAGGTACACAAAAATTTCATTCCTTCGTACCCCTTGAGAATAAAATTGAAACAAAAATTTTTTCAAATTCTGTGCACAGCACAATTTGTAAAATAAAAAAATAAACATGACGATTAACTGTATTTATATTATGTAGTAATATACATACATTTCGGTTACTACGGAACTACGCGTTGAGTAGCGGTGACACCGGTCTGCGCCGCGCTAGCATAACTTAATAATTTTTTTCTCAAAAACTATAATACATACCATCTTTTTCTTTGGCTTAAATTTTTAAGCACATTATAGGCTATGTTTATGAATTTTTTGAGAAAGATCGATGATATACTTTAGATTTTGTTTAAATAAATAATTTAATTTTTTTAATAAAAATTTAATTATAAACAATTTTTTAATTATTATAATTTTTCTTGAAAGAGTATTTAAATACAAGTAATTTAAAAAAAAATGATCTCAATTGCTTCAAAATTACAGAAGTTATGATAAAACAAAAAAAATAGTACTCAAAATTTTGAATTTGAATATTTTCGAAAATATTTTGAATTTTTTAAAAATAATTAAAATTTATTTTTTTTACTCCTAAAGGAACCCAAAATATCAATTTCGTAAATATTACTCAATATGACTGAAATTGGTGTGATCACTTGGTATGGACTCGACCAAATTATATAATTAATTAAATAATAATAATCTCCGTAAACTCCTGAAGTTAGTTAGTATTAATATTTATTCATCTTTTCTGTCCACGTTTTAAAAACTGAAGTGAAGTTAGTCCATGTTATTTTATTTTGTGCTGGTTTTTAATTGTCATTTGAATAAAAAAAAGTTTCGAAAAATGATTTAAAAATTTATTATGGTTTTTGAAGAAATTGAAAATATGTACACATGCAATTAATTTCCTAAATTTTCAGTTATTATCTCAAATTTAAATTATTGTCTTCAATTTTTCATTATATAACGATTTTTTAATTATTTTCTTTTGCTTCAAAATAAATTCTGCAATTTTTCTTAATTTTCATCAATTTATAATTAAATTCATTATTTTGTCATTACTTTTAAAACTTTCAATTATTTATCCGATATTGCAATTATTTTCATAAATTTTCGTTATTTCTACGATTTTTTAATTATTCTCTTTAATTAAAATTTTGCAAGAAATTTTGTAATTATTATTTTTTTTTAAACATATACACTATGATTTTTTCAGTTATTTCTCTCAACTTTTATCGAATGTCTTCAATTTTTCATATTTAAATTATTTTCATCATAATTTAATTTTCTTTCCCAATCTTAAATTATTTTTAGCATAGGGAAGAGTGGATATCAATGTACCGGGTTTTTTTCAAGGTCATAGTACTTATTGAATTTCACCAATTTCAAGCACTTCTTTGCATCAATATAAAACTACAACACTTATCTAGGTAATGCACACATATTTTACACGATTTATTTTGATTAAATAATAAAATTTAGGATTTTTCTAAAGTAACAAGCTATTTTCATTTTCAACAACCTGGGTACACAATGAACCACCTCTATAAAAATACTAAAAATGTTCAACAATAATAATATTGCAATTTTCACTTTGTAAAAAAACTTATTTTCTATCAAATACTATAAAAAATTGTTACTTAACACTTTTTAATTGATAATGTATAACATAAATATACCTTAAATTTAAGTTAACTAGCTAAAATGGCATTTTAGTTTTGCTATGTTGAGAAAAGTACTGATAACAATCGCTGTAACATGCTGTACGCATGCCTAGTTTTATAATCAAGCATACCACTCTGGAAATCGAAAATACACTGAAATTCCAGGTGGTTCATTGTTCCCTGGTATATTGAATCAACATGACATTTGCAACAAAAATGGTTTTTTATAACTTAATCCAATAGTTCAAAATCTTTATCTCATTAGAATATTGTAGTTAAGGCCCAAAACAAAATAAATCGTAAGTACATTTATTTTTAAATGGCCTTATTTCAATTAAAAAACGTGTTTGTATTTTAGGTAAATTTTTTCTTCATTACATCAAAAACAGTTTTTTCCAATTTTCTCTGTAAAGAGTAAATCCACACATCTCAAATTTATGGACGTAGTGTGTTTACGCAAACTTCATTTATATTTAAAATTAGGAGAATTTTTATTTAATTGTTTCTGAGAAAATTGAAATGGTTCATTGAAAAAACTGGTACATTGATGGCCACTCTCCCCTATTTCAATTATTTTTTTCAATTTTGAATTAATTTGATCATTTTAGAAATATTTTTCTTGGTTGTTAATCATTATTCTCATTTTCTAAAATTATTTTCTAAGATTTTTAAGTATTTTTCTGAAAATTCAAATATTTTCTTCCATTTTTAATTATTTTCATTTATTATCAGAATTTCAGATTTTTTTTAATTAATTATCGTAAATTTCAATTATTTTTAGCTTTCTTTCAGACTTTTCTCCAATTTTTAGTTTTTCTCATATTATAAAATTAATTTCTAAAATTTTTCAAGTAATTTTCTCAAATTTCTATTATTTTCTTCAATTTTTATATATTTTTATTTGTTTTCATAATTTCCAAAAAATGTTATTAATTATTGTAAATTTCAATTATTTTTAGCATTCTTCCAGTCTTTTCTCTAATTTTTAGTTATTCACATTTTCTAAAATTATTTTCTAAGATTTTTAGGAATTTTTCTAAAATTTCAATTTTTTTCTTTAATTTTTATTTATTTTCTTTTTTTTTTAATTGATTTCTAAGATCTTCATGTATTTTTTTCAAATTTCAATTATTTTTTCTTTATTTAAAAAAAATTCTGTAGTTTTTTCAATTATCACACTTAAATATCATTTATTTGTTACAACTTATCATTGTTTGTATCATATTTTAATTATTTTCGTCAAGTTTTAAAATTTAAAAACATTTTTCAATTATTTTCCAAAATCTATTTCCTTCAATTTTCAATTCTTTAAATTTGTTTCATAATTTCAAAAATTAATTATTATTTATCTGACTTTTCAATTATTTCATTATTTATATTATTTTTTATATTTTTTTTTTCTCGTTCTTTTTTATAATTGCCGAAAATTTTTACTTATTTCTATTTAATTAAAACTTGTTCTGTTCAATTTTAAATTGTTTTTATCTTTTTTCATTTATTTTATTTTATTTTTTTAATTTATTTATCTCAATTTTTAAACATGTTTTTTCAATTTTCAATTATTTTCTCTAATTTTTCATTATTCAATTTTGTTTTAATTTACTTTTAAGATTCTCAAGTATTTTTCTCAAATTTTAATTATTTTCTTTATGTTTAAAACATTTTTATGATTGTTTAAATTACTTTCCCCAATTTTTAATTGATTTAATTTTTTTTCAATTAGTTTTCAAAATTTGCAATTATTTGTTTAATTTCAATTATTTTTTGCAATTTTTTTTTAATTCTAAAATATTATAAATTTTGTCCTAAATAAATATTTATTTTATTTATATTAACTGATTTTTAAATATTATATTTAAAATATTTATTTTTCTTATTAGATAAATAGTATTTACCGATTTTTTATATTTATTATTGTATTTTATAATTTGAAAATGTGTGAGAAACTAATCGCGCGCTTGCGCGCGTTTTATTTTGCTAGTAATGTTAAATATACTTTTTACTAAATTCGTCCCTTCAATCAGTATTTGTATCGAATAATATATTGTCAAATATCGACAAATCATAAATACATTTTTCATGCACTAGGTTAAAATTAAAATTAAAAAATGTAAGAAAAAAAAATGTTGTTACATATACAATAAGTTTTGAAATTTTTTTTAGAAACTGGAGAATTTGATCTTCAAGTTACAACCTATTGACAGCGTTAGAAGTTCATTGATGTGGTGCAGAAAGGAAGATACAGACCCGAAGAGGGCGTCCCTCATTTCCCTCTGAATTTCCGTAAAGCAGATGAAAGACGGAAGCAGATCAGGATGCTTGTTATTCGCCACCAATCATCGCCCCTCGTAGTCATCTTCAATACCGGAAACTGTCATGTAGGATGAGACACCCGAAAATTGGTAACTGTCGAATCACTTGAGATAAAATAATTCTCCATTTAATAATTTAATTAACTGCTAATTTCTTTTCAATCAAAACTCAACCTGATTTTAATTTATGATATTTTTTATTTTATAACTATTACCCTCAAAATGAAAAGTAATTATGAATTACATTTTATTTTTATTTTATTATTCAAGTAAAATTACGCCTGTAAAAAAAAATTAAAAAACAAGATTTATAATGAGCTGTGTAAGAAGTAATTGTTTAACCTCTGATCACGATTAAGCAATTATTCATAATCAATATATCACCGGAATATTCACAATTAACAAAATATTTGAGACTTAAGACTTTAAAATCAAGGGTGTCAACTAAGTAACGTTTAATTCATAAATTTCTATTATTTATTTAATTTTTATTTATTTAACAAAATTCATTTCATTTTCACTTATCAGTTTAATAACTCAAGAGCATGAATGACTTCCGGAAATCTGGTTGCGGGTTTGAGGTTAGAAATGCCATTATAAGATCAGATTAATTTACATGAATTGCCTTGATTACGGCAAATAATTTTTATTAAACACAAAATAGAGCAATTACATAAATTAGTTTTGATAAATTTCACTGGTTTTGGACTCGATATAATCTAGATTTTTCCATCCAGAACGACTAACCACGTTTTCCGGAAGTTAACATTATTCAATCAGTTGACTCTTTTGGGCCACTCTTTTGTGTAAAAAAAGAAAGGCTAACCTCCTCTACGACAGTCGACAGAGCTTTTTCCATATTTCGGTATTTAATAATTAACGAAACAAGTAACTATTTAAAATATACAAATAAAACTGTAGGATAATGCGTCTTTTAATTTTACTATATGACATTCGAAACAAGAGTGAGGAAGAACCGTCAGCATTTCTTGACTTCGATTCCTCCAGCCAATCACGTAATTTTGGTTTCACTCACGTGATGGTACGTCTGCCGAGTTGGAAAACCGTTGAAGAAACTAGTCGTTGAGGAGCCCCGGCAGCTGCCATTCTGTACACTGGAATAATACATTGGGAAGAGATGTGCAATATAACCAAAATCCATAACAAAACCCTCTCTCCCAATTTTAAGAGCTAGAGTCCACTCTTGGAACCAAATAAACCGAAATTCCACAATTTCCAAAATCACAGTGGCGCACTCAAAAGACTAAGCACCCGCTGTCGATTCCCTCTTGTCCATTAAACAATTTAGTTGCTCATAAAACAAAGAAATAAATAAATGTAATTAATATTCAAATAAAAGAAATTAATATAGTGCTCTTTCCCAGGTATTTTGACTCCTGTTCACAACAGACAAAACTAAAGTGAATGTGAGTCAAAAAAATTTAGAACAAAATTAACAAAGAATATAATTCCAAAGGAAAAGAATTTAATGCATTGATAATAATCTTCAATAGTAATTTTCAAGAATTTGATGTAGTGTAGAGAACTAGTCAGTGTATTTCAGCTAGACTACGGAGACTCTTAAAACGACCTATAACCAATATGTAGTAGCCTCTAATTAGATTATATTTAACTAGACTATTTTACTAGAAACCGAAGATGCCATTTTCCTACCTCAGTTCAATAATTATCTCAAGAGGGAGAATCGAGTCTAAATTTTCCGCTGTAATAACTAATCAGGAGCGGCAATATTGAATCTTACAATAGGACTTCCGAGAACCTAGTTGTATCCTTGAGTACATGGTAGACATTCACATCGAAGACTAAATAGACAATATTTAGCGCCATTCTTGTGCATCAATCTAAAGAGGAGCACCTTTATTAATTTAGTAAACAAATTTAGTGTGAACAAACGAGAGCTTCCAATATAACTACAAGGATTCTTGTAGTTTGGCCTGGATTTTTTTTAGGAAGCTTAGAACCAGTGTAGCGTTTTCGTAAGAGGACTCGTATATAATTTCTACTACTGATCAGTGACAGCTACACTTTAGAGACCGATTACCAATCTTTTAGTTTTTCGGCTGAAAAGAATAAAGGAACTCTTTGATGGTGACTCTACAATACACTCAAGAGTTCGTTAGGTAGTCTCCACAATAAAACATAAGCGGAACGTGAACAGACTAACGCGGACAAATTAAATTAAATTTCTGATTGTCTGTGGGTTTGTCATTTGCTTTCCTCGAATCTGCTGGTTAGAAATCGGAGACTAAAAGGTTTTTATTTACTTGGCAGGATGCAGTAATAAATACTTTGGTGTACCGCAGACGAGTGATGCATATTTCTGTCGACAATACCAACTGTTGTGCGTGCAAACAATTCCTGGAAACACTTAGTCATATTCTAATTGCGTGCCCGCAGTACGCATGTTTCAGATATATTGAAAAACGCAATGCTGCGCTTAAGGTTTTGTATTATCACCTTCGGCACCAATATGGTATAGATAAGGAACCTATCTGGCCGTATGATCAAGGTTATTAGAAGTCTGTTGTGAAAAATGATCAGTGTAAGATCTACTGGGATTTTTCGGCACCTGTTGAGAGCAATATTACTCAAAAGGAGAATGAGAAACGGACAAAGTATCAAGACCTACTGTTTGAATTGAGTAGAATATATGCAGGCTACAAGGTCCGATTAATTGTGCTTATACTTGGTAGTTTGGGAAGGATGCGAGCTTCATTTGTGAGCCAATTAAAGAAGATTCCTAGCTGCAAGCATCAGCTTGATGCTTTGGTCGCGTTGGCGGTTCACATGCAAAAGGCTGTTCTTCTGAACTCTTTCAATTTGATTAGGCAGCACTGTTCATTATAAGATCCTATTCAGTAGCTCTAAAAAAGCAGCCAACAAACTTTTTGACCACCGCTTAAGAACACCGACGGCTATGGATGAGAACAACGGTGCAAGAAATAATAATAACAACTCTATTAAATGAATCACGCTTTTGCGCACCCTCCAGAACAGATGGAGCAATAGCGGATTAGAGTAAGTAAAGCAAGAATGGGAAAGTTTTTAGTGAGATATTGCTACAGGACGTGATCGAGTCCCGCACAAACAGGTACATAAATACATCTTTTTCTCTTCTAAACTTGTTTTGAAAAAAATAATTAAATTTCATGTCAACTGCCTAAGAACATCGTCGGCAATGAACATGAGGACCCAAAAAACCGAATGTTGAAACTGTAGCGAGTAAAAGAATTATGCTTTTTCTCACCTTCCAGGACGCAATTAGCAGAAGTTGATTAGAGTATGTAAAGCAAGAATTGGGGGAAGTTCTTTTAGTTCGGTATTATCACACTACGTGGTCGAGTCCCAGGCGAACAAGTGCATAAATGCATTTTCTTTCTCTCCTATACTTGTTTTGGAAAAGAAAAAAAAATTAAAAATAATTAATCAGCCAGCTTGGCTCAGCACTTAGATGACGATTACAGAACATTGTGAAGATGCTTCATTAAGTTGATAGCTAGTGGTTCCGTTATGGAATAGTAAATCATTTTTGTGTCTTTTTTGTCTTTTTTTTAGAAAATAGATAAGATCTCTTATAATTCATAAATTTTCCAATATTTTTTAAAAAATTAAGTAAACTTTGTTACAATATATGTACAAAAACAGATTCACTACAATTCACGTTTTAATGGGTAGAAAAACGATAAGGAAGATGGAAGAGGAAGAGATAAGAAGAGAGGAGGTGGAAATTTTAAGAAAGAAGCTAGAAGAGAAACTGAAAGAACTTGGGTGTCTTCCACACAACCAAGCAGAGTTCAGAAAGAGATTTGAAAACAATGGCTAATGTATAGGTGTTAAACTATCTAATAGAAGAACTCCAAAAAACGAAAAAGGGAAAGTTAGTAGCATTATTCATAGACTTTAAGTCAGCATTTCCGTCGGTAAACAGAGGCAGGCTGTGAAAAGTTTTGAAAGAAAGGGGAATAGATTAAAGTGTAATTAAAAGGATAAAAGAGGTATATGAAGACACGAGGGTAAGAGTGAAGGTAGGAGAGAGGAGGATGAGAAGGCTATATGACTAATGATGAGTAAATGCTAGAAGTATGGAAGAGAAAAAGATTTATGGGTGAATGTGGAAAAATCGAAGTTAATCAGATTTAGGAAAAGAGTGGAGGGGGTGCAATAGGGATGGAAACTGAATGGAAAGATGGTAAAGGAAGTTAAAGAATTTTGTTATCTGGTATATTGGTTTGAATGCAAGGGGGAAAGCAGATTGAATGTCAAGAAAATGTGTGAGAGAGTGGGAAAGGTAATGGGACAAGCATAGGGGATAGAAAAGAGAAGGTTTGGGAATAATTGGAAGAAAAGAGTTCGATGTTTGACTTGCTAGTGTGGTCAGTGATGAGTTACGGAGTGGAAGTGTAAGTATGGAAGGAGGAAAAGAGTGTGAAATGAATGCATGAGAAGCACCTAAGATTGACGATGAAAGAAAGTCAGAATTGTCCAGAGTATATGCTAAGAGATGAATTACGAAGAGAAAGAATGATGCTTAGACAGAGAAAGAGAGCATGGATGATGGAGGAGAGATTAAGACAATGAAAGGGAAGCAGGATTGTGCAATTATGCCTGAATCAGATTGAGGACAGAGCCTAGAGAGGGGACACAGGTATATCGGAATGGAAAAAAGAAAGGAGTGATGCGCGGAAAGAAGAGTAAGGAAAGTATCTAAGAAAAATAAGGTAGAGAGGTGGGAAAAAATGGAGAAGTCGAAGTATAACAAGTGGTATAAAATGGTGAAAAGCGAAAGAGCACCTGAATGTTTACAGAGAATGAAAAAAGAGTGCAAGTGGAATAGAGTGTTGAGGTTCAGAATGGGAGAAGGGATGAATGCGTGTAAATATTGGAAGGATAAGGACGAGAGAAAATGTAGAGTGTGCATGTATGAAGAGGAGGACTGGGGGCATGTGTTGGATGTGTGTATGGTAGTTGAGGATGTGGAAAGAAGTTTGGGAGAGAGAGTGTTAGAGATTTTGCATGGAAATGGAAAAGGAGAGAAATTTATGAGAGAATTAAAGAATAAGTAATATAACGAGATTTTTCATTAATCTTTTTAATTAATTAATTAATAAATAAATATATTTAAATATTTCTCCCAAAAATAAAACCTCGTTATAATTTGTGGCTTCTCAACGTCTTTCCGACATTTCTCTTTATAAAAGTTAATTGTTTCTAAACTCGAAACTTTATCCGTAAAATGGACATCGGATGCGTCAGACAATAATTAAAGTGAATTTAATTATTGTCGCTCCAAATTTATCGAAAACTTGAGATTAACTTAGAATAAAAATGTCACCAGCTAGCTCATCTGGTGCGGAGAGGGGTGTGAGTCGGAGAACGAACGAATTCTCCGAAATTCTGCCATGCTTTCTGGAAAATTAGCCTGAACCTCCCTTTGATTCACCGAAATAAAAGTACCACAAAATAAATAAGCAAAATCATTTGATATAAGATTAATAATATTTATTTAAAAAACTAGTTCATGAGAATAGAAATGTTAGTCATTACAAAAATAATTCTTAACAGAAAATATTACAACTTATTATTCAATTCGTGGATTTTCCTCTCTTAGGGAGGTGAGAAACCGGTTCTTAAGCAAATAACTCATCCCGACAGGAAGACAATTTAGGTTTACTAGAATTAAACTTGATTTTACCCGAACTGATTCGGGCTGAAGCACATGGCGATTTCAAATTCTTTACAAATAATGATTAAATTAGTAGCGAGCCGCTTACCATAGAAAGAAGACTCGCCGTGACAATCGCCAGCCAATAACACAATAATAATCAAGATCTAATTAAATAAAACAAATTTACTTTCGTAAAACTCCCGCCAACATGGCGGCAAAGTATAAACATTTTCTATTTAAAATTATAACCGTTCTGCTTGACGGATCAACCAGGAAGGAAGATGGTAGCGATAATTCGGGGGCTCGTCATGTGCCTTCCCCCTTCTTTCCCCTTGAGTCATCCTTCCTTCTAATCGGTAATTACGAATCAAACTTATATTTGATTCGTACAGATGTCCCTTGCTGTGCGATTTGGCCCCGTTGCTTTTCGCCAAGAGAGTTTCGAAGAGCGGGAATCTCATCCGCTCGACGCCCTCGGTGTACAGCCCTCAGCTGCGCTCTTGGCGAAACCTGGCGCGACGCTGGCAACCTCTTGTGGACATTCCTCCACCCACTTGGGGGGTATTGCGTAAACAAACAAAATATAAAAACAATAAATAATCAGATCTTCAACAATAAGAATGACTTCCTTCGAGCATGGAACCTTCAAACCGACTTTCTCAACCCCATAATGGGAGCAAAACCCAACGGTTAACATAAATATAAAAATACATAAATTCCTTAAAGACTAATTTTGCTCCCTGGTTGAGTATTTTCGCGATTGGCTCCTTCAAGAGTTGGTCGAAACCAAAGATAACGTGTCAGAAAGATTCTGCCACGTTATAGTAAGAAAAGGTGGAATAATGAAGAGGCCAAGAATATTTTGAAGTAATTGGAAATTAAAGAATCGTGTTAAAAATAAAAATATATTTAAAGGTAATGGGAAACGGAAGCCCTGGCACAGAAAAAAGCAATTTAGAGAATTTAAGAATTTTATAAGCGTTTGTGGATAAGATAACGTTAGTTTAAGTGTAAATTAGGTTAAGATACAATAAGTTTGTAAAGAATATGTAAAGGGAGCGGTGGCCCTCGAACCCGTAATAGGAGAGTAAATAAAGTATGTATATTTATTCTTTTCATTTTTTCAAAAATCAAGATGTTATCAAATATTGTCGACAAAATTATATAGGTAATAACAAAAATATTGTTGTTCTAAAAATAGAAAAAATTTTTATAGTTGTTGAATTTTATCTTTAATGGGTTCAATGTGTGTATTAATTTCAACTAAAAAATTATTTTTTGTGGGATTTTTAATAAACAGTGCCTGATGAGGTTGACAAATTTAGTTAACAAAACGTTGCCAATGGAAAAAATAAAAAGTTTCGTCTAGTGTTTTATCCTTAATCCTTCCCAAAATCAAAAAATTTTCTCTGCACGTTCAAAATAATTTTCATCGTTTGAAGCACACAACAGATTCACGAATATGAAATTTGGAGCAATATTTGCTTGACTTTAGAGCCAACGGCAATATGTTTTCGAACTGTTAATGGTACACTTTTTGTTTTTTGACAAACTCATTACAGTTTACGGCGCAGTTTTGAAGCTCTAGGAAATTCCAAGCAAAAAGGACGAGTAAAATGGGACAAGGAAATGTGTTCAGGTTGACGTAAATATTACAAATTCGTTTAGTTTGAAATCTGAGCTGATCATTTAAGCGTAATATCACGAAATCATTTGACATTATAAACATTTTTTTCGTGTTTTTTTTTAATGCAACTTCAGTTTTATTATTTACTTAAAATTGCACATTTGACATTTGGTGGGTTGTTTGAATTTTAGTGACACAAAAATTTCTGAAAATAATATCTCGGCAATCCACGAAGAAAATCAACGAAAAGTTTGTGATTCTTGTGGAGAAAAAATTGTTCTGAAACTCCCTAGCTTTAAGACCAACGTGAGTTTGAGTTTATATTAACTGATTATAGTAAATAATTGAATATAACCGATGTCAAATGTGTATTAAAACTTATTTTAATAACACTATGGAGAAGACTAACTTTAAAGAGCAATAACAAAGTTTCTATTGCAATTATGGTTATTTGACCTGTCTACTAGTATCTTAGAAGTACCAGAATATCTTATAACCTAGAGAGCCTTGTTATTGCTTCAACTAGAGAGTTTCATCTTATCACAACATGAACTTTGAGAAGCTCTCACTCTTTTTTTATTTCCAGTTTCTTCCTTTATGACACAAACTTGAATACAAAATTGCCAATATATTCTAACTTTCTAACAAGTTGCAAGCAATAATAATAGATAAACACTTATAAATCACAAAATTTGATTCCTTTTGCTATTATTATCTTTAAGACAGATTTAGTTTTTAATTCACCTAATC
This sequence comes from Ganaspis brasiliensis, assembly GCA_037103525.1. NCBI lineage: Eukaryota > Metazoa > Arthropoda > Insecta > Hymenoptera > Figitidae > Ganaspis > Ganaspis brasiliensis. The sequence continues at coordinate 1,022,682 of JAZKLR010000276.1, read as the reverse complement.
AACAATTCCCATTAAACTATTATTTGCTAAAATTTAGTTACAATAAACTGGAAATAAAAATAACCATTTAGATTTTGTCTTCTTCTCTTCTATTTCATTATAAGCAAAGACTTTTCAAAAAATATTTTTTTACATCTAATGAATGTTATTTTTCTTTCAGTGTACTTGAGCTGTTGAGATAAGTTTGCAACGCAGAATAATTACCGAAAATTCCTATTGTTAAGCAGCCCCAAGATTCTGACCACATTCTGTTTAACTAGTGAAGTGGAGTGAAATTAATCCAGCCTCTATTTAGATTACGACTTCGAATGCTAATTAGAATTTCAGCTTCGCTACTTTACTAAATCGTTGGCAATCAAAGTCTTCGTAATTAGGAAACATCTAGAAACAGGTAAATCGTATTTCTCAATAAATATTATTTTCATTAGGTAAATTTACAGAAAAATAGTCATCATCAAATAATGAATATTTTTAAAAACCCTTGTGTCTGATTTCAGATTTTAGTAGTAAAAATAACCATACCAAATTTTCTTTAAATCCGTTAAAGCGTTCTAGTGTTATCGTCTTACAAAAAAACTACATCAAAACACACACACATACACACATGCATCCGAACATTTGACCAAAACTCATATAACACTCTTCTAGAAAAAGGAAATTTAATTTGAAGCATTTAAAAAAATTTGTAAATTTGAACGAATGTTTCCTCCATGAGGAAGCAATAAAAAGAATTAATAACTTTTATTTTTGTACATTACAAAATAATTAATACAATTTTTTAAAATAGTAAATAAATTATTATAATTAAAAAGGAAAATAATTTTCTAATTGCGCTTTAACAATTTTTAAGTACCGTTTTCCTTCTGTTCATTGTCTGCAGGTTTTTTATAAGATTATTTTTCTGAGAATTGTAAACTATTTCCTTTAGTACTGAAACTTAAAAATGCCAGAAGCATTTTAGGAATTTTCGCCTTGTTGCAATATTATGAACGGAATTTACGCCAAAGTCTCGGGCTCTTATCGTTATCATATACTGCACCTTATTTCAAGTTGCCATCGGCTGTGTTGAATCTGGTGTATTACAGAGGGTGCAAGTACTAACACTAACATGATTTATAAAACGTAAAGAGCTTGAAATATCCATCTTCTGCACAACAAAGTCCAAATATCCTTTCAGAATTTACAACAAAGGAATTTCAGTTACTACTAAAATCTTTTCAGCTCTAAGAAACACAAATTGCTCCATTTTCTAAATCAGCACAATTCAAAAAGTTATTTCACTAAATTGATAAAATACAAACTTGGCAAAAATTAACAACAGTTCTTTCGTGTTTTGACTCCATCGAAAAATATGTGATTTTAAAAATATGGATAATTTAGATGCAAGATATCTAACTATATTTTAAAATTGAAAATGAATATAAAACTTCATTAGGTAAAGAATTTTCGAAATTTAATTTGATCTGGTGTTTTATTCCGATCCGAAGATTCCAATTAAATCAAAGAGTCCGACAGGACAAAGAAGATTGTATTTCATACAGGATCCATTGCGTCCCACTTGTTCAGCATCGAAAATATCCTGGTGTAGATTTTCTTTTTGAGAAGACGAAGGTCTGTAAATTAAAATACAGAAATTTTAAATTCGTTTTAATTATTTTTCCATTTTAACATTTTATTTATCTATAAATTGTAATCTTCACAAAAATACCGAAGATTAAAAGCCTTAATTTAAATTAGAGATATGAAGTGCAAATTGTTGAATTTACATTTTTACCTACATTTTTACTCTTATAGTCTTTTTCTCGTTTTTTTATACTCTCTCTAATTTTAATAGAATTTTCTGACAAAGGTAAGTTAAAAGTAACTTTAAGGAAAACCTCTTGAATTTTTTCACATTTTCCTTCATTTCCTAAGAAAAGCCGAGCGCGTTGTCAAGACCGGTGACTTGCCAGGGGGCCCATTTTTTTATTCATGCGTCCCTGGCTCGAGAGTTTATCCACACGTGAGTACACACACTTGTACGAATTGTGTCGAGATTTTCACTCCCACTGACGCTACTATTCGCTTTAACCAAATTTGCTTTTCTTTGTGTACTTTACCTGACAATTTAGTCTGCCTCTCCTTTTTCCCCACTAACCCCACCCGTTTTTTCGCCCATACCCTTTGGCTTTTTAAATTGCAAGTATAATTTTACAGGTTTCGTAGAATTCACCCTAGACTTCATCTAAAGAAAGTATTCCATTGTTGCCGCAACCACGAGAAAAATAAAACGTCAACAGATCGGAGAAAGATAACAGTGTGTGGCTCTAGAAACAAATTAAAGGTAAAATTGGAATAATATTTCACTGCAGATCTTGAAATGGGTTTCTGTTTTCATTAAACTAGAAATAACGTGGAGTATAGAAAAGAAATTTCAAAGAATAATGGCAGAAAAATTATCCGGTTTTTTTCAGCGATTTTTAAAACAAATAATTCTGTAATTTTGCCAGAAGTCTCGGAAAATTAAATTTGTTAATAACAATTTCACTATGAATGGATACAAACTAGAAAATTGTACATTTTTAGCGAAATAATTATTTTACAATCTTCGTTATATTATAACGTATATATAACTACAAAAGACTTCTAGATCTTTTGATTTGGGAATTACGCGTGAACACAGCGAGATATTATGTACTATGACGCATTCTTTCACATTTTGTTTAATGTTTAAAATCTAAATATACAATTAAATTTTTGATCAAAACAGTTAAACAATACAAAAACAAAATTCTAGCGCTAAGTTATTTAAATGAGAAATAACTAAACAAAGCAATAGAGTAATGAAACTAATCCAATTACTCTATTTGTTAAACAAAATTTAAACCAACAAGCCAAGACTAACCAGTTTTCCGGAGAGTGGGGGATAAGGAGCAGCACAAACTGAATTTTAAATTTTGGGTACACTATAAAAAAGCATATTTATGAAATGATCAAAAGATTACAAGAAAATGGTCGGCCACATGAAACGGCCATTTACAAAAGACGCGTATTGAACACTGACTCTAAATGTAATGTTTATTTGGAGATCGACTCCATCAAAAATAAAACAAAATTAATTATTGGATCTCACCTGGGATGGCTTACCCCCACTAATGGAGCCCCTTCTGTAATGTTGATTACATGTTTATAAAGTTTTGACACTTATTATACAAGAAACCGACCAGACTGTCGAACACACCAGTTTAGAATACCGATGACAGCGAGAACGCCTCGTCGACAAGTTCATGTGTAGCGACACATGCGCCACGGTGCCGCTCTCATAAATCAAATTTTAAAGTTCTCAAAGTAGCATTACCCGCGGATGGAAAGATCGACCGGCAATTGACCGAGAAGTGTGATTCAGGTGTAGTGGTAGCGGCGCTGACGTCAAGCGCTACAAGAAGATGGCTGCCACCAGTCTTTTGACAGTTTATAAACACGACTGACAACATCATCTTCAGATTCTGACAGTCTTGAGAGAACGGGACTCTTATCCGGACCCATGTGCCAGGACAATCCCACGACGACCACCTCCTCGACCATTATTTTGTAAAAAAAACTCCACGTTAGAGTTAAGAGCATGTGAAAAGAAAAATGCGAACATTTATTATTTATCGCACAAAACAAATAATTGTCCGATCTGACAAGTTGGTAGGTAAGAACCGGAAGTTCAAATAACAATATTATTTCAATATTTCAATACAAAGTCAAAATAGACATAAATCTTAATTTAACAAAATCTTAAATTCGACAATAATCAAAATAAACTTTTGAATCTTAAATATTTAATAAAATTAAATAATGTAAACTCAAAATAATATTAGGCACAAATCGACAAGTTTACATTTAGACTGAACAATAGCCTGGAATTGATGCCAGACTAGTGTGTAAAAATTTAATTGAACAATTAATACACCATTATTATGTTTTTGAATTCATTTAAAAATATTGTGCGAGGTAACTTTTTACCTCGTCACAGTACGTAAATATTGTAACGATCTTTTTACTACTCAACAAGCTCTAAAAACTGAATAAGTTTTTCTAATTTTACCTCACACGTTTGGGCGATATTTGGTAACGATATTTTTAATTCTAAAAGCTTTGTAAACTTTAGACTCATGATACTCTAAAATCTTACTTGCAGTAAATCCATATCAAATAAACGAAACAAATCTCTAGATTCCAAAAGCTTAAACCTAACTTAAAATTTTTACCAATCTCTCCACTTTTAACTCGATATCTAATTCTATAGTAGTCTTACAAATAAATCCTAAATACTGAAAGTAAACTGAAACCTCTTAATCTCTAAAAGACTTTAATCAAGGACACTCTTACTTCAAATAAACCAAAATACTCTATCGTTACATCTGCAAACTAGTTTCCAGCTAAATTTATTTAGGCGATCCCCGGTAAACGCCAGTCAATTTTTGTATCGTCGGTATTGTTAACCGGACTAAAACTCCAATAATCTCAGAAGCAAAAATCACAATTGAACTCAAAGAAACATAACTAAGATCGACTCGACAAAAGAATTAATAACAAGATTTTAAGCACGTAACAGTATTGCTCAGTTAGTCAAGTTGTGGAGAGAGTGTCGGGATCACAAAAATTAAATAAATCTTGCGGGAATGGAACAACAGACCGCAACTGTAATTGACACTTAAACTGAAGGTAACTCAGGAAATCTGTAACGAGAATTCGATTACGAGAACCAAAGCGGAAAACTGTAGCTTACGAAAAGGACGATATCGGGATTCGCTCATAGACTTAAGGTGTTCACTCGATGACGATTTGGTAGCAAGAGAGCGATTCTGATTCACACACAAATTTATTTATTATTCGGGGATCACGTGACAAGATCTTTCTGGTGCTTTTACCAATTAGTAAGTGCTTCGCCTTATAGATTGCGTTAGAATTTCTCAAAATTACTATGCACTAAATTCAAATTCTAATGACTCTAAACTAAAGCGAGAAATCCCTGGTAGTTGGTTCTCCTGGGATCCAGATTGTGACAGGGTAAAAATGTAGTTTTCACAGTAGGATAAACGTGGCGATTCACTCACGAAGGCCTGCTGAAAGCTTTCTTCCTCAGAAGACGACACATTGCCCAAACAAGATCTGTAAATTCACAAAACAAACTAAATCCCCAAAAAACTAAACCCTGTAATGTCACAATCTAAACCCCTTCTAAGTGGAGAGCCAGTATCTCAACTGGAATTGTGCCAATCTACTGAAAAGTCCCAAAAAACTTCAGCATAAACTTTAACACGGAATTAATCTCAAACTGAATGTCAGGAGAAGCAAAAAGCAACAAAAACTCAACAGTAACTAATTCTTGAAAACACTGAACACACATCATATAGTGTCGACTCCCTCGATTATAAATTAAAAAATTGAAATTGGTGGAGTCAGTTCTCTGACTGTATTGTTATCGGCACTATGTCGATTTTTTCATTTCCCAGTGTGTGTGTGTGTTCAAAATAGCCAAGCGGCTACCTTGTAAAATATCATTGTAAAGTTTCTTACTTTATATAATAAATTTTGTACCATGTTAAACTGATGACCTCGAAAGTTTTCTTTGATTAAGTGTTGTTCCTTACCAACCCACTAGTTACGTTCATGACAAGCTGGTGTATATTTATAATGAATTCAATCTCTTTTAATTTTAAAATCACGATAAATAAGGAAATTAAGTTATTTTTCACAGTGGTTTTGGTATCAAAAATTTAAAATTACTTGGAGCAACACGACCAAGGATTAGCTTGGTTAATTGAGCGATGTATGATACTAATTAATTAATTAAACATTTATAAAGAGAAAAATGAAAATGCATCAACATTTAAAGTTAAAAAACTAAGTATAAATTTATTAAAAATTAGATACAACATATAAAAAAAGATTTAAAAAAAAAGAAAGACACATAAAAAGACCCTATTTATGTGAACTAATCCTATTAATTTAATAATAAACCTAATAATAAACCAAAATTTTATATTGAAATAATATTTTGGAAAAAATAATATTTTATATCAAATTATTCTATTTAAACTATTGTTGTCCGTTTTCAGAAGCAGTTAAAGTAAGTAATGAATTATAAAAATAATTATGCTACAATTAATATTTCATATCGACATAATATGTCTATCTCTGAAAAGTTTTAAATTATATGCAGATTGGTTTAAACTGAATTGGATGAGAGCCAATCTTCGTATCCCAATAGAATATGAATTTATTTTAATTTAGACGACTGTAATTGCTTTTTTTCATTTGTAAGAATAAAAATATCTCGAATTGCAAATAATTAATATTGTTAAAATATCATAATTTTCAATTATACAAAAAAACAGAATTTAGTATAAATAATAAAAGTAATATTTCCTTTGAATATGTTTTTAGTTTTATATAAGTCTATCTTGTATTCTTTTATTTATGTAATTTATTTCTAACACTAATAACTAGTTCAGAAATTGCAAAGTAAATAAAATAAAATCCAATTTAAACGATTGAAATGTCTTCATTTAATAAAAGGACAAATATAGAGTTAAAAAAGAAAATTTCACAAAGATTCGTGGAAATTAAGTTTCAGAAAATCAGGTTCGATTTGTTCCAAGATATTTCTAATTAGATTTCGAGTTGTATAAATAAAGACAACAGAAAGGACAATAATATCATTTGGAAAGGAGGAAGTTTTAACCCAAACTGAATCTTCCATAACCATTTCCTTCTCGAAAGATTATCTTTAAAGGGAGAAGGTTTAGAAGATAATTCTTGTGGAAACTCACGTGAAAAGAACATGAAATACATCTCCCAAGACTCCATTGTGTCGCAGAGACTGCTCGGACGTTTCACAGATTGACCTCAACAGACATCCTCTTCCAGAAAATCCAGCACTAAAAATACCATATAGTTTTCATTATTTATCTCCTCTACTACTTAAATTTTCAGCAAGTTTATGACCTGCTAAACTAGCTCGACAGATGGTAAGGACACAGAATTATCAACCACATTTACGTATTTTCCATATTCAATTCAACTCTTCTCTTATATGGACTTGTTTATTGGATTACATTTCAATTACTGGAACAGTCCTCCATTCTACTCGAAATTTATATTCACTTCCGTTAAATACAGGCAATGTTTAGTTTTGATTTGCATAATGTGAATTCGAAATCAGTAAAGGAAAATTGACACTACTCCAATTACAACAATCATTAAGAAATTATGGCTTAAAAAAGAACTACAATTGTAGGCATTTTGTGTCTTTAAATTACATTACTATTATTCCTATTTCTATAGCGACAAATTAAAAAATTAAAACCCTTCTACTCCGCAATTTGTCTATATTTAGGACCAAAATATAAAATAATATAAAATATAAATTCATAAAAATTTAATCAGCACCCTTTTAGAAATTTAAATGTAGGCAATTGTTAAATAATTATAATAAACGACGGTTTCTTTAATTTTAAACATTTTTCAAGGCCTCGTAACCTTCAGAGATTTTTTCAATAAAATTAAAATTGTTGTATACAACATTTTTAGTTAATTGAAAATAAAAAGTGAACCTTATTTATATCTCAAACTGTCGGTAATATTTTGAGTGACATCAGGCTTAGTTCGTGTTTATATTATTTAATGCTTTCATATTATTATTAAGAAAGCAATGTTGCAGACGAGCTAATTTGCGTTTTTATATAGTTGAAGGAAATAAAAATAATTTGACAAAATGAGCAAAAAAGGGCAGAAGTATTTTCAAAGTTTCCTACTATTTCTTACTAGGCTATTAAAGTTTAAATTGAACTAAGTAGCAATAAAATTAGTTTTACCTTTCGAATTTATTCTCCATGAGTCCATAAATGGTTTTTCTGTCAATGCTCCTTTTTTTCCTTTGAGGATAGGATTCAACCCAGGGACTAAAATCAGTTAGGTTGTTTGGAAGACCGTAAGTGGCTTCGAAAAAGTAAGACAGCGAGATTGAGTTTTGTGGAGCTTCTAATGGTACAGCTAATGCAAAAAATAACTGCAAAAGTGGACTTTTTTCTATTAATCTAATTCAATATTTAAGATGTTAATTAGCTATGTAAAAATATCAATATAAATAAATAAAAATACTTACGCCCATTGTACTTGTGGGTGGAAACGTCAGGGCTCTAATTGGTCGGTGAAGAATGTTCGCCATTTCTGAATTTTGATTTTTGCTCCAAATTTTTGAAACATTTAACAACGTATTAATTACGAAAAATCTAAAATAAAAATGACTTCTTACTTAATTTACAAGGGAGCATAATTAATATATAATAAAAAGGAATCGAACGAAAAGAACAAAATTAAGTGAATAAACTTTGAATACGCTGTCGGAATTTACATACATTTACATAATTTATTATCAGAACAGTTTCCAATCGTTGTGAATTGGCAGAGAAAAAGGAAGTCGGATTAAAAAGAAATCTTACGTAATTGGTCGTTGAAACATTTTTTTAGAAATGTATCTGTCATCTGAAGAGACGAAATTTCTCAACTGATCTTCTTTCAGAGAATCAGTCTGACCAGTATTCGTTTCTCGATTGTACAGTTATGAGAGGTTTGCGTTAAGTGAAGTGTACATAATAACTTTTGGTAATAATTAGCTGCTTTATTCGGACAGTTTGTTACATTCGCTTAACCGAAAAAAAGTCAAGAAAAATTCAATTTCACTCGCTATTATGAAAAGTTGGTCGATTTCATTTTTCTTCGCGTATATAACCTTATGGAGTTTGTGTTCAGGATCTGGAACCACTATAAAATATGATATCGGTGATCTTCTCAGGAAGAAAAGGCATTTGCTCTTTCCAAACCCCCGAGGCAGTGAGACTAAGGTTCAAGTACGTCTTTCATCTTATATTTTATATAATGAATATCTGAGAATTGAATATTGAACATTCAAGAGATTTACCAATATTTTCAATTTGCTGAATGACTGCCAATTTTTTAATGGGATTCTAAATAGATACATGAGTATTATATGTTACTTATTCCGTTTAACGAATACTTCATACTGGAAATATTATATTTAATCTGATTTAAAAATAAATAACGAAAATTATTACTTTATTATATTAATTTTCTGTGTTGTTTTAATTTTATAGTGGTGTTTTATTTTATTGGAATTGTTGAAAACTTCCTTGACGGATTAGAGAAAGATAAACTCGAACAAAGTTTGCCGCATTCGTCTGCGTTTATCTCAATTGCCTAATTTATATTGAAAAATATCACAAAATGTAGATACTAATCTTAGGATTAATTAATAAAGTCCTAATAAATATTTTTGTGCTGTAATTTAATCAAATAAAAATAATAATAATTCTCGTGCAAGTCTATGAGTCTTTTGAAACATTTTGAAATCCCGAGACGAAAACTTCGGACTACATTGGGCCTGTTGACACCACTTTTAAACCCTTAGTCCTCGAATGAGTACCCATCAGCCTTCTAAAGTAATAAAAAAACAAAGATTTCTTAAATTCAGGGCTGTCGTGTGCCTCTTGAATCCATAGTTAATAATATTGAAGTCCTCATGAACCCAACTTGGACCTCGAAAACTTTTACGTTTAAGGATTTTAAGGCCTGAACTTCTAAAGAGATTTTTATCTTTAGATACTTGGCGGACTTGAAACCCAGACGTTTTTAATTTGGGCCTCAAGAACCTTTGAATCGCATTTCTTGTTTACATTAAACATTATCCAGGTAAGATAACTGATTCTTATAAGAGCTTGAAACTCAACAATTCAACAATTTCCTAATTGTTTAAAGAAGTTTAAATAAAAAATACATGGTTTAGCGAATTTCAACTTAAAAAATTGGCTATTTTATAGAATTAATTAAATAAACTGAACTGATAGACACAGTGAATTATTTTACAATAGAAACAATTTTTTAATTGTTAAGAAAATCTTAAATAAATAATAAATAAATTGGAGATGTTATATGTATTATGAATGTTTTTCATAAATATTTCGTTGAAGCAATATAATAAGTGTAGAAAATGGAAGATGTAGACGTTACACGTAGTTGGTTTTTCCCACCATTTACGTGCTAATTGACATTTACCAAATTTCCAAGGGTTCCAAAATTACCTGTTTTAGGTCAGTTTGCTGGCAACTTTTGCCTTAAGCAGACCGGAAATAAACTTGTGCCACGTGAAAATTAAAAATATTAGTTTAAATGTCTAAAAAGAAAAGTTTTGTGTTAGTGTGGTGAATTAGAAAACTATTAATTAAAAAGTAAAATATTTAACTGAAACAGTGAAATCCACTTTTTTAATTAGTAGATATTCCACTTTTGAATTAGTAGTTTTCTACTAAACATTAGTGAAATATTGACTATTTAATAGTGACCGATTTTTTAACGGTAAAATTCAATTTTTCAATTGGTAGATATTTCACTTTGAAATTACTATTTTTCTACTAAACTTTATTAGAAAATTACTAATTCAGACTTAAGAGAGAACCAATTATTTCATAAAAATAATGTTAACTGTAATAAAAAATTATAAAATCGTTAATATAATGTAATAATATGTAATAATGTAATCATTTTTACTATAATGATTGTAATAAAATTCGTTTTCAAAAATTCCCATTTTTTTCAAAAAATAGCCTATACTTTAAAAAAAAATTTTTTGTTAATTTTTATGATTGATTCTTGAAGAGCGATAATAATATGTAAGAAATCATATTTGCGAAAATTAACGTATTCATAAAAAATTTGCTTAAATTTCATATATTTAAGCACACTGAAAAAAATATTAATGTGAAAAACAACAATTTGGCTATAGTTAAGTCCGTTTTAGTTAAAATGACAAGGATTTCTTGTTCAGTTAGCAACCGAAGAAAAGTTAATTTTAATAAGGCCTCCAAGCCCTGTCGTGGGCCTATAAAACCCCAAAAGTCGATGTGCAATGGGCCTCAATTAGGTAAAAGTGGACAAAACGGACAAATTTTGGACCCAAAACAGGACTGCGGGTTCGAAATAACTATAGTTTCAAACAAATTTACCAAGTTCTCGAAGGTAAGAAATTTTAGGATTAAAATGTAGGCCAAAATTTTCGTCTCGGGATAGGTCCGCATATTGAAGGTTTTCGAAAAAAAAACATGCATGAAGATTTTTAGTCATATTTCGAGAACCACTTAATATTTTTTAACTTTTCTTAGCTTAAATTATAGCTGATATTTTAACAAAGAAGATAAAGTTAATTTAGATTTTTTCATAACATTTTTGTAGATCAGGCATCGAGTTAAAGATATTGAACGATTGTTAAAAAATTCAAGAATTTTTTCTTCTACTTATCAACTAATATAATCACTTTGAAATTTCTAATAAATTTAATTAATAGATATTCTAAAGTAGAATTTAATAAGCTTTCCAAAAATCATTATTTTTTATTTAAGAATTTTTTGACCGTTTGACAAGACTTTGTTATCTGTTAATCTACCGTTGAAACCTAGTTAGAAACCTAACCTTACGTTTCGCACCTGTTTATTTTTTCTCAATCGCATAGCGTGTAACATGTTCTCCGCAATCAATCTGTGGACCTATTTCGAAATTTTTTGAAAGACTCATGGATTCGAACCAGAGTTGATTGAGTGCTAAACTTTGAATTTTTTTATCGACTACTTTTAATAAATATTCCACTAATTTGAATTTAAAAAGTTTAATCTGTATTCTAAAGTCGTGAACGATTTTTTTTAGTAATATTTTGTTAAAGGTTCTTTTTGGTCTGGGTCTTCCAATGGAGGGCGAGGTATCTATGACGTTGGGTTATGTGCTGAAGTGCAACTACAACCTACCTTACAATTCATCCGGTAACAAACAGGAAGAATTTCGATACGAAAGGTCGGCAGATACAGTGTTATCAAAGCCAAGGAAAAAGGAAGCGACTCAAGGTACAACACATGAAAAGTTTACATACACTTTTTTAACCTTTGGACGTGAAAGTTGCCCTGTTTTCATAGATCCTGCTCCAAATCCCTTCCGTCTTCCTTTGAACGCACGTTGCATAAAGTATAAGCTTATTCGTGGTTTAACTCTCGCGACCATTGTGAACCACAAAAATATATGTACGCAGGATAACAATATTGTCTCGTGCCAGCGAAAGCTTATTCCCGGAAAGAATTATTTTTTCACTTTTATCTAACTAGTTTATATGAAAGATTAGCACTGCACAATTATTTTGAATAAGCTTTCCAATGAAACACTTTAAACTCTTTTTCAAGCAAAGCGAGGCGCACGAAATTCTAACAATAGGATAAGTCTTAATAACTCTTAGAAAAGTAAATCTTGGGAAGAAGCTTATTGAGAAAATAGTACAAATATAGAAATAAATCTTGGAAACTGATAAATGTTACAGTCGTTGCTAAATTGTATGCGTTCTTTTTTTTAAATTGGCAAAAGATTTTTTGATCCAAGATTTTTTATGTAACCCTTTAAAAACCTTTAGAAGTACGAGTAGAATTTGTTGTTAGGACAAATCTGTCAAATTGGATATTAATTTTAAATAACTTTGTAAGTAGGTACATTATCAAGGTGGAATTTATATCGGATATTGGAGAAGGCTTTTGAGACTTTGGGATCTGGAAAGGCATGTCTGCTACGTATGGTTTGTGAAGCAGCGGAAACACCATTCAAAAAGGGCCACGGACTCTTAGGGGAACTTCTGCACGTCGTCTTTACACCCTCGACAACTTTTGAGGAATACGAAATGTATGCGGATCGCGAATACCATGCTGCGGAACTCATAGGGCAGAAGGCGAATGGAATGTGTAAATCATTCTACACCGAGTGCTCCTTCAGTCTTCTGGATTACTTTTCACAAAAAAAAGACTTCTGACATGGAAATTGAAACCAGCTCGTGCTTCAATTTTTTTCTGTAAAACTCGAAACTTAATTAAACATCGATAAAAGAGCACTTTCTCTATGCAAATTTGCTATTGACAAGCTGCAAAGGAAGTTTTAATTGAATTCACTGCTTCACTCATTTCTTCATTATATTGAGCATACAAGGAGAAATTACACCTGGGCAAAAAATTAATAGGAAAATATTCTATGCAGTTAAAGAATCCTTATGGCAAATTAAAGAACGGACTTTTTTTTAAAATAACAAGATAATTTATGAAGTTAAACAAAATTAAATATTACTTATTAATTTTATAAAATTTTTTTGATATTTCAATGTTAGATTCACATTTGCGTTTATTACGGATTTCTCGGCGTAAATAACAATCTCGGTGTGTAGAAAATATTCAAACTTGTAACTGTAATTTTGACTTTTTATCTGACAACATAGAAGCAAAGGATTGTATTTTGATTTTCATGTAAACTTTATACTCTCCGAGCGTTGAAATATTTCATAGCTGAACGCGGAACAAGGCAGGATGCAGAGTTTGCCTACGCCTTGACTCGTGAACTATTTCTCATCAAAGTTTTCTACCTTGTTAAAGTTGTCGCGCAATTTTAAGAATTTCATCCTTCAAAGGATCGATGTTGAGTCACGAAACAGTTGGAAAACGTAACTATGGCTTAGTAAAACAAAACTTGTGCGTCCGATAAGGAAATTTTATCACAAAAAGCAATTCAACTTGTAACTCAAAAATAAAGTGCAGTTTTTTGTGGATTTTGTTCTCGTTTAACGTTTTGTTCTTTAGAATTGTACTTAAGAAAGAAAAAATAAAGAGAGTGAGTGAGAGAAAATCGTTTTATTTAAAGTTCTGTAACAAAAACACTTGTTTGGAAATAATTGACTATCCACTGTTGTTAATTTTTATTTTAATTAATGTTATTGAAACGTCTTCAAATATTCCCTAAGTTCCTCGTTTTAAATTAGGTTGAAATAAATTAAATTTAGGTTAAGGATAAGTCAATAGTCGTTGCCGACCATTTTCCCGAAACCAATTTCCCGAAAGGCCCAGTCCCGAATGTCCAATTTCCCGAATCTTCTGCCCGAAGCCATTTTCTCAAACGTATATGTAGCCGAAATTTTTTTTTTATAAAAAATGGACATATTATTTCTTTTATGTTTTGTATAAATAAGAGTATAAAAATACAAGAAGTTCAATTTTCAAGTACTGCATCCCGTTGGTTCCACATTCGTATTGCATATCTTGGCAAAATTGCTCTTCTTCGACCTCTGGCTGCTGTTTCCAGGACATAATTTTTGCCGAAGTAATCCAAGATTAGACGAAGTTCCTGCGGTAAATTTTTTCTTCGAACTTGTCTCGCAGACTTTTTTAGGGTTTCCCTTTCCGGTAACAGAGGAATGACTCCTTCCGGCACATCCGGTAACTCATTCTGGTAATTGGACTTTCAGGACAGGGCTTTTCGGGAAAATGACCTGTAACCGATTTTGAGAATATTTATTTATTATAAAACAAGGAAAATCAATGTTACAAATATGTATGGTTATCATCGGAAATGACTTTTACTTTTAGAAAAAGAGAAATGATTTGATATTGTGGGTGAAGAACATGTAGTTGTTATCTTTTTTTTTGAAAATCTCCATAGTGATAAGCTGAAGATGCGTACGTAATTAGGCAGTGACTGGCCTAATCGCTAATGTTGACTTAGGTCACGTGTTGTTGCAGAATGCACACAAAACAATGGTTTTGAAAGGAAGAATTAGCGTTGTACATGTACTGAACTAATATATGATTAGGACCGATATAAGATTTCTATAACAATGACTGCTCAACCAACATTTAACATCAGCAACGACTAAAGTCATCCAATGAGGAGGTAATCTTTTCAGACTTGTCTAAAATTGGTGGTCCCAGGGAAGCGAAAAGGAGATTAGTAGCGAGTGTGGTTCATTCGAGATATATGATATATTGATATATGCATCTCCACTAAGGACTTTTAATTTACAAAAGCACACCAATTTTAGAAAGTTACTTTTAACTCAAAGAACAGTATTGTTGAAAATAGTCTTAGCCTACAGTTTCTACCCGCTCTATATGTCTGCCTTATTTCTTGCTGAAATAAGGCACGGACATGTTAGCTATACCAGCATGAGCTAACAGGCCATGGGTGCTTCAACGAGTATTTAAAACGTTTTTAATTATAATTAGAGGAATGATGATCCTATTGCAAAGCCCCAGTGAATGGCTCGGAGCAAACCCTCCTTTTTTGTGTTTAAAGAAGTAGAAAAGGTAAGAAATGTTTCGGGAAATGGGCAGTGCAAGACAGTGTCTGACAGCGAATTACAAGTCTTAGCGAGAGTTTCGCCAAAAGGTCTGCTGGAGAGGAAATGGCTATCTGACTTTCTTGTTGCTAAAGATCAAACGAGCTCGCCCTCAGATGAGGACAGGCAGCGCGTAAAAGAATAAATAAGTAGGATTATCAGGGGAACAATCGTCAAAAAATGTTAGGTAATCTGGAATGAAGAATTTACCGGAAGGTAGACACACAGCCTGATTCCTTATCCCGCCACTTGGTTAGGAAGATCACATGGATAGGTTAGTTATTACATGATGCAAGAGCTAACAGACTATGTAAGCTTTAACGAGCTTCTAAAACGTTTCAAACCATCTTATTTTATGTTCAGTGGAGTGTGTTTAAAATCTTTTTAGTTATGAGGAAAATTCCTTGCATTTTAAACCGGTGGTTTATGACTTTCAGTAAGCATTGTGAAACAGTACCTAATCTGTCACAAAATCTTTAATAGAGCTTAAATACTTATTAAGGTGGGTTATCCCCTGGTCTGCGACCGTGCCTGTTCCCTTTCTCTCTCTATAGTACAAAGATGGAGTCCTGGTTGGAGGGAATTCCGGCTTTGCTGCGTGGGAAAGGGCCTTGTGTCATCGGGGGTAGTTTCCTTGCGGTCTACTTCCTACCTTGCAGAACGCCTGTGGCCTCCTTGCAGTCAAGTTCCACTTTGGTCTTTATGCAGTTTACATCGGGTGCGTTTACCGGGCAGTTCTTCTTCAGCCTTTTTAGCATCCACGTCGCGCAATTGAGTTCCCGCATGGCCTACTTATGGTTCAATTCCGTTTTGTCCGTCATGCGGTCCACAATCGGTCGTGTTTTCGAGTGCTTTGATAACGGAATCTTTACTGGTTCTCCTTAAAGTGTTTATTTCGAGTGAACAAATGTGACGTATTCTCAAGTTTAATAAGAATAAATTATCGTTAGTTTGCTGTGAATTTTTGTAAAATACTATCCAAAATTTCTAACAGAGTGAAAAAGTAAAAAAAAATCGGGTAGTGGGCATTGTAGTCACCCTCCATAACATGCTTGATCTTAGGTTAAGAAATGTGAATTTGTGGCATCACATCTGTTTAAAATGTTTAAATCTTGCAAGATTTAAATGGGTGGTTTATGAGATTCTCTAATCATTGTGAAACAATGCTTAATCTGTCATAGAATCTTTAATGGAATTTGGAGTTCCTCCGGAGGTGGGTTTTCCCCTGTTCTGTAGCCATGCCTGCTTTCTTTTTCACTCTTAAGAAAGGAGCTCTTAACGTTCGTGGGAGTTCTCCCTTCCTTTTTGGTTAGTCAGCAAGGGCCTGATGTAATGACACAGTTCAGTTCCATTTCGTCCTTCATACAGTGCAAATCGAGCTGTCTTTCAGGTGCTTTTCTTGACGGTATCTTAACTAGTTCTCCAATTTATTTTATAACGGGTGAATAAATGTGACGTATTCTCACTTTTGTAATAAGAATAAACTATTCTTTGTGAAATCGAAAAATGCTGTGAATTTTATCAAATACAATCAAACATTCCTTACATCGGATTCTTAATTATCTCGAAGACATCGATGATGAGCTCGGTGAGGTGCTCGGTATACCGATTGTAATTAATCTGCGCAGTTACAATCTTAAATAATTGAGACTCACATTCGATTATATTTTTTAGCTAGTTAATCCTGCGATATTTTAAGTGGCAGCGCCATATACCTGATCGCAGAAGAGGTGACCGTAAACACCGCAATGTGTCGAGAGATGATGACCAGTGCTGAATTCATGAAAGATTATTGAACCAGAATTAATACTGACTCTAATTATTCAATTACTTCCGATCTGGTAATTTAGCAGATTATTAGTTGGAGGTTTCGCAAAATAAATAATAACTCTTTTATACTTAATGTAAACGATAAAACGAGGCAAATATAAAGACATCTAAAAAGAAAAAGGAACAAGTTGACGAGTTTATCATTGGACTGTACAGCATCAGCAGTTGAATTGATTTCACGTTTGGTGTTACATTTTAATTAAAATCTTGAGTTTAATTAATGCGAAAAACAAATTTTAATGAGGCTTAATTAATATTTGTCCGCGACAGTGATTTGCCACGTCACAAAGCATGAATTTCCAACCAAGTAGTGAAATGATATATTTCAAATTTACATATCATAACATGATTTCCCAAAATTTTAAACAGCTTTGGCCCTTTTTATGAATTATATCTACAACTGATATTTTTCTTAAAATAAATTTCAAAGGAATAAATCATTTTTTGTTCTTTAATTGTTTCCCACAAATTTTAAAACGAATTTCTTGCTGCTGTCATTATTCAAAAGATTGGCGCTTAATTTCTCGTGTGCCATAGAATTTGGAGAGAAAATAACACTGTCACACGAACAATTCCTTTTGCAGGAAGCCATTATCACATTTAGGCATTATTCCTCTCGCAAAAGGAAGTAAAGGTTCCTTACTTATCAACATTCTGTTGTGAGACATTTAACTTCAAAGAAACATTTTCCTTTGAAGAAAGTGCAAGACGTGATGCCCAATCACAGAAGAAGTTACTTTATACTCAGTCCTATAAATCATTTTAAATTTGAAGCTATAAATTATTTTATTTTGTGCAATAAACTAGGTCAAGAGGTAAAAAACTGTTAAAATTATATTAAACACTCATACTCATTTAATATAAACAATATAATTTAGCAACAGTTGTTATAAACGTTTTAATCTTGTAACTAACTGTAAATTTTGAATGAAACCTTTGTTCGTGAAAAGAGTAGTTTAAGATTTATAGTGCGCTAAATACCAGACTGTTGCGAAAGCAGCACGAATATTTCATCAAAAAAAGATGAATTAATATTTCTGTCAAATAAAAATATAGTAATTTCTCCTGCTAATACAGATAAGGATAGTAATAATAAAATTTCTTTTCCTAAAACCATTAACCCTTATTATGCCAGGGTTCGCTCGAACAATGATGGGCTTAGCAAGTTGTTTATTATTTGTATTTAAAAATAAAATTTACATTTGAAGAATATTTGTATAATGAGGTAAAATTTCCGAGAGAGAAAAATTTAAATTTAAAAAGTTTTTAATGAGGTGAGAGTTTCCTTTTTCATTAAATTTTGACGCTTACCTTCTCTCTCTTACCAAGCGAGCCGGTATAAGAGTTTCCTTTTCCGTTAACTTTTAACGCATACCTTTAATACTCGTTTCTTACATAGGATTATTATTTTAAATTTATCTAAAAGAACATTATACATACAATTGTAATTTTTCAAATCAGTTATTAAGTTTATACTATTGACTGTCTCTTTTTTAATAAAAAATATCTCACCTACTTTTCTTTTAAATTCATTATCTATATAATTACTAAGAGGTAAATATCTCCAGTCTGTCCGACATAAGTTTTTTTTACCCTTTAAACAAGGCAATTTATAAATAACATTAGTCTGTTTCTTGTAATCAATTGGATCTTTACCCAACTTTATCATATTATCAAATGTTGCATAACATCTAAACACAATATTAATATTATAATTTTTTAACAAGTTTTTTATTGACCACGAATAATTGACCAAAAAAGGAATAGAAACAATAGGATTGTCTAATATTTTTTTTCTTGGTTTAAATTTATAAAACTATCTTTTGTATCTAAGACGTCTGATACATTAATTCTAACATTTTTTCAGTTTTGGAATTTCATAAATGTTCGTTTCTCTTTCTATGATAAAAACGTTTAAAAAAACCAGTTTTCTTGCGAAGTACAGAAAATATCGAGCTTTTTTTTTAAATAAACGTGTAACTATTGAAATATAATTTGTTACGCATGAGATTTTCAGAAGCTATTGTTTGAGTTTATGGTAGCACCGACAGACCGTGTACTTTGATTGAACGAAATCACCTTCGTGATATTTACGACCACGATTAATTCATTGTTCAGATATATCCTCGTATACAGTGTTGTATACAATCTATTTTACCAATTATTCCGATCAAAACAATGCACAGTTCAAAAATTGTTCATTCTCTTTTAAAATTTTTTTATTCTCCTATTGGTAAAATGTTCTGTTACAAAACTTCAATAACTGAAACGTTTTGTTTGCAATTTGTACTTTTTCTATTGTTTTTTTCACTTTATTGCTTTATTTTCACTTTATTTTTCAATTTTTTCTTTACGTAGAACAGTTTATTCATACTTTTAAAAATTTTACATACAATAATCTTTGAAATTCATGCTTCACTTTATTATACAAATAAAATAATATTTAAAATAATTTTAAAGACAAATTGTTATTAACCTAAAATAATATTTCATATATTATTTGAAGAAATTACCACCTGAAGATTACTTCCTTTGAAAATCCTTATACTAATTAACTACCTCTAGTTAATTACTCTGTTGTTCAGTAGAGTTTAAAATTAGTCTTTGTCTCGAGAAATTTTGTTTAGTCAATCGCAGATCTTATTTTCCTTGGTTCGAAAATGATGTTTCTGAACAGAATTTACGGCGTAAAGCAGGTGTTGCTACTATTACTTTTACTACATTATGAGCATGGATTACCTCACAATTCGAGAGCAAAACGTTACTTTGTTTACCCACCTCCCGGTAATTTAGCCGCAACAAAAGTGCAGGTAAGTGCCCTCAATTTCTTCTTGTAATTTGTTTCATGCTTGTCAAGGATTTTCTCATTATTTTTAATTACTTTTTATCTACATTTTATTCATTTACATTATACAACTACAATAAAGGTTTCAAAAAGCACAGACAGCAA
Organism: Ganaspis brasiliensis; assembly: GCA_037103525.1. NCBI lineage: Eukaryota > Metazoa > Arthropoda > Insecta > Hymenoptera > Figitidae > Ganaspis > Ganaspis brasiliensis. Next base: position 1,002,673 of record JAZKLR010000276.1, on the reverse strand, counting down.
TTTGAATATAAATTAATAAATAGAACCTTTATCTTAGTTTCACTCTTAAAGAAGATTTTTTGCATCAATGAAAAATTAATTGCAATTTTTTTACGTAGTATCAAAGAACTAGAGTCGATGCTTTATTGTTTTTTAAACGCAAAGATACGTTTTTTAATTAAAAGGAAATAAACTGAAATTAACTGAAATATCTTTTGGTAACAATTAGATACGGTTTTAGTTTTGAATTTATTTTAATTTATTTTATGTATATAAAATAAAACTTACCAAGTATTTCAGATGTTTTAGACTCATGAAGACGATATTTGGTAAAAAAGTATTCGTATTTTCTGATATATAAAAACTTTATAGTTACCTCTTACAAATTGATCCTCAACTGCAACGTCACTAGGAATATATTTTTGTATTACTGTTCATCTACAAATATCTTCTTATCTTCTCTAAGTCTAAGTCTTTAGAATAAAATTTTTGTATTGTAATATTTTCTGTAAAAAATAAGAATTATTCTTTATTACAATTCTTCCCAATTTCAATGTATTTTAGCATTCATGGATTTAATAAGAATAGTTTTAGGAACCACAATAATGTGATAAATTATTTTTATAAAACATTGTTTAATTAAAAGTTAAGTTAAAACTAGTTGTAGTTTATTGAACTATTTATAGTTAAATTGTTTAATTTAAATTTAAATACAAACAAAATTTATAGTATTATAAAACTAAATGCAAAAGCCTGAATATTTGTACCTATCGAATAAAATTACTAGTATTAATTAAAAAACAAAGAAATCTGTTTTTAATAAATTATTTATTTATATTTATTTATTATATATTGGGATAGGATAAATAGAAAGCATATTTATTATATTAATTTATATATTTATTTATTGTCATAAACAATAAGATAATTTATAATTATAAATAAATTGACAAACTATTGAATACACTTTGTTTTATAATTATACATTTGATTAAATAAATTATATATTAATTATACGATTTAGCTTAATGCTTAAAATAATGATGATGAGATTTTATCAATTTTGTTTTAAAATTATATAGTTTAAATATGGAGAATTTTAAATTATGGAAAACATTTTTAAAAATATTAAATTTAATTCTTTATTGAATTATATTATTAAAAATTTTCTGACAATAATATTTAAACATTTACGCATTCAAAATTGTAATTTAATAAAAAAGTTTTTTATAAATTTTAGTTTTACATTGATAAAACTAGTTAAATTAATATTAAAATAGATCTTTCAAAATTGAATTAATAAATTAATGTTTTATTATAAATAGTACATAATTTGAACAAATTAATATTATTATTTAAATGGAAAATAATATTTTTCAAAACAATAACCTTACTTTTATTAAAATTTTTAAATACAAATTATTTTTAAAAACTTACCAATATTATAACTGTCATGTGCATATTCACTAAATTTTCGTCCTCCTCACATCTTAAAATTATTTAAGGCGACACATTTTATTTAAAAAATTTCTATTTAACCAATTGATAACCTTTTACTTGAAACCTTGCACAATGTAAACAAACTATCGTGACATATACACTTTACAGGTGAAACGGTTTAAAACAGAATAATACCACGACCTTGTTTCTTGAGTTCACCGTCAGAGGGTTGCCATCATTCTGCCTCACAAATGAAGTTTAACTCTTGGGTTTTAAAAAGGATCGAGAAATCAATATTTTAAAAGAACAGGATACAAGACATCTTTCCTTTAACAAAAAATAAAAAAGCGTCAAACTATTATGAATTGTCGTGAATGATCTTATTATTAAGTTTTGAAAATATTTTTTTAGAAATAATTTGAAGTAAATGTCATTTCGAATTTAATAAACTCGGAAGTTGAACCGAAATTGTCGCTAACGTTGATAGGAGAGGTTGAACAGTATTGAGGCCCTAGCTGTTCCAGATTATTTAGTTTATGTCACAAATTCCACAAAATAATATAGTTTCCGCAAAGTTGTAAGATTTCTAAAAAGAAATCACTTTTTTAACCAAATATCGTCTTCATACAACACAAACATCCAATCGTGTGGTACGTTCTATCTTTAAAACAACATTTCTTCTTCTCTTTGTTTTTATTAAAACGAAACTAAAATTAAAATGTGCTTTAACGTTAAAACGTCAACAGTCAAATAGAAAAGAAGCAATAAATCCTTACCAATAATTACCTCTTTAATAAAAACTCGTTCTTTGTCGTTGTTTTCACATTCTTATTTTAGTTAATTTTTGGTCTGGGTTTACCAATGGATGTCGATGTCAGTACGATTATCGGATATGTGATGAAATGTAATTACGCTTTGCCCTCTAACGCTTCATACTTGACGAATCCATACGTTCGGTATGCCAGATCGATGAAATATGGTGGAAAAGTATTGGAAAATTTTCCCTCTACCTTCAATGAAACAGGTATGTTTTTCATATACTACTATCATATTACGAGAAAAACAATCTGGGCCGCGAAGAACTTTAATTTCATTTTTTATTTACACCAGGAAGACTACGAGTTGCAATATATTCTCTTTTAATTTCACCATTTTGGAATTTTAAACATTTATTAAAATTTACCTTCCGTAAGATACAAGTACTAAGGCAAAATTTTCATTAAAAATCCATTTCAACAAGAGCTGCAAAATAATTCCCTCTTTCAAAACTTGTGAGTGATTAAAAATTCTAAGCTTTATTTCAAATTGTTTTAAGAGTAGGAAAAAATTATTTTTTAGATAAATTTAGGTAGTCCAAGAGTATAGTTATTCAATAAAAAACAACTTTTTTCTAAAAGAAAATTTTTAAAAGCCTCCTGATTTTATATTCATTTATTGTAATTTATAACTTTGTTTGAAAAGAGTTTCACCAAACACTTGAATTTGAAAAAAATCTTTGGTTCATAGAGATATGTGATTCAAATGGATTTCTATACATATTTTGAAAAAGCACTGAGTTTCCATCAATAAAAATGCTTTCTTCTTTTATGTATTAATCTCAATACGCCTTTAGCAGACACATTAATCGAGGTATGATTTCCCCTTGGGCCTGATTTGTGCTGGGAAAATACGGCTTTCTGATGGGAAAACCGTACCGTCTCCCCTTTACATATTAAAAGGGTGCTTTTATTGTGTATTTGAGAATCTAAGCCCGGTCGAGCTTTACATTGAATCGAGCAAAAGCCGCTGCTTTATCAGATATCATCTTTCACTTTTATATTTCGCTAATCATCCTGTCTACTTTCTTTTATAATACAATTTATTTTTTCTCTTTGAATTCAGATCAATCATCGGTTTCCGGCAATTCTATCACAAGATATGAAGTTTATAAAATGCTGGAAACTGCTATTGATGCTTTCCAATCGGGAAAAGCTTGCCTATTGAAAGCCATTTGCGAATCGGCAGGGACGTCTTTGAACGAGAAATCTGGCCTTTTTGCGCAACTTCTACACACTTTTCTCACGTAAGACTATCCATTAGATTCCAGTTGATTGAACCAAAATATTTTCCTTTTAAGAAACTTTTCAAGATTTTACTTATTTCTTCAACAGTGTTTAACTGAGAGGAATAAAAAAGTCTGGTTCTAAGAGTAATAAGATGAGTGTTTGTTAATCCTGATAAAATTGTTTAAAATAATTTGTTTACACATAATATTCTAAACATTTTAAGTGTATTAAATTTTCATTTAGACATTTATCTTATAGAATCAAATGACGGTGTTGATATTTAATAACACAGGCACACAAAAAAAAAAAAAGGTCAAATACCAGAGGGCAGACCAACATATTCCTAGGTTTTTGGGGTCGCTGAAACCGAATATGACCATGAAAATATTATCTGCTTGCCCATTTTCCCCCTAGCCCCCCCCCTTACACCTCTCGGGGGGTAACATTTCAGTTTTTCCAAAAACGTCGAAAAGGCAGTCTATTCCTATGTTTTTTGGGGCGCTGAATCCGAAAAAGACCACCAAAAGCCAATCCCCCCCCTCCTGCACCCCCTAACACCCCCTGGGAGGGGGTTGGAATTTCGAATTTCACGAAAAGTCGAGTTCGGTGGCTATTTCTATGTTTTTTGGGGCGCTGAATCCGAAAAAGACCACGAAAAGAAAATTCCCCTTCTCCTTCACCCCCTATCACCCCCTGGGAGGGGGTTGGAATTTCGAATTTCACGAAAAGTCGAGTTCGGTGTCTATTTCTATGTTTTTTGGGGCGCTGAATCCGAAAAAGACCACCAAAAGCCAATTCCCCCTCTCCTTCACCCCCTATCACCCCCTAGGAGGGGGGTTGGAATTTCGAATTTCACAAAAAATCGAGTTCGGTGTCTATTTCTACGTTTTTTGGGGCGCTGAATCCGAAAAAGACCTCCAAAAGCTAATTCCCGCCCGCTTAAGCCCCTAATATCCCCTTGAGTGGGTTGGAATTTCGAATTTTATGAAAAATCGAGTTTAGAGTCTATTCCAATATTAAAGCAGCGCCACCAATCGTGAGAGGCAAGGGGACTCACGTTAAAAAAGCACCCCAAAGGGAACAAAAACTACCACGTCCACGCCGTTGTTCCTGGGTCGCGCTAAGTGTAGTAAAATCAAGATCCATCAAATTGTGCTGGTACATACTTGTGTAATCATCGGTGCCTACCTAGTTATTATTTATTCAAATGCGTAAAAAAAACATTGCTTATTCTTCTTAATTACACATAAAAGAGAACATATCAACCCCCCTCCCAGTGTTAGTAACTAGATGCTAAGAGGTGAATAACGGAACGAATTTACCTTTGGTGTCCTTTTCCAATTTCACCGCCCCCAAAAACATAGAAATGGACACCGAACTCGACTTTTCGTGAAATTCGAAATTCCAACCCCCTACCAGGGGGTGATAGGGGGTGGAGGGGAGGGCCAATTGGCTTTTGGTGGACTTTTTCGGATTCAGCGCCCCAAAAAACGTAGAAATAGATACCGAACTCGACTTTTCGTGAAATTCGAAATTCCAACCCCCTCCCAGGGGGTGATAGGGGGTGAAGGAGAGGGGGAATTTTCTTTTCGTGGTCTTTTTCGGATTCAGCGCCCCAAAAAACATAGAAATAGCCACCGAACTCGACTTTTCGTGAAATTCGAAATTCCAACCCCCTCCCAGGGGGTGTTAGGGGGTGCAGGAGGGGGGGGATTGGCTTTTGGTGGTCTTTTTCGGATTCAGCGCCCCAAAAAACATAGGAATAGACTGCCTTTTTGACGTTTTTGGAAAAACTGAAATGTCACCCCCCGAGGGGTGTAAGGGGGGGGCTAGGGGGAAAATGGGCAAGCAGATAATATTTTCATGGCCATATTCGGTTTCAGCGACCCCAAAAACCTAGGAATATGTTGGTCTGCCCTCTGGTATTTGACCTTTTTTTTTTTTTTGTGTGCCTGTGTAATTTTTATTTTGTCTCTAGTTGTTTTTTAATGATTTGTTTAAACAAATTACTTTTTAAACAATTCTTAACGTTAAAAATAATTGTTTGGTCCACTGTCCTCTTTCAAATATTTTAATTTTTTTAATCGAAATCTCTCTAAGCATGGTCTGATTCTTAGATGAGTGCAAAGTCTGTATGTTTGTTTATTATTTATTTTAAACAAATTGAGTGAAAAAAGGTGAAAGACATAACATGTTTGTTTAGTACATTTGCTTGTAGAATACAACAACGGTGTTTATTTTTAATAATTTAATTTTTTTCTAGTTGTTTATAACAATTTGTTTAAACAAATTATATTCTTTTAAATTTTTAACGACAAATATTATTCTCTGCTATATCATTCCCTTTTCAGTTTTGACTTTTTTGATATCGCTGTCTCCCTAAGCATGGTATGATTCTTAGATGAGTGCAAAGTCTGTTTGTTTGTTTAATAATTACATTAAACAAATTGAGTGAAAAAATGTAAGGTGTATAACAGGTTCCTCTAGTCATTTTTCCTGTAAAATTTAATGACGGTGTTTATAGTTAATAACTTTTAATTTGTCTCCAGTTGTTTATAACAATTTGTTTAAACAAATTATTTTTTAAACAATTCTTAACATCAAATATAATTGTTTGGTCCACTGTTCTCTTTTTAATATTTTAACTTTTTAAATCGCAATCTCTCTAAGCATTAATTGATGCTTGCTCTGTTAATTCATTAATTATTTTAAACAAATTGAGTGAAAAAAGACCAAGAATGTAACACATTTGTTTAGTACTTTTTCTATAGAATCTAACAAAGATGATTATTTTTAAGAATTGAAAAACTTTTCTTAATTGTTTATAACAATTTGTTTAAACAAATTATATTCTTAAAAATTTTTAACATCAAATGACATTCTTTTATTCACTGCCCTTTTTCCAGTATTGACTTTTTTGATATCGCTGCCTCCTTAAGCAAGGTCTGATTATTAGATGAGTGCAAAGTCTGTTTGTTTGTTTGTTAATTGTATTAAAGAAATTAAGTGAAAAAATTTTCACATGTTTCTTTAGACATTTTTTCTGTAGAATCCAAGGACCGTGTTTATTTTAAATAATTTCTAATTTGCCTCTAATTGTTTATTAGAATTTATTCAAACAAACTATTTTTTAAACAATTCTTAACGTTAAAAATACCTGTTTGGTCCACTGTCCTCTTTCTAGATTTTTAGCTTTTTTAATTGCAATATTTCCAAACATTATTGATTGTGCGATGAGTGCAGAGGCTGTCTGTTTGTTTATTAATTATTTTAAACAAATTGAGAGAAAAAAGGTAAAGGACATAACATGTTTGTAAAATATAAAATTCATACTTGTTTAAAACAGTTATTTTTTAAACAATTTTTAATTTTTCGGTCCACTGTCCTTTTTCTTGTATTTTTACTTTTTATATCCCAGTTTCTTCAAGCCCGAAATGATATTGTGCGATGAGTACAGAGTCTTTTTGTTTGTTTATTATTTATTTTAAACAAATTTTGTAAAAAAAAGCTAAAGGTTTTGACATTTTTGTTTAGTACATTTGCCTGTAGAATCCAACGACGGTGTTTAGTTTTTAGAAAATTTCTTTTTTTTTCTAGTTGTTTATAACAATTTGTTTAAACAAATTATTTATTAAATCATTTCTAACGTCAAATATCATTCTCTGGTTCACTGTTCTCTTTCCAGTATTGACTTTTTTAATATCGCTTTCTTCCTAAGTATGATCTGTTTCTTAGGATAAGTGCAAAGTATCTCTGTTTGTATATTAAGTAAATTAAACAAATTCTGTGAATAAATTTAAAGTATATAACATGTCTCTTTAGTCATTTTTCATGTAGAATCAAATGATAAAGTTTATTTTTAAAAATATTAAATTCTTTTCTAGTTACTTATAACAATTTCCTTAAACAAATCATTTTTAAGCAATTGTTAACGTCAAAAATTATTCTTTGGTTTACAGCTCTATTTTTGTTTTCAAGAATTGAGTAAAAATAGTTGTAATGAAATACATGTTCGTTTAGTAATTTTACCCTGAGAGTAGAATGACGGCAGTTATTTCCAATTTTGATGATTACAAATTTGTTTCAAATTGTTTATTACCAATTTGTTTAAACAAATTATTTGTTAAACGATTTTTAAACTTAAAAATCTCTCTTTGGTTCAATGCCTTCTTTCTACATTGATTTTTTTCATATCGACATCTCTCTAAGCATGGTTTGATTATGAGATGAGTTTACAGTCTGCCTGTTTGTTTAATAATTATTTTAAACAAATTGAGCGTATAATGTTGAAACGTATAAGAATTTCCTTTAGGAATTTTTCCTGTAAAATCAAATGCGAAATGCAAAATTTTTAAATAATCTCTTATTTTTTCCTAATTGTTTATAATAATTCGTTTAAACATATTATTTTCCAAACAATTTCGAACATCAAAAATCATTATTTGATTCACGGTCCTTTCTTCATTATTGACATTATTAATATAGTTATTTTCCTAAGCAAGTGTGTTAATAGGTTAACAATTTTTAAAACAATTTTTATTTATGAATGAATGTTGATTAGTCGAAATTTATAATTAATGAACTAAATATATTCGCTCTGAAATCAAGTTGTTTTTAATCAAAAAATTTTTAATTTTATATTATTTTTAGAAACACAAACGTGTATATTTAGCAGTCATTTTTTAATTAATCTGATTGTCTATGTCAATTTTTTTTTCAGACCTTCCAGCACAATTGAGGATTATGGAAATTCTTACGATCAAGAATACCACAGAGCTGAGAAGATAGGGAAAAAAGAACCTAGCCGGTGCGAATATATTTTTCCAGAGTGTGAAAATGACATTTTATCCTATTTCACGGAAGTTTTCTAAATGGATTTCATCCTTTGAAACTAAATTTCTCTACATGCATTTGCAGAGTCTTGCTTAAGTGCTGCATAAAATAAGATTTATTGCTCAAATTACTCCTTTGAAATTTAATTGTAGTTACTTAGTCTCCAAGATTCATTTGAACAAAAATCTGCACTTCATTTCACAATTGAATGTCGTTTGAGAGTGAATATGGAATATGGAAGTGATATCTTAAAACTGAGACGTAATTCTATTTTCTCCAACTTGTACAAATTTAAGTTTAAACTTGAATTATTATCAGATTTTTTTAAGTTTTTTTACCCGAGTTTTTTTTTATTCAAACATCGATACACAATTTGCAATTGAATCAGAACGATATGGTACTGATGTTTCAATATTGAGGTCTCTTTATTTCTATTCTTTAAATTTATATCGCTGAGAACACAATGAGGAGCTGATATTAAAAGTATTAGGAAAAAAGAAAAACGTCGTACAACAAGTACCCGCAACAGTACGTGATGCAGTTATCGGACGTTATTGGCAGTTTTGTCGTTCAATAACAGGTGCACATAAAGAGAAAATAGTCCGGTGAAAATTTATGAGAAGCTGCTAGCAAAAAAAGTCTAATAGAGGAATGTAACTCTATTCCAAAACTTTAATTTTCCCATTTTATCTGCCGTCCACAATCTGGTTTAATAGATTGACGATATTGCTTTTCAAACAATTGCGTACATTGTTTAGACAACCATCCATTCATTCTCTGAAACATACTCCTGATTGCTGCTCAATCTGTCGATAATAAATTTATTATACAACAAAGATCCGATTCTGAAAAGTACCTCAATATTTTATTATTTTCACATATTTAAAAAATGTACACTTTAATCAAAATTTTATTCATTCGAAGGATCCGTTTGAATAAATATTTATCATTTAAATTAAACTGAATTGAACTCTGTAACGAAAATCAATTTATATAGTCAGTAGAAATACTTTATCACTGAATTAAATTTCACTAAAATTTCCACATAAAGGTTTCGTTTGTCAAAATATGTATTAAATTAAAAAGTATATGTATACACATCTATCGAGAATCAATTTACAAAATTTTTTGTATAATTGGGAAATAAATGGAACAAATAAATCGACTTTTTATTAAAGTCGTTTTTAATATCGGCAACTCAGAATTCTGCTAAACATAGACACGTGAATTGTAATCTAGATAAATGTATAAACCTTCTATATAATGATTTATGTATTGTGAAAACAAACGTATTTTTATAAAGTTTTTCATTCAATATTTCAAAATTGGTATGGGATTCTGTTCAATGCCTGGAGAAAAATAAATCTCAGTGAAATGTCAATTTAGAGAAAATAGAAAACTTTCCTCTTGAAGTGAAGTACCGCAAAATTGATAGGCAAAAAATGATTGCAAAGTTGTTGAAAATTCAAGTGAAAATAGCCTAAACGAAAATATTTTCGTGTATTAATAGAACACTTGACTTTTAATTTGTAATAGAAAATGCCAGTTATTGGTTTAATAAATCCATATTAGCGAACGAGTCTCTTGAGACACTGTTGACCTTTTGGGTTCAATAATTTTTCAACGTAATTGAACAGAATGACAAAATGATCATCACTTGATTTTTTCCGCTAGACAACACTTTTTTCTGAGCAATAAAAGTTTAATGTTATCGTAAAAGTGGTAGTTTTATAAGGTCATCCTCGAGGTAGTAATTCAATTCCAAGGTGGAATCACATTCTGAGACTATGGACTAAGTGGGTCCAGGTCCGATGTTCAGAAAGTTCAGTTGACACTTTACTATCCATGCAGCTGAAGCTCTTAAGACTTTGAGAAAGGACCTTTCAGAGAAAAATGCTGTTTTTATTATCACGTAGATGTCTCGTTACGCGTAATCTTGTTACAACTTTATTCCTCTTTCCTATCATTCACAGATGTTTAAAAACCTGTTTCATTTTGAATCAGACAAGAAACCTAGATCTCGAGATCAGCAAACGAAATTGAATTCTTTTATTACAAATTCTGGACAATGTTGCAGAAGGTTTTTCTTATTTTTGGACGAAACTAAAAACTCAGGTGGGGGATGTTAAAACAATTCAATAGTTTTCAGAATCTAAACACTCGTACCAGTATTTTATTTTAGCGATTCAACACTCCAATTTATTTTAAAATTAATAATTGTTCTGTGGAGATGCTGGGAGACTAGAGTCAAATGTTACGGTCCTGGAAACCATGTGACCTTTGCGCATGCGCTCTCGTTTGATCGACGAGACGCTGGTCGAAACAGCGAAAGCATGTCATTCCTGGATTTGCAACCGTATAGTAACCTAAAAGTTTAAATTGAAATTGTGAAGATTTATATTAAAATTTGTATACCGACTTGCTGAATTTAATAATTATCTGGTGTGTGAGGAACAGTTGTTCAGCGAGTGATTCGAAAGAATCATAAATATTAAAGTCGACTAAACTGTAAGTAGGCCTTTTCTTGAATATACCTTTTGTCACCAAATATTCATTGTTTCATTGGGTTAACCCATTTTACCTGCCTTCAGGTTCTCTTGCTCATTTCTTTTTGTTTAGCTTGAATTTTGATTCTCATTATAAATATGTCGATCTTTTGTCGACAGGCGCCAGGGTATTAAAACCTGAGGTGTAGGAATAATTTCAAAGTAAATTATAAAGTATAAATTTAGTTTATTAAAATAACCATTAGTCCTGTTTCAAACTCGACTGTTGATAAACCGGTTGTACTCAGAAGAGGTTACCTACAGTTTTCCTTCTCTGGCGAGAAAATCCGACATTGGGTAGCCCAGGCAAATGCGAGTACTCCTAATTTCAAGTCGTTCTGTGGATGCAACTAATTTAATCTAATTTATCTGAATCTTTAATTATTTGATCTAACCCTTTGTAACGGATATTTAGATCTATGTTTGCGAGTTTTAATAGGCCACTAATAAGAAGAGAAGGAGAAAAGAAAAAAAATCTTCCAGTTTGATTGTGAGAGCAAGTATCTTGTTTGTTTTGATTCGTGAGCTATTACTATACAACTTGGTTAGAGGATTATTTTTCTCCATGAAGTTGTTTCATGTAGTCATTTCCGTAAAAATGTTTCCGTAGAATACTTTAACATAAGTTATAATTTAAGTTGTCGTTATATACTTAAAATTTTGAGCCATACTTTAAAGGTATGTGAGGAAGGTGACTTCCACCTACTCACTAAAAACCACACGCTTTAGGATCTTGGTTTACTGTCAAAACTTCCTTACAACTGCAGAGTCCAGAGGAAAGGGACTTTATAGTCGCAATTCGACTTTTACCTTTTCTGTCCAAAGTGCAAATACGTTTCTCTCCTGTTTCAGTGCGAAGTTGGCCCAATTTTCAGTGTCCGTGACATGGTCACTGGATGAATTTTCGTTATAGGTATATACACAAAAAGCAGCAGAGATTTTTGGAAAAGTGTGTCACCTTGGTACCACCTGTTTTAATACTCTATCCTTCGTCTTCTGTAAATATTTTAGGTTTTTGTAGAAGTGTAGATTTACCTCATTTGACAACTTATGGTTCGTTAATTTCTTAAAGATCCACTGTCAATTTCTGAGACCTGTTTGATCTTCTAGGGCACACCTGTTTTAGTTTTGATGAGTTCTACAATTGTCAATAACTTATAATTCTGGACTCGAGAAAAGCTGACCTTCTATGCATACAGCCTATTGCTTTAGCTTAAAAAGGATCGATCTTTAAAAACAGTGGACCCACCTCTGAAGGTTCCTAGTTTGCATCAGTTTGGGTCGCAAAGGCCTCTGAACCAGTTCATAGTTACACATTCTTATTTTTTATTTATGAACCTTCTGTATGACTAATGCGAGCCTAGAAGAATTGTTTAGTCCTTCCCACTGAGCTCTTCACAATTATCAACCTTAACTATTCTAAGAAACAAAAGAAAGGTAAAGAAATTATTTTCTTTACCTGGATGGCCAATTCAAATCCACAAATATATATACGTAGTAATACATTTAGACCTCGAAGTTCAAACCAAATAGTTTAAGATGCAGATTCAGTAGATCAAATCAATTGCGACTAGGGAACAACTTGAAATTAGGAGTACTCACATTGCCTGGATTACTCAATATTGAGGTTTTCAGCCAGAGAAGAGAAAAACCTGTATAAAACCTCTCCTGAGTACAACCGGTTTAATTAATTAATGTTAGCAGTTAAATTGACGGACGACAAAGTTTTGTTATAAGGGTTTTTGCCCTAGGCCATGAAACCCTATGAATTAATAAGTGGTACTTCATGTACGCTTTTTAATAGGGAGAACATATACGACCAATAATTTTCTGTCTGCTTCAATTCGGAAAAAACAAGCTTTCCAAAATCTAAAATAGAAAGGTGTATATTTTATATTATTGATACAAAGCACATTATCGGACTTCAAATTCTTTTACATTTTATTGTTACGTATAAAATAGAGAACAAATTTTTCTCTAACCCAAACGAAATGTTTGCCTATTAACTAAAAAAATTCACATTTCATTTTTTTAGTTTCTTTAATTTTTTCATTTCTTTGGAAATATCTAAAAAACTAATAAGGCAATCAAAAAAGAATATAATTTTCAAAATCTACCTCAAAAACTAAATCAAAATAGCCTATAGTAAAATATTTTATAAATTGTTTGACTTTGAAAAAAATTATTGAAAATTTTTTGTCACAAAATTAAATTGCAAATATTTATTGAACAACACCTGATGGCAAAAAATAGATTACAGATTCTTATTAAGCGTGAAAAAGACTTCAAAAATTATATGTCACATTAAATGGTCTTCCTCTGATCGTTTTTATTCAAATCAACTAAGACTATGGAAGGGATATATTCTATTTCTATTCATTTTTAATAAAAACTTATTATGACAATTTATGAAAAATTGTTAAAATCATAAGCTATATGATAGAATTGCAGCACAGTGAGAATTGAATTTAATTAAATTTAAAAACTAATATAAAGAATTTGAATGAGAAGTTATTATTGGTTTACTTCTTCTAATTGTATGTAAAAATGACTATTAAAAAAAAAATCATAATGCATTGTAAGTTGATAAAAAATGAAACTGTCGTCTCTTATGGTAAATTAATTTCATTAATCCTATTTTAAAAAGTTCAATTAACAATATTGCTTCGTTAAGAAAAAATTTGTTTTTTTCCTTTCATTTATTATTTTAATGAAAACTAATAAAGAATTTCCTTCCGTTCATAAGCATCTGAAATAAGTAGAAAAAGTATTTTTGACGAGACCAACTAACGAGAGGCTGCTTTCCTCGGTAACAGACTTTTAATTAAACTCTAATAAGGACCGTGATTTATAAGTGATTTATTCTTTTATGGGTACTCTAGAATTCAAAGTTTCATTTTTTATTACCTTTTTAGTAAAGTTGAGTGAGACTAAAGTTTCTACTTTGAAAACGGTGAATTTGGAATTACATTTGTTTTTAATTAGAAATCGAATTAAGATAAAGTTTTCTTTAAATAATAGAGGTTTTCTCACGAACTGACACAAAATTTTGTTAGAAAACAAGATTTATTTAAATTATTCTTTTTACTTTTTTAACTTAAGTTTAAAAAATAATTGTAGTATTCCAAATTCAATAGTATTTGTAAATTTTTTAAAGTTTTGATTGTTTAGGCTGTAAAATCATAAATTAGTGTCAATACACTAGTATCATGTAGGTTTAAAATTGAAAATTGCTTAATAAGATATTATAAAATCGTATAAAGATCTGAGTAGTAGAACCCCAGGAAGATTGTCCGTGGTCATAATTCTCGTAGGTAATTAGGATCCAAGTCGACTGTCCCCTAGGTCTATTGTACCCTTTAGAAATCAATACTACGACGACGTTTAAAACGAAAATTATTATTATTAAAATTATTATTATAGTTATTATTATTATTCTTATTATTATCATTGTCATTAGTCACATTAATCTTTAATGCCATTTTTGATTTTTAAGAGTATGTTTTATAGTTTTCAAATATTACTTCAAAGTATAATAACTTTTGACAAAGATGCACATAAGAATCCGAAGGTAATAATCCTGAAGTCATATAATATTCAATCTATTCCGACTGTAAAAAAGAATCTAAAATAAGTTGTAAAGCTGGGTAAAGACCCAACTAAAAAATGGGATGAAACGAATGTTGTTTACAAATTTAATTGTAAAAATTGCCCTGTATGTTATATATGTGAAACTAAGCGCGCATTACAAGTACGCATCGATGAGCACATTAAAAAAAGAAGTAAATCTTCAGTTGTAACGGTCCACCAACAGAAATTTGGTCATGAGTTTGATTGGACTAATACAAAAATTCTTGATCGTGAACCACATATTAAAAAACGCTGGTTTTCTGAAATGCTGCATATTCAAAATAATAATTTTACTATCAATAGAAAAAATGATATTTCATATTTAAACAAAATTTATTTTCCAATAATCGACAAATTAAACTCATGACTTGATTTCTCTATTTATATTTATTTGTTTACAATCGTAGTTCATTGACTCCTTTTGTTCTATAGGTAATTAACTGTAATTTGATATAATATTATTCAGTCTTGACAAGATGATCATTACGATCTGACGGGGTTTTTTAAACCAAAAACTGTTTCGACGAGTTACCATGTAACTTATAATTTGAATATTAGGTAATTTTTTATTAGTAATTCTTTAAAAAATGTAAAAAAGTTTTTTGTAATTTTTGTGTTTATTAGTGTTTTAATTAGTGTTTTTATATTTTTTCTATCAGCCTGAAGAGGATAACAAATAATGTTATCGAAACGTTGCTTAAAAAAATAAAAAGCATAATATGACATAAAAAATGTTTTTTATGTTATCGTATTTACCTTCCTTGGATTGCTTCGGCTTTTCCTATATTTATTAATTTATTTTAGCATTCATGGATTTAATAAGGATAGTTTTAGGAACAAGAATAATGTGATAAATTATTTTAAAGAAACATTGTTTTGTTTATAGTTAAATTAAAAATAGTTGTAGTTTATTTAACTATTTATAATTAAATTGTTTAGTTTAAAGTTAAATACAAAATGTAATTTATGCTATTATAAAACTAAATATAAAAACCTGAATATTTGTACCTATTGAATAAAATTACTATTATTAATTAAAAAAAATGATTTCATTGTTTTTTAATTAATAATAGTAATTTTATTCAATAGGTACAAATATTCAGGTTTTTACATTTAGTTTTATAATAGCATAAATTACATTTTGTATTTAACTTTAAACCAAACAATTTAATTATAAATAGTTAAATAAACTACAACTAGTTTTAATTTAAATATATAATATATATATATATATATATATATATATTTAAATATATATAATATATATTTTATTCATATTTATTTATTATATATTAGGCTAGAATAAATAGGAAGCATATTTATTATATTAATTTACAATTTTATTTATTGTAACAAACAATAAGATAATTCATAATTTAAAAACAAATTGACGAACTATTAAGTACATTATGTTTTATAATTATAGGTTTGATTAAATTTAAAAATTAAATAAAAATAGTCTTAAATTGACTAATTATAGAGATTAAGTATTTAAAAACAATTAGCATTTATCAATAAACTATACGATTTAGCTTAATGCTTAAAATAATCTAGATGATATTTTATCATTATAACATTTCTGACAACAACATTTAAGCACTTACATATTCAAAATTGTAATTTAATAAAAAAGTCCCTCCTAACTTTTAGTTATACATAATTTAAAAAAATTAATATTATTATTTAAGGGCATATGATGGAGTATGACGTCACTTGTATACGCAAAATTTGTCCGTAACTTTTCTCTTAAAATATTGAATATTTTGTTATGAAACTTGGTAGAATTACTTAAAATGTCATTAGGAAGGTCTCTCAGACCCAAGTTTGTTTGAATTTTGGCTCAAAAGTGATTTTTAAAAAATATTGCATTTTTTCGAAAAGTTCCCAAAATTAATTTTGGGACAAAATTCAAACAAACTTGGGTCTCAGAGACCTTCTTAATCTCATTTTAAGTAATTCTACCAAGTTTCATGACAAAATATTTAATATTTTAAGAGAAAAGTTACGGACAAATTTTGCCTATACCAGTGACGTCATAATCCATCACATGCCCTTAAATGGAATATAATGTATTATTTCAAAACAATAACCTTACTTTTATTAAAATGTTTAAACACAATTAATTTGTAAAATCTTACCAATATTATAACTGTCATGTATATATTTACTAAATTTTCGTCCTCCTCACATCTTAAAAACATATAAGACGCCCTACTTTAATTAAAATTTTTTTAATTAAGCAATTTATATAACCTTTTACTTAAAACCTTGCACAATGTAAACAAACTAACGTGACGTAAACACTTTGCAGGTGTAACGGTTTGAAACAGACTAATCCCGCAACGTTGTTTCTTCGACTCACTGTCGTAGGGCTGCCATCATTTTTCCTCACAGATGAAATTGAACTCTTCGGTTATAAAGAGAATCGAGAAATCAGTATTTTAAAAGGAGAAGATACAATACATCTTTCCTTTAACAAAAAATAAAAGGGCGTCAAACTATTATGAAAGATTATGAATGACTTTATTATTAATAAATTTTTGAAAATATTTTTTTAGAAATTTTGAAAAATATCTAAAAATTAAATTTAAAAATAGAACCAAAAAAATTAATTTAATTTATGAAGATAACATTTTTTATAATTTAGAAATTAAATTTTCTTATTCTTTGCAGAACATAAGAACTTACATAAGAACTGACGTAATATCTTTTGCATAATGCAAATCTCCAAGGGATAAATAAATTAGGAAAAATTATATCGATCCCCTATTTTCTATTTTTACTAAAAACTGGACAATTCTAAAGGAACCCATGTGATCCAGGAGGTAACAAAACCCTTAATTACTCATTTCTAATAAATTATTTTTGAACAAATGTTACTTGCTATTAACTCTCTTTTGTTTGTTAAAGAACGTTGTGTAATAAAGGATTTAGTTGGCACACGTTCCCGAATTTACTTTTCCTGTTTGCCTTTTTGTTAGAGTACCGTTACGGAGTCCTATTTGATAACAACCACTCTTGCATGTGCGAAGTCGTGAATAAATATTAATTTGAATAAACAGTGAGGATCTAATGAAGAAAACAATTTTTCGTTTTCTTAGTTAAATTCAGTCAGTCATTATTGTTTGCCAATCGCAGCTAGTGTTATATTTTTGCGCCTGTCAAATCGTGATCCATAAAGAAAATGAAGCTCGTGTTGAGTATCACGTGGATATTCTCTATTTGCATGTCGGTCACTGTCTGTGAACAGTTTTCCAATAACAATGTGACGTACATTGACAAACGCGATCTTGCGTTAAAAAGCGATAAAGCCGCTGTGGTTTTGTCTCGAAAAAGAAGAACTTTGATTTATCCCAAGCCTTCGACACTTTTGGTACGTAACTGATTGTTTCCGAAATCCACCGCATCAATTTTATGTAGTCCCACAATTTTCGCGGTTTCCAACATTTCTGATGGTCGATAAAGCCATTTTTCAATTGACAACGGTGCGTTTTTTTTCCGAAACAGAAATATGAATAAGCAAAAATCGCCAATTATTAAAATGTTTTCACTGGGATTTTCGATTGGATATATAAACTAGTACCAATTTCTCGACAGTTTATTTGATAAAGAAGTTTCACGCTTTAAATTCAACATTTAATTGAACGCTTTCATTTTCGGCTCACGAATGTAAAAATAATAGATATGCGCGCTTTTATGTCCGTTATTTAATCAATGTTCGATAATTGCGTTAAAGGCCAATGCAACAAAAGTTATATTGATTGTAATAGCAGTTTACGAAGTTTTAAAATAGTGTTCAATGAATTGTGGAAATTGTATTATTAATCAGGCGTAAACTTGGCGAGAGTAGTTTGCATTTCCAATTTTGTAATTGGGTTCATGTTAGTCTATCGTATCATAAATAATCCAAGCTTGTATAGATGAGATGCAGAATGCTTAAAAGCCCAAGAACCCTTATGACGAAGTATATTGCTTAAACTGGGAAGGAGCAGGCTAACATATACGTAATCTTTTCGTTAATTATTCGTAAAGCATAGATAACCAACCAAGAGCACCGTGAAATACTAACGAGAAATGTCTTTTAAATTATTCTACCAGCTCTGCTTATATACTGTCCTCATATGCTCTCCAGCACAAAGTTATCCAATTTCCTTCAGTTTTCTCCACACAGCGGTACAAATAATTGAACACTAATTTGTGTCCACAACATCGCAATTTATAAATCAAGTCAAATCCTATAACTACGGCTTATTTGTAATTTTTTCTACTATTCTTCTTAATGGAATTGTTTATTCCTTGCTTTCTCATAGAGGAAGTATTATTATTAATGAAACATTTGAACAAATTATTAACATGTTTAAATAATTGTGTTACGTTTCGAAAATCCAGGAATTTACAAACAGTAACAAATCGAATTTATAAAATTAATTTGCAAGTCTATTTCTTTTTTATCTATCTATTTTCTAATATTCTCTCAAATTGGACTGATTATCATTCAGCCAACTTGCTGACAATCGTAATTAAAGGATCAATAATTAAATTAGAATTTTTTTAAATTCTTCTATCGAATAGATCACTAATCAATAAGTTCACCGACTATAATCCAGTGTCCTCATGAGCTTCTTCCAGAAATCTTAATATTTAAATAAGACTAAACGATTTTTACTCTAACTGAGTAAACCCTTCTCGACAATCACCAAACTAGGAATGAGACGATGATTGTCGCCTCGCCGAATGTTGTGAAGACCGCGACACTAGCGCCGTGAGGGATTGTAACACTAATAAATATCAATTCTCCTCCAGTCGTTCAATTGGAATTTAACACTCAAAACTTAAAGATAAATCCTTTCCAACACTTTTAAATTAAACTACGGCATATATAATTGATTTTCTAATCAATTATATATGTCTTATGAGCTGCCCATGTCAGCTCGTAAGGATCTCAAAATTTAAAGAAATTAGGCGTCGACTCTCTTTAGAACTCATAAAATGCTGGATTTGTTTTTACCGCGTTCTAAAAGTTGGTTTGTTTCGAATTCTATTTTATTGGACCGTAAGAATCTCATAAAGCTTTTTTCTAGATCAGATAGAATAAATGGGAATGGAACATTTCAGGATAAACATAGTATCTAACCAATGCAATGAATCTTTTCTCAAATAGTCTTTAGGAAAAAATTGTTTTATTAGAGTATTTTCTTTTCATAATTATTTTTTTTAATATCAAAATAAATTCAGAAAACTTAAAATGTTAATTAACCTTTCCTTGCTAATATTTAAATAAATATGCTATTGTATAAACTGCATTTAATTAATAATCATTTGTTGCTTCGGGCACAGTTAATTTTTGGTCTAGGAACTCCATTGCAACTGGGACGGGAAAGCGTCATTGTGGGAGTTTTCTCAAAAATAATATATAATTTACCTGTAAACTCAACGGATTTCACTGAACCTGGAGTTCAACGCAGTAGAGCAGGTAAAAGTAGATGGAATATTTATAAAGTAGTTGAAAAAGTATTGGCGATTTATGGATTTGGCGGTAAAGAGTGCATCCTTCGAGCAATATGTGAAGCAGCTTATGCGCCCTTCAACTCAAATAACGGCCTTTTCGGACAGCTGATTCAAACTTTTTTTACGTAAGTTTAAAAAAAATTTTTTTAGTTATTTATTTAAGTAAACGGGACAAGCCCTTTAACTACAACTAGAAGTTATAATCCGTAACTGTTTTTGGAAATAGAGAATAATACTTATAATTTTGTTAAATTTGTTTAGAATTAGATATAGAATCCGAATGGTCCTCTTCCAAACCCATAGAATTTTAGGTTTGATGATAAAACAAAAATGAATTAATAATTACACAGGCACACAAAAAAAAAAAAAGGTCAAATACCAGAGGGCAGACCAACATATTCCTAGGTTTTTGGGGTCGCTGAAACCGAATATGGCCATGAAAATATTATCTGCTTGCCCATTTTCCCCCTAGCCCCCCCCTTACACCCCTCGGGGGGTGACATTTCAGTTTTTCCAAAAACGTCAAAAAGGCAGTCTATTCCTATGTTTTTTGGGGCGCTGAATCCGAAAAAGACCACCAAAAGCCAATCCCCCCCCTCCTGCACCCCCTAACACCCCCTGGGAGGGGGTTGGAATTTCGAATTTCACGAAAAGTCGAGTTCGGTGGCTATTTCTATGTTTTTTGGGGCGCTGAATCCGAAAAAGACCACGAAAAGAAAATTCCCCCTCTCCTTCACCCCCTATCACCCCCTGGGAGGGGGTTGGAATTTCGAATTTCACGAAAAGTCGAGTTCGGTATCTATTTCTACGTTTTTTGGGGCGCTGAATCCGAAAAAGTCCACCAAAAGCCAATTGGCCCTCCCCTTCACCCCCTATCACCCCCTGGTAGGGGGTTGGAATTTCGAATTTCACGAAAAGTCGAGTTCGGTGTCCATTTCTATGTTTTTGGGGGCGGTGAAATTGGAAAAGGACACCAAAGGTAAATTCGTTCCGTTATTCACCTCTTAGCATCTAGTTACTAACACTGGGAGGGGGGTTGATATGTTCTCTTTTATGTGTAATTAAGAAGAATAAGCAATGTTTTTTTTACGCATTTGAATAAATAATAACTAGGTAGGCACCGATGATTACACAAGTATGTACCAGCACAATTTGATGGATCTTGATTTTACTACACTTAGCGCGACCCAGGAACAACGGCGTGGACGTGGTAGTTTTTGTTCCCTTTGGGGTGCTTTTTTAACGTGAGTCCCCTTGCCTCTCACGATTGGTGGCGCTGCTTTAATGTGTTTTTCCTTAGAACGAATTTCGCTCATTTAGTTTTTTTATAGTGATGCATTTGAGCGAGATCTCTTCTCAAAAAGTCTCGAAAAAATGAGAATCTCGTGAAAATTACATTGGAAACAAATGAATGTACTGTTTTCGTCTCTTTTATCTTTTATGAAAGGACAGATTCTCGAAATGCATCACTAGTTTTTTGGCATTCATTTCTGCCTATGGTACCGTACTCGCTTGGATTCGAATGACCTCTTTGTTTAAGGCTTTTACAAATTGCTTCATCAACCCAAGCTTTATATGCAATGGAGGAAGAAGAACCTTTTCCGGTGATACAAGAGGATTTTTGAGGACATTTGCCAAGCCAGGAACAAAAGAGGTTCTAGCAGGCCATTGGAAGTTATTATAATGGTTCTTTCGATCTCGACTATTCCAAAGGCATAAGAAGCACGGATGACTTGTGAACCCACTTTGTTGACCCAAAAGAATTGTTATTATTTTCAGATCCCCGCAAATTTGCCAGTTATGTTCCGTGTACTTTATTTTTTGGAGTACCAGCTTCAAAGAATTATAGTCTTCTGACATATTAACGGAATGCGCTATTGGGATCGAGGCTAATTCATTGGTGTTGTGCAAGAGTACTGCTTTTAGACTGCGGGTGGAAGAGTCGATGAAAAGCCTCCATTCTTCACTCTTGTAAATGTTTGGTTTCAAAGAATTTATAAGCTCCCGAATATTTGTGCAGTAGACAAGACTTTCTTCTTTTTTGAAAAAGGGAAGAAATTCTTTTTCCCGATTTCGGAAAGAAGAAACCTTAGTACCTTTAGCCAAATGACCGTCCTCCTTGAGACTCGACGCAAGGTACTCAGCTGCATCTTTGGCTAAACCCAAATTTCTTACCACATCATTGAGCTTTTTTTGATCCCATAGTTTTATAGGTCGATCTCGTTTGAAGCGAACATCTCCTTCATCACTGTCAGAATTCGAGTCAACTTCACTTCCGGAATAAGTACTGTTGGAATTCACAGTTGGCTCATTAAGGTCCATTTGACTTTCAACTTCCACTGTATCAGCAGTGACATCCATCTTGACATCATCATCTGAAACATCATCATCGTCATTATAAATTGGAGGGGTGAAAGATGGAATACTTGGATATATAGCGTGATTAGGAGACATCATACCTTTAAATTTGATGGAGCAAATGTAACATTCCACTTGAGTTTTGGGCTCTTTCCACATAGCAGGAAACTTCAAAAAATTCTTGCCGCTTGAATTGGACGACCCGCGCTGTAATGTACCCCTGCATTTGTTACAGATACTGCTCGGTACCCATGAATTTCCCCGACCATTTTCAATCTGCAATGAAAAAAGAGAATTGTATTTATCCTCATATTTAGAAAAGTCTCTCCGATATTTTTCTATTTCAAACTTACCACATACGTAACAAAACATGGATCTGTCTTTGTTACAGGTGTGAATGGTATTATCTTGAATATCCATACCATTGTCCGTAGGACCATCAGAAGCGCCTTGAAGATTTTCACGATTTGAACGCAAAGCTCTATTTCCATTAATTTTTCTTCTTGAAGCATTTAACTCAAAAGTAGCCAAGTTGCCCACCACCCTAGAGCTGCGGTTGCATGATGACGACGCCTGCGGGCCCGCTTGCTCACCCTGACCAGCCGCCGATACTGGGGTCTCCCTCCCCTGCATCGTAATCTTCTTCCCTACTTTTGCCATGAAGGCATCTTTTTTACCTAGGAACTTAGCCGGTTAACCGTTATCCGCCTTCACCGCGTGGAGGTGTCCTAGTTGCAAAAGTAGATGTGGAAGTAATTCATGAAAATTGAAATTGTAAACCCATCCCATGGGAGGGGGTAAGAGGGTGCTAGGGGGTGAATGAGGGGACGAATTTATTTTTGATCCCTTTTTTCAGTTTCATGGCCCTAAAAAATATTGGAATAGACTCTAAACTCGATTTTTCATAAAATTCGAAATTCCAACCCACTCAAGGGGATATTAGGGGCTTAAGCGGGCGGGAATTAGCTTTTGGTGGTCTTTTTCGGATTCAGCGCCCCAAAAAACGTAGAAATAGACACCGAACTCGATTTTTTGTGAAATTCGAAATTCCAACCCCCCTCCTAGGGGGTGATAGGGGGTGAAGGAGAGGGGGAATTGGCTTTTGGTGGTCTTTTTCGGATTCAGCGCCCCAAAAAACATAGAAATAGACACCGAACTCGACTTTTCGTGAAATTCGAAATTCCAACCCCCTCCCAGGGGGTGATAGGGGGTGAAGGAGAGGGGGAATTTTCTTTTCGTGGTCTTTTTCGGATTCAGCGCCCCAAAAAACATAGAAATAGCCACCGAACTCGACTTTTCGTGAAATTCGAAATTCCAACCCCCTCCCAGGGGGTGTTAGGGGGTGCAGGAGGGGGGGATTGGCTTTTGGTGGTCTTTTTCGGATTCAGCGCCCCAAAAAACATAGGAATAGACTGCCTTTTCGACGTTTTTGGAAAAACTGAAATGTTACCCCCCGAGAGGTGTAAGGGGGGGGGGCTAGGGGGAAAATGGGCAAGCAGATAATATTTTCATGGTCATATTCGGTTTCAGCGACCCCAAAAACCTAGGAATATGTTGGTCTGCCCTCTGGTATTTGACCTTTTTTTTTTTTTGTGTGCCTGTGTTATCAATAAATACCAAGTTCAAACTTTTAACAAAAAGTAGCTTATTACTTTTAAAAATTGTTTGACGTTTTCAAACTTCTAATACCGCTTTCCCTAACATATTGACTTTATAAAGAATTTTTTGAAGATATTTTCGTCATAAAA
This sequence comes from Ganaspis brasiliensis, assembly GCA_037103525.1. NCBI lineage: Eukaryota > Metazoa > Arthropoda > Insecta > Hymenoptera > Figitidae > Ganaspis > Ganaspis brasiliensis. The sequence continues at coordinate 978,586 of JAZKLR010000276.1, read as the reverse complement.
ATGTTCAAATAAATAACTTGTAATACGTATTTACTTTCTAATAATACAGTAATAAAAGCAAAGTCTTGTGGGAAGTCAATTTTCTGCCGAAAGCAAGATTTTCCCTTTAGAGTGAATTTTTGTGAAATATTTGGAACATCCAATTTCCGGTATTAAAAGTCAATGAAAGAGCGTTATGGAATTTTTACGAGAATTTTCTATATAAAATTCTTTAACTTTTATTTGTGTCTTTGAGAAGCCGTAATATTCTTTGATTATACAGTCGTAACTTTTTTATGATCCATTATGCAACTTTTTTTTGTGAGAAAATGAAGATTTTTAACGAATTGATGAAAACTTTTAGACCTTCGAGCACGAACGAGGATTACGACGAATACGAGGATAGAGAATACCATGCAGCGGAACGACTGGGACAGCATTTGGGTGAAAACTGCCACGCCCTGTATCCGGAATGCGAGAGAAGCGTCCTAGACGTATTTTCCAGCGTGGACTTATAAGAGTCGCGTAAAAGCCGACGAATTGTGGCCATTTTCACTGGCTGCGTCGAAGCATCCTTGCGGGACGGAACAGGTATATAGACTCTTTCCAACTTCTCATTTTGGTTCACGGAATTTCTCCCCAAGGATTCATTTACCCGACGAGTCGCAGCGAGAACCACACAAGTATCTTTTCAAATCCGAAATTACAGAATTTTACTGTTCACTCAGGAGCAAAAATATTCACAGATTTTACTCGAGGGATTTTTTTATTGTAATTGTATCACAACATTTACCGTTATTGTTAATTTTCAGTTTATTTTAATCTCTCTTTTGATGTGCTCGTTAAATCTGAGTTCAAAGTAAGAATGTGAGCATTGCAAAATATTATTTCATGAAATGGATAAAACGATATTGATTTGAATTGAAAGCGTTCTGAATTTAGATACATATGTTTTTAGTCAGTTTAATTTATTTCATTACACAATATTTAAAATGCTGAATTTTCGCGTTTCTTAAAATAAATATTTTGTCAGCTACTTAGATAAATTTATATGATAAATTTCAAGATTAAAAACATAAATTTTAAAAGAAAATAAAAATATTATTTTTAACATTATCAGGTTTAGCATATTCTATAAAATGCTGAAAATTGATTAACATTCATAGAACCCCTTAAATTTTAAAAAAAAATTGTAAACAAATTAGAACGCCACTTAAATCAAGATTAAATTCAAGATTATGTTTACTGATTTTAATTCATATTAATTTTATTTAATTACTTAAATAATTTGATTTAATTATTTAAATTTATTGACCAGTTTTATTTTGATATACGAAAGATTTCAGGGGATATAAAGCTTCAATGAAAATGAATATCTGGGTTACAGATTTTGAAACTCATAAAAATCTTCACATAAATACGAAACTTATTTTAACAATAAAAACATGTTTTTGATTCAATACAAACTAGAAAATCATATTGAAACTTTTCTAAGTTTCCGGAAGTCAGCACTCGGAACCACTAGGAGTTTGTAGTTTTTACTACTTTACAACAACAACAATAATTTACAAAGCTTTACAAATTAATAAGTAAGATAAACAAATTCTGTAAAATTTTTAAAATGTTGGCTTTCTGAGTTCGAATTCCTTCGCTAAATCGTGATTTTACCAGACAACTCATGTTTTCCGAAATCTATGTGTTCACTATTATCTTGAAAGCCTGTTTTAGAGTCATTTAAAGATTCTACATTTTACACTAAAAACACTGATTACAAGTATAAAAATTATATAGAGAATTTTTAAGAATTTTATTTATTTATAACTGATTAATTAAAACACTAGGAGAAATACATTACATATTTTTAAAAAGTATTACAACTTTTATGTTTTATATTTATTATCACTACACTGTTCGAACAAAACTGAGCCTTCTTCTATTTTTTCTCATAGTCTTTATCGAGCATGATCGTCTAAACCAATCACAAATCTTCTTGCTAGTCACGTGGTGCAGACGTCGATCGATATTGGATTGAGTAGGGAGAGTAGGGATGAGTAGTGTGACGAGATAAAATGTTACCTCGCACAATGTTTCTAGATTCTAATCTAATCTCATTAATAAACACACCAGTCTGGAATCATTTTGTTTTGACTGTTGTACAGTCAGGTGTAAGCTTGGCGACTTGTGCTTTATTATTTTAAGCTTGCACTCTGGAATCAAACAAAGTTTTCATTTAATTTATTTGTCAATTGTTTATTTAATTTAATGTTTTAATTAATTGGTTACTTTTTATTAAATTTTAATTTTAGGTTAATTAATATTAAGTCTAAAAATTATTCAATTTATTTCAATTATTTAATTAATTTTACTTGCCAACTTGCCAATCCGGAATTGTTGCTATTGTTGACAACAACAACTATTATTTACAAATATCTGTTCTTTATTTTTGCACGAACCTGATTCGCCTCTATTTAGAAAAGTAGAGAATTCTCCACTCCAGGACCAGAAGACGATGTTGACGGTGATTGTTTTTCACCTGGTCGAGTCCATACCAAGTGATCACACCAATTTCAGTCATATTGAGTAATATTTACGAAATTGATATTTTGGGTTCCTTTAGGAGTAAAAAAAATAAATGTTAATTATTTTTAAAAAATTCAAAATATTTTCGAAAATATTCAAATTCAAAATTTTGAGTACTATTTTCTTTGTTTTATCATAACTTCTGTAATTTTGAAGCAATTGAGATCATTTTTTTTTTAAATTAATTGTATTTAAATACTCTTTCAAGAAAAGTTATAATAATTAAGAAATTGTTTATAATTAAATTTTTATTAAAAAAATTAAATTATTTATTTAAACAAAATCTAAAGTATATCATCGATCTTTCTCAAAAAATTCATAAACATAGCCTATAATGTGCTTAAAAATTTAAGCCAAAGAAAAAGATGGTATGTATTATAGTTTTTGAGAAAAAAATTATTAAGTTATGCTAGCGCGGCGCAGACCGGTGTCACCGCTACTCAACGCGTAGTTCCGTAGTAACCGAAATGTATGTATATTACTACATAATATAAATACAGTTAATCGTCATGTTTATTTTTTTATTTTACAAATTGTGCTGTGCACAGAATTTGAAAAAAATTTTGTTTCAATTTTATTCTCAAGGGGTACGAAGGAATGAAATTTTTGTGTACCTTTAATGGTCATAGCTTGATTAAATCTTTCACTTAACAATTGTTTTTCAGCTTCATATTCTGCGTAATTACAAAATTCTACATTAATTTTCTCTAAACTGGATTTTGCCCACTCGTATAAGTCAAGAGGATTAACAATTTGATTGTTTAATGGTCGTTGTAAACTTGCTTGAGCCGCTAATCTTTTGATAGTGCCATCAATGCCATCACATGGTCCCTTACCATGTGATGTAGCAAAAAAGTGCCATTCTGCTTCAGAAGCAAAGTCCTCAATATGATAAGTCAAATTTATAAAATTTTTTTTATTTTTGTATTGAGCAGCTGCTCCATCTGAAAAATAATAAATTTTCTTCACATTCTGAGATACTTTCTCTTTAATAAAATTCAATAATTTTTTCTGAAATAAGTGGACAGAAATTGTGTTGTGATCTAAAACTTCACTTATTATTGCAAAACTAATATGATCTAATAATCCATTATCCTGCTTGTAATAGACCACAAAAGGGTGAATAGTTGCTTGACTGTTAGACCAATAAAAAGATTGCACAGCATCTTGAAGAACAAATGAATAGTTCTCTGCAAAATCGCCCAAAACAATAAATTCTCCAATTTGTAGATCAGCCTTCTTTTCTTCTAAAAAGTTTTGTTGCTCTTTTGCAATAAAATCGTGTATGTTAAGTTTTTGAAGCATATCAGCTAACAGGTCTACGAATTCATCAGCTGGTTTAATAAGTGTTTCTAAGTTGGACCTGTCAACTGTTACCCATTGTTTAAAAGAAATACTTTCGATTAAGTTTTCTGAAAGCAATTCTTTAAATTGATTCCGTAGGTTTTCATCGCCTGGACAATATTTACAATCTCCAAGATAGCAAATTGGTTGTGCAGGATTACACATCATTTGAGAGATCCAATCTTTATAAGTCAAAATTGTAAAATTGGGATTCTCTGCTACTAATTTGTTAAGCTCAACTCCTGCGAACATTAATTTTACATTTTGGTGAGAAACACATACACATATTGTATGCGTTCCACTTGCACCAGCTAGTAGGCACTCCTTCGGTCTTAATTCTGCAAATTTTGAGAAACCCACTTTCATATTAGGATATTTGTCTTTGAATAATTTGTACAATTCTTTCAAATTACATAAAACTAAACGTTTTTGTACTTTTTCCTTCTTACCGTCTGTTTTAATTATGACAAAATCTCTTTTTCCGGGCATCATCCGACTGTTACTATAGCTTGTATAAAAGCTTTTTACACATGTCACGGTTTCTAAAGGCAGACTGTTTCCTAATTTCCGCTTTCCAGAACTGAAAAATTTCCCTTCTGCTATTAATTTTATCGCTGATCGAGCCATACGATTTGGAGCACCAAAAACTGTTTCTATTTTACTAAGAGACCATGATTTTGGAAGAGTAGTTAAAACTTTCAGTTTAAATGATCGATCTTCAGCATTAGAAAATTTTTCTTTTAGATGACTTATAAATTCACTGGCATCGTCTTTCAAATCTGGCAAATTAAACAATTTATTTTTTAAAATTAAAACAATATTTTGAAAATTTTCTCTTTTTTTAGTCACGGAAGATAGATCATTAAAATCTATAGCAGATTCTCCTAAGACTTGTAAACATTTATTTAAATGCGAAAAAGCAAGCTCCTTATTTACTCTAAAATCACAAAAATCTAAATCATCTTCTGAAGAAGAATCGGACTGATTTAAGTGATTCTGATCAGTAGTTTCATTTTCTTCTCTGAAAACATTATTCTGAATTTCTAGTGTAGAACTAGTTGTTAAATTCAATAATGGAAGTTTCTCGGATAAAACATTTATCCTACATGAGTTGCATATAAAATATTCATTTGTTAATGATGGATATATTTTTATAATAGATGCTGGTACCAATCGCAAATTTTTATTGTAAAAATTATGGTTGGGTTTTTGCAGAGGATTGCAACAAAATTTTAAGGGCATCTTTACGTTTTTCTTGTAAACGAAAAAACGTGAAAAATAAAAAAAAAGATCAGTAATAATACTGGCCCAATTTTTCTAATTTTTAAAAAATTAGAAAAAAGTGAGACTAGTACTAATAATGACCCAAATTCAAGCACTTCAACTACAAACGCAAAACGATAAAAAAGCAAAGGATACAAACCTGTATATAAGTGAATTTTTAATTAAAGCTTGCTTGCTTATATAGAAAATACTCAACGATCTCTCTTTCGAGAAATACACGCACCTAGCGGCAAGTTAAGAACTACAAATGTTAGCGGCAAATTCGAAATCTTTAAAATATTAAATATTGAATTTAATTATAGATATCAACACAAATTCATATAATTTTTTCTATTATGTGAACTTATAAGATTGATTTGAAATTTTTTTTTACAAACATTGATTAAAAATAGTTATTTATAATAATCTTCAAATTTCATTCATTAATTCAATCTGTCAACACCTGCGAAGTTTGTCAGTACTTCGCAGTACTGACAAATTTTATGTTTCATACTTTATGTTTCAAATTTTTAATCATTTTTCTCCTTATAAAATTTTGTCATCTTTTAAATTTATTATAGTTTTCATTTCTTTCAACTATTTTCAAACTATTTTTATCATTCTTTAAGGGGAGAGATAGGTGAAATTTTAACTCAACAAAATTTTTGATGCTCAGAGGTGTCATTTTTTTTCTTACATCAATTAAGATGTAGAATTATGGTATTACATAAAAATTAAAAAACAATATTTTTTTGGTCATTTTCGAAATTTTATTTTTCAAAATCCATACGATGGATTGTAGAAAATCATTTAAAAATCCCACAAAAAAACTGTCGATGGAAAAAATGAAAATTGTGAAAGAGGTTTAATTTTTAAAATTTAAGTTTTTCTTAGAATAAATTTCTCAAACTCCGCAAATTATTTGTTTCTCTATTTTTGACATTACCCCATAATTTTAGGTCTAAAATTGCATTAGAAAAAAAATTAACACCCCTGAACATCGCGAATTTTGATAATTTTACCAGTCCATTATTTTTCTTTCTTCAGTTTTAAATTATTTTAATTATTCACTTATTTTCACTTATTTTTACCAGTTTTTAATTATATTAATTATTTTTCAATTGATTTAACAAATTTTCAATTATTATTCTTAAATTTTAATAATTTTCCCAATTTTTAGTTATTTTTATTATTTTTCTATAAATTACCAATTTTTTAATTACTTTTTTTTACTTTAATTATTTTCTCCGATTTTTTTAATTCTAAAGTTTGATGTCCATGTACTATGAAAAGATCAGTGTGACTTTCTGAAGCTTATAATTTAAAAATAATACACTAACTATATTTACATTATGTAAAAATATACATACATTTCGGTTACTACGGAACTACGCGTTGAGTAGCGGTGACACCGGTCTGCGCCGCGCTAGCATAACTTAATAATTTTTTTCTCAAAAACTATAATACACACCATCTTTTTCTTTGGCTTAAATTTTTAAGCACATTATAGGCTATGTTTATGAATTTTTTGAAAAAGATCGATGATATACTTTAGATTTTGTTTAAATAAATAATTTAATTTTTTTAATAAAAATTTAATTATAAACAATTTCTTAATTATTATAATTTTTCTTGAAAGAGTATTTAAATACAAGTAATTTAAAAAAAATGATCTCAATTGCTTCAAAATTACAGAAGTTATGATAACACAAAAAAAATAGTACATAAAATTTCGAATTTGAATATTTTTGAAAATATTTTGAATTTTTTAAAAATAATTAAAATTTATTTTTTTTACTCCTAAAGGAACCCAAAATATCAATTTCGTAAATATTACTCAATATGACTGAAATTGGTGTGATCACTTGGTATGGACTCGACCACCTTTGAAAACAAACTTGCAGACGGCGGAGATACAGGGGTGGGTGAACGCGGTCACCAGTTCGCCGCACGACAGAGTTCGGTCGCTCGTGGTTGCTACGTAACGGCGACGGATCTCGGCGTAACTCTGAACTTGGAACGATTGTGTCCCTGGCTTTTCGCGCTAGGGGTGATTGTGTGTAGACAATTGTGGCTTGACGACGACGCGATCAGCCTGTCGTCATTCCAGTTCTGGTGTGCATTGTTAGCACTGTGTGTCATTGGACAATTGATAAACATTTTTGATTTTAAAATATAACTATTTCTAGTAGAGGAGCGATCCGGGGATTTGTAGCAGTTGGTTTTCTGACCAAAATTTCTAGTAAATCGAATCAGTGTTCAGTGCGCGTTCTTCGTAATGACTGTGCCATGCGGCCGACTATTTTTGTAATCCTTTCGATATATCAAATTAATAAATGTCGATTTATAATGAAATATAAATTCGTATTTCTGCTACTCCTTACTCCTTACTCTCCGATAAGTTAGCTAGTCGTGGCTTGTTGTTTACAATTTTCTTTAATCTGAATATCATTTCTCTATTGTTTTATTATTTTGTTATTGAGATATTTCTCAATAAAATAACGTGGCGCGAGGTATTTATTTTTATATTGTTTATTTGTTTTTATCAAATATTAAAAATTTAAATAATTAAACATTAAATATTGTGTAAAAGAATGCGTCATAGTAGTTAAGAGGTTATGTCAGCTGCTTATGTACAGATATCGTCAGATATGCTTTAATATTTTAGCATGTAACCCTATAGAAATATGTTAAAGCATATCTGACGCTCACTGTACATCAGAATATTGATTGGAAAAACGGCATACGACCTTGAAAAAAACAAAATTCTTTGTCCAAGACATTTTTCCAATTTTTTATGATCTGAGTCAAGAAACAACTTCGAACGAACAAAATTGGAAACAACTTAAACCGAGGTGTCACTCTCAAGCTATACTTTGTTGACTATCCAGAAACCTCGAAGGTCTCGACGAAGGTTGTCCCTTCTGGAACAAGCGCGAACTTTTAAACTTCGAACAATCTTTCCACCTTTTTTAGACTCTCTCACTTTTGTTACTCGGCGTATAAAATAATTTAAAAATTTTAAGTTAATTCTAAAGAATGCAGAGAAGGAATCAAGTAAAAAGTTTTCACTTTTAGTTTAAATTATTAAAAAAAATAATAATAAAAGTTGTTAAAGCACATTTTAGTATTAATTTTAATTATAATTTAAGTTTTTGTAATACAAAAAATTTTGTTAATTAATTTATATGCAAAACCGTTTTAGTTAATCATAATAACTTGATTTAATCAAATCACTACCATAAATAGATTTCTTGTTTGTTTGAGTAGAACAAAACTTTCTCTTTGTCGTAATAAAAGTGAAAAGAATAATATTTAAGGCAGGTGCTTACTTGCCAGACGCTCTACATCCGAGATTAAAGTTTTTAATTCAGAAAAAATTTTGTTGCCCGGGAGTTATTCTAGCACTTTCGTGGCTTGAATTTCAATTTGAAAAATTTCTAGATGCAAAACCTAGTAGTTTCAAAAGTGCATACGCCCTATTTTCTAGATTGCCTGAAACACTTGGAAAACGATAATAGCTAGCTTCTTGGTGTAACGCAGCTTTAAAAAGCGTATAACCCATTATCACGAAGAAGAGGTAAGTGTGCAGGACGCTTAAAAGCTCAAGAGCATCCTATTACGGAAGCAGGCATTAACGATGGAATAGCAAAGTTTCACGAATATGATCTTTCCTTAATTATTCACTTGTTAACATATTTTTCTTGCAAACGCACAATTTCACTCTCTCATTCTTCTTTTCTGAAACCAAAGTTCAACTTTCAGACAAAAGTTTGCCAAAAACTGATAATCAGGTTAACGAAATTTTACGGAAATAGTATCCAATAATAAAATAAAATAATAATTAATAATTATTTTAGTATGTATATGGTGTCAGTACTTAATATTTGTTTTTACTTGACAACGATTATTATGAAAAGTAATTAACAAAAGTGACTTTATCAATATAGTACCTTTTAATCATAACATTGTACATTGAATACTTTTTCAAAAGTTACGAATTCTTTATAACGGATGTTTAAAGTTTAAGTAAACACGTTTCTGCAGTTTTTCAATCTCTAATGGCCCAGTTGGATAGATCTTTTTTTTTCTATTTTTCGCTTTTTGTGCTTTCAAAACGCATATATCGCTTGATTTCCGACTCTAAGTACGAAAGTACTCAAGATAGAAGCGCCTACCGATAAAGATTGCTTCGCTTAACACGTATCAGGCAAGGGGTAAATGTAGTACAGTAAAGTCTCTGAAAAAGCAGAAGAAACATTTACTAAAAAGTCGACAGACGTACGAATTTCCGTACGTACAAGAGAAGCAGGTACGAGGCACTTAAGACGATTAAATTTATACTTACCTACGTGCGCGTACATTTTAATCAGGCTCTTTAATTTTTTTTCATTTAGAACATTCAAATTCTAATCAAAAATGTGAACGTTGCATTTTCATGTGCTGTGAAGAGTTCTTTCTTTTAGTGAAATATTTAAATACAAAAAATGTATCCTTATTTTTCTGTTTAATTAATTTAATTTCCGATTAACTCTTCTGATCTCAAAGATCATAACTCGTATATTCTTTTCTTATTTTCAAGTTATTGAGAAGGATGCTTTTTTATTTTGATTTAAAAGTAAATGCTTTGGAAAAAAGCTTAACTGTAAATAACATTCTTTGTTTTATCAGAAACTGCTTGTTCTACTAAAAACTTTAATACGTTGGACGAATTTTTTTGTTTTGAGAATTCAGACAACACTTTCATTTCGTCACAGCTAGGAAAAGAAAACTTCTTAGGAAACTTTTATTTTGCTGGCAAACGATTTGTGCAAACTTATATTCTGTCTACTCATTCTGTACTCGATTCCAAGAGAGTTGTTATATGTTTCGATGCTTGTGAAGAAATTGGACAAAACTTTCAACCGGATGTCCGGATTTCCCATACAAAACGTAAATTATTTTATACATTATAAAACTTGGGAAATGCAATATCTGTACACACGCATAAATTTGTTTGTTTTAGTTATAACTGAACAACTAACAATTTGATATTTCTTTTGTAACCACACCTTAAAACTTTATAACTACATCTCTAAATATTTCACCTATAACATTTTTCTTTACTTTTTTTTTATTATTTCAACGTGTTATATGTTTTTACGATTTTTTATTTTAAACGGAATCGCGTCGAATATGTGTCCAAATAAAAAGGTCTTATATCACCTACATGATGTAACAAATGTGAAGTTGTTCTTGGTAGGAGCTTTTTTTTAAATTTTACCTTCGATCAATTCATAAAATTTTTATAGGACCACATCAAAATTGAAGTCTGAAAAATGACATTTCGACATAATCGTACATGGAGTTTACGAGAGTCATAAGGTCCTGTGTTATCCGTTTCTTCGAACTAAAAATTCCGGGTTGCTCTAGAACTCCAGACTGGAGTCAAAGGTCAAAGTGTCACCTCTCATAAAAACAAAAAATGGACAATTTTGATTCTACCTCACAAAAATGCTCGTAACTTGTAAAATAAAAATCGACACACTAGGCTTTTCATTTGGCCGTACAAATATAAGCTTAACAGTCCAAGTCGTTCATGTGGAACATTTTAGAATGAAGCATATATTTATCTCATAAACTGAATAATTTTTTCGTATCTAAGTTATTAAATTACATAAATAAATGTTTTACTCCATAAATGAAGACAGCAAAATTCTAAATTTACATTCGTTGAATTTTAACGTCGCTTATAGTTTTATTCCAACTGAGAGGAATTAACGTAATTAGATAAAGATTTTGAAATTAATTTTGTTTCCAATGCTATGATTTACATACTTTATCGCAATTAACAGACTACAACTTGTTTGTTTTAATTTGTGAGCGAAAATACACAAAAAACGTTAATTTCATGCGTTTGATAAGTGATGAACACTTGATTGGAGATGAAATTGTTCATTGCCTTATTTGTAATCATTTAGCATGAAGTGCATTTATCGCAAAATTTATTTTATACGCAGAATATTTTAAATACATAGCGTGACGAGATAAAAATTTATCTCGCACAATATTTCTAAATTAATTTAAAAATATAATTATAATAATATATTAATTGTATAATTATAATGATGATTTCACACTAGATTTAAATCAATTTTGAGGCTATTGTTAACCAGAATGTAAACTTGTCAACTTGTGCCTTTATTATTTTGAGTTTACATTTTGAAATTCTAAAATGTATTTTAATTTAAATTAAGTTTTATTGAGTTGAATTGAAGATTTTGTCAATTAAATGTTTAATCATATTTTGTTATTCTAAATTTATAAAAGTATTAATATAATTTAATTGTTTGAATATTATTGTGTAAACTTGTGGTTTTATCTGCACTGAGAGAAGTTTGACACAGTATCGATACTTTGACGTAAGCCAGCTGCGCTAAATGCGGGACAGATATCGTACCTTACTTTAGTTAACACGCCGAATTAAATTTGAGCGACAGCAGCGCCAAACAAAATTCTGTCTTTCTCTGTGGTACAAATATTTTTACTACAGTATGCGTCCTATCCAACTACACGAGATCGAACTAATGTGAACTGTTTAAGAAAATTCATAAAGTGTAATTATTTATATAAATTGTTAATAACAATTTTTAAGCGCAAAACCTTCTTTTTACTATTGACACACCCCCAAACATCAAATGCATACAATATAAAGTATGCAAAAAAATTTATGTGCAAAAGAAATCAAAAATTGTAAAAAATTATTTCTATTATACTTTTTTTGCATTAACATTAAAAATTTATAAAATAATAATTAAAAAATCGACTCTCACAGATCTCTTTAAAATTTAGTTCTGCGTTAGAGCAAAGAAGAATTTTTTAATTTGGTTTAAAATTGCAGTCTAAAAGTCAATTTGAACAAAATTTTGCCATTTTATTCTACTGTTCTACCTAACCGGAGAATAATAACAAAAAACATAACCTTAAACATGAAAGTATAATATTTTTATTTTACAGAAACTTTAAACAAAATAAAGAACTAAAAATTATTATTACTTACCAGTTTCACCATTTCCACTTGACCGAAAAGAAACCCGATAATGCCAATGTAAACAAAACATTATTTCACTTAAAACACTATATTACCTGAACAACTTCACGAAAATCACTGTCACTTCTTAAACTATTACTCCTTAATTATTACAATTTAATTTATTTTCAATTTATTATTATTTCATAAAATGCAATTGTTCAATAAACGAAGATTTTAAATTAATTGAAAAATAGTACAAATAAACGTCTAAACTGTGATGTTATTGTTGACAAAAAATATCAAAAATCTGCTAGCCAATCAGAAGCCCGATAAAACTCGTTACACCTCTGAAGTTGGTAGAAAGGGTTCTCGTATAGGGAAGTCAAGATCAAGCTAATTTCTATGTATTAATTATTTTAATAAAATTGTTTGTTATTTTAGATTGCTAACATTATAAGAAATTTTATAAAATAAACTTGAAGTTACAATTTTTAATTAAAAGATTTTAATTCGTCTGCAAAACAAAAAATCGAAACTGAAAACTATCGATAGTGAGGTTTGATATCTACTGACCAATGGGAGACTCGGAAATGGAGTTACACGTCTAAAGTTAAGCACAACGTCCGTTCTTTTTAGAATAGGATTTCTCAATTCGATTGAAATAATAATGTTAACTGGTAGTGTTAATTAAATCGTGGTCTGTTGCTGCTCCTTATCCTCTATTCTGAAAAATTTTATGTGTTAGTCGTCGTTTGATTTGATTCAAAAGTAATAGTTTAATTAGTCCACTGTTTCTCTTTATGTTTAGATATTTATCAACAAAATAACTTGGCGCTAGAGTTTTGTTATTTATTTGTTTTAGTTTTAAAATTAAAATTAGAAATTAAACATAAAGATTAAATAATAAAAATGCGTCATAATAGTTTACATAATATATATATATATATATTTTAAATTTTTTATTTTATCCAGAAACAGTTGAAAATACATTTATAACAATAGGTACTTTTTATACATATTATATTTTTAATAAAATACAAAAATGCTTGTTTTCAGTACATTATTTTAAAAAACTATATTATATTTTTGAAACACAGCTTATTTTGATGAAAGCGATAAGTTCATGTCGAGTGCATTATTTAGCAGCTCGAGAGATGTAGCAGTGGAATTGCAGGGACAGAAGGTGAAGAAAACAATCTGTTCCAATGCATCGCAGTAGACAGACTAATTCAAGATATTTCAATTTAAACAGAGAAACAAGTTATTTGCTCATGTTGCCTACAGCTCGTGTTGATTACTGTATACACGTATACAGTTGGAGTGTTCTTAACTTATTTACAGCAGATGCAGGTGCGCACTATTCGTTGGCGAATGTATCCGTTATGTAGTCATAAATTGCAAAGGGACAGTGGGAGTAAATTGTTTCACAATCGCCCTCAAAGCCCACTTGCTCTGCTCTGACGTACTCAATGGGCAGACCCTCGTCAGTGGTGGAAGATGGCCTGAAATTACACACCGTCATAAACATCGATCACTCACTCGATTCTAATTGATCTGTTAAACTCATCAACATACACCAGACGGACGGTAATTCAATTAGTTAACCGATAAATTTGCATACATAGACACTATCCTACACGCATAAACGAGTTCCTAGTCCATCATTTCTATCCTGCCTTCTACATTCGACCTCTCTTGTATCAATATCCGTTCTCATATTCACTAGATCCTCGACATCGAATGTAAAAGACTATCAGACATCATTAATGACCTGAAGGTTACAGATATGCTAAAGTATTTTGTCAACATTAATAACTTTTTTCCAATTAACATCTTTTAATTGCGCATTAACTACTATCTAGCAATAAGTAAAAATGAATTTTGATCTGTTGGAGCCAAGACGTTTAGGTTTGTAATTTGTTTTTCATTAGGTGGAAAATAAAAAAACACATGAATTAAAGGACAATCAATTTTATACAAAAAGTAAACAACAGTTAAAAAATTACAACATTTGCACTATTCCCAAAGTAAAAAAGATTCTTAATAATGTTGTAAAGCTTGTCAAGGATTCAGTTGACAAGTGGAATAAATGTGGAGTAGTTTATAAAATTCCTTGCAAAAATTGTACCGCTGTTTACTACGGTGAAACTAAAAGGTTGCTTAAAACTCGAGTTGGGGAGCATATCAAGAATAAAAATCCGAATTTCGTTACCAACATTCATTGTAAAAATAACAATCATGAATTTAATTTTCAAGGTACGAAAATCGTAGATTACGAATGGGGCTGGCGGAAGCGTACAATTTCCGAAATGATTTTTATTAATCACGACCCGAATAGTATTAGCATTAAAGAAAACTTTGATAATTTAAACAAAGACTACAAGCATCTTTTACAATCAAAATTCTCCGTTGAATAATTTTTTATCTATCGTATTTTCCTATTAATTTAATATCTATTTTGATGTTTGTACTTGTCTATATCTATATATATTTTTGTATTACTTTCGTTCCTTCTTGAGTTTATATTTTCATTTTCGACAGTTTGTCTCTTGCTCTTAATGTAAACACACCGTTTGACGTTTCACCATTTGGTGATAATTTATTTTTAAAAATTCTTTGACATATTCTGTTTTAGAGGTAAAAACTATTTAAGTGTATTTATACAGTGTGGTTTTTTTGTGTTAAAAATTTACTGAAGTGTAATATATTGTATTTACAGCCTGAAGAGGTCAACGAAATGTTGACGAAACGTTGCTCGTTACAATAAAGGCAGATTGTCCTTTAAAATCATGTGTTTAGTGTTTTTTGTTTTTTTATTTTCCACCTAATGAAAAACAAATTACAAACCTAAACGTCTTGGCTCCAACAGATCAAAATTTCTTTTTACTTATTGACAATGGAGAGCAATCAAACTTTAACTTACTATCTAGCAATATTTCTAGTAAAGTTTTGTGATATAGTCCTGAAATATATAAATAATTTTGAGAAATGATTTTAAATTATTTGACAAATCTGTTTGATGAACCAACTTATTTTTCAAATTAGCAAAAAGTAACATGACCTTCGACGAAGCAATATGTACTCTCAGAACTGAAACCATTAGAACACGGTAGCAATTTAAGTTGTGTTTAAAAAATCAATTGGAATTGTCATCTTGACTAATTTATATTTTTAAAGCTATTTAACAGCCTTATTGTGTAAAGTGGGTGTGCTGTCGATAAGCAGATAAAATCTTACTTTCAACAAAGGCTTACGTTAACGTGATATGCATCAAATCACCGATGAGGCCATTGTGTAGATGCAGAGGTTGCCGTGCCGTTTCACAAATACATCTCAAGAGGCACTGCTTACCAGGAAATCCCAACCTGTAAAGTAGAAAACGATCGATCAGAGTGACTCGTTGATCTACCTATGAAAAAAATTAGATATTTTCTCTAAAAACAGGAGGGTGAATTGAAACTTTCCTAGAGGAAGAAATTTGCATCGATCTTTTGCAAAAATATTTTAAAAATATTCCATAATTAAAAAAACTCGGATCGAATTTTTGTATTCTTAAACTTATTATACCTTTTGTCAACTTTAATTAATCTTTCTTCATTTCTAATCACCGATCTAAAGAGAAACATTTATATTAAATTAAGGGTAGCCTAGGTCATCTCGTAGGGTTCTTGCTAAGACACTTAAGTATTGATAAAGAATTGTTCTCATAATCTGTCAAAGATTTTCGTCAAGTAACTCTGTATCAATGTAGCGTTATGATGAAAAAACCCAAGCACTACCTCACAATTAGTCAGTAAACCCATTTTAGATTAGGTTTTAATTAATAAGAATACGTCACATTTGTTCACCCGTTACAAACCCTAATAAAATACTCATACAGATACTGTCGTGATAAGAATTTAAAAACACGTACGAAGAACAATCGTTCGAATGCCAAGAGGGAAATGAACTCATCAGACCCAAGCTAACCCTAATAGGAAAGAAAGGAGACTCCTACTTAGGACTTACTTTAGACTCCATTGAGAATAAAATCAATTTGAAATTTAAAATGTTTAATATAAAACATTGTTTGGTTTTGTAAATAATGTTTTACTCTTTTTCTTAATGGAGGTGAAAAGTAATGTAAAAATTGAATTTACTTTTCCTGAAGACACAATAACCAAGCTAAGATTTTTTCAAAGTTGCAGTGTCTACTAAAAGAAGTGATCTTTTCGATAAATTTAGTCAAGGATCTGCCTGTGATACGAGCTGTGGCAAAACTAAAAGTAGAGTTCTGAAAGAATACAAAGACTTTACTAAGTGTCTCGTCGCCGAAGCGAGCATCGAGTGCTTCAAGAAATTTCTAAGTAAACAATCCCCAGAGAATTTCCCTTTGCCCCATCAGTGCTCGAAACTCTTTAGCAACATGAACGTTTTATTGTGGCTTTCAAAACTCCACGAACTATAATCAACCATTGAACAAACATTATCCAAATTTATTCATGTCAAAATTAATTCCCTTTTATATTTTATCATAAAATAAAAATGAATAATTTTATTTAAGACATTACGGATCACACGAAACTTTGACAAACAATAACTTTCTCTTTCTTTTAGAGTCTTTCCAAGGATAATATAAAAAAGCATGAATTTGGTCGCTTTTATACTAGAACATTCGGAATCTGCAAATTCCTTTCGAGGAAACTTTTCTGTTTTCATACATTTGCATATCTTCTAAAATAGGGGAAATAAATAACGAGCTTTGGCGCTTTTACATAAATTAATTTTGGTCTAGTTACATGTTTACTACCAAAAATAAATTTTCCTATGTTGTAAAAACTACATAATTTCTTGTAATTCGATATTTTTGCCTATTGTCAAATATCAGAAAAAAGTTTACAGAATTTTTCTGAAATTTCATGAATTTAAATTTTACGGAGGAATATTCTAGAATATTATTCCAACATCTTTTATTTTAATGGTATACTAACGCGAATGTCTAACATGAAAATGCAAACACGTGTGTAAAACCTATTACCATTCCAATTACATGAAATGTTAAGTATCTTTGCGAAATCATTCACAGGATTACAGACGTGAAACCTATTTCGTCGTTTTAATACAAATATAATTTTTCGTTTTTCAACGAATTAGGTATTTTTGATTAGTTGGATAATTCGCCATAATTTTCACATTTAATTTTGCATCTAGATATAGAATAAAAATGATAATACATTTATATTTCACATAAATGAAAAGAAGATTAGATCCATGGAAGGTAGATAAATAAACGTAAACAATTATATGTTGTTTTTAAAATCAAAACAACGTTTCGAGGACTTGGTTCGTCATCATCATCAGGCTCGAGATTAAATTAAATTGTTACATATTGCAACTTGTGGAACGGTTTAAATAGTTATCTGG
Organism: Ganaspis brasiliensis; assembly: GCA_037103525.1. NCBI lineage: Eukaryota > Metazoa > Arthropoda > Insecta > Hymenoptera > Figitidae > Ganaspis > Ganaspis brasiliensis. The sequence continues at coordinate 961,005 of JAZKLR010000276.1, read as the reverse complement.
ATGACACAAACATTTATAGCTTATATTTTGTAATGATGAGAGTCGAGAATGCTATAGTGCGCTTACATCTTGACTATAGTAGACGTGTTGGCTCGTTGTAGAGAGTGGGGTTTACCACTACTCTTCGTGGCGTTCTCGACCCCTTCCATGTCTCCACGACTAGAGACCAGATATATATTTGGTGCTCGCTCATCATTTCGTCAGTCTCCTGGCTGACAAGACTCGAGGTTCAATTTGTTTGGTGAAGGTGAGTACATATTCCTGCCACGTCTCATTTTCGACACTGAGCAGTCTAGTGAAAAAGGCTATGCGTGAAATATTTAATATTTAAATTTGTCGTCAAGTACGGTATCATCAATGACTATACCTTTCCGCACTTAGATTAATTTCCTTTAAAATTTAAATATCAAGCATCAGGCTAAGATTCTTTTAAATCTAGTAAGAGCATAATCTAGAATTAAAAATTTTCAAAAAATCTATTGGATTCAGGGCATTTGGCGATCAAGTTCCGGCGCAACAAAAATTCATATAACAATCAAAAAACTAAATATAATAATATTTTGATTCAGCCTTCCGTATCAAATTTTATTTAAAAATAAAAATTCTTCTCCGGTTAAAAACACATTGAATGAGTACAGCAACATTTATTACTGTGAATGGTGTATATTGGGTAATTTTGACAGGTTTGTAATAAAATAAAGTAAGTGAAACCCCTGGCAGTGCTCATAATAGAACCCTTTGTCCATTAGGCCTTTGCTTAAACAGAGTTGAGGTAACACAATTTCCTTCTCGACAAAGTGTATAATCACGATGAGATATTGACTAGAGAAGTTAGTAATTCTACCGAGAGGGCAATGGCGTAACATTAGGATTGGGAAAACCCTTCTGTAGTTAGAAACTGGAATAAGATTAGTGCTTCTGATGTTCCGTTTCATCTGTCGATCTCTATTCGAGGAGCAGGCTAACAACTCCAAGGTGACAGTTGCATGTGCGCATTTGCCTAAATTCGAATGTATGAGTCCCTATGTATGTACATCTACAACACTTGTGTGAAGATTCAAATTCGTTGTGGCAGCTGAATTTGCATATTAGGGAACGTTAAGGTCAATGCACACCAAGATCCCAGCATCCACTGTCCCTACAATTAACAATTGAAATCGCTTCGCGTCCCAAGCTCCATCCTACAAGCAATTTCATCTCCAAGAACACCATATACGTACATTTGAGACATCCCAGTTCAGCGTTCACGTGTGTGTAGTTTATTTAGTTTCGGGTAATTGGAATAAACAATGAACTTCTCCTAATATTGTGCTAGTCTAGAGCTTTAATTATTGTTTTGCATGTTTTACTCCTCGTAGCTCCCTAACTTTCTTTAATTAAACTTTCCTTTCGAATAATTAACCTGTATACGTTTCATTCATTTTTGTAATTTAAACTCAAATCGTAATTCAATTTCGCTACTTTACATATCCCATTATTGATTTTTCATTAGTTAAATTAAAATTTGTAAAAAAAATTACAATTTATTTTCTTTAGCACACTAACTGCTTCTATTAATTATTCTCTTTTCTATCATTAATTATCTTTATTACGTATAATATCTTTCTCTAAATCTTTTTTATTTAATTTATCAAAATGAAACTATTTGTTGGAATTTTGGTCATAAATGCACAAACGGAAGCAACGTGGAATGCTTATACTACGACAGAGTGATTAAATCTAAAATAAGATAAATGTCAGGGTCGGGAAACGTGCCCTGACCAATTCCAATTTATTGTTCATTTACTTTTTGCCATATTTAATTTAAATTCCTTTGTTCCAAGCTCATCCACTTTCTGTGGTTTTGTTGACTCTGCTCTTGCAGCCACTTCATTCCATATCAATTTGTGGACGTGAATGATTTCATCCTATCTTCACATTGTTGAGGCACTCCACCAACTTTTGAAATTGAAGGAAAGCACTAAAATGGATTATGCACTCAAGAGGAGGAATAATATGTAAACGTGAGAATATTTCGTTGAAATTCAAGGAACAAACTTAATTTTACAAACTTTTTGAATTTAACAAACTTCTGCTGTCTCACGTAATTCTAAATAATTTTCCTCCTTCTCTTTTTTCAACTAATTTTTTTATAGATATTTTTTTCAAGTCTTCTGCTTTTTTAATTTTCCTCCTCTTATCCCCCAAGATTATTCTTGATCGAAAACTTGTTTTTATTTTTAAATTCACGGGAAGCGTCAACTTTATTTTAACTACTTTGAATTTCAAGGTAAATAATACGAGTACTTCCATAAACTCTCACGGCACTAGTGTCGCATTAGGTTGAACATTTGACGAGAAGACTTAAGTAGCATCAATTCTTGTTTTGTGGTTTACAAGTGTGAAGGGTACGGTTTAAAATGTGACAACTTAAGGGGTTACATGGGTTTCAGAGTTTCAAAAAATCGAATTTTTTATTGTCTTATTAATTTTTACAACATCTCGAGAATAAACCATTTCTCTGCAAGAAAAATTTTTGCTTTAAAACTGATTTCGAATGTTTTTAAAATCAGAAATTCCAGAACCATCTTCACGTTATATTTTCTTACCTAGTATCAGAAGATTGTCTATAAGGCAAAAAAAAAAACAGAAAAGATGAGAAAAAGTTAAGAATGAGAGAAATGACCTGAAAATGGGTGAAATGCTATTTTTCAGTCTTAGTTCTTGGCGAGTGGTTTCAACAAAATCAGCCCATTTTCCAGTTGTACATTTACAGTTTATCTTCCTCAAGGGTAATAGGTATATCGTCCATAGTGTAGAATACTAACGACTCGAACTTGGACTCCAATACAGCGTAGATCGTTTTGCGATTTATGGAGTGTCGTTGACCTGCAAACCGTTTGTCCCGATGATGGTTCTCCACGCTCGATTGAAATTCCGTGATGTTATTGGGTAATTCATAATTGGCCTCGAAGAAGAACGCAACGGAAATCGATTTGGTCGACACGGGATCGTCCAGAGGGATGGCGAGGGCGAAAAAGAGCTACAACAGAGGGAACAGAAATGATTAACGATTTAATTAAAGCGAATGGATGTAATTCGGTAGATATGTAAAAGCCGAATGGAACTGCTTGAAATTACACATAACTACTGCTATGAAAGCTTACAGCATAATGCAATGTGTGTGCATTATCTGATTTACAGTCTACGACGTTTACCTGCTAACTTCGATGCGACTTGTTGCACAATGTTCTGTAGAATATGAAATTTCACCTAACTTTCGATCATAAAATTTAATTAATTAGTTTCCCTTAATTAACCTTTCCAAACAAGAAAAACGCCTGCTTAATGTTACCAGGACAATTATTGTAAATTTAGCTGAGAAAATTGTTTGTTTCGCAATCTTTAATAATAATTGTGTTCTTCTTTAAAAAAAATATGAGTGTTATAATGCTAATTGCAATTGAAGACATATTTCACGTTTATTTTTTCAATTCATATTCGCCAACTGTGACCTTACTTTTTCTGCTCAGTGTTTCCTTAATTGTACCTATGCTTTTTTACTTTATACTACAAACCTACGTAAAAGCTAATTCTGAAAAAGCTTCTTAAATCGCTCTTAATATTAGGATTATTTTGTGTAAAATAGTAGAAGTAAAAGTTCTAAGATGCTAAGGAAATATTATTTTTTGTAAACGCGTTGTTTCGTAAGATATGTTACAAATTATGTAAGTATCGATTTTTAAATTTGGCAGTACAATTTCCGACGTAATGAAGTTAAGGAACTTACTATCGAATTTTGGTGATTGTGAATGGTTTGACACATTGAAGGGATTTATATCGAATTCAGGTCCTAATAGCTTAACCGCAGACCTTAACACGACCTCCATTTCCGGAAACTATTAAGGCACCTGTATATTGCAAGAGCAGACTCTGTAACCAGAACCAAATTGTACTCAGCTTCACGAGGACCAGTTTTCATTAGCATAGTTCGAAACCTTCTTCATCAGTGCATCTGATAAAGTTCGATAGCCTGGCCACAACCGCAATCAGCATTTAAGTGCTCTTTTATCTAATTTTCAACAAAGGAGCCGAGCCGAAGGTAAAATATACGTGCTAAAGCGAGTAGAGAAGCTTTTTTTGTTTACATCCCTTGATGAGAAAGAAAAAAGAATACCGTTCCTCGAAATTCTCTTTTTAATGCTCCTCATTTTCCACTTTTACACGTTATATAATCGGGATAAGTCATTAAATGAGGAACCATATGCTTTTTGATTCAACATTTTCCCCAGAAGTTATGACTTTATAAAAATATGTAAATGTATTGTCACGTACGTGGTAAATAATTTTTATGAGCGATAAAATTAGATGTATTTAATTTGGCACATGCAGGTGTGAGTCCCGATCTCACAAGAGTACCAGAATGCTCAGAAGATTTAACTGAGTGTAGAATATACAGTGCACTCATACCATTACTACAGTAAGCTAGTACGGTTCTCGAGGAAACTTCTCTCGCGCGTCTCTCTCTTCCCCTTCTTCGCAGCAGCAAGTAGAGGCAGACTATATAAACGGCTGTCACGCGCTACTTCTTCAGTCTCTTGGCTGACGAGTCTCGAGACGCACCTAGGGCTTATAGAGCATAATGTAACGGGAATAGGATTGTAATAATTATATCACTATTGTTCTGAATTCTATTTTATATTTCGTCACGAAAATCGTTTGAATTACCTGAACGATCACTAGAAAGGTCTGTTTAACTTGAGCTTCCTTACATGTTGACTAAATATTAATTTTTCACAGTTTCCTTTTTTTCAACAATTGTCAAAAATAAATTGTAAGTAAATATCGGAAAAAAGAAAATAGCATTTAGTTTGAGGAAGGTTTTAGAAGGTTCTAGAAACTTTTCAATAAAAACAGAATTTTCGGTATAATATTGGAGTCAAAATAAAAAATTGTCATTGGTTATAATAATAAGTCCATAAAACAGGAAATGTTAAATATTTACAAATTAAGCGGTGTATTTACACAGAAAAGTCATTTTGGGGGACGAAAATAGCGTAAGGCAAGAAAATTCCACAAATAAGAATTATCGAATTAAACCAACGCCAAAACATTGAAAAATGAGGGAATAAATTAGAATTTGTCAATTTCCGGAGCCAAGGCTATATAAGCACCTGTTGATATTAAATTTTTATTTATGAATATTTAATAAAAATCATATTACATTAATTGGCATATCTGTAGTACATAGTACCGAGTTTATGATGACATTTACAGAGATCCCATCGACAAGTAGAAAATTTGTTAAATAAAATGACTCTTTTTCCTCCGTGTAGAGTTAGGAATTCGGTATATGGATTGGAGATGGCAAAAATTTGGTTAAAAAAATAAAGAGTTGCCTTTAATAATCCTAGAAAAAGAATATTTATTACAAAAACAAATAGATTCGGGTGCAACTTGGCCCAAAAAGTAGGGATATTAGGCAAGTGTAATATTTTGTAAATAGAAATAATAATAATTAAATATTAGACCCAGTATATTGGGTTTGCTCGCCAGTGGAGAGGGAAAACTGAAAAAAAAACCTCTCCTGAGTACAACCGGTTTATCGACAGTCGAATTCTAGTGATCTGCACAGGTCGATTAATTGTAAAGTCTGGAATGAAATAAAGTTTAAAATAAAAAATTTCTGGTTTTTAGGTCAATTTATATTTAGGAAAATAATTGTTGGTATAATTCAAAATAATAATGATAAAATGTTAATTATTCAGATTATTTAGAGAATCAATGATGAAGCTTGATATAAATAATTTATAATCAAACTTGAGATTCATAATATTGAATAATCTGATTTTAAATTGTATGAATTTGAATTTATTTGAGAAATCAGATACTTAACAAAAAACAAATTTTTTTATTTATTATTATTATTATTTTAAAGAAATGTTTGTCCGTCCAAATGAATAGATTGTGAAAAAAACTGTTTTAAAATATATTAAGCGAGCTCATAGGAGTTTTTATTACGGTATTAGTACAATACTTATAATTAATTTCGTCCTTTATTTAATAATTTTGGTTTTTATTAAATCTTCTATGGATTTTCGACTTATTATATATGAAGATTAATAAAGTTTGTGATCTGGTAGTTTAAAACTTGCTGACGACAGCAATAAGAAGATAATTAACCCCATATACTTGTTGCTTTCCCAGTGTTAGTTCGTAGATGTTGAGGAGCTTCCAAGAAAACAAGAGATAATAAAGTAGAAAATAGAGAAGTTCGTAAGGAGGTTAACATTTGATCTATCAAACTCAGACACGATAAAATAAATCAATATCGCTTTTAACTAATACCTGGGTTAATTAATTCATCAAAAGACCAGAAACTTTACGGCATGGCAAAAGATTCGCTTTCAAATCCAAATTTCAATCAATCTTATCTTTCGTTACACCCAAACCTATTTTAACTCGTAAATATAACTCGAGCAAAGTTTAAATTAATTTTACTCGATTTCTAGTTGATTTTTAAATAATCTAAATATTATCATATCGTGTAACCTGATGATTAAATACACAAGTAAGATAACCTGGTAATTGTAGATAAAAATTGAATTATTTTTTAAATCTGTAGAGATTATAAATTTTGTTATAAATATTTAGTACAAATTTTGAGAGTTTAAAAATAGCTGCGAAAAAAAACCTATCGTACATAATGTCTTATTTTCTTCAGTAGCAGTTTATTATCATTCTAAACTATATTTACACAATAAAAGGGGTCACATATATATTTTACGAGAATGTGAGTTGAAATTTTTATCTCAGTTCAAGTTCAAAAATTTATGATTCTTCTCTCTGAGATTTGAATATCAGATAAGCGGGAATACTTTGCTGAGTAAGCTGACCTAAGCCGAAAATATTCACTAGTGCCTATCACTTATAGTTTGACACCACCATAAAAATGGCTTTAGTTGCTATGTAGAGAATTTCTTTCAGATCTTTCAATTTACATTTCACCCTTTTCTGCAGTTTCACAGTGAATTAATTTCCATTTTATATATTTATTTTCATCCTATGAATATTAAGAAAAATGTAGATCAATTCAAAAAGACGGATTTTAAATAAAAATTCATAAAAAAATTAAAAGACAATAGATATAATTAAATCAATCACACTATGCATCAACTTTTGGGCAAAAAATTTAAAATACTAGTTATTATATTTTAACGTATTGAATTTAAATTTTAATTAATTTTAAAATATTGAATTATGCATCGTCCATTGAATCATTAAGCACATAATATGATTATTAATTAACGGAATTAAAGGAACGTAGATTGCACAATATAAATTATTTAAAATATCACAAAATAAAATTTTCTTTTTTAGCTGACAAATAATAATAGAAGTAGCTATATAAAGTTTCGGCCACTTACTCTTCAATTATTTTTTGAAATTAAAATCATAGAGTGACAATGTATGTGCGATAAAATTTCATATTGTACATCAAACGTGTTATTAAATTAACTGACCCCCATTTCGCTCTCTTCCGGAAAGGACAAAGCTCTGATGTTCCGGTGCAGTGAATTCGCAAGCGAGCTTTTCAAAACATCTGCTCTGGAGGACATTAAAGTTGCCATTATCAGTTTTATTAAAACCAGCTTCATTCTGTAACAAATTATAAAATAATACAACATTATATAGTAATTTATCAAAGCATGAAATTTGTTTGATAAAGGACTTCTCTCTCAATTGTTAAATTAATTGTCTGACATTTCACCCTAAAAAGATGCATTCTTAATCATTAGAAAAAAACTTTCTCCAAGAACTTGAATTCTTGTCTACTTATAAAAAAAAACTATGTTTTTTCAAGTCTCAGGGGATGAGAAAAAAAGTATAAAAGAGAAAAATAGGACGAGGGGAAGATGAAGAAGAATTGGTGTTCGTGTATGGTACAGAATTGAGGTCAATGAGAGTGAATTAGGGTGAATTAAAATAAATCTCTATGTTTGGGGTAGAATTGAGGGAAACAGGAGTTACGAGAAGTACCCACAGATAAATGAAGGAGAAAATTAACTAAAGGAACTGGAAAGATCCATCAGTTAATTATGATTTTAAGATACTAAAATTAATTAAATTACAATCCAAACACAACTCCATTCGTTTATTGTTTTCATTATTCACAAGAAATTTTGGATGTCAGCAGATTGAAGACTGACAAAAGCAAAATTTGAAAACTAATTGTATTTATTTATCGAAATAATTAACTTGAAGTCTTGTACAAGTTTTGAGAAATTTTATTTTATATGAATTTGTTTATGATGTTGAGTAGTTCGGAAAAAAACCTTTCATTTAGTGCGAAAAAAATTGTCAAATTTTTGCAGATCTTAAAAAAATGTTTTAACCTTGGTCCAGAGCCTTTGAAGTACTTTTAATTATCAACCAAGCGAAAAATGGGTAAGAATTCAAAATGGCGGATTCAATATATACAATATACCAGTAATACTTAGGTAATTAATTAATTTTAAATTAAAAGTGAATTAGCAAGTAAAAGTGACACAAAAGGTTTCTAATAATTTTTTCATACTTTTTGTGATACATAGAGTGGCGTTTTTTGTCATACATTGAAAATGGTATCCTCTGAGAGTTTCGAATTGAAGGGCAGAGCACTTCCGAGGCTTTATTTTTGGATAAAATCGTTAAAAAAAAACTTCAGAGATTCTGGAAGTTCAGAACCAATTTAAAAAGGATTGTCGTGAGATATTCGAGAATTGATCACCTGCGAAAAATCACTGAGAAATCTCTTCATGCCAAGGAAACTCCATTTCCGGTCACCACGTGGCGAGCGATAAGTGTTTAATATTTATTTATTTGTCTTGTTTTAAATTTCTGATTGAAACTAATAGTGTTTAATACACTGCTGAATGTTTTGTCTAGTAAATCACTTTAATTCTGCATATTTTTTGTTTAATATTATTGATTTTTCAATTTTTTGATATCCAGACGTATGAGTATTTTTTGTTATGGGAATTAATTTATATTTGTAAAGGGATTACTAAATTTGATGCTTTTTTATTTAATTTTTGATATCACGAAATAATCGGAATAAATTGGATTGATTTGTTAACTTTATCTTTTTTTTATTATATATATGACATATGTTATGAACTCAATTGAATAATTAATTTTGATCGAAAAACTTCAATTTTAGAAAAGTCTAGTTCTAATTCCTGTTGTGATTGGTAGTTTGGCTATCTAATGTCTAATTAATTTATATCTATCGTTACGGACATCATAATGGTCATATTTTATTGATATTATTGGTTTTATTTAATATTCATTACAGTTCTAGAATTCGCGTTTTTTAATATAGTCTTCCGTGATAATTATAATAGCATTTTTATTAAATTAATATCGAAATTTTTTTTGTATTAATTTATTCTCAAAGAGAAAAGAAAATTATTACAGTTTGCTTATCTTTAGATGCAGTATTTGACTGAAAGTTTCTCAAGAAGGAAATCTCCTACAACCTGAAGAAGATTTAGATTAAACGGTTTACATAAGATTTCCGAAAAGAGAAAATAATTGCTACAACCAAATGATCAAAGGGTAACTCTTGAAATTTAGTTATTAATTTTTAAATTAAACGATTAGCATAAGGTTTCCGAATAAGACAAGGGTATTAGTAGAATCAGGAGACCATAGCGTAATTTTGGAAATTTTGTTTTAAAAAAGTAAAAAAGATTGGGGCAGTTGGTTAGAGGTTGTATAGGTCAGATGTTTGTTTGTTTTTGGCTACAGTAGTAGATGAAAGGTTCCTCAAGAAGGAACTCTCCTATGATTTGAGGAAGATTAAGAACAAACAATTTTCATAAGACTTATGAAAAAGAGAAAGAAATTGGTACAACCAGGAGACCGACCGGATGACCAAAAGGTAACTCTGGAAATTTAGTTTTTAGATTAAACTATTTTCATAAGGTTTCCGAAAAAGACAAGGGTATTAGTACAATCAGGAGACCGACCAGATGACTAAAGGGTAATTTTAGAAATTTTGATTAAAAAAAGTAGAAAAGATTGGCGCAGTTGGTTAGAGTTGGTAGAGGTCAGGCGTTGTTTTTGGCTACAGTAGGAGATGAAAGGTTCCTCAAGAAGGAACTCTCCTATGATTTTAGGAAGATTAAGAACAAACAATTTTCATAAGACTTATGAAAAAGAGAAAGAAATTGGTACAACCAGGAGACCGACCGGATGACCATAGGGTAACTCTGGAAATTTAGTTTTTAGGTTAAACTACTTTCATAAAGTTTCCGAAAAAGACAAGAGTATTAGTACAATCAGGAGACCGGCCAGATGACTAAAGGGTAATTTTGGAAATTTCAGTTAAAAAAAGTAGAAAAGATTGGCGCAGTTGGTTAGAGTTAGTAGAGGTCAGGCGTTTGTTTTTGGCTACAGTAGGAGATGGAAGGTTCCTCAAGAAGGAACTCTCCTATGATTTTAGGAACATTGAAGACAAGCAGGAGATGGACCGGATGACCAAAGGGTAACCCTGGAAATTAGTATAAAAAATGTAAAAAAAATTAACGCTGCTGGTTGATGGAAAGTTTCGTTAAAAATTCTCCAGGAAGAAGATTTATAAGAGCTAAAAAAGATTTAGATTAAATAGTTTTAATGAAATTTTTAAAAAAGAAAAAAAATTGGTTTAATCTGGATACCGACCGGATGACCAAAGGGTAACTCTGGAAATTTGTGTTATTGACATCCTGTTAAGAAAAATGATGATCTACTCTCGGGTAATTGTTGATAAACCTGTAGTATTTTATTTATCGGATTAACGCAAAAATGCAAGCAGGTTTAGAAAAAGGACAAAGGAGTTCTGCAAGAAGTAAGAAAACTTGATGCAGGCAAGAAAGAAATTCACAAAGTTACCCTGGTGATAATGTGGTAGGTCACCAAATTGACGGAGTAGGAAGAAACCCTTGAACTCTACCGGGAGATATCGGGATGCAGTCTTTCAAGCCCTAGGTCTACCGGGGTCATTGACCTTTGCGCAGTGGAAGACCTAACGACTCCCGCGAGAGTTCAAGGTAATGGGGGAGTTACCCCCTTTGAAGTTCAACCCGACAAAGTTGATTCCGCAAGAGGGTAGATACTCCGAAATCGAGGGAGATTTAGTGGACAGGCTCTGTAGCAGTGCACTGGAGAAAGTCCTACATAAGGGAATGGATCGTTTCTTTCGAAATAGCTCATCTCCGTGATACTTATTGCATTTCTTAAACCTTGTTTTAAAAAACACTTAAGGGTGAAATGTATAAAGATGATGAAGTAACTGAAGCTTACCTAAGTAATTGCAGTTAATTCTTTTTTTTTTTACCTAAAGTCAATGACAAGTAATTATCAGAACTATTTAATTTTGAAGAAAATTATGCAATTTTAAAAATGATAATTGACTCTTTGAGACGAAGCTAATCGAGCGAGATCATATAAAAAATTTGCAACCATGTGGAAAGCTCCTGTCAGCATCTAATGACAGGGACAAAGAGAAGAAATCAGTTGGACAAAGAGGTAAAACGATATTTCAATTCTCATTCTTTCAACTTTTTTTGACGCGTAATCCACATATAGCGACCTACAGAAGATAGAAATGGGGATTGAAAGAGGGTTGATTGTAACTGGTCGAGAAGACCGGAGAGAAATTGCATTTTCTCTGGCACACGGACTCAAACACTGTTATACGTTATTTGATTAAAAAAAGAAAACGATTCCTATTGGAAAAAATTATTTATCAAGTCATGCCAGATTTGAGACAGAAAAACTCTCCAATGCTGATTTAAATCTTGATTAATTCCATTTCTTAATTTTAGTTGAAAAATTAAATATTCAGTTATTAAAATTTATTCCATATTCATGTTTAAAACGAATATTTTATCATCAATTCCATTCTGATTTCTATTATAATTTTAATTATTAATTGTTCTATAAAAGCCAAAGCTTCTTTTTTCTAGAACTTTTTAAAAATTATAATAGTTTTTTTTTTAAAAAAAAGATTGAAAATACTTTTAAAAATAAATTTTGAAATTTTTCTAGGTCAAATGAGAAAACATTGCATTAGAATAAGATGCAAAAATGTCGTATGATTTCTTCAGTTCAACGATATTTTCTCCAATAACTCTTCCTAGGTAAATATCACCTATTTTCGGAAAAAAAATTTCCCTATTTTATGAAACTGATGCTTCCCAAGTTTATAAATCTATGGCCCTATAACATAAAATGCACAAGTCACGAACAATATACGTATATAAATTGTTCACTTTTATGGGATTTTTACATTTCATTTTTTTAGAATTGTTAAAATACGGTCTCTATAAAAATGGAACATTCGAAATCCGATAAAACAAATCACAGATTTATATCTTGTGAGTCTGCTTAGATATCTCCATTTCCACGCAACTGCTTCAGGATTTGATAGCTCAAAGGAAACGTCGCTTGAACTTCTCTTACTGACTGAATACATTAAGGAACAAATTTGCGATCTTGCAGTCAGAAAAGTTGATCGAACATTAAATCGACAGATCCAAAGAGAATCTTTAAAAAAGCATTAAAATCACATTACATTTTTTTTTAAAAACTTGTCTTGCAATGATAGCCAAAACACTGATAAAGTAAAGCACGAAATTAGGAAGAAAAAATTTTTTTTTCTCGGTTAAAGTATACTGATCCTTTTTTTATTAACCACAATCTATTATTTTCAATCTCTAGAATTTGAACGAACCATTTCCAACTTTATCTATATCAATCTTTTTCTATCCCTATTAAACTGTAAAGTAATCTATTCCTTTTAATTTCAGTTTTAATATCCACACCTGATTTTGAAATAATATTAGTTTTAATCCATAATAATCTATCTCTCTTTGTACTCATCACAGTATTTATTTTTTGAATTCTTAGAATTTATTCAAACTTATTTTTGCTTTATCCATTACAATCTTTTTCTATACCTTTCAATCTAAAATGTATTCCATTCTTTTAAATCTCAGTTTCCCTTTCCAATTCTATATTTAATTAATTTTTCTTAATCAATTTCTATTCCTCTTTTTGTATTTTCGAATTTCTATAACTAAAATAAATAAATATAAATTAATATTTTAATTTAAGTTAATTTCTATCCTCCTGAATACCTAGAATTCATCCAAACCTATTCCTGCTTATTCCTTTTAATATTTTTCTATACTTTTTAATCCTCGAAGCTGTCTATCATTTTCAATGTCAGTTTTCTTTTTAAATATATCATAAATTAATACTTCTAATCTATTTCTATCCCGCTTTCTAACTACAATTGCTATTTTTTTAATCCCCAAAATTTGTCTTAACTTATTTCTGCTCTATGCGTTTCAATTCAATGTTTTTTAACTGATTTCCACTTTATTTTTTACAATCTATTTCTATACTTTTTAATCTACAAAGCATTTTGTGCTTTTAATATTAGTATTTTAATCCTAATCTCTGAATTATTTTACGCCAATTTATTTTTATCCATCTTTCTATCCTGTAGCGGATCTATCAATTAAAATTTGTATTTTTTCACCCAGGGATGGCAACGGTTACTATGGCAACTTTTTTTGATTAACTTAAACTTCAATTTAACGCAAAAGTTTAATCAATTTTAGCAGTAATTATTAAACACAGATAAAATAGAGAACTGAATAACAACTTGAAAAATGCACAAAGTGAAATGAAATATAAATCAAAATAAAATAAAAATAGAAATAAAGTATAAATTGAAAGTATTTTTTAATAAAACTAAAATATAATTAAGTTCAATTTAATTAATAGTCGGTATTTAATTTTAACTACATCCTATTTAAAAATGAAATTTTGAAATATTTTTAACTATTCTTTTAAATTAATGGATTTTACAGATTATTATTTCTGGTGAAATATTTTTAAATTCACTTACTTTGCTGTCAGAGGTAATTTCATCTTCACAGATTAGTTTCCGAGACATAAAACGGCAGAAGCACACCATCAACTGATGAGAAGATGTACTCAAATGTATCATCCGCTAAAAATAGATTACTAATTGAAAAATTTACTTTTTTACTTCACACAATTTTGTTACCGTTATTTAGTAAAATATTTTCTTCAAAGAGAAGCCCGAGTCCCAAAACCAGTTTAATTAAACACATTGTTTAATTTACATTCTTCAAATTTTTGCTTTATATTATAATTCATATCTTTCATCAAACATTTTTAATTATTTCGAAATTTGTTACAAACTTATGAAATTTATTATAGATATAATATAATGAATTATATAATATAAATAATAGTAAATACAGTATGGAATAGAAATATAGGTAATTAGAAATAAATAATAAATTACAACTGTAAAAGGAATTAAAATTGTATAATTAATTAGAAGCCGCAAGAGTGAATTCAATTATTATTACTTATTTAAAATATTAAAAAATAAATTATACCTGAATGTTTTTATAAATAATTTATAATAAATAGAGAAGAAGAAACACATGATGATGATCGTAAAAAAAAGAAAAAAGATGTTTAATTAAGTTAAATTAATTTAAAAAATCGTTTTATTTATTACCAATAATCAACCTGTTTTTGGGCCCAATTAATAAAAATATTATAATTTGCACCCTCCCGGAAAAGAGATGTTTCTATGCATCTAAAAATAATATTCAGAAGCTGCAAAATTTAAATTAAAGTAAAAAATTGATGGGAAATTAAAGAACAAAAAAACGACAATTTGATAAAAATGAGTATAGAATTTACAGAAAAGCAACTAGAAAGATAATAAAAAACACTAGAAAATACGAAAATAACTAAATTAAAAAAAAAAACTAGAAAAAATAAAGAAAATAGTTAAAAACCAAAAATTGTTATTCATTAACAAAGATAACTAGGAAATAGCGGAAAAATTACTAGAAAGGGTTTGAATAAAAAACATAATAATAAAGAACAGTAAATTGATTACATTGTCAGAATTTATTGCAAACAACTAGAAAATTATAAAAAGTCACTGAAAAGTCTAAAAGTAACTAAATTAAAGAAAAGCGATTAGAAATAAGAAAAAACAAATAGAAACGAAAAAATAACTAGACTTAGAAAAATAACTAGAAAATAAACTGAAATTACTAAAAAGCAAAATAATAAATAGAATATCTAGAAGCTGACTATAAAAAATTACTATAAAGTGAAAAAGGAATTACTAATTATGAAGAATAAAAAAACTATAAAATGATGAAGAATTACTTAGAAATGGAAAATAATTTTATAAAAAATAATTGGAAAATAAACAATGTATCAGATTCTTAAAAAATAACTAGGTGTTGTAAGAAATAACTATATATTGATGAAAATTACTGGATTATTTTGAAAAATGACTAAAAATGTAGAAACAAGCTGAAAGGACGTACATTTTTTAATTACTCTTATAGAGTAAACAATAGATTATAGTAATGCAAAAAAAAAAAAAAGAAATTTAAAATTTGGTAAAAAATCAAAAATAATCATGGATTTTTCTAATTTCTGAAAAAATATATAATATATATAATATTTATATTTCTTAAATTCATATAAATCAACCAATTTGTTTTTCATTTTAGAAATTTTTTTTCGAAGATAGCATGGCTAAAAAATTACAAATGGAGAAACTGCGTAAAAAAATAATCTTCTAATTTTATTAAAAATAAAAATATGTCTTTAATTCTACTAACTTTAGGAAAATATATATGTTATTATAGAGATCAATAAATTCGTTTACAAAATAAAGAAAATATTCGACAATTGAAATCAAAATTAAAAATATGTCTAGATTAATACACAACCAAACAAGATTTAAGAAATTAAACAAGAAATATTAAATTTAAAGAAAATAATTGCAAATTGAAAAATTAAGAAAATTGAAGGAATATTTGTTGAAATTAATTGCACACTTAACAACTGGATTAAAAATCGCAAAAATTGAAGAATTGAATTTAAATTTATGGAATGTACTTAAAAATTGAAGAAGGGAAATAAAAATTAAAGAATGAAATTGAAAAGTAAAGAAAATAATTGAGCAATTAAATTTGAAATTAAAGAAACTTAATCATAATCGAAATAATAAGAATATATTAATCAATAAAAATAACAATTTATCTGAAATTTTAAAACAATTTTGATGAGTGAAAGAAGTATAATTAAAAATATCCGAGAATTATTGAATATTGAAGAATTAATGGAAATCAACAAATTTATTTGATACCTAAAGTAAATATTTGAGAATTGAAGAAAATAATTAAAAATTAAAGAGATAAATTGATAATTTAAGAATTAAATGGAAATATCAAAAAAATAATTGATAATTAAAAGAAAAATTGCAATATGATGAAAATAATTAAATATTGACGAAAATAATTAATTGAAACAAAATCAAAGAATGGTGAGAGAAATCGGGAATAGAATTTTTTTTTAAATTAATCTATAATCATAAAATTGAAGGAAAATAATAAATTGTCAATTGAAAACTAATGAAAATTATGGATAAAATTGTAGAAATTAAGTGAAAATTAAAGAATTGTATTAAAATTTCAATAAAATAATTGATAATTGAACGAAAATTTACAAAATGACTAAAATAATTAAATATTAAAAAAATAATTTAGAATTGAGGAAAATAATTGACAATCGAATGAAAAATTTTACATCTGTCGAGAATGATCGACAATAGAACAAAATGTTTAAAAAACAAATAATAAGTACAAATAAGATTAACGATTTAATAAAATTTGTTATTCAAATAAACTTAATATTTTAGATAAATATAACTTTCATTCTATGTAAACTAAAATCGCTGCCGACTTCAAGAACCAAGAAGTAGACAAATAAGTAAAAGTAAATAAAAAATGTTTTAAAAGAGCACGAATTTTCCAATTTTAGGTATATTTAAAAAAGAAAAAACTCTAACAACTCAAATTTAATTTTTTCAAATTTAAAATAGTTCCAAACTTAAAACAGTATTAACGAAATGTTGACTCAAATTTATTTCAACTTCGATTAATTCAAATTTTTATTTATTAAGGATTTAAGATTTATATTTAATTATTTTTTAAATACCTATACTTATTTTAATCTCCTACATTTACAAACTAAATTATATAAACTTAAATTTATTTGTACGGTTTTAAATTGATTTAAACTTTAATTAGCATAGGAATTACATAGATACTCACATTTTAATATTAATATATAATAAACTTCAGTTACTTTAAACTTTTAATTCTTTAAATTTTAATTAATCAAAATTTTCATTAATTCAAATTTAACATAAAAATGTTTTAAACATAAAGAAAATAATTAAAATTTGAGAAAAATACTTGAGAATCTTAAAAGTAAATTAAAACAAAATTGAATAATGAAAAATTAGAGAAAATAATTGAAAATTGAAAAAACATGGTTAAAAATTGAGATAATTAAATTAAAATTAAAAAAAATAATTAAAATTTGAGAAAATAATTAAACAAATTACATAAAATATTTTAAATAAAGGAAAGTTAAACAAAATTTGAGAAAAATACTTAAAACTTTTAGAAGTTCATTGAAATAAAAGAAAATAATTAAAAATTAATGAAACTAAATGAAAAAAGATAAACATAATTTAAAATTAAAACAGAACAAGTTTTAATTATAGAGAAATAAATAAAAACTTTTGGTCGATTATGAAAAAAAAAACGAGAAAAAGAACGAAAGTAATTGAAAATTGAAGAAAATAATATAAATAATGAAATAATTGAAAAGTGAGATAAATAGTTGAAAATTTTTGAAATTATGAAACAAACGTAAAGAATTGAAAATAGAAGGAACAAAATTTTAGAAAATAATTGAAAAATATTTTTAAATTTTATAACCTGCCGAAAATAATTAAAATATGATACAAACAATGATAAGTTGTAAAAAATAAATTACATTTAAGTGTAATAATTGAAAAAACTACAGAAGTTTTTTTAAATAAAGAAAAAAAATTAAAATTTTAAAAAAATACATGAAGATCTTAGAAATCAATTAAAAAAAGAAAATAACTAAAAATTGGAGAAAGGAATTAAAGAAAGAAGCTAAAAGTAATTGATTTTACGATCATTAATAAACAAATTTTGAAATTTTTATGAAAACAAATGAAAATAATTAAAAATTAAAGAAATCAATTGGAATTTTTGAAAAATTCTTAATAATCTTAGAAAATAATTTTAGAAAATGAGAAAAATTAAAAATTAGAGAGAAGACTGGAAGAATGCTAAAAGTAATTGAGATTTACGATAATTAATAAAATTTTTTGGAAATTATGAAAACAAAGAGAAATAATTAAAAATTGAAGAAAACAAAAGAAATTTGAGAAAAGTACTTAAAAAATTTTAGAAATTTATTTTATAAAATGAGAAAAACTAAAAATTGGAGAAATGTCTGGAAGAAAGCTAAAAACAATTGAAATTTATGATAATTAATAAAAAAAAATTGAAATTCTGATAACAAATGAAAATAATGAGAAATTGAAGAAGAAGATGTTTGAATTTTCAGAAATATACTTACAAATCTTGGAAAATAATTTTAGAAAATGAGAATAATAATTAACAATCGAGAAAAATAATTGAAAAATGATTAAATTAATTAAAAATTAAAAAAAATAATTGCAATATGCTGAAAATAATTTAAGATTGAGAAAGAAAATTGAATTATACTGAAATTAATTTAAATATGAAAAATTGAAAACATTCAATAAAATTTGAGAGAAATAACTGAATAAATCATAGAATATATGTTTAAAAAAAATAATAATTACAAAATTACTTAAAAAATTTTAATTAAAGAGAATAATTAAAAAATCGCAGAAATAACGAAAATCGATGAAAATAATTTCAATATCGGATAAATAATTGCAATTTTTAAAAGTAATGCCAAAATAATGAATATAATTATAAATTGATGAAAATCAAGAAAAATTGCAGAATTTATTTATAAGCAAAAGAAAATAATTCAAAAATCATTATATAATGGAAAATTGATGACAATAATCTAAATTTGAGATAAGAACTGAAAATTTAGAAAATTAATTGCATGTGTATATGTGACTATTTCTGGTGAAAGGGACCTTACGCAACAACAACATTAGGCTCAGTATTCCGTTGCTCAGTGCACGAAAAGTGAGCCCAATGTTATTGTCGCGTAAGGTCCCTTTCACCAGAAATTGTCACATACATTTTAAACTGCTTCAAAAACCATAATTTTTCTTGCTTTACATCAATTTATAATTATATTCATTATTTTCATCAATTTTCGTTTTTTCTGCGATTTTTTAATTATTTTCATAATTTCCAAAAGTTTTTATTAATTATCGTAAATTTCAATTATTTTTAGCATTCTTCCAGTCTTTTCTCCAATTTTTAGTTATTCTCATTTACTAAAAAATCTCCAACTTATAGTTATTTTCCTTTTTTTTTAATTGATTTCTAAGATCTTCATGTATTTTTTTCAAAATTCAATTATTTTTTCTTTAATTAAAAAAAAATCTGTAGTTTTTTCAATTAGCACACTTAAATGTCATTTATTTTTTTACAACTTATCATTGTTTGTATCATATTTTTATTATTTTCGGGAAGTTATAAAATTTAAAAACATTTTTCAATTATTTTCCAAAATTTATTTCCTTCAATTTTCAATTCTTTAAATTCGTTTTATAATTTTAAAAATTTTTATCTATTTATCTGACTTTTCAATTATTTTATTATTTATAATATTTTTTATATTATATTCTTTAATTTTCAATTACTTTCGTTCTTTTTCTCGTTCTTTTTCATAATTGCCAAAAAGTTTTTACTTATTTCTCTCTCATTAAAACTTGTTCTGTTCAATTTTAAATTATGTTTATCTTTTTTCATTTAGTTTCTTTAATTTTTAAGTATTTTCTTCTGTTTCAATGAACTTCTGAAAGTTTAGAGTATTTTTCTCAAATTAAAATATTTTATGTAATTTGTTTAATTATTTTCTCAAATTTTAATAATTTTTTTTAATTTTTAATTTATTTATCTCAATTTTTAACCATATGTTTTCAATTTTCAATTATTTTCTCTAATCTTTCATTATTCAATTTTGTTTTAATTTACTTTAAAGATTCTCAAGTATTTGCAAAATTTTCAATTATTTTGTTTAATTTCAATTATTTTTTGCAATTCTTTTTAATTCTAAAATATTATAAATTTTGTCCTAAATAAATATTTATTTTATTTATATTAATTGATTTTTAAATATTATATTTAAAATATTTATTTCTTCTTATTAGATAAATATTATGTACCGATTTGTTATTTTTATTATTGTATTTTATAATTTCTAAAATGTATAAAAAACTAATTGCGCGCTGGCGCTCGTTTTATTTTGCTAGTTTAAAGATAGTTTTTTTTCAAACGTATTGATTTAAAACAAAAAAATATCTAAGTGCCAAACTTCAGGTGCGGACAGACAAGAATGAATGAAAGAATGAGTGAATCTTGAGGATTATTTTATTGATAATTAGTTTTTAAGATCTCTATTTAAAAATAAAATAATTGAGAACATTTTAGTCATTTCAGTTTGTAAAATGTCAGGGTTAAAGGCTGACTGAGCTGATCTTTGAAAGTGCGCGGTAGGGACTGGTCGTGTTAAACGAGCCATAAGGGGACAGAAAAGAAGATTATCCCTTAAATTATGGGATTGGACTCCTTGTCCGATCAGCATGGTCCAACATGAAAAACCTATCGTAAAACTACGTGATGTGTATTATCAATAGACTGTTGTGCGAAATACTTACAAGTCCCTATAGTTTCAACGATAAAGAATATATCGAACTACACGTGTGTTATTGTACAGAAGAAAAACAGAAGGGACCACTCAGTTACTTACATTATGTCGTGTGGTCTTCTGACAGACATCGAGACTTTTCTACCCTCACATTACAGGATTTTATTCCCTATTTGTACTTTTAACAAAATGACTTTTTTTTCTTGAGACTTTTATTTACTTTTTTAATGACGTTAATATAATATTAACTGAAGAAAGGGAAGAAACTCGAAAAATTCAATTAGGGTTTGGAATTATAAAGTAAAAATAAGTATTGATAAAAGCAGTTTAAAAATAGCATTAAAAATTGAAATTAAGTGAATTCGATTAATTTAGAAATTATTGACGCATTTCTTATTTTTGCGCAAAATCTGTATTAGATTGTTGTGGCTCATTTGGTTTCATCTTTGTTAACAAGTTCACAAAGGTTAAATCAAAAGGACCTTTACAATCTGTACGACAAAGTCGCAAGATAATCACAGAGGAAAATCGTACCATTGGACCATTTGGACTGTCCCTTCGAAGTTTATTTAACTGATCCACTAACGAAGCACTTCCTACTCAAAAGAGGAAACGTTGTCTTCGTCAGCATCCTGCTTTCCCATTATCACAGAGTTACTATTTTTACAATATATTTTCAAGCAACGATTTATTGTTCATTGACGACTTTCTCTAGTAATATTTAAAAGAAAATAAAAAAAAAATAGTTAACTAATAATTTTAATTTTTTCGAAATACTTTTTTACAATATCAAGAATAGTTTCGAATTTAATCTTAGAATGTCTTTTTTAATTCATGACGATTTCAAAAAATATGCTAAGAAGATTATTGAAAAAAACGTTTCTCTCAAAGATTCAAAACATAATTTTTTGGAAATAGAATACCTGTTGAAATTAATTTTTATTTATGATTGCAAATAATTTTTTAATAAATTCCAGATTCCATATTCTATATTCCATATTCCGAATTCCCCACCCGAGATTCCGGATTCCATATCCCACAACTTAGATTCCAAATTCCACATTTCAGGTTTCAAATCCCAGCTTCCGGGTTACACATTCCAGATTTTACATTCCAGATTCAACATTGCAGAATATGCATTCCACATTCCGGATTCCAAATTGCACATTCCAGATTTTACATCACAAATTCCAGAATCTTATTCCAGATTCCACATCTAACATTACAGATTCCTAATTCTAATTTTTAGGTTCTTGGGTCCATATTTAAGATTACGCATACCAAATTCTAGATTCCGCATTCTAAATGTCAGATTTCACATTCCCGACTAAAAATCCCAGGTTCCATATTCATATTATGTGGATTCCACAATCCACATTCCCTTTTTCGAGGTTCCACATCACCTATTCCGAATTTCCAATTCCAGATTCCACGTTCCAAATTCCACATTCCAGATTTCACATTCCAGGTTCTAGATTCCGCATAGAATCTTTAATTAAAGATTCTACATTTCGGGCTCCAAATCCCAGGTTCCGGAATCATATTATAGATCAGATTATAGATTCTACATCCCAAACACAAGTTTCAAATTATAAATTCCACATTCCATCTTCCAGATCCCAGGTTCCACATAAACCAATTTGAATGTCTAAACCGAGATTCCACATTATAATAGATTCTGCATCTAAAACACAATTCCCCATTCCAGATTCCACTTTCTGGATTTCACATCCTATATTCTACATTCTTGATTCCACATTTGTTCTATTGTCATTTTATATAAAATATAAAAAATTCCAATGCTCTTGATATTTATTTTTAGATTTAAAGAAACTTATTCTAACATTTCGATTTTTATTCTAAAACAGATTTCTAATTTTTTAATATTACTTTTTTTATTATCAGTCAAATTAAATGCAATTGTGTTTAAATTGGTCAAATATCATAAAAACTTGTAGTAAAAATGTTATTATTTTATTATAATTAAATAATACCGAAATCGCGTAATATCATGTTGTGAAAAAATATTTTTTTTAAACACTATATTTTAATTGTAGTCCAACTACGTACAATCAAAATACAATTGTTCAGAGAATTCTCAGATGTGGAACCTGAAATCTGGAATCAGGAATGTAAAAAACGGAATCTGATGTGGAATTTGGAATCTAAAATCTGGAATGTAGAAGACGGAATGTGGAATCTGGATTATAGAAAATGGGATGTGGAATCCGGAATGTGCAATTTGGAATGTAAATCTTAGATTGTGGATCAAGAATGTGGAATCTAAAATGTTCAAGCTTGGTCCTGTAATTTGAAATCTGGAATCTGAAATCTAAAATCTATAATACGGAATCTGAATGCCAAATTTGAATTTGGAATGTAGAATCTGGAATGTAAAACTAAAAATCTAGATGGTAGAATGTGAGATGTGGAATCTGAAATGTAGAATCTGGGATGTGGAATATGGGATTTGAAATCTGAGATGTGGAATCTGGGATGTGGAATCTAGGATGTGGAATCAGGAAATTAGGAATCTGAAATAATGAATGTAAAATTTGGTATCTGAAATGAGAATCTAGTAATGAAATTTGGATTGAAGAATATGGAATGAGGATTTTCCTCACTGGGAATTTGAAATATGGAAACTGGAATTCAGAATATTTCAAATCTAGATTATAGAAAGTGAGATATGAAATCAGGAATGTGGAATCTGGAATGTTAAACATGAAATGTAGAAGCTGGAATGTGAATCTTAGATTGGAGATTAAGAAAGTGGAATCTGAAATGTTTAAGCTTGTTCTTGAAATCTAGATTGTAGGATGTAAAATGTGGAAACCGGGATTAGTAGAGTACGAAATCTGGAATGTTCAATCTGAAATATGGAATGCAGAATCTGGAATTAGAAATCTAAAAAAAAAGAATGTAAAATCTGGAATGCGGAAACTGGAATGTGGAATTTAGAATCTTAGATGCAAAATATAGAGAGTTTAATTTGCGATATAAAATCCAGAATAAGGGATGTGAAATCTGGGATTTGAAATCTGGGAAGTTAAATCTAAGATGTGGAATCTATATTGTAGAATCTGAGTTTTGGAATCTTGGATGTGGAATCTGGGATGTAGAATCTGGGATATGGAACTGGGATTTGGAATCTGGGATGTTGAATCTCGTTGGTAGAATCTATATTGTAGAATCTGAGTTTTGGAATCTAGGATGTGGAATCTTGGATGTGGAATCTGGGATGTAGAATCTGGGATATGGAATCTGGGATTTGGAATCTGGGATGTTGAATCTCGTTGGTAGAATCTGAATTGTGGAATCTGGGATGTGGAATCTGAGATTTGGAATCAAGGATGTTGAATCTGGGATGTGGAATCTGGATTGTATAATTTGGGATGTAAAATCTGGAATATGGAATCTAGATTGCAAAGTGCAGAGTGTGGAATCTGGTATGTGGTATCTAAAATCTGGAATGTGGAATCTAAAATAAGAAATGTAGAATCTGGAATACGGAAGCTGGATGTGGTATTTACAATCTGAGATGCCAAATACAGAGAGTTTAATCAGCGATAAAAAATCCAGAATAAGGATGCGGGATGTAGAATCTTGGATGTGGATTCTAGGATATGGAATCAGGAAATTGGAATTTGGAATAATGGATGTAAAATTTGGTATCTCAAATAAGAATCTAGTAATTGAATTTAGATTGTAGAATGTGGAATGTGGAACCTAAAATATGGAATGTAGAATCTGGAATGTGGAATCTAAAATATGGAATGTAGAATCTGGAATGTGGAATCTAAAATATGGAATGTAGAATCTGGAATGTGGAATCTGAAATATGGAATTTAGAATCTGAAATGCAAAATATAGAGAAGTGAATCTACGATATAAAATACAGAATAAGGGATGTGAAATCTGGGATTCAAAATCTATAACCCGGGTTGGGAAATCTGCGGATGTGGAATCTGGGATGTTGAATCTAGGATGTGGAATATGAAATGTGGAATTTGGGACGGGAATCTGGGGTGTGGAATCTGGGATGTGGAATCTGGGATGTTGAATCTGGAATGTTGAATCTGGAATGTGGAATCTGGAATGTTGAATCTGGAATGTGGAATCTGGGATGTTGAATCTGGATTGTGGAATTTGGGATGTAAAATCTAGAATAAAAAATCTAGATTGTAAAATGTAGAATGCGGAATCCGGAATATTGAATCTAAAATCTGAAAAGTGGAATCTAGAATCAGGCATGTGGAATTTAGCATCTGGGATGTTGAATCTTAAATTTGGAATGTGGAATTTGATATGTAGAATCTGGAATATGTCTGTTCATATGGAAAGACAAGCTGCAGTGAAATTGACGATTCATATAAAATGAAATTAATTCAGACTTAATCTTTTTGAGCTTGTACCTGGTGAAAAGTATACTTTATCGACTCTCGTAAAACTTGACTTTCCCTCGATTATCCGTAACTGGTAAGGTCGATTTGACACGTTCCATTTCCGGATTTAGTAGAATAAAACAGACTCATTTTTATGACGATATAAAAGAAGGAAAAATTAATTAAATTACCCTGTAATCGTTCTCAGTGAAAAAAAATTTATGTGAAATGAGACCTTTCTTAAATTCATTACTTTTCAACATTTTTAAAATATGATCATTACTTTCAAACTGATAGCCAATATTAACAGACGCGAAACACTTTTATTGAATAAAATTTATGAAATAAGTGCAGGAACATTATTTTTTCGTTTTTCAATAATTATTTCCAATAATTCAATTAAAATTACTCCAATAATTAAATATAAATATTTGCCATATATCCGAACATATGAATTAAATTTCTATTTAAAAAAAAATGTTTTTTTCACATTTTCATAAGAATACTGATATGCATGAGACATCATGAAATAAAAATGATAATTTATCATACAGCCTATATTTTTTTCAAGGAAGCAAATAAAAAATGTGGAAATATTGTTGAAATATTCATATAACTCAGTCGATTTACTTTCCAGGATTTATTTTCAAAAAGTGTCAAAATAAAAATTCTCTAAATCACACGTGGGTGTGGTTACATAGAGAAAAATTGCCATTTGAAAAAAAGTGCAAGGAACGAGTCATCTGAAAAGTAATCGTACCAGAAGTTATAAAAGGGGAAATTTTATTTTAACCAGGCTTTTTAAATTCAAATAGAACTTCCTATTATCGAATACATCTACTTAAATGCAGATCTTTAAGCAGCTTTACTTTTGGTATTAAATTCATTCAACTTTATCTCATTTTTATATATATGTATATAGACTTTGATAGAAAAATCTCAGAAACGTGTAGATATAATATAAAAATATTTTCATCTCCTAATACCTAAAATTATTTTTCTATACAGGATAAAAAACAGGATAGAGTAAATATTCGATACATGATAGAATCATTTCATACGTGATGCAAATATTCTAATATTTATTAAAATACCATAGGAAAATGCCAATTTCATGTTACGACACTACATTTTACTTTGTAGCTTTCGTTTTATCTTCCATGTTTTTTCAAATTAAAATATGTATAGAATATTTAAAAAGAGCGTGGAGTTATGAGAATATGGTAAATATTGAAGATATGGTTTGAATAAATTTTGATACTTTAAAATTAGATCACTGGAGGTTTTAGTCGTTGAAATTTCTTTAAAATTCATTAAAATGCTAGAGTATCGATGGATTAAAATTTTGATAAGTTTTCTCAATGTCACAGTTATTTAAAAAAAAAACACGATAATCTTCGTTTTTGGAAAACCTCATCGATGAGACATTTTGAGTCCTCGTATTATTACAAAAATTTCTTCAATATGAAAAAATTGTTTGAAAAATAAATTTTAATAGAGAAAAAAATGTTTAAAAATGTTAAATTTAGTTTGTTTTATGGTTAGGTAGTTCGGTCTTGAGGATAAAGTGTTGACTTTGAAAACGTTTGAGTCGCGAGTTCGAGTCCCCTCGGGTATAAATATTTTATTAATGTTTAACTACATTAAAAATTTCGTTTTTCTCTGGGTCATTTGCTTGATAAAATAAAATTAATATCTATAATATACTTAATTACACATATTTGCTTGTTCAATTTCGCATTAATTTATTAAAATTTAATAAAACGTGATTAGACAACAAAAATTTTTAATTCAACTCTACACATTATTTGTTTGAGTTTATGCCTGATTTTTGAATTTACAAATACTGATATTTACCTTATATATTAATAATTAATCTTTCACTATTGATTATCGAAAATTATTAATAGGTTTTACACAATTAATAATAATATGTTATTCATAAAAGCCACTAATATTAATTTTATTACTTTCACGACTAAATATATTTAAAAGCAGATTTTTAACTTTATAAAATTTTTTTATTTCAATTCACATTCATTCAGTTTAAAACACTCACTAATGAAACAAATTCATTTTTATTTCTCGATAAAGTGTTAAACGCTCTGACTGCAAAAATCATTTTAAATACAACTTTAGTGGTGAGTTCAGCATTGAAACAATGAACAAGTCAGTATTTTCATTTCCATAATATAAATACGTAACTAGAATAATTTTATCTCCCGATTGAGCAATAATTGTAAAATATTTCCAACACATTTTTGACTAATTGTTGCTGAATTTATCATCCGGTAATCATATTATATCTTATTGTTGATTTAAAAGCACTTTCTGTTTTGAAATATTATTATTGGGTATTTTATTAATTATATAAAATTATTAATCAAATGAAACTTTTTATAAATAAATATTCTGAGAAAAGTTTGATTTCAGGATTTGAGTGAAAATTACTCAACTTTCTTCTTACCGATTAATTTTTTTAAGAATTTTTTTCCAAAAATAGAAAATCTATAAATAAAATGTCCTTTTAAGGAGGTTCAACTGCTTGACATAACCTCAAACTAAAAAATGGTTTTTAAGAGCACATAATTAAAATGATTTAACCAAATTTTGAAAGATTCAGTTGTACAATTATCAGAGAAATTATATTGTACTAAAATGTATTGTCAAATAATAATTATTAAACATTTTGTGTTTTTTAAAACTGTCAGAAATAAATAAAATTTATTTTTTACTTATTTTTTAAACAAAGTTCAACAAATTAAATAGTAGAGAATGTTACAAAAAGTAAAATGAGCTATATTTCTCAAACTTGGATAAAAATTACATTTCCTTAAGAAAATTTTAAAAAACATACAAAATGTTTAATAATTATTATTTGAAAAAAAAATTTTGGCCCAACATGATTTTTTAGATAACAGCACCACAAAAAAAAATTTTCGTCCGAGACACTGCACTAATGTATTCCTACGTATTTTTCTCTGCTGAATCAAAATCGGAAGTCAGAATAACCAGATGAGCTAAAAATTTTAAGATAATCTCAAAAAATTGCTCAAAAACACGGAAAAACCCCCAAAAACCTTTTTTTTTCGTCCGGAATAATATGGTAGTGTGTCCTACGTTTTTTCCTCTGTTAAATCCGAATCCAAAGTCATAATAAACAGATTGGCTAAAACTTTTAATATAATCTCGAAAAATTGCTCAAAAACACAGAAAAACCCAAAAAAAATTTTTTTTTCGTCCGTGACAATATGCTCTTACTTATTTTTCTCAGCTGAATCCGAATTCGAAATCAGAACAAACAGATTAGCTAAAAATTTTATGAAAATCTCAAAAAACTGCTCAAAAACCTAGAAAAAAACTAAAAATATTTTTTTGTCCGGGACAATATGCTAGTGTGTTCCAATCTATTTTCCTCTGCTAAATCTGAATCCGTAGTCAAAATATCCGGATTGGCTACAACTTTTGAGATAATCTCAAAAAATTGCTCAATAAACGCGAAAAACCCCAAAAACAGAATTTTTTTCGTCCTAGACAATATGTATTTTTCTCCACTAAATTCGAATCCAACGTCAGAATAACCAGATAGGCTAAATTTTTTTAGATAATCTCAAAAAATTGTTCAAAAACCCGGAAAAACAAAAAAAAAGACATTTTTTTCGTTTAGGACAATATCCTAGTGTATTCCTACTTATTTTTCTCTGCTAAATCCGAATCCGAAGTCAGAATAACCAGATTAGCTAAAAATTTAAAGAAAATTTCAACTAATTACTCAAAAACCCGGAAAAAACGGCTAAATATATTTTTTTATCCGGCTCTCTAAATCTGAATTAGTGGTTTTCTACTAATGAATTAGCGAAAAGTGAGCTACTATTAAATTAGTAAGAATTTTACTAATTTTTAGTAGAAAACTACTAAGAATTAGTAGAAAACTACTAAGAATTAGTAGAAAACTACTAATCTTGTAGTAGAAAACTACTAATTAAATTAGTAAAAAAATCTACTTTTTTGAAAAGTAAAGTTGCACTATTTCAATTAGTAGTTTTCTACTAACAATTAGTAATTTTCTACTAAGAATTAGTAGTTTTCTACTATATGAATTAGAGAAAAATGAGTCATGAATTTGACTAATTCATAGTAGAAAACTACTAATTCAGATTTAGAGAGGGGACAATATGCTAGTGTATTCCTACGTATTTTTCTCCGCTAAATCCAAATCCGTAGTCAAAATATCCACGTTGGCTACAACTTTTGAGAAAATCTCCAAAAATTGCTCAAAACCCCGGAAAAACCCCAAAAAAAGATTTTTTTTTCATCCAGGACAATATACATACTAGTGTATTCCTGCTTATTTTTAGCCGCTGAATCTGAATCCGTAGTTAAAATAACCAAAATTTTTTAGATAATCTCAAAAAATTGCTCACAAAACCGGAAAAAACAAATAAAAATATTTTTTTGTCCGGGACAATATGCTACTGTATTCCTACGTATGTTTCTCCGCTAAATCCGAATCCGTAGTCAAAATATCCGGATTGGCTACAACTTTTCAGATAATCTAAAAAAATTGCTCAAAAACCCGGAAACTCCAAAAACAGAATTTTTTTTCGTTCTAGACAATATTTATTTTTTTATGAAAATATAATATTTATATAAATATAATATTTATTTTTCTCCGCTAAATCCGAATCCAACGTCAGAATAACCAGATTGGCTAAAATTTTTTAGATAATCTCAAAAAATTGTTCAAAAACCAAGAAAAAAAAAAAAAAATTTTCGTTTAGGACAATATGCTAGTGTATTTCTACTTATTTTTCACGCTGAATCCGGATGCGAAATCAAAATAACCAGATTAGCTTAAAATTTGAAGAAAATTTTAAAAAATTGCTCAAAAACCCGGAAAAAACAACTAAAAATATTTTTTTGTCCGGGACAATATGCTACTGTATTCCTACGTATTTTTTTTCTCGAAATCCGAATTCGTAGTCAAAATATCCAGGTTGGCTAAAACTTTTGAGAAAATCTCAAAAAATTGCTCAAAAACACGGAAAAACTCCAAAAATAGATTTTTTTTCATCCAGGACAATATGCTAGTGTATTTCTACTTATTTTCTCCGCTGAATCTGAATCCGAAGTTAAAATAACCAGATTCACCAAAATTTTTTAGATAATCTCAAAAAATTGCTCAAAAACCCGGAAGAAACCCAAAAAAGTCTTTTATTTCGTCCAGGATAATATGTTAATGTATTCCTACTTATTTTTCTTTGCTGAATCCGAATCCGAAGCTAAAATAACCAGATTGACTAAAATTTTTTAAATAATTTTAAAAAACTGCTGAGAAACACGAAAAATCGCTATTATGAGATTATCTTAAAAAATTTAAGCTAATCTGATTTTTTTTTTACTTTGGGTTCGGACTCGGGAGAGAAAAATATTTAGGAATACACAAGCGTTGTGTCCTGGAAAAAAGGAAAAAATTTTTTTTTGGTTTTGATTTGTTTTTAAATTTTTTTTTAAGTTATCTCAAAACATTTAGCCACTAAACTTTTAAGATTTGGTAAAATAATTTTAATTACGGTTCATTATCTGTTAAAAACCACCTTTGCTGCCTCATAGAGGAAGATTTGTGATCGTCAAGATTTTCGATTTTCCAAAAATAGTCTAAATCGACTTATTTTCATCTAAAAAAGCATAAATTTTCATTTTAAAACAAATGTACAGATGAATGTGTGTGTGTGTAAAATTTTTTTGTCGCCAGAATATCTGGAGAACAGTTTGATGGATTTTAATAAAATTTGAATGGCGAATTAAGCTCATAAATATCTAAATTTGGATACAGGGAATTTTAAAAAATACCCAATCAAACTTTTTGAGCATCTTTTTTTTTTAGCATCTTTTTTCATAGAAAAAAATCGTTTTTTGTCAATTTTTTTATGCTAAAATTACAACGTAATAAATACAAAAATCACATCCTGTATTTCAAACTGAATCGATTGACCTATATAAAGTCTATAATTGTTTAAATATTCGCAATATATTTCATGTTTCTTAATTTTTTTTTGCATTTAAAGGAATTTTTTTTAAATAACTTCTCCAATTAACTTTTATATTATTAATTTATTAAGTAAATTTTGTTGCTTATATGCGGAAGCGAAATCCATGAAATGGACATAATTTTCATCTAGTTTAGTTTGAGGTTATGTTAAAAAGTTAAACCTTCTTAAGTGTTATAATGGACTAATTTTAACCAAAAGATTACTAAAATCGACTAATTGCTTATTTAGTTCAACCAAAATTGATTATAATCCTTCTATTTCACAAATTCTTTGATTAATTTTACCGATTTCTTTGTCAGGTGAATAACTGAATATTTAGAGACGAAAAATGTTAATATTTAATTTACATCGTCGATAAAATGCATAAGTGATGGAAAATTGCCTTTTGAATTTCAGAGCTCGATTGCCACTGAACTTGTTCATTTTTTGGAGCGTTTTATGCTTAACCTTCCAAGTGAGAGTAAAGAACATCTCTTCTGCCGTGTCGAGGCAAATTCGATCCATTGGATTTCCCGAGGGTAGCGGAATGGGGGTACTAAATCAATCATTCACATTCGCTTAATAGGTCTCGAATGCACCCTACACAACAATCCTAAATTAATGTCATAATTCATAACCAACTTATCTTTTGTTCATTACATTTGCAAAATCATTTATTCCTTTATTTTCTTCTGAAATGTATATTTCTATTTAAAATTTGCTATAAAATAATTTTCTAAACTTAATCATCTTCATTCTAGTTTTGAGCTAGAATTAAAGATCAAAATCAACAATTATGGTGTACACATCTCTTTAATAAACTTTCCATTATGAAATTTTTTAAAAATGTTACGTTAATGAATTGTAATCAATATAATTAAAAATTAATTGTCATTTTTTTAATCTACAATTAAGTCAAGTTTTAATTTTTTTAAACAGCACAATAATAATACTGTAAAACACTACAAAAATTTAAAAATATTAATTTTTTTTTATTTTACGCGAAACACAACTTAGAATTACTAAAAGTCGTTTGAAACTGGTTTAAAGCTACTTCAAATAGTTTAAAATTAGTTCAAACTGTACTCGTTTTAAGCTGATTATAAATTGTTTAAAATTTAAAAAAAAATTTTTTAACTGCTTATAAATTGTTAAAAAGTATTTAGAATTTGTTAAATACTCATTAAAACTTGTTTAAAGCTATGTAATACAAGTACAAACAGTTTTGAACTGTTTAGAACTAGTTCATAACAGTTTAGAAACATTTAAATGTTTTAAAATTATTAAAAACTTGTTTCAAACTACTTAGAACTATTTTAAACAGTTTAAAATCAGTTCAAACTGTTCAGAACTCGTTTAAAGCTGTTTAGAAATGGTTTAAAAACATTTATAATTGTTTTGGACAGTTTTTAAATCGTTTTAAATTTGTCAAAAATGTATTAAAACTTGCTTAAAGATATTTATGACAAGTACAAACAGTATTGAACTGTTTAAAACTGGTTCAAAACAGTTTATAACCATTTCAAGTTTTTAAATTAACTTAAAACTGGTTTAAAACTGTCTATAACTATTTTAAACAGATTAGCATTAGTTTAAACTGTTCAGAGCTATTTTGAAGCTGTTTAGATATTTTTTAACATTTTTATTAACGTTTTGAACTATTCACAAATTGTTTTAAACTCTTCAGAATTTGTTTAATATTCATTAAAACTTGTATAAAGCTTTTTAAGACGAGTACAAACAGTTTTAAACTGGTTCAAAATAGTTTAGAACCATTTATATATTTTAAAATTATTTAGAACTGGTTTCAAAGTCTTTAGAATTATTTTGAACAGTTTTAAATCAGTTCGAACTGCTTAGAATTGGTTTGAAGCTGTTAAAAGATTGTTTTAAAAAATTTGTAATTGTTTTGAACTGTTTATAAATTGTTTTAAACTCTTTGAAATTTTGTTTAATCTTCAGTAGAACTTGTTCGAATTTAATATAAGAACAAATCGTTTCGAACATTTTAGAACTTGATCGGAACAGTTTAGAACTATTTAATTTTTTTTTAATTATTTAGAACTGATTTCAAACTGTCTAGAACTATTTCAAACCGTTTATAATTAGTTTAAACAGCTGAAAACTCATTTAAAGCTGTTTGGACATTTTAAAAATTTTTTTAAAGTCTTTAAACTTTTTATAAATTGTTTTAAACTCTTCAGAATTTGTTTAATACTTATTAAAAACATTTAGTATTTATTAAAACATGTTTGAAGCTATTTAAGACAAGTACAAACAGTTTTAACTATTTAGAACTGGTTCAGAAAAGTTTAGCACCATTAAAAACTTTTTAATACATTTAGGACTGATTTTCTATAGTTTAAAAAATTAAAATTTGTTCAAACTATTTAAAACTCGTTTAAAGCTTATTAAAAGGTGTTAAAAGGAATTTAAAATTGTTTTGTTTATAAATTGTTTAAAACTCTTTAGAATTTTTTTAGTACACATTAGAACCAGTTTAAAACTGATTATAACTACTTACAACTGATGAGAATTTAAAAATGTTATGAACTTGTTTGAGACTGTTTAAAACTAGTTTAAACTATTTAAAACTGTTCAGAACTTGTTTCAAAAATTTTAAACTTTGTTTAGAACTGTTGATAAATTGTTTTATACTCTTCAGAACTTGTACAATATTTTTTCAACTGGTTAAAAATAGTTTATTACAAATTAAATCTACTTAAGACTGTTTAGAACCTGTTTGGATTTACTTAAAACTGATTTTAACTTATTTTTAGATAGCTAATTATTTTTCTCACACGAAAGCAAAATGTGCATGAAATGAATTATTTACGTTTTGATTATAAGTCTCATCTCAAAAAGATATTTGTATTAAATTAAATATTTAATAATCAAAAGGTTATTAATTAAATAACAAAAGTTGTCTAATGGATACTAATTTTCAATTATAAAGTTATAATTACCAAACAGAAACATAAAGAACAGACGTGAACAGAATGAATGAATCATACAGAAGTAAATTATTATTTTACAAATATTCGGCTTGCTTAAGAATTCCAAATGAGTAACTATTGATTAACTTAATTTCCGACAAATATTTCATTATTAATAATTATTTCGTTATTTACTCCTATTTTAATTAAACTTTGATTCAGAATTTCATAAAGTTCTTTAAAGGTATTGGAATTCTTTTCTGGAACGTTTATTGCCGATACGGCAGCGGGCAATTAATATGCGATCTCTTTGACAAATTTTTAATAATTTCAGATCTTTTTTGCAATAGCGATACCAGTAGAGATACCGGATAAATCAATTTCCGTTTCTTTTTACTTTGAAGCAAACTACCCACTTCCAGGTGATAAAAATTCCAGTTATTTCGAAGAATATTATAAAAAAAGAAGTATCGACAGACGTTTCATTTATAACATTGTAGAAAAAAAATTAGAAAGGTATCATTTTGAAAATTATATATTAGATTTTAATATTAATCTGTCAAATTGTATTCAGTATTTCTCTTCTATCAATAATTAATTATAATAACTGCTGTTTCACGTATTCAGAGTTTTGTAGTAAATTAATACTATTGTATTATTATCATTGTTTCAATTAACGGTTGAATCAATATTATATTGTTTTATTAAATATTGGGTAATTTATTTATAAATTGATTGATTTGTATTTGTATACAATAATAGATTTTAGTACCTACTTTAAGTAACAAATTTAAGCAATAAAAATATTTTTCCTTTAGTGCAGGATTTCCCGGAAAAGCTTGTCTGCTGCGTACAATTTGTGAAATTTCTGTAATGCCAATCAATGCGAATGGATTAATTGGAGATATTCTTCATATTCTTTTCACGTGAGTGTTCAATACAATTTTTTTAAAACAAAAATTTAATTGTTTGATATCATTTGTTAAACCATTGAAGCATTTTTCTAGCCGAAAAATTTAGCCATGAAAAGCAATTTTCCGGTTTTCAGAATCGCTGCTAACAATCAGAAGTTTTTTCTAAAATTTGAAATGACAGATTCAACATGAGAGACTATTTTTTAAAAATTGTTAGCTGTTTATAAAATCCGGTGTATAAAAGTTCTCAGTGTAATTAATTATATCACCCCTAAATATAGTTTTCTTGAAAGTACAAGAATTTTTTTAATTTTTGCCGCCATCTTGGATCCGCCATTTTGAATCTTTAAAAACAAAGTTAGGCTTCGTCAACACTACAGGTATATCGTTCTTCATCATCCTACGGATCGTTCAGACTTTCATCTATTTTTTTACTAACATTATTCTTAAATTTACGAAATCATGTTTCATTAAATAAATACAAAAATATTTTAAAGTCCATGATTTGAATTTTTTGAAGTGAAAAGTATTTTCTTAAAACGGTAATAAAATGGACTGTTTTGAAATTAACATTTTTGATGCAATTGTGTTTGACATTCACTTTTTAGCAATGTTGCAGATTAAAAATTACCTCTTATTGTTTGAACAATTTAGGTTCACAGTCGATTCTTTTTAATACACTATCTAATTATGTTCTTTTCATGAAAAAAAAAAAAACAAATTTAGGTCTCTGTTCTTCATTAAAAGAGCACATTATTTGCTTACAGAGTACACAACTTTGCCTCACTTTATTACCGCAAATAAAAAGTACGAGCAATTATTTGCGGTCAAATAACACTTTATAAACCATAAACGAAAAATTTTAGACTCACTAAACAAAACTATTAAGCAGACAATCATAAAATACTAATTTACCTTATTCAACTTTTATAATATGTTTGAAATTTGTTCCTGATTTTAAACTCTACTTTCCATCTGAAAAACTTTATTAGTTTTTCCTGGAGAGTTGAAAATAGTTTTTAAAAATACTACATTTTTTACGATTTTCAGTACTTAATTAATAAAAGTAATTTTTATATTTTGTAGACCCTCCACTTCACAGGATGAAAATTTGCCAACTGAAATAAAAGAAGCTGAATTTGTGCAAAATTGTGATAAACATTATGACAAGTGTCCTGTTAGTTTATTAGATAAAATAAGTTATTATTCAAAACATTAAAAACATGTAACTGTATAAGAAGTTTTCTATATTTATGAAAATTGGGGAAAAAAAAGATTCAAAATATTGATAAAAAGAATTATGACATTTTTAAATGTTTTTTATTACAGAAATTTTTACAACAGTGTAAAATAAATAAATTTATTAACAAATCAACTTGTACTGAACCAATCTGATCCCATCGCTCCAAAAAATGCAGCTGCTCCAGATTTTATTGCAGCTCCTGTAGAATCATTCCTAGTGTGTTCCTTAATTTTCTTTTTCTATTATTGAAACAAATTAATTTAATTATTAAGGATTCGTTATTTTATTACGTATCGATACAAAAACTCTTTCGTCATAATATTAATATTATTAAGAAATATCAAATATCAAACTTTCATTAGTGGCACAGACAACAATTGTTTAAATGTTTGAAAACTGTTTTTAACACAAAATTTAAATGAACAACTAAAATCCAGAATATTCAAATTTTTTATTTGCCATAAACGGTTTATTAGACAACTTCCTTAAAAAATAAGTTGATTAAATAAATCACGTAAAAGTATTGTTCAAGTAAACTAAAATTTGGTATTAATTAAATCATAGTTTTTTAAATATGAGTATCTACAGTAAATACGGAATTTTATGTTTTCCAACTTTCAGATCAAAAAGTTGTCCTGGTAAGTTTGATGCACTAAAAACTTCTCAGGGCAAATATTTTCCTTGATTATTAAAAGTGATTTTCTGAAAAATTGAAACTAATATCCCTAAAAATAAAGAGTCTATAAAAAAAATAGTGAAATGGTATTTTCTATCTCTGAGTCATCCATTTTGTTATGTGCCACACCACTTTCTAAAATCTGCTACGTACATGCGGGCATCAAATAACAACATAAGAAAATACCATCTAACTATTTTTCTTACATATTTATTATATCTACGAATATTAGTTTCTAACTTTCAGAAAAACTTCCTTAATACTGAAGGAAAAACTTTGTCCCAAGAAGTTTTCACATTATCAAACTCAATTTTTATTATTAAAAATATGCGTCGGAGAAAAAAGTTATGAATAAAAAATCAGTACATACGTTCTTTAACATATTTTTTAATCTCAATTTTACGACTTTAAAATTTTAATAATTTGAAGATTACTTTTACTTGATTTTCAGTGAGATCGTATAGCAAGTTACTCGTTGAGGCTCCTTTTATTTTGCCTGTCATTATTTTTTATTTAGTTTAAAGAGAAAATTCAGCTTAGTTTTTTTTTAAATCCATGCAAAATTCATGCAACCAGTCAAAATCGACTTGTTTCTTACCAAACTCCATCTTTACTATGATTTACCATCTAACGTGAAGCAAAGGACAATCTAGGGTTTCACCAAATTTTATACATCTCTAACTTGTCAAAACAATTCGTACCAATAGATATAAACTAATGATTAAGTCAATTCTGAAAATTTGATATAATTACCTGAGCTTTTTCTGGTATTGGAACAGAAATAAGAGGTAAATTTCTAGAAGGAGCAGTAACTGCCAATGGAGGGAACCAAGGAGCTCCATTACACAAAGCAAGAACACCTGGAGGATCTTTCATAGATTTTGATCTATCAGAGGAATTATCTGTCCTTGCTCCCAATACAGAATGAAGCTGTTCCAGGTGTGGAACTAAATTTCCAAACATCAGCTAAAAAATCAATAAATTACATTAACCAATAATTACTTCTAAAACTTTTATCAAACAAGAGTCAACTTTCTCATTAAGAAAAAGTCACTTTCAATTTTTCTGGAAAGCTGAATTTATTTCAATTTCTTGAAACGAAACTTCTTAAAAGTATCTTTTAACTCACCAAAGTTCTTTGAACAGCTTTCTTGACATTTGTGTGGATAAAGGGATAGAACACATCCAAGTCAAAAGGATCAATTTTGGAGACAACGTTATTGCAAAGAGCAATCGATTTTTCACCAAGAGTCTTATTCTCTCTGGGGATCATCAATAAGGTCATGTACTTAACGTCAAACAAAATTTGAATCGCTAATTTCTGCCTCAAATCTGAACTTGCAGATGTTTTCTCATAATAGAGGAAGGCTGCCAGGACCACTTCAACTATAATTTGGTTCAGAACACTCCTGAAATCCATAAGGAGTAAGAAAATTAAGTGGGTAATTTGAAATGAAAATTTACTAGAATATTAAAGATAAGATTTAATGGGAAAATATACACATAATGAAAATTAAAGATAAAGTTTTTAAAAGTTTAATTGAAGAGTAAAATTGGTAAACATTGGAAAAAAAATTCTAAACAATATAGTAATTAAAAAACTCACTTGGGAATACTATGTGGTACAATCTTATTCAAATCTCGGCAAATTGCTGAAAGGTACTGTTGCAAATAAACCGAAGGTTGATAAGGAACAAGAATTTCAGACTTTATTCTCTTTCCCTCTTCAGCCTCTTCTTCTATCGTAACTCTCTCCCATTCCGAGATCATGGAATGAACTCTCAACCCAGTAATAGCTTCTTTCATCAAATACCAGTCTTGATGTCTAATTATTTTAGTTTTGAAAGTCTGCGCCCAAACGGACCACACAAATGTACTTTCTTCCTTCAAAATTTCGCATATTTCCTGCCATTTAATATTCGTGATGATCAGTCCCGATGTTTTGGAGAGAGTAAAACATTTATTTAAACTAACACACAAATGTGTCAATGCTTGCAGAAACCTTGCGGAAATAATGACATTGACATCCTGTTTTCCAAATTTTGGCTGAGCAACAATACACTCTTCTTTTATAAATTTCGTCAAATTTTTTATCATTTCTGCACTCGTACTCTGCAGATTATCCTGGATCTCTTCCCTGTCACTAAATTTATTCGAGACTAAGGAAATATTAATATCGAGCAAATTATTTTTCACCGAGGTCATTCGTTCCGTCTCGTACAAATACTGCTCAAGATCTGCCAAAAGAACGTAGAGACTTTGGTCAAAATCTTCGCAAAGTTTTACAATATTCGGAGAAAATCCTTTGGCTTTCATTAACAGCGATCTCTTTTGGTCCAGGCCTGTGTTCTTGGAAAGATTCTGGGGAATATCGCTGGGAGAATCTTTCCAGACGAACCACCGCAAATCGTGCTCAGGGTACTCGAACTTTTCGTTGGAAACTTTGATTAGTAACTCAGATACATTGGCTTTCAAGTTCGACAAATTTTCCGCCCATTTATCTGCGACGATTTCTGTTTAGAAAAATTTTAGTTTAGAAATAATATATTAGAGTATATGTGTAGGTAATAAGGAAGTACGTGAAGTGTGTCGTATAATACAATGAAAACTAATAAAATTAATAATAATTTTGTGATTTATTAACTAATGTTATTCAAAGGGGAAAGTTAGCAATTTCGCATGACGCTTTTAATAATAAAATATACGTTTAATTTATAGAATTTAGAAGGGCTATAATTTTATCTTTAACAAATTTGTAATTAATATACAATTATCGTATATTCTTTCAACCTTTTGGAGTCGTAATTTTTGCGTATAGTATGTTTTTTGTGTAGGATGAAAAAACCTGCTACCAGGTAACTTGTAGCCCGTACTACAATGTTATATTGCGGTGGCCGACTTGACCGACCTACTAAAAACACATCCTTTTAAAGAAACCTTAAAATTATCATCAGTATAGCACTTTCTGCACGTATCGCCTTCGAGAGTGGTCTTATATCCTAATACCATTATCTAGGTGCCTTTTTTCTTTTTTTGATTAGACATACTGTTGTTGACAACACTCGCATTCTTATGACCATAGACCAAACATTGATGGCACTTGGTAATCAGCAGCCGCTTTCTTGATTCTTTCTTTCTTGATATAAGATAAGATCTGTTAAATCTCTGCTCGTGATCCATGACAAGGTACGAGGATAGGAACGGATTTCATTTTCCTTCTGTGAACCTTGGAAAACGATAAGCCAACTTGACTTCTCTCTTGTTGAGTCCTAAAACCGTAACCTGTCTATTTTCTCAAGGAATCTATAGAACCTCACCAAAAGTAACAACCACCTCCTTCTTTTCTCCGTCAAACCGTCAAGATCTCGCATTTCCAGAGTCACCCTCTTGTCTTCCGGCGCCCTGATGATACCTACCCCTTTCAATGACAGACAATTTTACTTCTCTCTTTGTGGGTCCTAAGACCGTAACCTGTCTATTTTCTCGAGGAATCTACAAGACTCCCCGAAAATAGCAACCACCTATTTTTTTTTTTTTTTTTTTTCGTTAAACCATCAAGAACTCGCATTTCCAGAGTCACCCTCTTGCCTTCCGGCGCCTTGATGTTACTCACCTCTTCCAATGATAGCCAACTATACTTCTTTCTTGCTGGGTCCTAAGACCGTAACCTATCTATTTTCTCGAGAAATCTACAAGACTTCCCGAAAATAGCAACCATCTATTTTTTTTTTTTTTCGTTAAACCATCAAGAACTCGCATTTCCAGAGTCACCCTCTTGCCTTCCGGCGCCTTGATGTTACTCACCTCTTCCAATGATAGCCAACTATACTTCTTTCTTGCTGGGTCCTAAGATCGTAACCTATCTATTTTCTCGAGAAATCTGTAAGACTTCCCCGAAAATAGCAACCACCTCCTTTTTTTTCTCCGTTAAACAGTCAAGATTTCGTATTTCCAGAGTCACCCTCTTGCCTTCCGGCGCCTTGATGATACTCACCCCTTTCAATGATAGCCAACTTTACTTCTTCCTTAATGGGTCCTAAGTCTGTAACCTGCCTATTTTTCGAGAAATCTGCAAGACCTTCTTGAAAATAGCAACCACCTCTTTTTTCGTCAAACCGTCAAGATCTCGCATTTCCAGAGTTACCCTCTTGTCTTCCGGCGCTCTAATAATACTCACCCCTTCTAATGATAGCCAACTATACTTCTCTCTTAATGGGTCTTAAGTCTGTAACCTGCCTATTTTCTCCAAAAATCTGCAAGACCTCCTTGAAAATAGCAACCACCTCTTTTTCCGTCAAACCGTCAAAATCTCGCATTTCCAGAGTCACCTTCTTGTCTTCCGGCACCCAGATGATACCCATCCATTTCAAGACTCGAAGACCTTCACTTTAAAAATCTTTTTATTTAAGTCTCTTCCTAACTTCAAGAGAAGGTTCCCCCTTTTTGTAGATCTCCCACCACTACCATGGTCTGGTAATAGGTAGGATCAACTTCTTTTCAAAGATTGCCAAAGGCAGAAGCATACGTCTCTCCCTAACAAACTCGGACCAAGAGTGTCCGGTTCCTAGGCCTACTTGGTTCTATGGCAATCTTCGGTGTCGACTACCTATTTGAAATATTCTTTAGGAGCCTTTTCTTGTTTCTTATTTAAGGACTCCGCCTTTCTTCTTTTCGTCACCCTTGTTAGGTGATCAGTCTTCATTTCCCGCTTCCACTTGCACTCCAGGACAAGGTTTCTTATAGTCTTTGTCTGTACAATGTTAATTTAAAAACCAAATGAAAATTTTAAATGTTGATCACCATTTTTAAGATACTGTTTGGAATTCTATCTATTTTTGTAGCTTTGTCAATTTTATCCCCTGAGCTCTGAACCTACAGTGGATCTATCCGATCTTTACTCTACAATCTTACCATTGCATCTTTATATTGCCATGAAAAAATGAAATGTCGTAACTTGTTTCTTTATTTAGGTTACGTTATCTTTTATATTTCTTTATTTATAAAAATATAGAAACTAAAATTACGAAAAATGTGATCCATGGAAGAAGCAAATAATAATTTCCTACCTTTAATTCATCAAAATTTTCATAATTCGCAACTCTATATTTTTATAAATGAAGCAATATAATACTTAACATAATCTAAGTAAATAAACAAGCTCGGCGTTTCAGTTCCTTGAGGCCCAAAAATACGTTTAATCATTTTCAAACTACGCGGGCCAAATAAACTAGCCCATAGCAATTTAGATTTTGGTCACTGCATTGACAAAAGTTTCTTCTCATCGTATACACAGCAGTATCTTTACACAGGATAGACTTAATATTTAAGACAAAAGATGTCTATACTCTGCTTTTTTACTTTCTTACATTAATCTTTCTGTTTCCCAGGAGAACTATCCAGTTAAAAATCCTTATTTTAAATATACGAGTGCGTAAGCATATAGAGGCTTACGTACAAGAAATTGTACCAAAGTTTCAGACAAGATCATGTACGTGAACCAATAGAGGATATAATACTTGTAAAGGAACTTGAACTTGTGAACATTTAAGTTCGTTAATTAGGTGCGATGGGCTTGAAACTATCGAACTACCTAAAAGTTTTTGAGAATAAATTTTATGCTAATAGTGTGTTTAAGTGATCATATGTTGAACTATACAATATGTAAGAACATTAATTAATTTTTTTAAAATAATATACCAATACTTATAAATAATATACTTTAATAATTAACAAAAACTAATAAAGAAAATAAATATAAAATGTATTCCGTACCTTTTACTCGTTTTGTAAGAAGTGGCTGAAAAAATTCGGACCAAAAGTTGACACCAGGCAATGATAAATCTTCCCAGATGGAATTCCAGTTTTCTGGTACATTAAGGGCAAGAGCCTCATCTCGAATGACATGAATTCCCTTGACTGATGTGACTAGATCAAGTAATCTTGAAACTTCGGAAAAAGTAAAATTCCTTGTCCATTCTAGCCAAGATTTTACATTTTTCTGAAGATCTTCCAAAGAAACGCCAGGAAATTCCACTTTTGCAAAGGGTCTGTGCGTCTTTGTAATGGACGGAAGGTATTTCTCCAAAAGGTCTTGATCTAAATCTAACTGGGAAAGCATTTGAGATGCTTCCACTTGAATTACTTCTTTAATATGTTGTGAAATCAGCCCTTGACTCTCGTTTGACTCTGCAAAATTATAATATCAAGATAAACTGTTCAATACTGTTTAACACAAAGTTCGTACTCTACATATTAGAAATTAATATTTGGGAATAATTTCTTGATTTAAATATAAAATTTGAGTTACTCACTAACAAAACAACTGTAGATTAAAGAAACTGTTTCCATAAACATTTTCAAACTGAGTTTAATTCGATTCCTAACACTGTGATGGTTCTCATCGGTGATTATAAATTGGATTGCTTGACTCCTGAATGTTATAAGTTTATTGAGGAGAGAGGAAGAAGATACATCATTAAGTAACATTAATGATGCGAGGCAGTTAGCAGCAGACTAAAAAATATTACAAAATTCAATTATATTATGGTATAAATTTAAATAAGAACAAGAAGAATATACATGAATATTAAAATCATATACATTTAATAAATTAATATAAGTAATTTATTTCTACTGAAGGAAATTTGAAAGAGAATAATCCAACCTCTTTAGAAAGCTCCAGAGATTGTAGCAAATTGTTGCATCCATTGAAGATAATTGTTTTGAATTGACTAATAATACCCCATTGTTTACCAACAATTGGATATTTATTTGTCAATTCTGCACTGCCAACTTCAAATTTTAAGCTATAGTTAATGTGTTGTGCTATTTTAAATATCTGCGTAGCTAGTAAAAAGTCTTTATTGTCAACTGCTGACCAAATGTGTTCTGGAATGTCCATTAAAATTTTTATCTGCATCACAACGGAATCAGAAATATGCTGAGATTCTCTGTAAAAAATATTTTCATTACAGTCTGATAAAGACATTAATTTCAAATAATAAATTAAAACAGATTTTTTATAAAAAAAAAATTATTTTCTTAAAAACTCACCTGGTTAACATTTGTTTGTCAGGTTCCATCTTGAATCCAATCAAGTATTTTTGTTGTAAAAACTGAAAAGTTTCCTGTATGGCAGCAATTCTTGAAACTACACATTCTGAAGTTTCTTTCATTTCCGCAATAGTGTCAGCAGCTTGAATTAAATCTCGGTACCTTTCTCTAAAAATTTAATTTTCCTGGCTTACAAGTTTTCTACTTATGCGAAGTTTTCAACCATTTTTTCTCAAACATATCATCACGAATTGTAAATATAAAGATATTTGTTTCCATTAATTTTTCATTTTTTAAATAAATTTTATTATTTAAACATGCAATTCAAAATTGAAAAACTGTTCACCTCTTCTAAAAAGTTTGCATTGCAATAAAAATGTTTAAAATAATTTTTAAAAACCATTAATGTTAAATTCAAAAGAAACACATATAAAAAAATTTTTTTAACTTTTTTATTACAAATAATTTTTTTTTTTTATAAGTTTTTAAGTAAAACAGTTTTATTATTATTATTATTATATAAAAATATATTATGCACATTTAAATAATTACACACCATTTAATGAAATGGATCATTAAATGAAACAAACAATTATTTAAATTAGTAATAAAATGAGATTTTAATCTCTACTTTGCTTGAATGTTTAAAATAAAATTGTTTTGTATAAATTTTGAATGTGA
The DNA here is from genome assembly GCA_037103525.1 of Ganaspis brasiliensis. Taxonomy (NCBI): domain Eukaryota; kingdom Metazoa; phylum Arthropoda; class Insecta; order Hymenoptera; family Figitidae; genus Ganaspis; species Ganaspis brasiliensis. The sequence goes on along the minus strand of JAZKLR010000276.1, from coordinate 916,289 downwards.
TATGTATAATCATTATTTATTTACTATTGTATAAAATACTAAAAAAAATAATACATAAAACATAAAAAGTATAAAAATTTATAAACTACAAAAAAGTGGTATAAAATTTTAAATTCGAAAAAATATAATATGATTATCTGAAAATTTTTTTTAATCTATAAAATGTGTGAAAATTTTGTAAATAAACAAAAATTTAATTACAATTTAATTACATATAATTGTCAAATAAACTAATTTAAAGAATATAAGTATAAACATAAAAACACATTTAACAAAATTAAAAATAATCATTAAAAAGCCTAAATTATACCACAGGAAAAATGCGAAAAAACATACAAAATACAAGATTTTCAAAGATACAAGAAAAAATAACATTAAGAAAATTCTAAATTTTCTGAATTATTTATTCATATTTTACAAACACTGGTTAAAGAAATAAACAATTACAATTTGAAAATTCATAAAACAAAACATTATTGTTAGGAAATAAATTTTAAAAATTATCAACATTGTTAACTTTACCCAACTAATGTCCTCAATTCGATTTTCTTTCTTTCACTTTCCTGTTGGATTTGCCTTTGAATCAGCTCAATTTCTTTTATTGTATGATCTTCGAACAATTTCGTGATATCCACCTCCAAAAATTTGCTTGTAGACATTTTTCTCGTTTATTTTGAAAACCTCTTTTCTGACAGGTTGTGACATGTCAACTGTTTCGGAATGAAGATTAAGGTTAGAAAAAGTGTCAGATTTTGTTTCGATAAAACAAAATGGTTCGTCATTTTCCTCAAAGGTGGCGCCACTTTGTCTTTAAACTACTCCATGTCTTCTTTTACCCGAAGAGAAAAATATCTATGTTTTACCATTCGCAGGCTTTACCCTTTGGTTTTATGATAATTCGACTAAGCGCATTAAATCTTCAAAATCTTCACAAAACAATTATTTTAAAAGAATTAAAAACAAGTATGTGTTAGAGTGACCGTTAATAAAGATTATTTCGAAAGAAAATGCTGAGAAGCATAATCTTTATACTAAAATTGTTTTTATTTCTTTAAACAATGTATATTATTATTCCAATATCTTATATATTAATATTATATACATTCATATAATTAATATAGTTAAAAGTCACTATTAAAATTATTATAATTAGCATTATATATTTTTTTGTTATAATTATTATATTCTTATCATTATCACGATTATTATTGTTATTATATTATAACAAAAATAATAAAATGGTAGTTTGATGTCTGGACTGTAGGGAGCGTAAATTTTGTCTATTTCGTCGTCGAGCCAAAATGGCGGCCGCGTTAAGTGTCGAACAAGAACAAGTGAGTAATAATTATTAATTTTCCATGATTCTTCCACTATTTAAAAAAATAATATTACTCCAATTTTCTTTATGTTCTTATCCTCCAAAGAACTTTTTCTACTCTACTCTTTTATCCTGGAAACAATTTTTACAATTTAGAAAAACATACGTCTCATCTCGTATCAGTTTTCCATCAACATTTGTCGGCTTTACGTTTGACAATTAATTCTTTTCTCATTACACTACTTAATTATTGTCAGAAAAATAGAAACGAATTTTATGAATTTTTAAAAATATCTTTTCATTTCTTTGGAACTCGATAGACCGTGAAAATGTAATATAACTATGCTAATCGATGTCATCCGGTCGCGTCTACACTTTTCGTAAATATAGTTTATTTTTTTTATTAATAAAACGCTGAGTTGTTGTAAAATTATTAAAACGTGTCATAATTGACATATGGTTAAGATTGAATTATTTTTTAATTAACACTCCATCAATATTTGTTTTTAATTGTCGATAACTTTTTCATTTATCTAAATTTATTTATTTTGTTACTTTTGTTTATTATATTATTCATATTATTAATTCAATTGCGAGATGAACTCTTCTATTCGTTTTAATAGTTTAAACAAATTACTCCACATAATTTTTATATTACGTAATATTTTTATTAGATTTAATTTGATATTTGTTTTAATTATAACTATGTTAATTTTCCTACTAGGTATTTATTTCTTTTAATTACAATTTTTTTAAACTAATTGTAATTGATTCCGTGTCTCAATCGAAATAATATTTTACTAGATCAAATAAATATTTCTTTGATATAGGTTTTTTTTTTTTTTTTTTTTTTTTTTTTTTTTTTTTTTTTTTTTTAACAAAACAAGTTTAAAAGACAAAGAAATACATTTGTGAATATATATTTGTGTGAGATAATTTATTATAAGGTAAATGTCCCTATTTGTAGACACGTACCAATTTGTGCACAACTGAGTTTAAATGTTTAAAATAAATATCACACAATATAAAAATAATATAAAAAACAAATGTTTTTAATTTTACCTTTTATATACTTCGTCTTGATTTATGTTTCATGATTCTTGTTCACTTAGAAAACGAAAAATTAAATATAAACTTTGACCGTGTCGTTGGTTTTGACAGATCAAGAAAAATATGACAATCGCCATGCATTTTTCATGTATGTTCACAAATTGGTACAATAACATTATTTCATTAAAACACAATAATTTATTATATTTTGATAATAAAACCTGAATCAAAATCATTTTCAATTCAGAAAAGGATTGGATTCATTTCAATGCAAAAAATTATTTTTATAGAAGAATTAAAAACTAATTTTTTCTTTATTTATTTTAGTACAATTCTTAGTAGTGCACTAATTGGGACATTTACCTTATTATTATGATTATTAATTAATACTTTTTAATTCTCATTTCAATAATTGGATTTTTTATTATTTTGTTTCAATATGACTATATTACTTTTTTTTGAGCTCTCTTAATCTAACGCACTCAAATTTTTATTAATTTAATTATTATAATTATTTAATTTATTTATTAAGTACTTGACTAATAAATTATTAGTAACTTATTGTGATCTAACAGCTCTCTAAGTCTCAATTATACTAAAAATAAATAATTTTACCATAAAAACTAGTTTACCATCTGAAATAGTAACTTTTACTTAGTAAAAAATTACTAATCCAATTAGTCAATTTAATTTTGAGGTTAGGTTAAACAACAAAAAATCGTGCTACAGACTTTCTTCATTAGACATTATTTATAATTATATTTAGAAGTAAATTATATAACTTTTACAACAGTTTATTATATAAATATATTTTAAAAAAGCCTCACAAAATAATGATATGTAAAAATTCAAAAATATACCTAACCTAAAATTTCTTTAAATCTACATTTGATTTGCAACTCTTAGCGCTATATTTAAAAAAAAAATTAATTTTAAAGTTATTTTTACATTTTTATAAATTATACAAATATAAATAAATAATACGTATTTTTGTTTATTTTATTGCATTTATTTCATGATCATTATTAAATCGTATTCTTATTTTGTTTTATTTCTTTTAAAATGTGGTCAATGTAGAATTCACTTTTATTTTCTATTATGTATAAAAGTGAATTTTACTCGTTTGTGTGTGTGTTAGTGTATAAGAAGGGTACCTAATGTTCACACGAAAATTTTTCGCGAGAGTTGTGATTTTTTTTTTTTTTTCAAAAATCGTGAATAATACACCTGCGGGAAAAATGTGGCATTCTCTTTTACGTTTCGGAGGATGATCGATTAACATCTACATTTCCGTGGCGTAAATGTCTTGAATTCGTCCCTGACAGCATCCTAGACCGCACACTCTCGCTTCAAAGTACCAAGGGTGGGGTACCGGAAGTAAAGCCGACTCAAGTACTTTCAAACCCCGAGTCAGCGAATAACAGGGAACTCTATTGTTTTCCACAATAATCCAAGAACTATATCTCTCGTAAAAAAAATGTCCTAAAATGCCTTTTCTACCCTTTCGATCGTAAAAATACGTCTATCTATAAGGAAAAATACTTTCTGTACAGAAAAGGAAATAGATAAAAAAATTGAAAAACATATTATTTCTAAACATTTATATTTTTAATATTTTAAAAATCTTGAGAAGCGCCCTTCTGTAAAAAAAATTATTAATCTGAGTTAAATTAACATTTTGGGCCTCTCGGGGACCCATTTTGATTTTTAAGATTTTTTGTTTTTGATTCTTTTTATCACAAAGAATTTAATGACAAAAATTATTTTAAAAAATGTATGACTCGAGGGGTTAATAAACTCGGTGATAACAGTATTTGCAATAGATAAATCTAAATTCCATAAATTACTATTGTAATCGAGATTAACAGAAAATAAATAATTGGGGGTAGTTTTTGGTGATTAAAATAGAGAAATTTTTGTTATAATCGTGTTCAAAAAATTGTTAAATAGGAGGGAGATATTTTAAAAACTTTGAAGTAAAATATTAATAAAAAATATATGCTGAAAAAATAACAAGAAAATTTTTGAAGATAGTATCGCCCTAGGAACATCCCCAAATCGACACCAAACTTTAAAAAATTCATATTTTGAAACCAAAAAAATTTTAAAAATCAAATTAAAATTGAGGCCCAACTTGTTTAGTGCGCTTTCTCAAAACAATCAGTGTCCAAAGAAAGACAAAAAATTTTAAGGCCAATATCTACCCCAGAACATTTCCAAATCAACCCCAAACATGTAAAAATTCATTTTGTGAGACCAAAAAAAAATCTAAAAATCAAACTAAAATCGAGATCAAACTATTTATTGCACTTTCTTAAAGAAATCGGTAGCCAAAAAATTTTAAAAAAGTTTAGGGACGATATCGCCCCCAGAAAATTCCTAAATCAACCCGAAACTTCTAAAAATTTATTTTTCGAAACCCAAATAAATCTAAAAATCAAACTAAAATCAACACGAAAACTTTTATTAAATTTTTTTAATACAATTAATACCCAAAGAATTGCTGTAAACTTAAAAGCCGATATTGTTCCAAGAAAATTTATTTGGTTTTAAAAAAGGAATTTTTTCTAGTTTACGGGTTGATTTCGGGAATTTCTAAGGGCGATATCGGCTTTACAATTTTTTTCTTATTTTTGTGCATCGATTACATTTAGACAATGCAGTAAAAGATTTTGTCACGAATTTATTTTCTTTTTTAGAATTTTTTTGATTTCAAAATGTGAATTTTTTAAGTTTAAGGGTAGATTTATCGATTTTAATGGGACGATATATTGGCCTTCCAATTTTTTTTTTAAATTTGGGTATCGAATTTTATGAGAAAATATAATAAACAGATTGGTCTCGATTGTAATTCGATTTTTAAAATTTATTTAATTCTAAAACAGGAATTTTTTTTTAGTTTAGGGGTTGATTCCTGGAGTTTTTAAGGGTGATATCAATCTTACGATTTTTTTTTATTTTTGTGTTTGATTGCATTTAAAAAATGAAATAAAAATTTTCTCTCCATTTTAATTTGAATTTTAGAATTTTTTTGATTAAAAAAATGTGAATTTTTTCAAATTTAGGGGTTGATTTAAAAATGTTGCAGGGGTGGTGTCCACCTCAAAAAATTTTTTTTTGCATTGCTTGTTTTGAGAAAATACAATAAACAGTTCATACTCGACTGTAGTTTGTTTAGAAATTTTTGTTTTCGTAATGTCAATTTTTTTAAGTTTAGGGGTTGATTTGGGGATGTTTCAGGGGCGATATCTACTTTTCAAATTTTTTTCTGCATTGATTGCATTTAGAAACTTCAATAAAAAATTTGTTTTTGATTTAATTAGATTTTTTTTGTTTCAAAAAGTTAATTTTTACACATTTAAGGGTTGATTTCGGGATGTCCTAGGGGTGATATCGTTCTTACTTTTTTTTAGGGGGGCATCAATTGTTTCCAAAAAATGCAATAATCAGTATTTTCTCGGTTATATTTTGATTTTAAAATCTTTTTAATTTCAAAATGAGTCTTTTTTCCGCTTAGGGGTTGATTTAAGGATGTTCTGGGGCAATATCAACCTTAATTTTTCTTTATTTTTAGCATTGATTGTTTTGAGAAAATGCAATAAACAAGTTGTTTTTGATTATAGATTATTTTTATAATTTGTTTTCGTTTCTAAATTTTTACAAGTTTTGGGGGTTGATTTAGTAATGTTCGCAATATGGACCTTACATTTTTTTTATTTTCGACATTGATTTTTTTGAAAATGTGCAATAAAAATTTGGTTTCGATTATAGTTTAATTTTAAAAAATTTTTGTGATTTAAAAATGTGAATTTTGAAAAATTTAGGGGTTGATTTAGTTATGTTTTAGGGTCGATATCAGCTTTACAATTTTTTTATTTTTGGGCAATAATTGTTTTACAAAAATAAAAATAACAAGTTGGCTTCGATTTTAAATCGTTTTCATAATTTGGTTTCTAAATTTTTACAAATTTAGGGGTAATTCGTGGATGTTTTTGGAGATACAAGTTTAGAGGTTAATTTAGGGAGAATCCAGGGAAGATAATAGCCTTACGATTTTTTTTTATTTTCCGTTCGTGATTGCTATGAAAAAATACAATAAACAAGTTGGTCTCGATTTTATTTTGATTTCTAGAATTTGTTTGGTGTTTCTTTTTCTCAGTGGACTCATTTTTATTTCCCTTTTTATATAGAAACTAACTCGATTAACTGCGAGCAAGGTACATAAACGAAAGTAATTCGAATTCATTGAAACAAATTTTGAATCAATCCCATGTTTTCCTGAAAATAATGTATTGTAAAAATAACACGATTTGTCGATTGAAAGGATGAAAATTACTTTACTACAACTGGTGGGCGTTATACAATGCTCAAATGACACAAATTCAACTTTTTCAATTCGGAATAAGTACACACTTTAAATGTTATTACTCCCAGCCAGTTTGGTCCTAAAATCAAACATTCGAAGGAAAAAGTATAAAATCAATCTGACAAAGAACTTCAATTTTTCACTATTATATTGTATTTTTAAAATAAATATTGTCAAGTATTATTCACGTTAAATTCACCAGACAGTATTTCTGTTATTATATTCATAATTATTCATTTTCCTGTATCGTAATAATTTGCATATTTTATCGTATTATTTCACTTGCTGACAAAATTTCCCCTGATTGCAATAACCGTGAATTGCGCTTGTGTAATTTTCAGTAAAAGTTTCAGGATTTTTCAGTGATTTGAATTTATAGAAGCCGCACGAGTATCATGAAAAATTCAAACCACGTGAGAATACTTGGTTTTATTTACCAGGAACACTCTGATATGCATACAGTGTATTGTTCTTTTAAATTGTTTAGATAATACGATGACAATGTATTCTGACATAGGTGTATGTCCTATGTCCCATATCCTATTTTCGTTCTCAGAAAATTCATCCTGTATGCACAACGAGTCCACACAGATTGACCCACGTTGACCACAAGATAGTCTTTTCCGTCCCGAGTAACAACTTTATGAACACTAATACTTCATCATGCGCTCACCTATAATTTCGTATATCCGTTCAATCAACTTTTTCCCCATTAAATTTCATCAAAAAAAAAAAAACTTTAGATGATATTTTGGAATTTCCAAATTAATTCCTAATCAAAATCAAATCAAAACCAAAAACTAATTCAAGGTGTCCACTTGACCGGGAAAAACCGGAAAATGACCGGGAATTAAAAAATTGACCGGGAGTCGATTAATATATTTATTACAAATTTTTTTCTTTAAGTAGTTAATACCTTTTAAAATTCTGCAAATAATTATCCCTAAACGAAAGGATTGGTTTAATATTTAAATAAGATAACACAAAAATATTTAAATTTTCAATGTTTTCTTAAAATTAATATTTATCTGTAGTAATTAATATCTTTTTAACGTTCTTGGGCTTATTTTAAAGGTAATTCTATATGCAATTAAAATAACTTATTGGTATTAATGAGAACTTTTTTTCCTTGAAAATTCAGACTGTCAAACAAAGTACAGGAAAGTGGGCACAATTCAAATGAATAATTGAACATGTGAAATCTTTATTTGAAATATAAGAATATATTTCTTAATTAAATTGTGTTAAAATATTATAAAATATTTATATAATTTATTTTTAAGATTATTTTCCTACTAATAAGAAAATTAAGATTTTTGCACACTTTCCTGCAGTTTGTTTGACAGTCTGCATTTTTACGGAAAAAATTTCACATTAAGGGCAATAAGTTATTTTAACTTTGTATAAAATTACCTTTAAAATAAGCACGAGAACGTGAAAAAATATTAATTACTACAGAAAGAATATTAATTTCGAGAAAACATTGAAAATTTAACTATTTTTGTGATATTTTATTTAAAAATTAAAACAATTCTTTCGTTTAGTGTTAATTTTCTGCAGAATTTTAAAAGGTATTAACTGCTTAAAAAAATTAATTTCTTATAAGTTTATTTTAGAAAATAACCGACTTTTTGCAGTCAAGAAAAAAGATACCGACAATTCCCGACGGTAGTGTATTTCACAAATTTATAATAATAATAATAATCCGCAAGTTCTTACATTCCTTCATTCATTTTTTACCGGTTCACACCTGAAGTTTGGCACATAAATATTTTTTGTTCTGTTGCCTCATTTCTCAACTATTTTCTTTAATATTTAATTATTTTTGTCATTTTGTAATTTTTCTTTCAATTATCAACTATTTTCTTAAAAAAATTTAATTCTTTAATCTTCAAATATTTCATTAAATTTTAATTATTTTCTTCAATTCTCAATTATTATTTATTATCTTCAATTTTCAATTGCATTCTTGGTTTTTCAATTATTTTAATCAATATTCAATAATTCTCGCATTTTCTCAATTATCAATTATTTTCTTGAAATTTCAATACGATCATTTTTCAATTGATTTTCTTAATTTTCATTTATTTTCTACAATTTTTTCCATAATTTTCATCAGTTTTCAATTGACAATTTATTATTCTTCTTCAATTTTATTTTATATTTTTTATTTATCTTCATTTTCAATTTGCATATATTTTCTTTAAATTTAATGTTACTTTATTAATTTTTTCATTTATTTTATTCAATATTCAATAATTCTCGCATTTTTTCAATTATCAATTATGTTCTTGAAATTTAGATAAAATTCTTCAATTTCCAATTGATTTCTTAAATTTTTATTTATTTTCCACAATTTTTCCATAAATTTGATCAGTTTTCAAGTTACAATTAATTATTCTCTTTCAATATTAAAATTATTTTTTATTTATTCATATCAAAAAAATTTTTTTGTTCGAATGCCGATTATTCTCACCATTTTTAGAATTTTTTTTCAATTGTTAATTATTCTCGTCAATATTTAATTATTTTCATCACATTGTAATTTTTCTATTAATTATCAATTATTTTCTTGAAATTTACATTGAATTCTTTAGTTTCAAATTGATTTCTTCAATTCTCAAATATTTTTTTTAATTTTCAATTATTTTTATCAATTTTCAATTAATTTCCCAATATTCAATAATTCTCGGATTTTTTCAATTATTTTTATCAAACATAAAAATTGTTTTAAAATTTCAATTCAATTATTCAATTCTAGAACTATTCTCTTCAAATCTCAGTTATTTTCTTCAAGTTTAAATTCAACTTTTAAATTTTCAATTATTTTCTTTAATTTTAAAAAAATATAGCTTTTTTCTATTATTTTTTTTCGATTGTCATTAAGTTCCTTTAATTTTAAATACAATTATTCAATTATTTTCTTTAATTTTTAATTCCTTTATTCAACTTTAATTTCCATTCTTTAGTTTTCAATTTTTTTCTTTTATATTTGTTAATACTCGGTTTTTTTAATGTTAAAGTATATTATTTAAATTTCAATTTCATTCTTCAATTTTCAATTATTTTTTCAATTTTAATTTTTTTTCGATTCTCAATCCAGTTGTTCAATGTACAATAATTTCCAACAATTATTCCTATAATTTTCTTCATTTTCAATTTGCAATTATTTTATTTATTTATTTTTTTATTTATTTAGTTTCAGTGGACGGGCGTACAAATTAAAATTATTTTCTTTAAATTTAAAGTTACTTGTTTAATTTCTTGATTTATTTTATTTAATATTCAATAATTCTCCCATTTTTTCAATTATCAATTATTTTCTTGAAATTTTAATAGAATTCTTATTAATTTCCAATTGATTTCTTAAATTTTTATTTATTTTCTACAATTTTTCCATAAATTTCATCAGTTTTAAATTTACAATTTATTCTTCTCCTTCAATTTTATGATTATTTATTTTATTCATTAAACAAATTTTTTGTTCGAATGCCGATTATTCTCACCATTTTTCGAATTTTTTTCAATTGCTAATTATTTTTTTTAATATTTAATTATTTTCGTCATATTTGTAATTTTTCTTATAATTATCAATTAGTTTCTTGAAATTTCCATTATATTCATGATTTTTTTTTTTTGCTTACTTGTTATTTAAAATTTCCATCTATACTTACTTCAAATTTTTCAATTTTTTTTATGCTTTTTTTCAATTTAAAATCATTTCTTTAGTTTCAAATCTGTCAAATTTTTTATTTTCCTATTTTGTAATCATTTTTCACTCATTTTCATCAATTTTAATTTCTTAGCTCACAATTATATTCTTCAACATTCATTTACTTTTATTATTTTTTATTTATCTTTATAATTTTTTCTCCTTTCTCAAATATATGTTTTAATTCTTTAAATCTTCTGCATGCACATTTCAATTATATTTTTCAATATTTTCAATTATCATCATATAAATTCATTGTTTTACATTTTTTAATTTTCATTCCGTTTTAACAACAATGGTCTTCTATTTCAAATATATTTATAAATTTTTAATTATTTTCTTTAAATTATAGAATTAAAGTTTTCAATTATTATATTCAATACTCAATTATTTCGTTCAATTTGTCAAATATTTTCGATTTTCTTCATATTTCTTCTTTTTTAAATTAATTTCGTTAATTTTCAATTGTTTTTCTTAAGTTGCATTTACCCTTGAATTTTTGAATTATTTTCTTTAATACCCAATTACTTTTATTCTTTTTTATTTAGCTTCATCATATAAATTGTATTTCCTTTTTTTCAATTAATTTCATTAATTTCTAATTATTTTCACGCGAATCGCAATTAATTAATTTTCAATACTTTCACTTATTTGCATTTAGATTATTTTTTTCCACTATTCAATTTTAAAATTGTGTATTTTTGCGTTTAAATTATTTTACGAATTTTTTTTTATTTCCTTGAAATGTGAATTGTATTTTTCATTTTTTCAATTACGTTCTTCTATTTTCATTTATTTTTTTATCTTTCAATTAAATTCTTTAATGTTTTTCAAGTTTCTTGTTTTTTTGTTATCATTTATTTTCGTCATTTTTTATCTTCAGCTTCTTTCAAATTTATTTCCTAAATTTATTATTATTTCCTTCAATTTTAATTTTTTTTTTTTCGATTTTCAATCCAGTTGTTAAACGTGCAATTATTTCCATCAGTTATTCCTATAATTTTTTAACTATTTTGTTTAAATTTAATATTTATTATTTAATTTTTCAAACTATTCTTTTCAATTGTGTAATTATTTTTTTCAAATTTTGTTTTTAACTGTCAATTATTTTCGTCATTTTTCAAACATATATTCTTCAATTTCGTAATTTTGATTATTTGAATTTGCAAAGATTTATATTTATATATTTTATATTTGCAAAGTTTGTCGCGCAAAAATTTAGATTTCAATATTTTGTAACAATAAAACATTGTAAGCTTTAATTATAATTAATAAGATTATAGGAATGTGTAAATTTTAAATTTAAGTATATAAAGTTATATTTTAAATATAAAGGCAAATTTTGCAAAATTGTACTGTTTTAATTGATCGAAATATTGTGATCGGGAAATCCAAAAAATTCACCGGTAAAAACCGGGAATTTAATTTCATAAAAAAAGTGTTCACCTGATTAATTTCTTCCGCATAAAATTTATTCCAATTGTTTGTTACTTTAGAAAAAAATTCTTATTTAGACAATTTTCCGAGAAAATTGGAATAAATTAAAAAGAGGTTTCTCAATTCAAAGAAGCGTTTTTCTTTGTTGAGAAAACATTGCACTTTAATGAGATTGTGTAAGTAGAAATGAATTTTTTCTGCATTAGTATAGTGAACGGATTATTCATATCGAAAGATTCTAGTTAACAATGATTGAATGATGGCATCATCGTTTGGCATGATTGCGATGCGGTCGCGTTATAGCTGATTCATATTTTATGGTTTAAACAGGAATAATTATGATAATCCTGACTTTGAATTTCGCCGCTGAATGACACAGACAAGACGCTTTTGTAACTGAGCCGTCCCTGACCGGAAGTTGAAGAGAGAGGGAAGAACCGGCAGACCGGAAGTAATATTGGCATCCGTGGCATGTGCCATTAACATCTTCTTTCTGTATTGTCGATCGGAAAGTCGATTCGAAAGTGTGAAAGGAAACGTGTCGACTGCTAAAAACGCCGCGAAAAATATCGTTTAAATTTTACTATTAAAAAAAAAAATAATAATCATGTTGATGATACTTGAGTAATAACTTCAAGGAAATAGTTAATTAAATATTTCGAAATTTACGAGAAAGAAAGGATGTTAACTTTCTTGCGTCAAGTGCAATTGATCCACTCATTTTTATGTTTTAAAAAAGTGTAAAAATTGAGCTAAATATAGTTGAAGTATAGAAAATTGTTTAAAAATGTTAAAAATAGAATTGAGTCAGTGAAAAGATTAAATTGACGTTTTTAAAATACTAATTTGAAAAATTCTTTTTATTTTGAATATAATTAAAATTTATGTCAATTAACAATCGAAATGGATCATTCAGTGTGTTGTGTGTGTAAATATTTGCAACAAGTTAATAAAAAAATGGGGAAAGTGGCTCGAAATCTGCGAATAAGATACTGCAATGTAAGTTAATTATTCAAAACTTTCACAAATGAATAATGTCAGGAAAACTGAGTCATCAAAAAAAATGAATTGAATTTGTAATTCGGTTTTTAATTGGGAACGTGATAATAATGTCAATTAATAAAAAATTGGTTTCTTTAAAGAATTTTCAAAAAAATAATGTACTATATATAGAAGTTAAAATTTTTGTTTTTATAAGAAATAAAAGTTTTCATAGTAAGACTTCAAACATTTTTTTTTATTTTCAAGCTCGAAAGTTTTCTATTTTCACATCAGTTTTTTATTTTACCAAAGTTGTGTTATAACTCCTGAAATTCTTCTTAATTTTAAAGCTTCGTAAGTTTTTTCACTTTAAACTTTAAAAGTTTTCCAACTCCAATCCTTTTCAAATTAAAAGTTTTCGAAGCTATTCAGCGTTTTAAAATTCTATCAAGTTTAAAGTCGATTTCGCACAAGGTTCAAAAATTTAAAAATGTAACTTTTCTTTTATTTTGAATTACAAAGTCGGCTATTAAAATGTACTATACATACTTGATTATTTCGTTGAAAATTAAATTAATTTGCAACTTAGAATAAAATCATATTTTAAAAAATTATTTAGTCAAAATTTATTGTTTAATTCGATTTTGTTTTGATTATTTTAAAAACTTGATTTTGTAAGACTCCTGAAAGTTTTTTAGTCCCGTAAAAAACGCAAAATATTTAAAAATGTTTTAGACAAAAAGATGAATAGATAGTTTAGATTTATGAAATAATAAGAAAAATTCAAAATAATTAAAAATTAGAGAAAATAATTGAAAAATGATTATTAAATTTGAAACTTGAAGAAAATAATTGAAATATGATAAAAACGTTGAACAAAATAAATGAAATTTGAAATAAATAATTGAAAAAATTGCAGAATTAGAAAAAAAGGAATTGGAAATTTTGAAAATTATACCAAAAGAATGAAAATAATTAGAAATTGGGGAAAAGAATAGAAAAAGTACAGAATTTATTTTTAAGCAAAAGAAAATAATTGAAAAATCGTTTAAAGAATTGAAAATTGAAGACAATAATCTAAATTTGAAATAATAATTGAAAATGTAGGAAATTATTTTAAAAATAATTAAATTCTAGAGAAAATAATTGCAAAATGATAAAGAGAAATGAATATTGAACGAAATAATTGAAAATTGAGATGCGTATATTTAAAAGTTTAAGATATTAATTCAGAAATAATGAAACTAATTAAGAATTAAGATAATTGCAAAATGAAAATAATAATGGTAAATAAAAAAATTTTAATTTTAATTTGTGCTAAATAATATAAAATTTACCAATAATGAAATTGTTTTATTGTCGAAAAGAAAATAATTAAAATTGAAAAAGTGATTATAAAAATTAAAGAAAATAATTGAAATTTGCGGAAAATAGAATTTAGATTTAGGGAAAAAAGTGAAAAATAATTAAAATAATTTAAAATTGCAGAAAATAATTGAAAAATGATAAAAATAGTTGAAAATTGAAGTGTAAATATAATAAATTGAAACCATAAGAAAAAAGAATTGACATTTATAAGTAACTTCAAATATATGTATATTGGAGCCGTTGATTATAATTGAACTTTTAATGAATGCAAGTTTAAATTAACAAAAATTTGAAGAAATTAAAATTTCTATAAATTTAAAATTTGAGAACAAAAGGTGAAATATGATGTAAAAATTTAAAATAAAAACAATCTAGTAACAAACTTCAAGTTTGGACAGAATAAAGAAATGAATGAATAAAAAAAACTTGTAAATTATTATAAATAATTGAAATAAAACATAAATAATAAAAATAAAAATTTAATTATCAGTGTAGAAATAACTTATTAATTTAATAAAGGATTAGTGATAATTTCAGAAATTTAACCTGTGTAATTTTTTTTGTACATAATTTTTAGGTTAGATTAATACTTTAAACTTTTTCACAATTCACACGATTCTTTTATTTTGTAATTCAACAATAAACAATAACAATAAACAATAAATAAAATATTAGAAAATATTTTATAATTCTTAATAATAGAAATCATAATAGACATTAATGGACACTTTGATTCTGTCTTCTGCTACAACTTTTCCAAATTACTTTTCATTAGAATAGTTAACTACTTATGTATTATTTCAATAAACAACAATTTCAAAAATAGTGAAATGTCACCATAATTATGTAAAAGACGTTATTATTTAAATAAAAGAAATTTGGCAGAATTTGGCATTAGTCAGTAATACCGGACACAGCACATCACTAAGCTTATCATAATGTGCTTTTTGGAAAGTTTCGTACCTTAAGGTAGATAAAAAGACACTTTTAATTAACTGAAAACTTTTATTCCTTTCTTGCAGGCAACAAAAGAATTTATAGAGGCGGTTAACAAATGTCGGGCAGGTCGACGAGCAGGTCCAGTGTCTTGGAGCACAGCCGTAAAGTTCCTAGCTGCTCGAAAATTTGAAGTTGCGAGAGCATTGGCTCTTTACGAGCAGCACGAAGCTACCAGAAAAAGGGAAGGTTTAGCTCTTTTGCAGCCCACCCAGGAACCACTTTTGAGTGAACTACGTACCGGAAAATTTACAGTTTTGGTAAGTTATAATTTTACAAAAAAAAAATCAAGTCCGCTGGGTTCTTATAGAGAATTTTAGAAAAAATTACTATTTTGCCTGTATGCTTTAGCCTTCGAGAGATGCGACCGGAGCAGCCATAGCTATTTTTACAGCACATTCACATCTTCCCCAAAATACCACACATCAGACTACCTTACAGGTGCGCAGACTAGATAGTGCAATCGCTAATTATTCTTTTTTATTATCCTTTCGTTGCGCATGCTTGAGTAAACATAAATTTGCATTATTACACGGGTAAATGTTTAATTTTAGGGTGTCGTTTATCAGCTGGATGCGGCGCTAGAGAGCACGGAAACACAGAGGCATGGATTAGTGTTTATTTACGATATGTCGGACAGTAAATACCAACATTTTGACTATGACTTGTCGCAAAAAATTCTCACTTTGTTGAAGGTAAGTTGGTAAATTTTGTTCTCCAAGCAACACGTAATATTAAGCGAATATCACAGTGATATCATGTTGTAAGGGTGAAATCATATGGGAACGTCAAACGTTGCGTCGTAATGAGAAAGATAAAGACGTAAATATATCTTTGTCTTCCTCTCTCTCATTAGGGCGCAACGCTTGATGCATCCATGTGATTTGACCCTAATATTGGTAATATTACGGGGCAAAGATATGAGGGTAAAATCCCATGTGAGCAGAAAGCGCAAAACCGAAAGCAGAAAATCATGAGAGTGAGAGAGACAGTGATATCTACCTACCTCTCTCACTCTCATGATTTCTGCTTTCGGTTTTACGCTTTCTGGTCACATGGGATTTTACCCTTATACACCTAGATGCGGCGATAACACTATAGCGACAACTACATTTGTCTTACGCAACTACAAAAATCTCATTGGATAGAAAGAGACAGCGACATCTCCATCTCTCTCTATCCAATGAGATTTTTGTAGTTGCGTAAGGGTAAGGTCACGTACGAAGGACTAGGTTATCAGTGGATTAGAATAGACCAATCAGATAATTGGTCACATTGGAAAGTATTTTCTGATTGGTCTATTCAATTCCCCTGATACCCTAGACTGATACCCTGTGACTTTACCGTAAGACAAATGTAGTTGTCGCTATCGCCGCATCTAGGTGTATAATATCTTTGTACGGGGTAAGAGTAAAATCAGATGAATGCGTCAAACGTTACGTCGTAATGAGATAGAAAGAGATGGAAACATATCTGCATCTTTTTCTTTCTTATTACAACGCAACGTTTGACGCATTCATCTGATTTCACCCTAATATTATAGTGATATTAAAATGTTTGCATCAAGGTGATATTGAGGTAATTATATTACGATAATATTGGGTAAAACTGTAGCTTAAACACGTATGGCTTGAAGTTGCCTTTGTAATATGTGGAGCGTGAATGCCAACCTTGTTAAAATTCTAAGAAGTACCGGGGGGTAAGAGAATCTAAGATAAATCTTCAGTACTTGGTTTTAAATTTCGCGCGATGTTAGGTTGCAATCCTGAAAACAGCTGATCTGCTTGCAACCAACTTCAAGGCTTACATGTCTAAACTGCAGTTTAACCTAATATTTATGTAATATTACGATAATATTGAGGTAATATTACAAAATCATTTTACATTAAATATAATATTTAAAAAATGTTAGGCCTTAATGTCACGGTAATATTACATCAATATCACTGTAATAATACCTCAATATGACCTTGAGACAGACATTTATGGTATCACTGTAATATTCGCGTAATATTACGTGCTGCTTGGGTCAATTATCTGATAAGAGGCCATCCATAAATTACGTAAGACTTTTAGGGGGAGGGGGGTCCAGTAAATCTTACCACCAATAGAAAAAATGGCGCTAATGCATGTAAAAAATCTTACATGAGGAAGGGGGGGGGGTTCAAATTACCGAATAAACGTCTTACGTAATTTATGGACTAAGTCATTAATAGTCATATATAATTCCCATGTGGGTTCCTATAAAAAATTAAATGAATCTGAAATCAACTGAAAACTTGTAAAAATGACCCTCTTGCAGTAGCCATCTTCATTTGCTTTCTCGTTTTTCGATCAAAATTTAAAGAAAGATTGTAATAGAAAATAACTACTACAAGAGAGCTGACACCAGATGGCGTATCGTAGATTTGCGGTTCCCAATGTGATTCTAAAAATCCAGGAGTAAATTTGAAGGCATTTTATATCGGATTTACAATATTGTTCATCCTTTGAAAGAAAAAAATTGCTTAAATAAAAATTTTAATGTTACAAAAAAGCATGTGATGAGGCGGAGTTTAGAGAGAGACTAGAAACGGATGTGATTGGTGCTTTCAAAATTACGGAAAAACCCATTGATAGTTGGGTCTCCAAGATTTGCATGAGTTTTTAGTTTGTAATTTGACAAATAAGCTATTCAAATTTTATTATTATTTATTTGCTTCCATGAGGCTGGTTACTCCGTCTACCTTATGATACTATAGATTTCGGAAAAGTTCCTTATAAGCTAGCTTTTATTACAGCGCCTGCGCAAAAGTTCGTCGCCATGACAATTAACTTCTGCGCAGACGTCAACATAAGAAAGGAACATAATTATCATAAGGTGCCTTTTCTTGAAAGTATAATGTAGATGGTGACATAAAAAAAATAAAATAAAAATAATTAAGCAAAATAATTTGTTTCCTTATTGAGAGAGCCATGTGACCGATATGGCGTCATTTTCCATCACATGCTCTTAACACGTATGTGTTTATAATTAAAAATGTTGTTTTCTCGTTTTATAACCCGTATTACCTATGGTCAAATTCTTAATTTACATAAAGTAATACATTTATTTACCCGGAAAAAAATTAATTATAAATTTTATAATAGTGTTTTACAATTTAGGGGAAAAGGATCAAAAAGAAAAAATTTCAGATTGATAATTTCAAACTTTTAAAAAACTATATTAAATTTGCTACAGACTATATTGAAGTTTAACATTACTTAGCAATGATTCGAACATGATTTTTCTAAAGCTTGAAATTCTTTGTATGAAAATTTCGCTTTCTGGCACTTTTTCCCTAAATTATAAAGCATTTTAATAAAATTTATAATTAATTTTCTTTGCGTGTAGCATTGAAAAATAATATTGTAAATTTAAGCTTTAAGCATAAGAGTTTTTTTACTTTAAAACTTTTATGTAGGTAATTTTTTTCTTTAAGGAAATGCGATAATGTTTCTAAATAGTTTTTACTAAATTTATTGAAATTCGCTAATCGCAAAAGAAAAACGAATTTTTTTTAATGTCAAACTTAGCCTACAAATAGAAATTTTCAAATCTGACTCGACAAATCTCTTCTAAATTATTTTATCTTTCATTAAAGAAAAAGTAAAATAAAATTAGTTAATAAATTAAGGCTCTTGAGATGTAGGAACCCATTTGTGATCCTATATGGTTTTATGGGAACCCATATGGTTTATAAAATTTTATACATGGAAACAAATATAATAAAAATACTGCATTAAGAGTATAAAAAAATTAAAATTAAATTCTTTTGAAAAAATGCTTTTATTCCAGAAAAATCTTCCTTTAAAAAATGTAATATTTTCTGTTTATAACAGTACGAGTAAAAACAAGTGATTTTCTTAAATTTACCAAAATTTTTTTTTTTTTAGTTTGAAGATGAGTAGAACTAAAACATTTAAAATTAAAATAATACAGAATTATTGTACTTCTACAAAATGAACCACAAATCTGTCGAAATGACGTTGTATTTTAAAATCACGAAAAAATTATTTTTTGATATAACTTAACAGTAATTGCTGAGACTAATCATCATGTAATATTATGCACCCTATGTAAAACCTTTTCACGACATTGGACATAATTTATTTGCACATAAGGTCACACGTTAAGCTTACTCTTGCACGGCATTGAACCATAAAACAAGTAAATTTAACACACACTGAATTGAACATCCAATGACCCCGAAAATATGAGCACTTTTATTCTCATAAGATTATTTTAATAGTTGCAACTCTGGCATAAGCCGGTTATAATTTATAATCAATAATTTATTTTTACAGCACTCTATTTTATTTAAAGTTTTTATTAATTCACTTTAATAAAATTTATGAAACGTGCTTTAATGAACGTATTATGTTTTAGTACTTTTTTAAATTTAGTACCTTTAAAATTTAGTAATTTTTAAATTTATTATACTTTTTATATTTAGTACTTTTTAAATTTGGATTTTTCAAATTTATTAGTTTGCAAATTTAGCACTTTTTATTTAATTATGATTTTTGTAGTACAACTTTTGTCAAACACGTTGAAATTAACTGATTTTTGGTCTCCGATTTAAATTCAAATTTATTCAGAAGAAATGATGCGCGTACTAAATAATTATTTTTTATATGAATTAGAATTTAATTTAGTTTTTGGTATATTTTCGTATATTTTTAATTTAAAAAATATATAATTCTGAAAAGCCTTTTGATGGAAGGGTAAATAATTTTATTTTTAACATTTTGATCAATTTAAAGTTGTATTTGAATAAAAATTACAATTTTCTGTTTATCGGAAACGTTTTAGGTAAAATAACCTAAAACCTAACCACGTTTTCAATAAAAAATTGTTTTTATTCAAATACATCTTTGACTAACTTTTTTCGAATTATGTGATTCTTCCTTAAAATATTCATGTTAATTTTTCAACAACTTTAATTTGCAATTGTTGCTTAAAATTAGTATTATTCGTCAATTATATATTTTTTTAATAAATTATATTATCTCCATTTTTCGATTTGTGTCTTATAAAAACATTTTTTTGATATATAAAATAATTTTTTTTATATTTTCCTAAAATATTTTACTTATTGAGAAACTCGTGAGAGTGTTTCAACATTTTTTTTTACCACTCTCTAAATCTGAATTAGTTTAAAATAACTAATTATTAGTAAAATCATGGCTGATTTTTTGTTTCTGCAATTAGTGAAAAATAACTAATTGTTAATAAAATATGACTAATTATTATTAAATAAATGAAAAAATAGTTCAAATTTGACTAATTGAATTTGTAAACAGAATTTTAGGAAAATATTAATTTTGACATATCCTAAAAATGAATTTGACAAATAATTAGTTTTTTTTACTATTAATGTTGAAAGCTTGTATTAAATTATTTTTACATCAATCTAGGATTATTATCTTCAAAATAAACTCAAAAATGTTCATAACTTGAAGAATAAATTTAAACGAAAGAAAATGTCACAATTTAAACATTTTTTATGTTATATCATTTTAAAAAATAAACCCACATAGCGTTCATTTTTTGTACAATTTTAATAGCTACTAGTACTTCAAAGAGAGAGCGTTTTAAGTAATATATTTTATAAAATAAAGGACTTTTTTATAAAGAAATGGTCACCGACAGTTTTCTAAAGAGCTATATTATTCACTTAATTTTAGAAAATTATTGGAAATTCCATTTATTTTGAAAATAATTATTTAGAACAAAGTTCATACCTTTTTTTTTATTGTTAAATTTAAAATGCACAAGGTTTATAAATGTTCTGTATTAAAAATATAATATAGTGATTATTATTTAGAAAAAAAAATTTTAACCTAAAAATTGAAAATTAAATATAAAACCTTGATAAAATTCTACTACAATTGTGATTTAAAAGTTGTGAAATGAATTTTTCCATTTCATTTGATCCGGCAAGGTTAAATTTTGTGGAACGAAAATGAAAAGACAATGGAGATGTTACTTAATAGAAATTTTCGTTGTATGGACTTGATGAGACAAATGTTGGTAATAAATGTATGTTTTACACATTGTACCATATTTCCGGTACTCGAGATTGTCAACATTAAAATGACGATGTAATCAAGCCACTTAGTACAATTTTATATGAAATTGTACGATGACTTCCGTGCATGTCTTGTAAATATTATAATTAAACTTGCAATATCTGGAAGTGAAATCAATTGAAATTGATATGTATAACAAAGCTTTCCATTAGGACATCAATAAACTTTCACTCATTATTCGTTACTGTCAGTTAAACAGCATTTTGAATTATTTCAGCCATCAATAAATCGACATTTGTTCTGAAATTCAATGCTTCATTTTATATCCACCTAAATAATTACAGGAAAATTATTTTTAGCGATTTATTCAACAATACTTATAATTCAGGTAAACCTATATCTTGCAAATTTTACATAATTATTTAATATAATTTATTTTATTATATCTATTTTTTATTTTTTTGTTTTATTGCGGCTCTATTATTCTTTTCACTATATAATAGCGATGTCTTTATGCTTTCTTATAGATTTCTCTTTTTTTTTCCTCATTAGACTCATTTTTCGTCTTTTCTCGTTTTTCCATTCGTAAGCAGAAATAGGTCATTGATTTCCACCCTACATTTGTAAAAGAAATGAAGAAAACAATATTTTATTGTACTGGTAGAACGAAAATAATAACGACATTTTTATTTTATTTTTTGAAACTATATATTTTGCAATTTTTTTTATAAATTTAGAGAAATCAGAATAAATGGACTACAAAGAACTAGTTTCTGTTTTAAAAGTAAATTTCAAATTTTATAAAATTGACAGGAATTACTTTTTTTTATTTATTTTTTTATTATTTATTTTGTACTTGTTTTAATTAATAGCCACATCTTTTAACTTATTCTGCTCTGAAAATACCTTTTCCCAGCAGCTTATTTCGCTTCACATAAAATTATATTCACTTGGGATTACAGTTTATTTATGTTTTTAGAAACACACATATAACACTATTCTTTTAATCTTCTCTAAAAAAAAATGGGACAGTTAAACAAAGAAACAGAGACTGTCTTTTGTTCTATATTTTTAAAGAAGAAACAATGCAAAAATATATAAGAAAATTTTTTCAACTGACCTACATAAACAGCGATGAGAAAAATATTTTATTTTTCGTAAATGAAACAAAATATTTTTACATCATTATATTATTATCAGTACTTTTTTTTTTAGATTAATGAAGTTAGTTTTACAAATTTTTTGGTTCAATTGTTAAATTAACCAATCTGCTTAATCAATTTTACTAAAAGGCAATTAATAATCTCGGTTAAGTTTTTTCGGTAGATCGAAGAAACACGTTTTTAATCGAATGCTAATGATATAGAATCGCTTGCTAGCAATCGAGGAAATTTCAATTAAATCCTTTAATTTTCAAATTACTCTTTAAACTTGGATTCTGTAATCTTTAATTTAAATGTAAATACTTTTTTTCAATCCACGCTCTTGATTTCAATACCAGCAGTATTTTTAATTCCAGTAAAAGGAGTTTTATAAAATTATCTTTTCTCTCGGAGACAAAAAGTTTTCTGAAACAGTTCCTCGGTATTTTTGCTCAATGTAATAATAATTTTCAACTTTTCCCCGCGTTCCCTATTAGTTTCTTGGAGTGCAAAGAATAATTTCCATAAGAGCGAGATATACTCGAAAGTTCTATAGAAACTTTGAGAAACTTAATTTCACTTTAATTACAAAATTTTCTCGTTTTCAGTATAATTTTATGTTATTTTCCCTGATTTTGAACTTTTCATCATTTCCGGAAAAATATTTTCTTAGACTTGCAAAATAATGTTAGACCAAACATAATTAGAACACGCCAAAGAAAACATTGTTCAGACAAAAAAATTATTTTTGTACCTCTCCTGTCCCCAAATTTGTTTTTTACCCCTAAAAAAAGTTGATTTTTAACCTCCAATGAAAGTTGATTTATTTTATTCCTATATAAAGATTGACTTTTTATCCCTCCCAACTTCGAAAAAGTTTATTTTTTAAATCCCAAAGAAGTCCATATATTTTCCTCCTCTAAAGAAAAAAATTATTATCCCCCCCCCCCCCCATAATTGACTTTTTCAACCTCAAAAGAAGTTTCCTTATTTTATTACCCTTAATAGATGATTTTTGTGAGGGACAAAAAAAGTTTGACTTTTTTACCCTGAAAAATTGATTTCTTTTTCTAAAAAAATTGTCTTTCTTAAATCTCAACAAAATACTCTCCCCCCTTAAAAAAATTTGTTTTTTAAACCCTGGAGATTTTAAAAATTTCACTTTCAGAGAAAGCTAGTATTTTTGTTTTTTGATCTTTATATATTAAATTTTACTTACAAAAGAAATAAATATTTACACAAATGCAAAAAAATTGAGGGTCTAAAATGTCTGAAAAATGTCATTTTCTTAACTTTTTATTTTAACAAAATGCCCGAAAATCGACGATTTTGTTATCCTTAAAATTTAATAATTTTTTTCATAACTATCGTTAACATTATACTGGTATAATATATTTTTTTTCCTGCATAAAAAAAAGCTTTCAATATATGTGTGGGTTTTAATTTTTAAAATCGGAACTCTCGTTTATTTAAAATTTAAGAAAAAAAACCTTGTAACTGTAATAACTTTTTAAGTAATTGGGATATTTTATTCTTTTTTTACTGCCTAAAAGAGATGTTAGTTCTCTTTAAAAATCCATTGAAAATTTTTAAAAATGTTCGGAAATAACAAAATGTCGGCCGTTTTACTAAAACATTTTGAATTGTAATTACTTAAAAACCCCACCGTTTTTTCGGTTGAAATTTTTTTTGGAATGTTCGTCATAGTAAATACTATTTTCCATAAGGATTTAACTTGTGCCCGATTTTGTTAAAAAAGAAAAAAGTTATTCAATTTTCTCAAAAAATGCACTAGATATCAAAAAATTTCCTAAATAAAAGTTGTTCCTCTTCAAAAAATATAAAAAAAAGTTTTTCTTGATATTTTTTTCTATTTCTCGTTTTTTCAACAAAATTCGATAAAAAGCTAATTTTTAGAAAGCTTTGCAGTGTTTTTAGATGCAAATATACAAATAATTTTTAGAAAACGTGTAATTTATCAGAAGCATTTATATTTTAAACATATCACATGTTTAACTTAAGGAGGTTCCCTCCATTAAAATAACCTTAAACTAAATAATGGCTTTTCATTTCACATCAAATAAAAATGTTATTATAATTAAGTTCACCAAATTTTGAAAGATACAAGTGTGCATTTTTCATAAAAAATTTGGTTCAGCTAAAATTTGTTATCAAATAATAATTATTTAACAGTATTGTTTTTTTTTTAAATCTAGTTAAAATATCATCCTATTTTGACAAATAATAAATCATCTTCCTTCTTTAAATATTTACTACAATTTTATTGGTTGGAGTTTTTAAAATGTTTTATTCAACAGTTATTGATTAAATAAAATTTGATTTAGATATATTCTTAAACAAAATATTATTTAACAAAAGCCAACAAATAAAATTGTAAATAATGTTTTAAAGAGAAAAATTAGCTATTATTTGTCAAGATTGGATAAAAATGACATATTTCCACTAGATTCAAAGAAAAAACGTAAAATTTAAATAATTATTATTTGACAACAAATTTTGACTAAACCTAATTTTTCCTGAGAAATGTGAAACTTGATATTTTAAAATTAGGTGATATTAACTTTAATAATATTTTTATTTAGCTAAAAAACCACTTTTTAATTTGAATTTTGTAATGAGATGAGTTTAAAAATATATAAAAAAAATTAAACTAAAAATGTGATATGTTTAAAATATAAATGCTTCTGATAAATTACACGTTTTCTAAAAATTATTTGTATATTTGCATCCAAAAACACTGCAATTTTTCTTAAAATTAGCTTTTTATCGAATTCTGAGGAAATTTGTTGGAAAAACGAAAAATAGACAAAAATATAAAGAGAAACTTTTTTTATATTTTTTTAAGAGGATCAACTTTAGGAAATTTTTTTTATATCAAGTGTATTTTTTGAGAAAAAAAAATTTTTCCTTTAAAAAAACTTTTTTTTTTCTCTTCTACCAAAATCGGACACAAGTTAAATTCTTATGGAAAATAATATTTACTATGACTACAATTTTCAAAAATAATTTCAACCGAAAAAACAGTGGGATTTTTGAGTAATTGCAATTCAAAATGTTTTAGTAAAACGGCCTCCATTTTGCTATTTTAGAACATTTTTAAAAAAATTTAATGGATTTTTAAAGAGAACTAACAACTTTTTTAGTCCGTAAAAAAAAGAATAAGATATCCCAATTACTTAAAAAGTACCTTATTATTATAAGGTTTTTTTAAAGGTATTTCACTTATGGGCAGTCCCTGCAAAAAGTTAGTATTTCAGTTAATAACGATTATTAATTAATATAATTTATTTCTTAACTTATTATTTACTATTAATAGTTAATCAAACATCGGCCTATAGTTTTTTTTTTATTGAAAATGGTTTAAAATTGAACAAAAGTTGCTAAATTTCATAATGTTTTTCAAATATACCTTTTTTACAAGTCTCTTTTCTTAACCTGTTTTTTAAAAATAATATAATTTAAGTAAATAATAGCTTATTTTTTTTAGAAAAACAGACTCTACAACTTCACCTCTTCAGAGTTTTAAAAAAGTGGACAATTTTTTAATTATAGTAATTTATTTAAAAACATTTTTTTTAATATTTACAAACAAACTGCTTTATTTAAAAAATGGTTCACTTTTACAAAAAATCTGACAAAGTGAAGTTGTAGAGTTTGTTTTTCTCAAGAAAATAAGCTATTATTTACTTAAATTGTATTATTTTTAAAAAAAAATTTAAGAAAATATAGATTTGTAAAAAAGGTATCTTTAAAAAAATTTAGAAATTTAGCAACTTTTGTTCATTTTTAAATCATTTTCATTAAAATACTATTGGCCGATGTCTGATTAACTATTTGAATAATAAGTTGAGAAATAAATTATATTGGGTAAAAATTTCTGAAGTGGCATCCTGATTTGCAAACATGTATTGAAATTTGAAATTAATGTCATATTTCTATACTATTATATGAGAGATAGTTTGCATATAAATAGTTTTTTTAAATTTAAATAATGGCAAAAGTTATAAAGAAATAAAATTTTTTATATCATTTTATTTGAAAATTCATATCTTTTTTTCATATTATTGAAAATTATTCAATTTTTTATGACTTATGTATAAAAGTATAAACTTTAAGATAAAAATAATTCCGATCACGTGCAATTATTTTTTAATGCAAAATTGATAATTATCTATAAAAAATTTTTAAAATAACCATGTTCTGGGCCTGCTAGCAAATTTTTAAAAAAAACATATTGATTCTATATAGATTTAGGTTTATTATACAAAAATAAAAATTTAGTTATGTTTATATTTAACAGAATAGCGTTAATTTTTTTATAACGCCACGGAAATAAAATGATTATTCAATTGTCAAAAATATATAATTCTAATTCAAAGCACAGTTCAATATGAAGCTAATTCATTGTCCGTGTAATATGATTTCAATTCAATGTTCAGAATAATAAAATGCTAACTCAAAATTTCGTTTATAATAATTATAATTTAATTTTACGTACAATAAATATTAAAATATAAATTACACTACATTTAGATTTAGGATTTTTTAAAAAAACTAACTATAGTTTTATTCTTTTAATTAAAAATAACAACATTTTAGGCAGATTTTTGTATAATTAATTGTAGATTATTAAAAATATTTTAATTGCTTGATATTAAAAATATAATTTTTAGTAATTTTTTATAAATGATAAACAAATATAAGATTAATAATAAATTTTATTTATTATAGAAATTAAATTTTAAATATCAAGCATTTAAAGTATTTATAACCTAGAACAATTTAAGAATTATCTAAAATGTTGATATTTTTAAAAATAAGTTAAATTTGTTTTAAATTTAAAAAAGGTTAAGATCTAAATTTTAAGGTTCTTGTTTATAAACTACAAATATCATTAATTACATTATTGATAATAATTGGAAAATTTTTATTACTTTTACACGTAAAAATGAAAAAGCATAAAATAATATAACAGTTTAATTGGTATTTTAATATTTAACTAGCGTAATGAACCTCGCTCGCTGACGCTCGCTCGGTCATTAATATTAATTTAATTGTTTATTGATGTGGACATTTCATAAAATATTAGTAAACTTATTGTTAATTGAATGTTTAATATTTTTTTTACAAATTTTTTATATTTCAATAATTTTTATTGTTATGTTTTATTATTATTATATTGGAAAAAATAAATCTTGTAATATGTAATGTATTATTTACATCAATATTATGAAGCTATTAATTAATGTTGTCTAATTGAATTATCACTGATCGATTATAGGTACTAATTGAGTATGAGTTCTATTATATTATTATTGCAAAATTTGAAGCTTGATAATCTAAACTATTTTTGTAAATGATCACAGAAAAAATATAAAAAATCTTAATGGATCTACATTTTTTTTTAAATTAAATTTTCGAATCTGAGTTTATTTCCGTTATGTTTCTATATTGGAATAATGTTTGTTTCCACATAGAAAAAGCTTTGTGATCGTTAAAATTTTCATTTATCCAAAAATAGTCTAAATCGACACATTGTCATTTAAATTATTTCGAAAAACTAATTATTTCAAAATGTAAGAAAAATATACTTAAAGTAGGATACAAAATAAAAAATTATTCTTAAAAAACAAATGAAAAAATTGCGCGTAGGTTTTTGTCGATTTAACACATGCGCAGTAGTTTTTTACAAACATTACACATGCGCAGTAGCTTTCTACAAACGTTAGGTATGCGCAGTGGTAAAAATCGTAACAAATAATGATTGTTTAGCAATTTCCACATGAATTGACATTAAAAAACATGTTAGCAAAAAAGTTTAATGCAATGTTTAAAACATATAATTTTAGAGACTAAATTGTACGCACAACATTTTACAAGTGGAGAAAAACGAAATTTTAATTTTCGTTGGAATTAAAAAAAAAAAAAAAAAAAAAAAAAAAAAAAAAAGCACCTTTGCGCATGTGCAGTTATCATGTTACCGTGTTACGCATGCGCAATAATAAGACGGAATTTACTGCGCACTTATTAAAAAAAGTATGCTATATGTAGTGAAAATTTAATTATCTGGTGAAGTACAGCACTGCGCATGCGTAATTTTTGAATTTAATTAGAGCACATGTGTGACTATGACTGTGCATGATTGCGCGTGTGTAACAGCAATACAAAACAACTGCGCATGTGAAATGTTTGTTTAGTAGTGCGCACGTTTACACAGCTGTGGTGCACTACTGCGCATGTGCAACAATATGTTGTTCATAAAAAAATGTTCAGTTTAACATGTTTGACACGAATAGTGCCAGTGCGCATTGTTACAAACTATAATAACATGGTGAAATGAACATTTTTGTAAGTAACCTATTGGAAAAAGTAGGTGAACTTTGAAGTCTGTACGACGATGAACGAAGTTTTTTCGGTATCGTATTAATATAATAGAAGATTACCACGTACAATTTTATGAATATTGGGAGAACTTTCAAACTAGTTATTCTCAATAAATAAGTAAATTTTTACAAAACTTTTTTAAACACTAATTATATGGAAGATTTTCTGACAGTATGTTAAATATTTATTACCCCCCCCCCCCCCGGTACCCCTAGAAAATGGTTTTTAAAAGTATGAAAAATTGAAAACTTTCAGATCAAAATTTGTTACATTTTATAAACATTTTAAAGAAAAAAAGATTAAAATTAATAAAATTAAATACACTTTTAATGTTTTTATTATTTTTTATGTTCAATAATATAAATTTTTCTATTAAATTTCTTGAATTCCAATATTTAAATTGAATTTTGAATATTCTTTTCTATTATGGGTCATTAATTACAATAATAATGAAAAGAAAACAATTTTAACAAATTTTTTAAATAAAAGTACCTTTGCGCATGTGCAGATATCATGTTACCGTGTTACGCATGCGCAATAATAAGACGGAATTTACTGCGCACTTATTAAAAAAAGTATGCTATATGTAGTGAAAATTTAATTATCTGGTGAAGTACAGCACTGCGCATGCGTAATTTTTGAATTTAATTAGAGCACATGTGTGACTATGACTGTGCATGATTGCGCATGTGTAACAGCAATACAAAACAACTGCGCATGTGAAATGTTTGTTTAGTAGTGCGCACGTTTACACAGCTGTGGTGCACTACTGCGCATGTGCAACAATATGTTGTTCATAAAAAAATGTTCAGTTTAACATGTTTGACACGAATAGTGCCAGTGCGCATTGTTACAAACTATAATAACATGGTGAAATGAACATTTTTGTAAGTAACCTATTGGAAAAAGTAGGTGAACTTTGAAGTCTGTACGACGATGAACGAAGTTTTTTCGGTATCGTATTAATATAATAGAAGATTACCACGTACAATTTTATGAATATTGGGAGAACTTTCAAACTAGTTATTCTCAATAAATAAGTAAATTTTTACAAAACTTTTTTAAACACTAATTATATGGAAGATTTTCTGACAGTATGTTAAATATTTATTACCCCCCCCCCCCCCGGTACCCCTAGAAAATGGTTTTTAAAAGTATGAAAAATTGAAAACTTTCAGATCAAAATTTGTTACATTTTATAAACATTTTAAAGAAAAAAAGATTAAAATTAATAAAATTAAATACACTTTTAATGTTTTTATTATTTTTTATGTTCAATAATATAAATTTTTCTATTAAATTTCTTGAATTCCAATATTTAAATTGAATTTTGAATATTCTTTTCTATTATGGGTCATTAATTACAATAATAATGAAAAGAAAACAATTTTAACAAATTTTTTAAATAAAAGTACCTTTGCGCATGTGCAGATATCATGTTACCGTGTTACGCATGCGCAATAATAAGACGGAATTTACTGCGCACTTATTAAAAAAAGTATGCTATATGTAGTGAAAATTTAATTATCTGGTGAAGTACAGCACTGCGCATGCGTAATTTTTGAATTTAATTAGAGCACATGTGTGACTATGACTGTGCATGATTGCGAATGTGTAACAGCAATACAAAACAACTGCGCATGTGAAATGTTTGTTTAGTAGTGCGCACGTTTACACAGCTGTGGTGCACTACTGCGCATGTGCAACAATATGTTGTTCATAAAAAAATGTTCAGTTTAACATGTTTGACACGAATAGTGCCAGTGCGCATTGTTACAAACTATAATAACATGGTGAAATGAACATTTTTGTAAGTAACCTATTGGAAAAAGTAGGTGAACTTTGAAGTCTGTACGACGATGAACGAAGTTTTTTCGGTATCGTATTAATATAATAGAAGATTACCACGTACAATTTTATGAATATTGGGAGAACTTTCAAACTAGTTATTCTCAATAAATAAGTAAATTTTTACAAAACTTTTTTAAACACTAATTATATGGAAGATTTTCTGACAGTATGTTAAATATTTATAACCCCCCTCCCCCCCGGTACCCCTAGAAAATGGTTTTTAAAAGTATGAAAAATTGAAAACTTTCAGATCAAAATTTGTTACATTTTATAAACATTTTAAAGAAAAAAAGATTAAAATTAATAAAATTAAATACACTTTTAATGTTTTTATTATTTTTTATGTTCAATAATATAAATTTTTCTATTAAATTTCTTGAATTCCAATATTTAAATTGAATTTTGAATATTCTTTTCTATTATGGGTCATTAATTACAATAATAATGAAAAGAAAACAATTTTAACAAATTTTTTAAATAAAAGTACCTTTGCGCATGTGCAGATATCATGTTACCGTGTTACGCATGCGCAATAATAAGACGGAATTTACTGCGCACTTATTAAAAAAAGTATGCTATATGTAGTGAAAATTTAATTATCTGGTGAAGTACAGCACTGCGCATGCGTAATTTTTGAATTTAATTAGAGCACATGTGTGACTATGACTGTGCATGATTGCGCATGTGTAACAGCAATACAAAACAACTGCGCATGTGAAATGTTTGTTTAGTAGTGCGCACGTTTACACAGCTGTGGTGCACTACTGCGCATGTGCAACAATATGTTGTTCATAAAAAAATGTTCAGTTTAACATGTTTGACACGAATAGTGCCAGTGCGCATTGTTACAAACTATAATAACATGGTGAAATGAACATTTTTGTAAGTAACCTATTGGAAAAAGTAGGTGAACTTTGAAGTCTGTACGACGATGAACGAAGTTTTTTCGGTATCGTATTAATATAATAGAAGATTACCACGTACAATTTTATGAATATTGGGAGAACTTTCAAACTAGTTATTCTCAATAAATAAGTAAATTTTTACAAAACTTTTTTAAACACTAATTATATGGAAGATTTTCTGACAGTATGTTAAATATTTATTACCCCCCCCCCCCCCGGTACCCCTAGAAAATGGTTTTTAAAAGTATGAAAAATTGAAAACTTTCAGATCAAAATTTGTTACATTTTATAAACATTTTAAAGAAAAAAAGATTAAAATTAATAAAATTAAATACACTTTTAATGTTTTTATTATTTTTTATGTTCAATAATATAAATTTTTCTATTAAATTTCTTGAATTCCAATATTTAAATTGAATTTTGAATATTCTTTTCTATTATGGGTCATTAATTACAATAATAATGAAAAGAAAACAATTTTAACAAATTTTTTAAATAAAAGTACCTTTGCGCATGTGCAGATATCATGTTACCGTGTTACGCATGCGCAATAATAAGACGGAATTTACTGCGCACTTATTAAAAAAAGTATGCTATATGTAGTGAAAATTTAATTATCTGGTGAAGTACAGCACTGCGCATGCGTAATTTTTGAATTTAATTAGAGCACATGTGTGACTATGACTGTGCATGATTGCGCATGTGTAACAGCAATACAAAACAACTGCGCATGTGAAATGTTTGTTTAGTAGTGCGCACGTTTACACAGCTGTGGTGCACTACTGCGCATGTGCAACAATATGTTGTTCATAAAAAAATGTTCAGTTTAACATGTTTGACACGAATAGTGCCAGTGCGCATTGTTACAAACTATAATAACATGGTGAAATGAACATTTTTGTAAGTAACCTATTGGAAAAAGTAGGTGAACTTTGAAGTCTGTACGACGATGAACGAAGTTTTTTCGGTATCGTATTAATATAATAGAAGATTACCACGTACAATTTTATGAATAATTGGGAGAACTTTCAAACTAGTTATTCTCAATAAATAAGTAAATTTTTACAAAACTTTTTTAAACACTAATTATATGGAAGATTTTCTGACTGTATGTTAAATATTTATTACCCCCCCCCCCCCCGGTACCCCTAGAAAATGGTTTTTAAAAGTATGAAAAATTGAAAACTTTCAGATCAAAATTTGTTACATTTTATAAACATTTTAAAGAAAAAAAGATTAAAATTAATAAAATTAAATACACTTTTAATGTTTTTATTATTTTTTATGTTCAATAATATAAATTTTTCTATTAAATTTCTTGAATTCCAATATTTAAATTGAATTTTGAATATTCTTTTCTATTATGGGTCATTAATTACAATAATAATGAAAAGAAAACAATTTTAACAAATTTTTTAAATAAAAGTACCTTTGCGCATGTGCAGATATCATGTTACCGTGTTACGCATGCGCAATAATAAGACGGAATTTACTGCGCACTTATTAAAAAAAGTATGCTATATGTAGTGAAAATTTAATTATCTGGTGAAGTACAGCACTGCGCATGCGTAATTTTTGAATTTAATTAGAGCACATGTGTGACTATGACTGTGCATGATTGCGCATGTGTAACAGCAATACAAAACAACTGCGCATGTGAAATGTTTGTTTAGTAGTGCGCACGTTTACACAGCTGTGGTGCACTACTGCGCATGTGCAACAATATGTTGTTCATAAAAAAATGTTCAGTTTAACATGTTTGACACGAATAGTGCCAGTGCGCATTGTTACAAACTATAATAACATGGTGAAATGAACATTTTTGTAAGTAACCTATTGGAAAAAGTAGGTGAACTTTGAAGTCTGTACGACGATGAACGAAGTTTTTTCGGTATCGTATTAATATAATAGAAGATTACCACGTACAATTTTATGAATATTGGGAGAACTTTCAAACTAGTTATTCTCAATAAATAAGTAAATTTTTACAAAACTTTTTTAAACACTAATTATATGGAAGATTTTCTGACAGTATGTTAAATATTTATTACCCCCCCCCCCCCCGGTACCCCTAGAAAATGGTTTTTAAAAGTATGAAAAATTGAAAACTTTCAGATCAAAATTTGTTACATTTTATAAACATTTTAAAGAAAAAAAGATTAAAATTAATAAAATTAAATACACTTTTAATGTTTTTATTATTTTTTATGTTCAATAATATAAATTTTTCTATTAAATTTCTTGAATTCCAATATTTAAATTGAATTTTGAATATTCTTTTCTATTATGGGTCATTAATTACAATAATAATGAAAAGAAAACAATTTTAACAAATTTTTTAAATAAAAGTACCTTTGCGCATGTGCAGATATCATGTTACCGTGTTACGCATGCGCAATAATAAGACGGAATTTACTGCGCACTTATTAAAAAAAGTATGCTATATGTAGTGAAAATTTAATTATCTGGTGAAGTACAGCACTGCGCATGCGTAATTTTTGAATTTAATTAGAGCACATGTGTGACTATGACTGTGCATGATTGCGCATGTGTAACAGCAATACAAAACAACTGCGCATGTGAAATGTTTGTTTAGTAGTGCGCACGTTTACACAGCTGTGGTGCACTACTGCGCATGTGCAACAATATGTTGTTCATAAAAAAATGTTCAGTTTAACATGTTTGACACGAATAGTGCCAGTGCGCATTGTTACAAACTATAATAACATGGTGAAATGAACATTTTTGTAAGTAACCTATTGGAAAAAGTAGGTGAACTTTGAAGTCTGTACGACGATGAACGAAGTTTTTTCGGTATCGTATTAATATAATAGAAGATTACCACGTACAATTTTATGAATATTGGGAGAACTTTCAAACTAGTTATTCTCAATAAATAAGTAAATTTTTACAAAACTTTTTTAAACACTAATTATATGGAAGATTTTCTGACAGTATGTTAAATATTTATTACCCCCCCCCCCCCCGGTACCCCTAGAAAATGGTTTTTAAAAGTATGAAAAATTGAAAACTTTCAGATCAAAATTTGTTACATTTTATAAACATTTTAAAGAAAAAAAGATTAAAATTAATAAAATTAAATACACTTTTAATGTTTTTATTATTTTTTATGTTCAATAATATAAATTTTTCTATTAAATTTCTTGAATTCCAATATTTAAATTGAATTTTGAATATTCTTTTCTATTATGGGTCATTAATTACAATAATAATGAAAAGAAAACAATTTTAACAAATTTTTTAAATAAAAGTACCTTTGCGCATGTGCAGATATCATGTTACCGTGTTAGGCATGCGCAATAATAAGACGGAATTTACTGCGCACTTATTAAAAAAAGTATGCTATATGTAGTGAAAATTTAATTATCTGGTGAAGTACAGCACTGCGCATGCGTAATTTTTGAATTTAATTAGAGCACATGTGTGACTATGACTGTGCATGATTGCGCATGTGTAACAGCAATACAAAACAACTGCGCATGTGAAATGTTTGTTTAGTAGTGCGCACGTTTACACAGCTGTGGTGCACTACTGCGCATGTGCAACAATATGTTGTTCATAAAAAAATGTTCAGTTTAACATGTTTGACACGAATAGTGCCAGTGCGCATTGTTACAAACTATAATAACATGGTGAAATGAACATTTTTGTAAGTAACCTATTGGAAAAAGTAGGTGAACTTTGAAGTCTGTACGACGATGAACGAAGTTTTTTCGGTATCGTATTAATATAATAGAAGATTACCACGTACAATTTTATGAATATTGGGAGAACTTTCAAACTAGTTATTCTCAATAAATAAGTAAATTTTTACAAAACTTTTTTAAACACTAATTATATGGAAGATTTTCTGACAGTATGTTAAATATTTATAACCCCCCTCCCCCCCGGTACCCCTAGAAAATGGTTTTTAAAAGTATGAAAAATTGAAAACTTTCAGATCAAAATTTGTTACATTTTATAAACATTTTAAAGAAAAAAAGATTAAAATTAATAAAATTAAATACACTTTTAATGTTTTTATTATTTTTTATGTTCAATAATATAAATTTTTCTATTAAATTTCTTGAATTCCAATATTTAAATTGAATTTTGAATATTCTTTTCTATTATGGGTCATTAATTACAATAATAATGAAAAGAAAACAATTTTAACAAATTTTTTAAATAAAAGTACCTTTGCGCATGTGCAGATATCATGTTACCGTGTTACGCATGCGCAATAATAAGACGGAATTTACTGCGCACTTATTAAAAAAAGTATGCTATATGTAGTGAAAATTTAATTATCTGGTGAAGTACAGCACTGCGCATGCGTAATTTTTGAATTTAATTAGAGCACATGTGTGACTATGACTGTGCATGATTGCGCATGTGTAACAGCAATACAAAACAACTGCGCATGTGAAATGTTTGTTTAGTAGTGCGCACGTTTACACAGCTGTGGTGCACTACTGCGCATGTGCAACAATATGTTGTTCATAAAAAAATGTTCAGTTTAACATGTTTGACACGAATAGTGCCAGTGCGCATTGTTACAAACTATAATAACATGGTGAAATGAACATTTTTGTAAGTAACCTATTGGAAAAAGTAGGTGAACTTTGAAGTCTGTACGACGATGAACGAAGTTTTTTCGGTATCGTATTAATATAATAGAAGATTACCACGTACAATTTTATGAATATTGGGAGAACTTTCAAACTAGTTATTCTCAATAAATAAGTAAATTTTTACAAAACTTTTTTAAACACTAATTATATGGAAGATTTTCTGACAGTATGTTAAATATTTATTACCCCCCCCCCCCCCCGGTACCCCTAGAAAATGGTTTTTAAAAGTATGAAAAATTGAAAACTTTCAGATCAAAATTTGTTACATTTTATAAACATTTTAAAGAAAAAAAGATTAAAATTAATAAAATTAAATACACTTTTAATGTTTTTATTATTTTTTATGTTCAATAATATAAATTTTTCTATTAAATTTCTTGAATTCCAATATTTAAATTGAATTTTGAATATTCTTTTCTATTATGGGTCATTAATTACAATAATAATGAAAAGAAAACAATTTTAACAAATTTTTTAAATAAAAGTACCTTTGCGCATGTGCAGATATCATGTTACCGTGTTACGCATGCGCAATAATAAGACGGAATTTACTGCGCACTTATTAAAAAAAGTATGCTATATGTAGTGAAAATTTAATTATCTGGTGAAGTACAGCACTGCGCATGCGTAATTTTTGAATTTAATTAGAGCACATGTGTGACTATGACTGTGCATGATTGCGAATGTGTAACAGCAATACAAAACAACTGCGCATGTGAAATGTTTGTTTAGTAGTGCGCCACTTTACACAGCTGTGGTGCACTACTGCGCATGTGCAACAATATGTTGTTCATAAAAAAATGTTCAGTTTAACATGTTTGACACGAATAGTGCCAGTGCGCATTGTTACAAACTATAATAACATGGTGAAATGAACATTTTTGTAAGTAACCTATTGGAAAAAGTAGGTGAACTTTGAAGTCTGTACGACGATGAACGAAGTTTTTTCGGTATCGTATTAATATAATAGAAGATTACCACGTACAATTTTATGAATATTGGGAGAACTTTCAAACTAGTTATTCTCAATAAATAAGTAAATTTTTACAAAACTTTTTTAAACACTAATTATATGGAAGATTTTCTGACAGTATGTTAAATATTTATAACCCCCCTCCCCCCCGGTACCCCTAGAAAATGGTTTTTAAAAGTATGAAAAATTGAAAACTTTCAGATCAAAATTTGTTACATTTTATAAACATTTTAAAGAAAAAAAGATTAAAATTAATAAAATTAAATACACTTTTAATGTTTTTATTATTTTTTATGTTCAATAATATAAATTTTTCTATTAAATTTCTTGAATTCCAATATTTAAATTGAATTTTGAATATTCTTTTCTATTATGGGTCATTAATTACAATAATAATGAAAAGAAAACAATTTTAACAAATTTTTTAAATAAAAGTACCTTTGCGCATGTGCAGATATCATGTTACCGTGTTACGCATGCGCAATAATAAGACGGAATTTACTGCGCACTTATTAAAAAAAGTATGCTATATGTAGTGAAAATTTAATTATCTGGTGAAGTACAGCACTGCGCATGCGTAATTTTTGAATTTAATTAGAGCACATGTGTGACTATGACTGTGCATGATTGCGCGTGTGTAACAGCAATACAAAACAACTGCGCATGTGAAATGTTTGTTTAGTAGTGCGCACGTTTACACAGCTGTGGTGCACTACTGCGCATGTGCAACAATATGTTGTTCATAAAAAAATGTTCAGTTTAACATGTTTGACACGAATAGTGCCAGTGCGCATTGTTACAAACTATAATAACATGGTGAAATGAACATTTTTGTAAGTAACCTATTGGAAAAAGTAGGTGAACTTTGAAGTCTGTACGACGATGAACGAAGTTTTTTCGGTATCGTATTAATATAATAGAAGATGTACAAAAATTTGAACTATAATTATTTTAAACGAAATTTTGAGTTAGCATTATATTATTCTAAACATTGAATAGGAATCATATTACACGGATCATGAAATAGCTTCATATTGAACTGAGCTTTGAATTAGAATTATACATTTTTGACAATTGAATAAGCATTTTATCAACGGGAGGCGTCGATTACGTATTTTTTTGTATTTCATTTGATGAAAATTACAAAAGTTACAAATTATTGATGTTTTCATTATTTAAATTTAAAAAAAACTTTTTAAATACAAACTATCTCTCATATAATAGTATAGAAATAAGACATTAATTTCAAATTTCAAAACAGGTTTGCAAATCAGGGGGCCACTTCAGAAATTTTTACCCATTAATTAATAATTGCTAATAACTAAAAAGCTAACTTTGTCAGTGACTGTCCATCAAAGAAATACCTTAAGTTTTAAATAAAACAGAGTTCCGCCTTTAAAAATTCAAATCTTTATAACTCTAAAAAATTTTTTCACCTAATCCAAAAAATACGTGTCGTCTAAAATTCGTTAAAAAACAAGTTTTTGGTGATAAAATTGATTTTCAATTTCGACCATGTCCAGCCTGCCTGGTTTAAAATTATTTTGTTTTTTGGTCATAAATCATTTCGTTTTATTTAAAATAATTAAATAATAATAATCTCCGTCAACTCCTGAAGTTAGTTAGTATTAATTTATATTTATTCATCTTTTTCTGTCACGTTTTCAAGTCTGAAGTGAAGTTAGTTAGTATTAATATTTATTCATCTTTTTCTGTCCGCGTTTCAAAAAATGAAATGAAGTTAGTCCCTGTTATTTTATTGATTTTAACTCTCTTTATCAGGAAATATTTTGAAATTTTGAATTGAAAGAATAAGGTAACCTTTTTCGTTAGTATCCAGTTGTGCTGATTTTTAATTGTCATTTCTGTAAAAAAAAAGTTTTGAAAAATGCTTTAAAAATTTATTATTAATTCATCAATTTTCGTTATTTTAGCGATTTTTTAATTATTCTCTTTAATTAAAAATTTTTAAGTAATTTTGTAATTATTTTTTTTTTTAAACATATATTCTATAATTTTTAATTAGTTATTTCTCTCAAAATTTATTGAATGTTTTCAATTTTTCATATCTAAATTATTTTTATCATAATTCATTTTTTTTCTCAATCTAAAATTATTTTCAGCATATTCCAATTATTTTTTTCGATTTTGAATTAATTTTATCATTTTTCAATTATTTTCCTCGATTGTTAATTAGTATTCTTATTTTCTAAAATTATTTTCTAAAATTTTTAAGTATTTTTCTGAAAATTCAAATAGTTTCTTCAATTTCTAATTATTTTCATTCGTTATGAGAATTTCAAATTTTTTTTATTAATTTCGATGGATCATACGTAAATCTATAGTCGCAACTTCTTTGTATAGACGTTATGTCTTGTAACAAATAAACAATTATATATATTTATTAATTATCGTAAATTTCAATTATTTTTATCTTTCTTCCAGACTTTTCTCCAATATTTAGTTCTTCTCATTTTATAAAATTAATTTCTAAAATTTTAAAGTATTTTTCTCAAAATTGTATTATTTTCTTCAATTTTTAATTATTTTCTTTTATTTCAATGAACTTTTGAAAGTTTTAAGTATTTTTCTCAAATTTTGTTTAACTTTCCTTTATTTAAAATATTTTATGTAATTTGTTTAATTATTTTCTCAAATTCTAATTATTTTTTTTTAATTTTAATTTATTTATCTCAATTTTTAATCATATTTTTTCAATTTTCAATTATTTTCTCTAATTTTTCATTATTCAATTTTGTTTTAATTTACTTTTAAGATTCTCAAGTATTTTTCTCAAATTTAAATTATTTTCCTATATGTTGAAAACATGTTTATGATTGTTTAAATTACTTTCCCCAATTTTTAATTGATTTCATTTTTTTTCAATTAATTTGCAAAATTTGCAGTTATTTCAGGGATCACAGACTGTCCCCTATTCCCCTTTTTCCCCCTATTTCTAATTTTCAAATTTAAATTTATAATGTATCAAAGTTATTTTTTACTTAATTCTGAATTTGTATCATTTAATCATTTAATAATCGCGCTGAGCTATTTGGGAGAGAGGGAGATTGACCACAGTTTATTTTTGTTTATTTGCCATTTTTAAAAGACTGCGGGTAATTTTAAATCCTAATGAAAAAGGCAGAGCTAGCCGCTTTTTTAAAGAAAATTATAAACAATGGTTTAAGAGAATGTATTTATTTTTAGATTTAGAATTATTAGCTTTGTTAATTTTAAACGCTTCTGTAATGTAGAGAACACAAAATTTTATTTAGATAATTTGTTCAATTATCATTTATTTTCCGCAATTTTTAATTAATTTAAACAATTTTTTTAACTTCCACTTATTCTCTCAAAATTTTATAACTATTCTCTAACTTTTTAAATTATTTTGTTCTCTTGTTTATTATTCTCGACAGTTTCCAAATTTTTTTACATTTGTCAATTATTTTCTTTAATATTTAATAATTTTATCATTTTGTAATTTTTCTTTCAATTATCTATCTGTAGTTTTAAAAATGTAATTTAATTCCTAAATTTTTAATTATTTTTACAAAATTTAAATAATGTTTTCAGTTTAAAATTATTTTTAAAAATTCTCTTCAATTCTCGACTTTTTTCAATAATTGTTTTCAATTATAAAAACTGTTTTAAATTTCAATTCAGTTGTTCAATTCTACAACTATTTTCTTCAATTCTCAAATGTTTTTTTCAATTTTAAATATTTCATTCTAAAACATTTCCATTTTTTAAATATATTTAATGATTCTCGTCTTTTTTAAAATAATTTCTTCAATTTTTAATTATATTCTTTAAATTTCAATTTAATTTTTAAATTTTCAGTTTAATTCAATTTTCCATTATTTTTTTTCAGTCACAAAAATTGTTTCAAAATTTGAATTTAAATGTTTAATTCTACAACTATTTTCTTTAAATTTCAAATTCCATTTTTCAATTTTAAATTAATATCTTTAATATTAAAAGATTCTCGCTTTTTTCAATTATTTTATTCTATATTCAATAATAATCGTTTTTTTTTAATTACTTTTTTCAATTTTTAAGTTTATTCTTTAAATTTCAATTCCTTCTTGCAATGTTTAATTATTTTCTTAATTTTTCAATTTTTTTCCTCTTTTTTAAATTATTTTCTTTAATTTTAATTATTTTTTTCAATTTGCAATCTAGTTGTTTAATGTTCAATTATTTCCAACAATTAGGTATTCCTATAATTTTCATAGTTTTTGAATTATTTTGTTTAAATTTAATATTGTTTGATTTTTTGAATTATTTTTTCCAATTGTGAATTAATCTACTTTTCAACTATTTTTTTCAATTATTATTTATTTCCCTTAATTTTCAATTGTTTGCAACAATTTTTTAGATTATTCTTTTAAAATTTTACAATTATTCTTTAATTTTTTCGATAATTAATTTATTCAATTCTTAAATTTTTAATTTATTTCATTACGTTTTTATTATTTTCTTGAATTTCAATTATTTTTGTCGATTTTCAATTTAGTTTTTCAATTTGCTATCATTTCCAACAGTTATTTCTATATTTTTCTTCATTTTTCAATTTTCTAGTTAAAATTTATTGTTTATTGTTTAATTTTTTAAATTATTCTTCTTCAATTGTTTAATTATGTAAATATTTTTCGAGTTTTATTTTCAATTGTTAATTATTTTCCTTATTTTTTAGTTAAAAATTTGTTTAAAGAATATTAATTTGACATTTTAGGATAAGTAAACACTAAATTTCCTTCTATTTAAAAAGAAAAAACAATTAAGACCATATTTAACATCTTCAATTTTTCAATGGAAGTCGCCATCATTGACTTTAAAGCAAACTTTTTGTCCCCTTTTTGTCCCCTATTTCAAAAAAAAACTTGCCCCTATTCCCCTTTTTTACTAACAATAGGGGCTGTGATCCCTGTTATTTATTGTTTAATATCAATTATTTTTTGCAATTCTTTTTAATTCTAAAATATTGTAAATTTTGTCCTAAATAAATATTTATTTTATTTATATCAATTGATTTTTAAATATTATATTTAAAATATATATTTCTTCTTATTAGATAAATATTATTTACCGATTTGTTATATTTATTATTGTTTTATTTTGCTAGTTCTTTAATAAAGCGGAAAATGCGGGTGCACCCTTCTCTCAATTTAATCATATTTTTACATTCTCATAAATTAATAAGGTCTTATTTTATTTTTCATTTTTTCTATAAACACACATGCGTAATGCGTATATGCTGCGGATTCCAACAAACTTGTCTCTTTGTTAACAGACTGTAGTGATTTGATGAAATTGAGCATTTTCCGGCCGAAGGAAAATGTCATTTTCTACTTGAAGGCTTTTTCATATTTAATATTGAGTTAAAAAGTTGATCAACGCAGACGAGTGCGATCTAAAAATGTATATTTATTCCCAACCCCTGCTGGACTAACGCTGTGACGCGAAAGGACACTATAGCCTGTAGGACATTCTAACAGGGGTTGGTGGCGTCACGAGGTCACCCCACGAGCCAAAGAAACTTACACAGGGGATGCGAAGTGGTAATAAAATGATATTGTCGGTTGCGCATGTGCCAAGACATAGGATATCGTCAACGCTCGCATTCAGTGATCATCGGGAGCTCTTTACGGCACGTTGTGTTTTATGTTAAAGCCACCAAGACCCTGCCTCTTTTTCCATCTTTTTTCCATTTTTTTTTCACCCCGAGAAAAAAAAAAACATCCATCCCCAGTAAAACTTTTTTTTTTGCCGGATAACCAATTTTTCACCCATGTACAGAGGAAACGGGAATTTTGTCTTCGCGGTCCTCCCCTTCATAGCACCCCTGCGAACAGTACACGCTAATACTAATCGCGTACTATCGATTTGTTGAGTGACTAGCGTGACTCGTGTTTCTTTTTTTCATCATATTTTGCATCCAAAAAGAGGATCAAATGTTTATTATATCTCTTTCATAAAATCAGTGCTCTAGTTCCAATCAATCACAATATCAGTTTGTGTTATACATGAGTTTTTCAATATTTGCAATTTGTGAAGAAAAAAAGAGATGCTTTTTTGAAAATCACTCATGAATCTGGATAAAACAAATGAAGCAAATTATAAAGAAGAGGAAAACAAGTCAAAATGTATATATTAA
Organism: Ganaspis brasiliensis; assembly: GCA_037103525.1. Classification (NCBI taxonomy): domain Eukaryota; kingdom Metazoa; phylum Arthropoda; class Insecta; order Hymenoptera; family Figitidae; genus Ganaspis; species Ganaspis brasiliensis. Next base: position 872,937 of record JAZKLR010000276.1, on the reverse strand, counting down.
CTGAAAATGGAAAATTGCAGAAGAGAAGTTGCTGAAAGAAAGAATTCATAAGGTAGAAAATGTAAGGAAATGTTTGATTTCGAGATTATTGCTTAGAGTATACATAGTGGGGAAAATATTTACTTTTTTTTTTTCTTTTTTTTGATATAATATAAAGCGAAAAACCTACGCTTTGAAAAAACTTCTTCACCCACGCGCTAATTATTTTTTCAATGAATGCGTGGACCGTGCCTAGCTGATGACGAGCATTGTGCGCGGTAATTGTATATATCGTTCTATTATTGCCACGTCTTCTGAAAGGTCGTGCCATCATGCCATGTAACCACTCTTGGAAAGATGTAACTCCTTCACGTGTCCGCACAAAATACATATCAAGTCACACTGAAAATTGCGAATCTTGTTCTGATCTACATAACCGCGATTATGTAATATTGCAATTCATAGGACGCTACACTACTGCACAGTGTTGAAAATGTCGAAATTCTGCGGCTTTCACGTAAATATTCGGTTGGATTCAACTCAAAAGCTTCTCTCAAATGTTCTACTTGAAACTTTATCATATGTATACTTAGTTTCACGACCTGATTTTTCATTCAAGAGAAAGTTGACAAATTACTTTTTTACACTTATATCTAAATGAAACCTTCGTTTTTTTTGAGTTATTTTGTCATTTATCTCGAACCTTGACAAACATTTCTATTTTATGTATTGTAACTTTTGACTTAAAAACACCTACCATTATATGGTCATTATTTGTGAATATTATTTATTTATTTATACAGAATCCCGCAGTTTAATTAAACCATAGAAAAATAATTAGATTCTTTCTTAATAACTAAATAATAGGAATAACGAATAATTAATAGGAATTTTGCAAAGTCGTATTTATTTTGCCAATCAGCTAAAAATACAAGTAAAAAGAAAAAGAAAATTATTCGATTGTAAATATTACGTCTAATAGTTTTGGTGATATAAGCATCAAGCTTAGGTAGGAATTTTATTAGCAGAATTTAGGCCATTTGTGCTCTGAAATATTTTTTACGATTGATCTATCAGAAGATTTATTCTTTTTTCTCTGAAAAAAATTGACTTTCCTAAATCTCAAAAAAGAATCATTTCCTATCCCCCCACCCCTTAAAAAATTAGTGTTTTACTTCCCAAAAAGTTAACATTATTTATCTCCAAAGAAAATTGGTATTTCTTATCTCCTCTTCCAAACAATTGATTTTTTAACCTCCAAAATAGTTGCCATGTATTTTTTAGACTTAAAAAAGTTGGTTTTTATGGGGGATAAAAAGACTGGTTTTTTTGGGACTAAAAATGGTTATGGATTTTTACCCCGCCCCCCCCCCCCCCCCTTCCCGACCCTCACAATAAAAGTTTTTCTCCTAAGAAAATTGACTTTCTTAAACTTCAAAAAAATCCCTCTCCCCCCCTTAAAAAAGTTAATTTTTTCATCTCAAAAAAGTTTACCAAACATTTTTTACCTTTAAAGAAAGTTAGCATTTTTTATTCTCCAAATAATTGCCCTTTTTAACAACAAAAAAAAAAAAAACTATCGTACATGGGTTTCTAGTTCTCAAAAATATTAATAAAAAAATTTCTTAAGGCTAAAAAATTGTAGATTTTTTTAAACTTAAAAAATGTAAAAGTTTTCAGCTTGAAAAAATAGACGTTTTTTGCCCAAAAAAAGTTGCCTTGAAAATATTCTTGAAATAAAATATGCTTTATATGAATATATACAGTGAAAAATAAGTTGAATAAACTTTAAAATCAAATAAAAAAATCTTTTTACAATAATACAAGTATGAACTCTCTAAATCTGAATTAGTCAAAAACTACTAGGGTTAAAACCGTGAACGAGTTTTCTCTTTTTCAATTAGTAAAAAATAACTAATTAATAGTAAAAACTACTAATTGAGCAGTTAAATTTAACTAATTAAATAGTAAAAAATAACTAATGTAATTAGTAAATAGAAATCTACAAATTTTTTTAATAGTTTAACATAACCTAAAATTACTTTGACCAATTAAATTAGTAGTTTTTTATTTAAGATTTTAAGTATTAGTAAAAAATTACTATTTGAAATGGTAAACGAGTTTTCACTGTTAAAATAGTAGTTTTTAACTATTTCAGTTTTAGAGAGAAGACATAGAAAATAATTTGATTGTAAAAATTACATTTAATAGTTTTGGTGATATAAACATTAAGCATAGATAGGAATTATTGTTAACAAAATTTAGACCATTTGTACACTGAAGAAATTTTTATGAATAATCTATTAGAACAGTTTCTTACTCTCAAAATCTGAATTAGTATAATTTTCACCCATTTAATAAGTAGTTCAGTATTTGACTAAATAAATTAGTAGTTTATTACATTCTAACTTATTGAAATAATAATTATGTCAAAATGACTAATTCAATTAGTAAGGCAATGATTGTAAATTCATATTTTTTGCTATATAAAATTATATTCTTACCTTATATTTATAAATAAACAATTTAACCTTACAGAAGTATTGTATAAATGTAATTCAAAAGTGAAATTACAGAAAATTGTCAACAAAAAATCGAAAAAGGACATCTAACCTAAAATGAACTTTCAAGATTTATTTAATTTTCAACTAATATAGACTATTTAGTAAAAAAGAACTAATTATTAGTCTTATTCATTTTTAGGTTATATTAAAATAATTATAATTTTATAATATTTAAGTAAAATTCTGTTTACTAATTCAATTAGTCTTTTAAACATTTTTTAGTTATTTTTTTTACTAATCATTAGTCATATTTGACTAATAATTAGCTATTTTTAACTAATTCAGATTTAGAGAGTTGCTTTTTAAAGTAACATTATTTCTTTAATTGAAATTTAAATATCCTCTTTTAGGGAAATCTTGTCACTTAGAGTTACTAATTTAATTAGTAGATTTTCACTATTTTAAGGTAAACAAGTTTTTTCTTTTTAGTTAGTAAAATATGATCCTTAAATAGTCATTTTTCACTGTTTTACATTTAGAGAGCAGTTTAATGAAAATTCGTAAAATTAATCTTTATTTTTGTTTCTTTATTTTATCGTTGGTATATTTTCTACTCCGATATCAGAAATGAATTTCTTCCAAATTAAAATTAAATATAACGGTTTTTATGTTAACTTTTTCGTTTTTTTTTAAGTTTAGGGTCGTTTATAGAGTACGTCACACTTTAGGAGGGAGTAAGGGGTCCAGAGAAGTTTAATTATAAAATTTTGAAGATCCCCATGTAAAATAAGGGTATGGAGTGGGGGGGGGGGGGTAAAAATTCATCAAAATTTGTGTGACCTAATTTATGGATAACACTACCTCTAAAAGGTATTAAAATATATGGAGTTCCTTGTGAGGTTAAGTTAAATCTGAGGACTATATTTTTAATTCAAATATAGTATAAAGATATTCATAAAAAACTATTCTTATTTTTATCAAATGATTATAAACAATGACTGATTTCCCCCATTAAAATATTCTCTAAAGTTGTAATAATTACTTTAATATTATTAAAAATATGTGTAAAATTTTTTTTTTTATCTCTGATCAGTTAAAAATATTTTATTTAATTAAATTGATAGTGTCATCTAATTCACTTGAAAGTTATTCCTCTAGAGCTTTTGAGGTCGCTGAATATGAATTTAAAGAGAGCTTTTTAAAAATTCAAAAAAGTAGATTAAATATAGCGGACAATTTTGTAAAAATTTTATCGAATTCACCTGAAACTTGTAGCACGTGAGTGTCTGTGTATACATGAATACGAATCTGACATTAGGTTTTTAAAATTCAAAATGGTGGATGATTCTACAAAAATTGATAGGAATTACTGGAAATTTGTTACTAGGAAGTTTCTGGGATAGTTAAATACAAATCTGTCAAAAAATTTTAATAAAAAACTCCATCAATTTTTCATAAAATTGTCCGATATATTAAACCGCCATTTTGAATTTTAAGAATTTAATATCAGATTTTTATTCAGAGAATGTATTAAATATAAAAATACAGAGGTAACTAATTTCGGGAAAAATCGGTAAAATTTTTCAAAAATTGTCCGACATACTGAATCTTCCATTTTGAATTTTGTAAAAAGTATCTTCTATTGCTTTCGCATAGAAGTATTTTGTATTCTGTTTTTCTATTGTTCTGCATCTTTTTTATACTAGAAACATTTAAAATTCTTTTATTATTTTTTAAATTAAATAATTTATAGTGTTGTTCTTACCTTAAGGTCTAAGGTATCTTGACCCCGAAAATAATAACGTCTATTCACTTTTTTTGGAATCGGTCCTGACCTCAAGTGAATCCGCAATCTTAAAAGGGAATTTCCAATTAACTCTTGAAATAATTTTAATTTTCGAAGTGTTTTTTACTTTTTAGAAATATGCTCATCAAAAATTTTATATATTTGTTCAATTTAAAAAAGTATTATCAAAACTCACACTTCTGCATATAATTTATTTAAGTAGCTCAATTATTTAAAATTTTCAACTGTTGTCTGAAATATGACAATCTAACCTCAAAATTTCCAAACTGATTCGTAATTGTCGAAATTGATTTAGTAAACTAATCAATAGGTAGTTGCTTATTACAAAATCTTCAATCCACTTTTTTCAAATCTCTGATTCACAAAGAAATTTATCAATAAGTTTTTTTTCCCGGGGTGCCTTTGAGGGTCTTTTAAGCAATGAACACTGAGGAAAATGGAATTAATGGATATTCAAATTTAACATCGATATATTAAAACATAGTATTTAGATATTCAAACTTAATATCCAGATATTAAAATTACTATTTTTTAATATCCAGGATATTAAGTTTGAATATCTATTTCTCTCAGTGAATTTTCGAGCGATGTACAGAACTGTTTTGTACGTTTTAGAAAAATTTCAAAACCAACTATAAAATTATTTAGAGATGTTTTAAGTAATTTTGTAGTTAGCCCTGAAAGTTTTGTACATTTAAAAAAGCTACTCAACTAATCACAAGAATCTGAATGTTGTTCACTGATATATCAAGGAATAAAAACAGTTTAGTTCATTCAAAAATGTGATTTGTTTGATCAAGGCGTCGCGTCATCTGCGGATTGTCTTTTAGTAGTTCTTGTACATTGCCACCGATGTTCTAAAATTGTGTCCGTAACCTTGTTAAATGATGTTTTAAAGTTGTAGGATAAGATGTATAGTATAAAGAACAAAACTGTCGAATTAGATTGAACGGAGTTAGTAAGAACAGCTTTTCGAATTCGAACCGCTAATGTATTAGTTTGGAGTTGTAGCTAACGATCTTTTTTAATTGAGTAACAAATGAATCTCTCACCTCTCCCAAACAATCCAGTATAAGAACAATCAATCGAATCTTATATCCTAATAGATTTTATTCTGTCCGAACAGAAGATCTTGATATTTTGTCCGCTTCTCATCCTCTTTTGAATGAAAAGCCCTCAGCAGATGCTGAAAACTGTCATACAACACTGACAAAAACAGATGTTTAAATTGTTTTTAAACTAAGAATCAATAATATGTTTAAGATAAACGATTGAGCATATAGAAAAATATAGACCTTGAGCATTTCAGATATCTTGTCCTTATTTTAAACATCCATTTTTCTCAGTGAAATTTCCTTACTTTTTATGATCTTGGGACACTATATTAGGTGAAGTGGTACTAATGCGGTGAGTGGTAGGAAAAGAAAAATTCTAGTAGATCTTGCACTTGTCATAAAACAACCACAATTCTCGATCCCCTTGGGCAAACGGCAAAATGGGTTCTTTATCTGTATCATACTGGTGTTGAAAGTGATAATACAACACTTTAGACGCAGCATTGAGTCTTTCTATATACATGTAACATGCATAGTTTAAAGAATGTAAAAGACAGACTTACAGACAATCCAATTTCACTTATGAGATTGTAGAATAGCTAGATAACTAATTTTTTAACATGTCATTGTTAATAGAGGATATTCAACGTTCACCCCTCTACTATTCTTCGGCGATAAAGATACTTTAAATTTAGTTATATCTCTGTCTCTCCGATTTTTTAGAAGATAAATTCAAGGTACATAAGACCTCGATGATAACATCGATGAACTGTGGCATCATCTTGCAAAATTCTCTAACTAGGATTTTGAATTCACATTACACTTAACAGCTCTAAATGTATAGAGAAGTAAAGGAACGACTGGTATAATTGTGATCTGTATCTTATGTTTACCAAACAATTAGGATAGACAAACTTTTTTTAAAGGACCATGATATTTTGTTCATAGATGATGCCTACCTAAATTTTAAGACTAGGTTAAAGATGTTAGGATTTATCTCTACCAAAATTATCAATGGTGTTGTTCACCAATGAGTTGAAGAACCTCAAAATCGCTCAGTGTTCCGATGTTTCTCGCCTTCTTTTACTTAAATTGACCACGGCGCACTTATCTAATCCAAAAGAATTGGCGTTCCTATTGCTCTACAATGCACAGCAGAATCTTAAATGAATCGTTACAGGATACATAAAACTTAAAGTAGTCCATACAAAAAAGTTGTTGACCTTATGGACTTTATTTCTTGATTAGCCGAACAAGTATCCAGACTGATTTTCTAGAAGCACAGTAGACAGAGGCAAAAAGAAAATCCAAAAATCAAAGGACTGAGAGAATCTCTTTGAAAAACTCTTCTTTTACAGAAGATGATGTTAGTCATCATATGTTGTTTGTTCGATATATTATAAGAAACCTTGTCCTCATTTCTAAACGATATCATTAGGAGATCTAAACATCTTCCAATGTTAAGATGTAGCTCCCGTCATTCAAAAAGCTTAGTGACCAGCTCATGATTCGTGGACTTGAATTCTTTACGGTAATCAATCCAAAGCATTGACAGGTTACGTCGATAAAATATCGAGTCTTGGCTAACACACTTATCAATCAATAGACTCTTCCTACAACCTGCCAGCGGCCTTTCTTGTATCCTCACAGTTTGCTTATTGTACTTCAAACTGATTGAATGGATGATATCCGTTTTTTGAGGATGACAGTATACCATAGGTCCATCTACAAACCACAGCGGAACGGAATTTTGAAAAAATCATAGGGGATAAGATTTGTTATGTTGAAGTCAACTTGTTCCACCACATGTTGTTGATTAACAAAACCATCATTTTATTTCATCCATTCAACCCGTGGTTCTAAATGTTCTCTTGTGAATACAAGAAAACCTATCTTCTCAATTCAATACTGTTTGAAAGTCTACAGCTTACACTTATTCAAAATACGATGCAATCTTTATAGAGATTGAGCCATTTTCAAAACTCTGGATGTAAATTTTCGTTTCGTATCTAGATAAGCAATCACACTCTGGAATTGAGAAGTATTTCATCTAGCCAACCCAATTTCAAACTACACTTGTTTTATTCGTTTGCTGGTCTTGGCAACGCGTTCTGAAACAAATTTTCCGTTATTTTCACAAAGTAAGGAAACTACCTTTTGATAAACTGAAAAGTTTAATATCCGAAGATCTATACATCCACTGCTATCCACTTCTATGCTGCTGCCACTCCTAACTAAACCTTAGTCTTTTTCCGAAAAAAGCATTCTTGGATATGACACTCTACATGTGTGGTTAGCTCAACACAAAGTCGACAATGATATTGAGTGTCAAGCCATATCTTACGTTGGACATAAGAAACCCTACATTAGATGTCATTCAAGCACTTGGCCAAGCGAACCAATCATTTTCTTGTTGTTTGATACAGGGCATCTAAATATTCTACCTGACCTTAACTGATCAGACATTTTCGTAATATTTGGTAACAGAGGTAAATTATCATCAGAAGGAACAACTGCTTTTTCAAAATGTAGAGGTTTTGTACTACTAAATGAATTAAAATTCCCTAATCCGGATGACTAACTGCTGAATATATTGTTTAATTTAATTTAACCGGAATGGATGTAGAAGTCAATTGTGCATTCCAAAAAATTTTTGAACTCCCTCGACGCATCCAAAAATTGTACATGTGACGTGCTTCAAAGAAAAAGATCAAAGAGCCACCAATTTTTTATAAATTACAAGATCGAGCGCGTGCGTGCTTATGTCTTACTTATTAAATTGTAAATCATAAATCATTTTATTTAGTGAAAGAATGAAGTAACTAATTCCTAATGCGTACAAAAATAAGTAGTTTTAAATGGGAAAAAAATGTGGATACATTATAAACACTACCAGACACGTTTGTATTTCTACGTCTAGAACCACATAACTCTCTCATACATCAAAAACAACGTAACTTTCTTCTATCTCTTGAACCACGTAACTCCCTTCTACCTTAAGATTACCGTAACTTTCTTCTACCTCTAGAGCCACGTAACTCCCTTCTACCCCTAGAACCACGTAACTCCCTTCTACCTATGATTCAAAAATGTAGATTTGTTTGTTTCAATACATAAGGTGATTTAGAACCTCAAAATTGAATTAAAAAGTATGTAAATTGAAAGTTCAAAACTACTAATCTAGTTTTACCTGTCGCCAATTAATTTCCACATGTATTTTTTGAAAAAATAACACTTTTATTTTTCCATTAAAAGTGCAAAACTATAAACTTGATATGATAAAATCAAAAATAATAATTAACAATAACAAAATTCTCTGCACCTTTTCAATTTACAATTAAAAAAAAGGTCATGAAAATTATTATTAATATTATTATTATCAAATGTAAGGAGGATCGTCATGTGACTAAACCTAAATAATAACACAAAATACTCTAACCTTAAACTTTACCATTGAAAGTGCTAAGTTATACTAACTTAATTTTATGTTTTAAAATAATATCAGTAGTTAAATATAATTTAATTAATTAAATAAAACGAAAGCAATGAAAAACATTGTTATTATTATTACTCATCCATATAAATCAGCAGAAGATTGACACGTGAAGCACATTAAATAAACACTCCACTTCTCTTAGAAAATTAAAACACTATTAACCACTTAACACTTCACTGATTTTTTTTATAAAACACTTTTCTCCAAAAGTAAATTAAAATTTCAATTAAATATTACAAAATCACCAAATAAAAAGAGAACAGCTAACCTAAAATATTTTTCTTAGCAAACTACCACCAAAATAACAACAAAAAACTATCGATAAATATCGAAGATATTGTTGACCAATGAGAGAGCGAAAAAGGGTCTTACAACAAGAATTTTTAAAATTGGTCAAACGGTTCTTGAGTTATGATGTCTACTATTTTTTAAGTCAGTATTAATTTGCGCCCTCTGTGAAGGGAATATGACAACATTTCTTAAGACCGCAATATTAGGAGTTGATTCTCTTTGAGTATATTTTCATTCCAGAAATCTCAAACATAACCTTAAATTTTTTGCTTCCCTTTGAAGCGCGTCACAAATACGCATTATATAATTTCATTCTGCTGCTTCTCAAGCTTTTTATTCATTAAAAAGTTTAATACAATGCAGGATTTGACACTGTAATAAATCTACAACAATTTATCAAGAATTACATCTTCAATAATCAAGCTTATTTTAATTCTAGAAGCGAAACGTTCGTACGCAAATAACCGTCTTTCTTTCACGTTCAATCTCTTTTAATGTTTTAATCACTTTTAAAAATAACAAAGCGTTTAACAACGACAACTGGATTTAACAGTAATTATATTATTAAAATTATTAATTTTCATTATTCCATGCTTCTTCATTACTAAACATTTTTTGTTGTCTCATATAGAAGAAGCATTATTATTTTTTTATATTCATTTTTTCATTTATTTTAACCGCTCTTCTTTTTGTTTTTTATTACGAGAAATTATAAAATCCTTGTTCATGTTCTTTTTTATTTTACATTTTTTCATTTAATATACATTAATTCAAATTTATGCACTGTTTTACATTTTTCAATTATTCTCCACTTTTCTTTAATCTGCATATTCTATTTTTCTTGCATTTTTCCATTATTTTATATTATCCTCCATTTTTCACTTTTTCATTATTTCGTATTTTATAGAGAACGATTTTATGTACAAAAAATTATTCTACACGAAGGGTGCAAAAAGCAGGTAGTTTATTTTTGAAATTCAAGAAATTCTGAATAAAGTGCTTTTCTATATTTAAAGTATAGAGAGCTAATATAGCTTCTTGTGCCAGAAATAAGTATTGTATTTTAAAGCGTTTTCTGTCTCCTTTCAAAACGAAATTTATTCTTAAACAATAAAACGAATACTTTTCTGTACCATTATACTTTTTGCACATTTTTCTTTTCTATATGAAAAAAAAAAAGTTTACAATCAATTCATTTTTATATTGAAATATTCATAATATTCAAAAGTATTAAAAATAGGCAATTATGTGAAAAGTAAGTTTATTAAATTAATTAAATAAAATACTTTTATAAAACAATGAAAATAAATTTCAAGAATCTGCGCAAGGAAAATATAATTTTTTGCAGTTTACAAGAAATCACATTACATTTTTATTATATTATTAACTAGTTTTTTATCCATTCTAATTTCTGTTATAATTTAATCATTAGCAACAGACTTGTAATATAAATTTTATTATTCTATTATTCGGTTTCATAAAAAAATAACGAAAATAAAGTTTCATAATTACGCTTTAACTATCTTATTTTAAAACTCCTTTTAATTTTCTATAAGTTTTCTTTCCAAGAATAATACTCGGAAAATACAAGATTAATATTGCAGAGAGGAAATTTAAATTTTCAATAATAAAGTTATGCAAATTTAATAATTGTTGGAGAACTAATGATTAATATTTTCCACTTATCCTACCGTTCAGATATTTATAAAAATATTATCAAGTTTTTCTATTTAAATTCGTCATAAAAAAATTACAATCTCTCATCAAAATTCATCGAAAATTTATTTTACTTGTGTTTTTTAAATCTATTAAAAAGTTCTATAATTATATTTATTTATTCCATTTGATAAAATTATCAACAATTATTATAGTCTTTTAAATTGAATTTATTGCATTTTCTTAACTATATAGAATTTTTAACTACAATATTAATTCAACGTTTTTCTGAATTCTTTTAACTGTATATTATCCTTACAAAACGAATGTCCTGTTATAATGATAATTTTACACTGACTGCTTGCCGAATTACGTAACCGGATAAACACAAAGAATTCCCCTCTCATAAACAATAAAACTATATAATGTTCTTGTAATTTGATAATTTGAATGACGTAATGGATGCGAAGAAATAATTTACAAAATCACATAATTAAAAGCGAGAGAGGCGCAAAAATCATGTTTCAGTGTATATTGAAAATCGTTCAAGAGTGAAAGGGCTTTTTCAAAGCTTAAATAATTAATTTGTGGTTGGTATAATGTAAAGTGCACTCAGTGAAGTTTTTAAGTAATAGAACACCTGATTAAAACGGGAATCAAATTTTAAATTGTATTTCCGTACAACAGATTTACCCGACCTTATGACCTTTGCACGGGTCGTCATTTAACCTTTAAGTTTAATTTCCGCTAATGAGTTTTAACACTCATCAATGCAAGCATTAGTTCCAATTAAAAAAATTTAGCTTTGCTTTACAAAGTACCTGAGTAATTATCGATATTTTTAAGTTCAACGGTTTCTTCATTTCAGTTCAGTTAAATAAAGCATTTTTAATTAAAAGCTTAATATAAGGATCACTTTACTTTTAACCGCTTTTTCCATCAGTCGATTAATTTTGTAAGATGAAGAAAAAGTATAATTTTGTTAAACAATAGTACATTATGATACAAGTGCGGTAATTTGGCGATTCCTAGAGTGCGAGGTTTACAACACGAGACATATTTGTTTATAACTTTAAAAATCATAATAAGAACCTATGATGTGAAATATTTTGAACTACCAAATTAAAAAATTTACAAATAATAGAGTATTTTAATGTGACGTCACAAATCAAGGTTAGGTCATTTTGTCAGGAAGGTTAGGCGTAGACCCAAATTTACATTGAGAATATAAAGGGATTTCTAATATAAAAGGTATTTTAGACTAAATTATTTAAAAATTGTATAAATTGTTGCTATTAGAAGATAGAATATGTTTTTTACATTTTTATAATGTATTCATATTCCTTGTCAATTAAATTTGTATTTAGAAGCCAAAAAAACAATCACACTGACAGAACTTTCTAACCTCTTTTAAATTTTTCACTATTTTTTTTGCATTTAAAAATAAAGCAGATAACCAATAAGAAGTATGATTATACTACAAAAACGTAAAAAATATGTTTTATCTTTTGCCTATAATAATTTAAAAGTTTTTTATTGAATTGTCATAAAAATCACTTTTTATTAAAAATCCCATTATAAAGTAATGTAAATTTGGGTCCGAGCCTAACCTCTTCTCGACAAAATGACCTAATCTTTTTGACTAGTGACGTCACATTAAAATACTCTATTAAACGTTTCTCATCTCACAATTAATGGACTCATTATTTGACAATTAAATAGTTTTTAACTCGTTATTGAGAAGCTGTTGAATATGACTTTTTTTTACTGCAAGCGAGATTTAAAGATATGATCTTTTTAGAATCTAGTGCTGCTTTTAACGAGTTGATCCTAGTGTCGGTTCCGGAGCTGTCATTAAATTTAAAATCTATTAAAAATGAGATGAAACGTGAAAAAAGAGGTTCAATTTTAATATTGAGTTTTAAAGTAGATTTAGCACCTTTTTTTAAGGAGGAACTGGTTTTAAAAAAGCATTAACTCAAAAGAAATATGAGAACATAACCGGAAATCCTTTGTTTGAGCCGGACATTATATTTAATGTCTAGGATTAAATTGAAGGAAGCAATTTTTTTATATATACATGACGATTATTTCTTTTTCAGGGTGGTTATCCAGCAAAATTGAAGAAAGTGCTTATTGTCACGGCTCCTTTATGGTTCAAGGCACCATTCAAAATTCTACGATTGTTCGTTCGAGAAAAATTGCGAGACAGAGTATTTACTGTATCCATTCCTCAATTAACGCTCCATATTCCACGAGAATCATTACCACGTCGTTTAGGTGGTTCCTTGGAAATTCAGCATGAAGCATGGCTTCTCCATTGTCTTAAATCTATGACGAATCGGGGAGGGGGTGAACTTTGCGAGGTCAGTACTTTTTATTGTAAAGATTATTTTTATTTTAATGCCATAAATATTCTAAATAAAGTGCACAATTGTGAGGATCGATTCGTAAATTAAATTGGCTAAACAAAAATCAAAACAACAAGTAGAAGAAGATTTACTTTTTTGATAAAAATAAATTAACTGTTTGATTCTAAAGAAATAAAGTTCACTTGATGAGAAAGAATATTTTTTCTAGATTGCATTTTTCTTTACACCTTCAAGACTTATTTTTTCACTTTTTTTTAAAGCTTTTAAATTCAATGCTCTTTTCACTGAAAGCTTTTAAAATTCATGTGTCCAGTTTCCTTTGAGAGGCTTCAGAGAGTATACAGCTTTGGAATTCAGTTAATTCAATTACTATTTATTTTTTTCAAACGAGTTTTTATTATATCATCGTCTTTCTTGAAAATGATTTAATAATAATTAAATGAGAATTACAATTTTATAAACACCAAAAACAATCTTTATTTTCAGTTCTTCAAGAAACTAATTCTCTAATTTTGTTTACAGTTTAAATTATTTAAAGTAGTCATAACCTCAAAAGGTGTGTTACTTTTTTTAAAAAAATAAACGGGGTGCCTGAAATTTTCTCAAATTTCCCTTTATATGAATTTTATTTAATCGAAATTTAAGATCCAGAAGGACAATTTACCGAAAATTAAAAATATTCTAACATTTAAGAGATATAACCTCTATTATTTGCTCTATTGATATAAATAACAAAACGCAACAATTCCTTTGTGTCCTCCCCTCTCGGCATATTATTTAGCTTAGGTCTATGAAAATTTTCAATTCGCTAATATCTGAGAAATTTATCAACATTTTAAGACGGTTATGTTTTTAATCTCATTTTTGTAAGTGATTCCACAATTTTTGCCGGAGTTCTGAAATACTGTGGTACGGCATCTGGTGTCAAATTTTCGAACTAACACAACGATTCCAAAATTTACGTTTGTTTACATATGTTATTCGATTTTGTGTTTTAATATTTTAATACTTTCTGAGTGTTTATAGAAACGGAGTAATTTTAATGAAGGAGAAAATATTCAAGAATTAAATTCAAACAAAAAGAAACAAAAAGTAAATGCGGTACTAATCAGTATTTGACAGTTCAAGTAAATAAGCTTGTAAAATCAGACACTAAAAGTTTTATCAGTTTCCCTCACCTAATAAAAATTTCATAACAATTATACATAAAATAGTAAATTTTAATTGTTGTTGACTAATAGAATGTTTATGTTCAATAATTCAATATAATTAATATATTTTTTACAATCAAGTATATTGTGCTTTCATAACCTATAATCGAATTAATCAAAATTATTGTAAAGTTAATTCGTATCACGTACTATAATTTCAAATCAAAAATCTTACTTTACATACAATATAATATTTTTAATACTTTTATTGTTGATATTATTTTTAAGCAAAAACCAATTACATGCATTGTTCACATTTTTTGAATCACCGGTGTGTTTACATTCTACACAATATATTATGTGTTTAGTACCCAATACCCCCTTTTTTTAGTAACGAGAATATAACCTGGAATATAACTGGCCAAAATTTTAATCGAGAATTTATAAAAATTTAAGTTTTTTATTTACTTATTTATCAAATTAAGTCAAATTTTCTCAATCAATGTACGAAAATAGAATCTCTAGTGTCATTCTTATTAGTAATAATTTGAATTTTAATGTTAATAGTAAGAAAATATATAATATATATAATAATATATAATGACTATAGCAACATTCTTGTTGGTCATTTAAAACTATAAATTTTTGCAAATTCAAATAATGAAAATTGCGAAATTGAAAAGAATAGTATAAATAAATAAATCTTCTATTATATTAATACGATACCGAGAAAACTTCGTTCATCGTCGTACAGACTTCAAAGTTCACCTACTTTTTCGAATAGGTTACTTACAAAAATGTTCATTTTACCATGTTATTATAGTTTGTAACAATGCGCACTGGCACTATTCGTGTCAAACATGTTATACTGAACATTTTTTTATGCACAACATATTGTTGCACATGCGCAGTAGTGCACCACAGCTGTGTAAACGTGCGCACTACTTAACAAACATTTCACATGCGCAGTTGTTTTGTATTGCTGGTACACATGCGCAATAATGCACAGTGATAGTCACACATGAGCTCTAATTAAATTCAAAAATTACGCATGCGCAGTGCGGTACTTTACCAGATAAGTACATTTTCAGTACATATAGCATACTTTTTTTAATAAGTGCGCAGTAAAAATCCGTTTTATTATTGCGCATGCGTAACACGGTAACATGATAACTGCACATGCGCAAAGGTACCTTTATTTAAAAAATTGGTTAAAATTGTTTTTTTTTCATTATTATTGTAATTAGTGACCCATAATAGAAAAGAATATTCAAAATTCAATCTAAATATTGGAATTCAAGAAATTTAATAGAAAAATTTATATTATTAAATATAAAAAATAATAAAAACATTAAAAGTGTATTTAATTTTATTAATTTTATTCTTTTTTTCTTTAAAATATTTATAAAATGTAACAAATTTTGATCTGAAAGTTTTCAATTTTTCATACTTTTAAAAACCATTTTCTAGGGGTTCCGGGGGGTGGGGTAATAAATATTTAACATACTGTCAGAAAATCTTCCATATAATTAGTGTTTAAAAAAGTTTTGTAAAAATTTACTTATTTATTGAGAATAAAGAGTTTGAAAGTTCTCCCAATATTCATAAAATTGTACGTGGTAATCTTCTATTATATTAATACGATACCGAGAAAACTTCGTTCATCGTCGTACAGACTTCAAAGTTCACCTACTTTTTCCAATAGGTTACTTACAAAAATGTTCATTTTACCACGTTATTATAGTTTGTAACAATGCGCACTGGCACTATTCGTGCCAAACATGTTAAACTGAACATTTTTTTATGCACAACATATTGTTGCACATGCGCAGTAGTGCACCACAGCTGTGTAAACGTGCGCACTACTTAACAAACATTTCACATGCGCAGTTGTGTTGTATAGCTGATACACATGCGCAATCATGCACAGTGATAGTCACACATGAGCTCTAATTAAATTCAAAAATTACGCATGCGCAGTGCGGTACTTTACCAGATAAGTACATTTTCAGTACATATAGCATACTTTTTTTAATAAGTGCGCAGTAAAAATCCGTTTTATTATTGCGCATGCGTAACACGGTAACATGATAACTGCACATGCGCAAAGGTACCTTTATTTAAAAAATTGGTTAAAATTGTTTTTTTTTCATTATTATTGTAATTAGTGACCCATAATAGAAAAGAATATTCAAAATTCAATCTAAATATTGGAATTCAAGAAATTTAATAGAAAAATTTATATTAATGAATATAAAAAATAATAAAAACATTAAAAGTGTATTTAATTTTATTAATTTTATTCTTTTTTTCTTTAAAATATTTATAAAATGTAACAAATTTCGATCTGAAAGTTTTCAATTTTTCATACTTTTAAAAACCATTTTCAAGGGGTACCGGGGGGGAGGGTAATAAATATTTAACATACTGTCAGAATATCTTCCATATAATTAGTGTTTAAAAAAGTTTTGTAAAAATTTACTTATTTATTGAGAATAAAGAGTTTGAAAGTTCTCCCAATATTCATAAAATTGTACGTGGTAATCTTCTATTATATTAATACGATACCGAGAAAACTTCGTTCATCGTCGTACAGACTTCAAAGTTCACCTACTTTTTCCAATAGGTTACATACAAAAATGTTCATTTTACCATGTTATTATAGTTTGTAACAATGCGCAATGGCACTATTCGTGTCAAACATGTTAAACTGAACATTTTTTTATGCACAACATATTGTTGCACATGCGCAGTAGTGCACCACAGCTGTGTAAACATGCGCACTACTTAACAAACATTTCACATGCGCAGTTGTTTTGTATTGCTGTTACACATGCGCAATCATGCACAGTGATAGTCACACATGAGCTCTAATTAAATTCAAAAATTACGCATGCGCAGTGCGGTACTTTACCAGATAAGTACATTTTCAGTACATATAGCATACTTTTTTTAATAAGTGCGCAGTAAAAATCCGTTATATTATTGCGCATGCGTAACACGGTAACATGATAACTGCACATGCGCAAAGGTACCTTTATTTAAAAAATTGGTTAAAATTGTTTTTTTTTTCATTATTATTGTAATTAATGACCCATAATAGAAAAGAATATTCAAAATTCAATATAAATATTGGAATTCAAGAAATTTAATAGAAAAATTTATATTATTGAATATAAAAAATAATAAAAACATTAAAAGTGTATTTAATTTTATTACTTTTATTCTTTTTTTCTTTAAAATATTTATAAAATGTAAGAAATTTTGATCTGAAAGTTTTCAATTTTTCATCCTTTTAAAAACCATTTTCTAGGGGTACCGGGGGGTGGGGGGGTAATAAATATTTAACATACTGTCAGAAAATCTTCCATATAATTAGTGTTTAAAAAAGTTTTGTAAAAATTTACTTATTTATTGAGAATAAAGAGTTTGAAAGTTCTCCCAATATTCATAAAATTGTACGTGGTAATCTTCTATTATATTAATATGATACCGAGGAAACTTCGTTCATCGTCGTACAGACTTCAAAGTTCACCTACTTTTTCCAATAGGTTACTTACAAAAATGTTCATTTTACCACGTTATTATAGTTTGTAACAATGCGCACTGGCACTATTCGTGCCAAACATGTTAAACTGAACATTTTTTTATGCACAACATATTGTTGCACATGCGCAGTAGTGCACCACAGCTGTGTAAACGTGCGCACTACTTAACAAACATTTCACATGCGCAGTTGTGTTGTATAGCTGATACACATGCGCAATCATGCACAGTGATAGTCACACATGAGCTCTAATTAAATTCAAAAATTACGCATGCGCAGTGCGGTACTTTACCAGATAAGTACATTTTCAGTACATATAGCATACTTTTTTTAATAAGTGCGCAGTAAAAATCCGTTTTATTATTGCGCATGCGTAACACGGTAACATGATAACTGCACATGCGCAAAGGTACCTTTATTTAAAAAATTGGTTAAAATTGTTTTTTTTTCATTATTATTGTAATTAGTGACCCATAATAGAAAAGAATATTCAAAATTCAATCTAAATATTGGAATTCAAGAAATTTAATAGAAAAATTTATATTAATGAATATAAAAAATAATAAAAACATTAAAAGTGTATTTAATTTTATTAATTTTATTCTTTTTTTCTTTAAAATATTTATAAAATGTAACAAATTTCGATCTGAAAGTTTTCAATTTTTCATACTTTTAAAAACCATTTTCAAGGGGTACCGGGGGGGAGGGTAATAAATATTTAACATACTGTCAGAATATCTTCCATATAATTAGTGTTTAAAAAAGTTTTGTAAAAATTTACTTATTTATTGAGAATAAAGAGTTTGAAAGTTCTCCCAATATTCATAAAATTGTACGTGGTAATCTTCTATTATATTAATACGATACCGAGAAAACTTCGTTCATCGTCGTACAGACTTCAAAGTTCACCTACTTTTTCCAATAGGTTACATACAAAAATGTTCATTTTACCATGTTATTATAGTTTGTAACAATGCGCAATGGCACTATTCGTGTCAAACATGTTAAACTGAACATTTTTTTATGCACAACATATTGTTGCACATGCGCAGTAGTGCACCACAGCTGTGTAAACGTGCGCACTACTTAACAAACATTTCACATGCGCAGTTGTTTTGTATTGCTGTTACACATGCGCAATCATGCACAGTGATAGTCACACATGAGCTCTAATTAAATTCAAAAATTACGCATGCGCAGTGCGGTACTTTACCAGATAAGTACATTTTCAGTACATATAGCATACTTTTTTTAATAAGTGCGCAGTAAAAATCCGTTATATTATTGCGCATGCGTAACACGGTAACATGATAACTGCACATGCGCAAAGGTACCTTTATTTAAAAAATTGGTTAAAATTGTTTTTTTTTTCATTATTATTGTAATTAATGACCCATAATAGAAAAGAATATTCAAAATTCAATATAAATATTGGAATTCAAGAAATTTAATAGAAAAATTTATATTATTGAATATAAAAAATAATAAAAACATTAAAAGTGTATTTAATTTTATTACTTTTATTCTTTTTTTCTTTAAAATATTTATAAAATGTAAGAAATTTTGATCTGAAAGTTTTCAATTTTTCATCCTTTTAAAAACCATTTTCTAGGGGTACCGGGGGGTGGGGGGGTAATAAATATTTAACATACTGTCAGAAAATCTTCCATATAATTAGTGTTTAAAAAAGTTTTGTAAAAATTTACTTATTTATTGAGAATAAAGAGTTTGAAAGTTCTCCCAATATTCATAAAATTGTACGTGGTAATCTTCTATTATATTAATATGATACCGAGGAAACTTCGTTCATCGTCGTACAGACTTCAAAGTTCACCTACTTTTTCCAATAGGTTACTTACAAAAATGTTCATTTTACCACGTTATTATAGTTTGTAACAATGCGCACTGGCACTATTCGTGCCAAACATGTTAAACTGAACATTTTTTTATGCACAACATATTGTTGCACATGCGCAGTAGTGCACCACAGCTGTGTAAACGTGCGCACTACTTAACAAACATTTCACATGCGCAGTTGTGTTGTATAGCTGATACACATGCGCAATCATGCACAGTGATAGTCACACATGAGCTCTAATTAAATTCAAAAATTACGCATGCGCAGTGCGGTACTTTACCAGATAAGTACATTTTCAGTACATATAGCATACTTTTTTTAATAAGTGCGCAGTAAAAATCCGTTTTATTATTGCGCATGCGTAACACGGTAACATGATAACTGCACATGCGCAAAGGTACCTTTATTTAAAAAATTGGTTAAAATTGTTTTTTTTTCATTATTATTGTAATTAGTGACCCATAATAGAAAAGAATATTCAAAATTCAATCTAAATATTGGAATTCAAGAAATTTAATAGAAAAATTTATATTAATGAATATAAAAAATAATAAAAACATTAAAAGTGTATTTAATTTTATTAATTTTATTCTTTTTTTCTTTAAAATATTTATAAAATGTAACAAATTTCGATCTGAAAGTTTTCAATTTTTCATACTTTTAAAAACCATTTTCAAGGGGTACCGGGGGGGAGGGTAATAAATATTTAACATACTGTCAGAATATCTTCCATATAATTAGTGTTTAAAAAAGTTTTGTAAAAATTTACTTATTTATTGAGAATAAAGAGTTTGAAAGTTCTCCCAATATTCATAAAATTGTACGAGGTAATCTTCTATTATATTAATACGATACCGAGAAAACTTCGTTCATCGTCGTACAGACTTCAAAGTTCACCTACTTTTTCCAATAGGTTACTTACAAAAATGTTCATTTTACCATGTTATTATAGTTTGTAACAATGCGCAATGGCACTATTCGTGTCAAACATGTTAAACTGAACATTTTTTTATGCACAACATATTGTTGCACATGCGCAGTAGTGCACCACAGCTGTGTAAACGTGCGCACTACTTAACAAACATTTCACATGCGCAGTTGTTTTGTATTGCTGTTACACATGCGCAATCATGCACAGTGATAGTCACACATGAGCTCTAATTAAATTCAAAAATTACGCATGCGCAGTGCGGTACTTTACCAGATAAGTACATTTTCAGTACATATAGCATACTTTTTTTAATAAGTGCGCAGTAAAAATCCGTTATATTATTGCGCATGCGTAACACGGTAACATGATAACTGCACATGCGCAAAGGTACCTTTATTTAAAAAATTGGTTAAAATTGTTTTTTTTTTCATTATTATTGTAATTAATGACCCATAATAGAAAAGAATATTCAAAATTCAATATAAATATTGGAATTCAAGAAATTTAATAGAAAAATTTATATTATTGAATATAAAAAATAATAAAAACATTAAAAGTGTATTTAATTTTATTACTTTTATTCTTTTTTTCTTTAAAATATTTATAAAATGTAAGAAATTTTGATCTGAAAGTTTTCAATTTTTCATCCTTTTAAAAACCATTTTCTAGGGGTACCGGGGGGTGGGGGGGTAATAAATATTTAACATACTGTCAGAAAATCTTCCATATAATTAGTGTTTAAAAAAGTTTTGTAAAAATTTACTTATTTATTGAGAATAAAGAGTTTGAAAGTTCTCCCAATATTAATAAAATTGTACGTGGTAATCTTCTATTATATTAATATGATACCGAGGAAACTTCGTTCATCGTCGTACAGACTTCAAAGTTCACCTACTTTTTCCAATAGGTTACTTACAAAAATGTTCATTTTACCACGTTATTATAGTTTGTAACAATGCGCACTGGCACTATTCGTGCCAAACATGTTAAACTGATCATTTTTTTATGCACAACATATTGTTGCACATGCGCAGTAGTGCACCACAGCTGTGTAAACGTGCGCACTACTTAACAAACATTTTACATGCGCAGTTGTGTTGTATTGCTGTTACACATGCGCAATCATGCACAGTGATAGTCACACATGAGCACTAATTAAATTCAAAAATTACGCATGCGCAGTGCGGTACTATACCAGATAAGTACATTTTCAGTACATATAGCATACTTTTTTTAATAAGTGCGCAGTAAAAATCCGTTTTATTATTGCGCATGCCTAACACGGTAACATGATAACTGCACATGCGCAAAGGTACCTTTATTTAAAAAATTGGTTAAAATTGATTTTTTTTTCATTATTATTGTAATTAATGACCCATAATAGAAAAGAATATTCAAAATTCAATCTAAATATTGGAATTCAAGAAATTAAATAGAAAAATTTATATTATTGAATATAAAAATTAATAAAAACATTAAAAGTGTATTTAATTTTATTAATTTTATTCTTTTTTTCTTTAAAATATTTATAAAATGTAACAAATTTTGATCTGAAAGTTTTCAATTTTTCATACTTTTAAAAACCATTTTCTAGGGGTACCGGGAGGTGGGGGGGGGGGGTAATAAATATTTAACATACTGTCAGAAAATCTTCCATATAATTCGTGTTTAAAAAAGTTTTGTAAAAATTTACTTATTTATTGAGAATAAAGAGTTTGAAAGTTCTCCCAATATTCATAAAATTGTACGTGGTAATCTTTTATTATATTAATACGATACCGAGAAAACTTCGTTCATCGTCGTACAGACTTCAAAGTTCACCTACTTTTTCCAATAGGTTACTTACAAAAATGTTCATTTTACCATGTTATTATAGTTTGTAACAATGCGCACTGGCACTATTCGTGTCAAACATGTTATACTGAACATTTTTTTATGCACAACATATTGTTGCACATGCGCAGTAGTGCACCACAGCTGTGTAAACTTGCGCACTTCTTAACAAATATTTCACATGCGCAGTTGTTTTGTATTGCTGTTACACATGCGCAATCATGCACAGTGATAGTCACACATGAGCTCTAATTAAATTCAAAAATTACGCATGCGCAGTGCGGTACTTTACAAGATAAGTACATTTTCAGTACATATAGCATACTTTTTTTAATAAGTGCGCAGTAAAAATCCGTTTTATTATTGCGCATGCGTAACACGGTAACATGATAACTGCACATGCGCAAAGGTACCTTTATTTAAAAAATTGGTTAAAATTGTTTTTTTTTTTCATTATTATTGTAATTAATGACCCATAATAGACAAGAATATTCAAAATTCAATCTAAATATTGGAATTCAAGAAATTTAATAGAAAAATTTATATTATTGAATATAAAAAATAATAAAAACATTAAAAGTTTATTTAATTTTATTCTTTTTTTCTTTAAAATATTTATAAAATGTAACAAATTTTGATCTGAAAGTTTTCAATTTTTCATACTTTTAAAAACCATTTTCTAGGGGTACCGGGGGGGGGGGGGGGTAATAACTATTTAACATACTGTCAGAAAATCTTCCCTATAATTAGTGTTTAAAAAAGTTTTGTAAAAATTTACTTATTTATTGAGAATAAAGAGTTTGAAAGTTCTCCTAATATTCATAAAATTGTACGTGGTAATCTTCTATTATATTAATACGATACTGAAAAAACTTCGTTCATCGTCGTACAGACTTCAAAGTTCACCTACTTTTTCCAATAGATTACTTACAAAAATGTTCATTTTACCATGTTATTATAGTTTGTAACAATGCGCACTGGAACTATTCGTGTCAAACATGTTAAACTGAACATTTTTTTATGCACAACATATTGTTGCACATGCACAGTAGTGCACCACAGCTGTGTAAACGTGCGCACTACTTAACAAACATTTCACATGCGCAGTTGTTTTGTATTGCTGTAACACATGCGCAATCATGCACAGTGATAGTCACACATGAGCTCTAATTAAATTCAAAAATTACGCATGCGCAGTGCGGTACTTTACCAGATAAGTACAATTTCAGTACATATAGCATACTTTTTTTAATTAGTGCGCAGTAAAAATCCGTTTTATTATTGCGCATGCGTAACACGGTAACATGATAACTGCACATGTGCAAAGGTACCTTTCTTTAAAAAATTGGTTAAAATTGTTTTTTTTTTCATTATTATTGTAATTAATGACCCACAATAGAAAAGAATATTCAAAATTCAATCTAAATATTGGAATTCAAGAAATTTAATAGAAAAATTTATATTAATAATATAAAAAATAATAAAAACATTAAAAGTGTATTTAATTTTATTAATTTTATTCTTTTTCTCTTTAAAATATATATAAAGTGTAACAAATTTTGATCTGAAAGTTTTCAATTTTTCATACTTTTAAAAACCATTTTCTAGGGGTACCGGGGGGAGGGGGGGGTAATAAATATTTAACATACTGTCAGAAAATCTTCCATATAATTAGTGTTTAAAAAAGTTTTGTGAAAATTTACTTATTTATTGAGAATAAAGAGTTTGAAAGTTCTCCCAATATTCATAAAATTGTACGTGGTAATGTAAACTTGCGCACTTCTTAACAAATATTTCACATGCGCAGTTGTTTTGTATTGCTGTTACACATGCGCAATCATGCACAGTGATAGTCACACATGAGCTCTAATTAAATTCAAAAATTACGCATGCGCAGTGCGGTACTTTACCAGATAAGTACATTTTCAGTACATATAGCATACTTTTTTTAATAAGTGCGCAGTAAAAATCCGTTTTATTATTGCGCATGCGTAACACGGTAACATGATAACTGCACATGCGCAAAGGTACCTTTATTTAAAAAATTGGTTAAAATTGCTTTTTTTTTTTAATTATTATTGTAATTAATGACCCATAATAGACAAGAATATTCAAAATTCAATCTAAATATTGGAATTCAAGAAATTTAATAGAAAAATTTATATTATTGAATATAAAAAATAATAAAAACATTAAAAGTTTATTTAATTTTATTCTTTTTTTCTTTAAAATATTTATAAAATGTAACAAATTTTGATCTGAAAGTTTTCAATTTTTCATACTTTTAAAAACCATTTTCTAGGGGTACCGGGGGGAGGGGGGGTAATAAATATTTAACATACTGTCAGAAAATCTTCCATATAATTAGTGTTTAAAAAAGTTTTGTGAAAATTTACTTATTTATTGAGAATAATGAGTTTGAAAGTTCTCCCAATATTCATAAAATTGTACGTGGTAATCTTCTATTATATTAATACGATACTGAAAAAACTTCGTTCATCGTCGTACAGACTTCAAAGTTCACCTACTTTTTCCAATAGATTACTTACAAAAATGTTCATTTTACCATGTTATTATAGTTTGTAACAATGCGCACTGGAACTATTCGTGTCAAACATGTTAAACTGAACATTTTTTTATGCACAACATATTGTTGCACATGCACAGTAGTGCACCACAGCTGTGTAAACGTGCGCACTACTTAACAAACATTTCACATGCGCAGTTGTTTTGTATTGCTGTAACACATGCGCAATCATGCACAGTGATAGTCACACATGAGCTCTAATTAAATTCAAAAATTACGCATGCGCAGTGCGGTACTTTACCAGATAAGTACAATTTCAGTACATATAGCATACTTTTTTTAATTAGTGCGCAGTAAAAATCCGTTTTATTATTGCGCATGCGTAACACGGTAACATGATAACTGCACATGTGCAAAGGTACCTTTCTTTAAAAAATTGGTTAAAATTGTTTTTTTTTTCATTATTATTGTAATTAATGACCCACAATAGAAAAGAATATTCAAAATTCAATCTAAATATTGGAATTCAAGAAATTTAATAGAAAAATTTATATTAATAATATAAAAAATAATAAAAACATTAAAAGTGTATTTAATTTTATTAATTTTATTCTTTTTCTCTTTAAAATATTTATAAAGTGTAACAAATTTTGATCTGAAAGTTTTCAATTTTTCATACTTTTAAAAACCATTTTCTAGGGGTACCGGGGGGAGGGGGGGGTAATAAATATTTAACATACTGTCAGAAAATCTTCCATATAATTAGTGTTTAAAAAAGTTTTGTGAAAATTTACTTATTTATTGAGAATAAAGAGTTTGAAAGTTCTCCCAATATTCATAAAATTGTACGTGGTAATCTTCTATTATATTAATACGATACCGAGAAAACTTCGTTCATCGTCGAACGGACTTCAAAGTTCACCTACTTTTTCCAATAGGTTACTTACAAAAATGTTCATTTTACCATGTTATTATAGTTTGTAACAATGCGCACTGGCACTATTCGTGTCAAACATGTTAAACTGAACATTTTTTTATGCACAACATATTGTTGCACATGCGCAGTAGTGCACCACAGCTGTGTAAACGTGCGCAATACTTAACAAACATTTCACATGCGCAGTTGTTTTGTATTGCTGTTACACATGCGCAATCATGCACAGTGATAGTCACACATGAGCTCTAATTAAATTCAAAACTTACGCATGCGCAGTGCGGTACTTTACTAGATAAGTACATTTTCAGTACATATAGCATACTTTTTTTAATAAGTGCGCAGTAAAAATCCGTTTTATTATTGCGCACGCGTAACACAGTAACATGATAACTGCACATGCGCAAAGGTACCTTTATTTAAAAAATTGGTTAAAATTGCTTTTTTTTTTTAATTATTATTGTAATTAATGACCCATAATAGAAAAGAATATTTAAAATTCAATCTAAATATTGGAATTCAAGAAATTTAATAGAAAAATTTATATTATTGAATATAAAAAATAATAAAAACATTAAAAGTTTATTTAATTTTATTCTTTTTTTCTTTAAAATATTTATAAAATGTAACAAATTTTGATCTGAAAGTTTTCAATTTTTCATACTTTTAAAAACCATTTTCTAGGGGTACCGGGGGGGGGGGTAATAACTATTTAACATACTGTCAGAAAATCTTCCATATAATTAGTGTTTAAAAAAGTTTTGTGAAAATTTACTTATTTATTGAGAATAAAGAGTTTGAAAGTTCTCCCAATATTCATAAAATTGTACGTGGTAATCTTCTATTATATTAATACGATACTGAAAAAACTTCGTTCATCGTCGTACAGACTTCAAAGTTCACCTACTTTTTCCAATAGATTACTTACAAAAATGTTCATTTTACCATGTTATTATAGTTTGTAACAATGCGCACTGGAACTATTCGTGTCAAACATGTTAAACTGAACATTTTTTTATGCACAACATATTGTTGCACATGCACAGTAGTGCACCACAGCTGTGTAAACGTGCGCACTACTTAACAAACATTTCACATGCGCAGTTGTTTTGTATTGCTGTAACACATGCGCAATCATGCACAGTGATAGTCACACATGAGCTCTAATTAAATTCAAAAATTACGCATGCGCAGTGCGGTACTTTACCAGATAAGTACAATTTCAGTACATATAGCATACTTTTTTTAATTAGTGCGCAGTAAAAATCCGTTTTATTATTGCGCATGCGTAACACGGTAACATGATAACTGCACATGTGCAAAGGTACCTTTCTTTAAAAAATTGGTTAAAATTGTTTTTTTTTTCATTATTATTGTAATTAATGACCCACAATAGAAAAGAATATTCAAAATTCAATCTA
The DNA here is from genome assembly GCA_037103525.1 of Ganaspis brasiliensis. Classification (NCBI taxonomy): domain Eukaryota; kingdom Metazoa; phylum Arthropoda; class Insecta; order Hymenoptera; family Figitidae; genus Ganaspis; species Ganaspis brasiliensis. Next base: position 845,575 of record JAZKLR010000276.1, on the reverse strand, counting down.
AATATTGGAATTCAAGAAATTTAATAGAAAAATTTATATTAATAATATAAAAAATAATAAAAACATTAAAAGTGTATTTAATTTTATTAATTTTATTCTTTTTCTCTTTAAAATATTTATAAAGTGTAACAAATTTTGATCTGAAAGTTTTCAATTTTTCATACTTTTAAAAACCATTTTCTAGGGGTACCGGGGGGAGGGGGGGGTAATAAATATTTAACATACTGTCAGAAAATCTTCCATATAATTAGTGTTTAAAAAAGTTTTGTGAAAATTTACTTATTTATTGAGAATAAAGAGTTTGAAAGTTCTCCCAATATTCATAAAATTGTACGTGGTAATCTTCTATTATATTAATACGATACCGAGAAAACTTCGTTCATCGTCGAACAGACTTCAAAGTTCACCTACTTTTTCCAATAGGTTACTTACAAAAATGTTCATTTTACCATGTTATTATAGTTTGTAACAATGCGCACTGGCACTATTCGTGTCAAACATGTTAAACTGAACATTTTTTTATGCACAACATATTGTTGCACATGCGCAGTAGTGCACCACAGCTGTGTAAACGTGCGCACTACTTAACAAACATTTCACATGCGCAGTTGTTTTGTATTGCTGTTACACATGCGCAATCATGCACAGTGATAGTCACACATTGGCTCTAATTAAATTCAAAAATTACGCATGCGCAGTGCGGGACTTTATCAGATAAGTACATTTTCAGTACATATAGCATACTTTTTTTAATAAGTGCGCAGTAAAAATCCGTTTTATTATTGCGCACGCGTAACACGGTAACATGATAACTGCACATGCGCAAAGGTACCTTTATTTAAAAAATTGGTTAAAATTGTTTTTTTTTTCATTATTATTGTAATTAATGACCCATAATAGAAAAGAATATTCAAAATTCAATCTAAATATTGGAATTCAAGAAATTTAATAGAAAAATTTATATTATTGAATATAAAAAATAATAAAAACATTAAAAGTGTATTTAATTTTATTAATTTTATTCTTTTTTTCTTTAAAATATTTATAAAATGTAACAAATTTTGATCTGAAAGTTTTCAATTTTTCATACTTTTAAAAACCATTTTCTAGGGGTACCGGGGGGGGGGGGGGGGTAATAAATATTTAACATACTGTCAGAAAATCTTCCATATAATTAGTGTTTAAAAAAGTTTTGTGAAAATTTACTTATTTATTGAGAATAAAGAGTTTGAAAGTTCTCCCAATATTCATAAAATTGTACGTTGTAATCTTCTATTATATTAATATGATACCGAGAAAACTTCGTTCATCGTCGTACAGACTTCAAAGTTCACCTACTTTTTCCAATAGGTTACTTACAAAAATGTTCAATTTATCATGTTATTAGAGTTTGTAACAATGCGCACTGGCATTATTCGTGTCAAACATGTTAAACTGAACATTTTTTTATGCACAACATATTGTTGCACTTGCGCAGTAGTGCACCACAGCTGCGTTTTGTGCAATTTACTCTTATAAATTATAGGTTTCACGCATTACATGGAACTTTTTTGTTTACACATTTTTCTACATTTTTTTACCTTAGAATAGTTAAAATGTCATTTATACTTCACATTTTTACAACTGCGCATGTTTTTTGTTCATAGAAAACTACTGCGCATGCTTTACTGGCATAGGAACCTATTGCGCATTACTATATACTTTACGCAATGTTTTTAACTTTTTTGTTAACTTGTTTCTCTATTTGCTTTGAAAATTACATTTTTTGACATTAATTTTTCTTTGTTACTGTAACAAGTATCGTTCATAGGAAAGTACTGCGCATGCGTAACTGCCTTTTGGAGCTTTTGCGCATGTATAAGTCTGTTAAAAAGCTACTGCACATATGTTTTCATCTTTTATTATTATTACTTCTTTGTTTCTTGTTGTATTCGAAATATATTTTTTAGAACCTTTCTATTATATTGCTTTTTAAATTATAATTTTTTTATCAAGATATTTTTTAGTTAGTTGTTTATAGATGCAATCGATTTTATGTATTTATACTTTTTTCAAACGCCTTTTTTTTAATGTTAGGAAGTTATAATTTGTTATTAATTAATATTTAGTATTATTATCATTATTACTGGCAATATTTTTTAAAACAATCTTTTTGAGAATACTAGATATTATTTTTAAAATAAAGCAAATAAAATTTTAAAAATTAATTTTATATTTCTAAAAAAAATTAATAATTAATTATAAAACAATTTAAAAATATATATTATTATTACATAATACATATTACAATTTACTACTTTTTAAGTTATTCAATTATCATATTCTTTTAAAAATTGGCCGCATCGACTTAATATGAATTAGAATATAGATTATTAAAATTTATAAATTTATAGATTTATATATATGTTCAAGAATACATAAAGTAAAGAAATATATAAAAGAAATAAAAAACGAGCGAGCGTTAGCGAGCGAGGGTTGTTACGCTAGTATATATTAAATTTAAACAAAATAGGTAATTTAAAAATTATAGAAATAACAGTTGCAAATATTTACAAATTGAACAACTGGATTAATAATTAAAAATTTTAAAGTGAAATTTAAATTTGAAGAAAATAACTGAGAATTGAAGAGAATAGTTCGATAATTGAATAATTGAATTAAAATTTTAAAACAATTTTTATGAGTGAAAAAAATAATTGGAAAAATAAGAGAATTATTGACTATTGAGGGATTAATTGAAAATCAAAAAAAAAATTAAATATTAAAGAAAATATTTGAAAATTGAAGAAAATAATTAAAAATTGAAGAAATAAATTGGAAATTAAAGAATTAAATGGAAATTTCAAGAAAATAATTGATAACCAAAAAAAGAATTGCAATATGATGAAAATAAATAAATATTTAAAAATTTATTAATATCAAATTAATTTATTAAAATTAAAAAAAAATAATTAACAATTGAAAAAAAACTTCGACAAATGGTGAAAATAATCGTCATTCGTACAAAAAAAAATTTGTAATCAATAAATATTTATATTGAAGGTGAATAATAAATTGCCTTTTGAAAACTGATGAAAATTATGTAAAACAATTGTAGAAAATAATTGAAAATTGAAGAATTGTATTGAAAAAAATAATTGATAAAATGCGGGAATTAATAAATATTAAGGAATTAATTAAAAATCGATCAAAATAATTGAAATTAAAAAAAAAATTTTTTAATTGAAGAAAATAATTAAAAATTGAAGAAATAAATTGGAAATTAAAGAATTAAATGGAAATTTCAAGAAAATAATTTATAATTAAGAGAAAAATTACAATATGACGAAATTAATTAACTATTAAAAAAAATAATTAACAATTGAAAAAAAAATTCGAAAAATTGTGAGAATAATTGGCATTTGAAAGAGAACAATTTTAAAATTGATGAATAATCATAAAATTGAAGGAGAATATTAAATTGTCAATTGAAAACTGATGAAAACAATGGAAAAAATTGTAAAAAATAAATGAAAATTAAAAGAAATCATTTGAAAGTTAAAAAATTATTGTATTGAAATTTTGAAGAAAATATTTGATAACACAGCCACACAAAAAAAAAAGTACCCGAGTTGGGGAATGAGACTACTTATTCCTTATGTATTTTGATGCGCTGAATCCGAATCCGTCCTCAGAATTGGTCCATCAGATCAAGTTTTGACCCTAACCTCAAAATTAATAAAATGACACTTTTTGAACATTAGAATTTGAACTTGACTTAACTTTAATACATGCCTAGTACCAATAGAAAGCTTGAATTATTACCTTTAAAACGCTTTTTTAGAAATTGTTCTACGATGATTTTTAACGAAGTTATGATGTTTTACTTAAAATATGACTTTTTTCTATATGTTAAAAATATTGATGTGTTATTGTCCAAAGGAAAAAAATAATTCTAAGTAAAACATCATAACTTCGTTAAAAATCATCGTAGAACAATTTCTAAAAAAGCGTTTTAAAGGTAATAATTCAAGCTTTCTATTGGTACTAGGCATGTATTAAAGTTAAGTCAAGTTCAAATTCTAATGTTCAAAAAGTGTCTTTTTATTAATTTTGAGGTTAGGGTCAAAACTTGATCTGATGGACCAATTCTGAGGACGGATTCGGATTCAGCGCATCAAAATACATAAGGAATGGGTAGTCTCATTCCCCAACTCGGGTACTTTTTTGTTTTGTGTGGCTGTGTAATTGAGAAAATGCAAGAATTATTGAATTTTTATTTATTTTTTTATTTATTTATTAACAATCAACGGGGCAAGTCCTTTCGTACAAAGTACTAATGGAATATAAAAAATTAGATAACGCACTGATATAGTATGTCTAAAAGTAGAGCTCTCATTAAGTTATATAAGAATGAAACTAAAATAAAAACAAAACCATATATAATAAATCAATAGCTGTGAAATTACTGTATTTCATTTCATTTCATTATTAATTTTGAATAAAGTAGGTAATTGAAGAACGTATAATGCAATTGAAAATTAAAGAAAATAATTGAGAATTAAATAAATAAATGAAAGATTAAAAAATTGAATTGAAGATTAAAGATTTAATTAGAAATTTAAAAAAATTAGTTGATAATTGCAAGAAAAATAACAAATTTTTTTTTTTAACTTATCATTGTTTTCATCATATTTCAATTATTGACTTCAAGTTTCAAATTTTAAAATCATTTTCCAATTATTTTCCATAAGTTTTAATTACCTATTCTTATTTTTTTAAAGTTTCAAATATTTTTCTCAATTTTCATTATTTTTTTATATTTTTTAATCATTTTCAATTATTTAATTCAATTTTCAATTATTTATATTATTTGTTTATTATTTTCAAATACTTACGTTCTTTTTCATAATTTCCAAAAAGTATTTAATTATTTATCTGAAATTTTCATTTTTCTATTCAATTTTCAATTATATCTACGATACTCAATTTCAAATTATGTTTATCTTTTTATATTTATTTTCTCTAATATTTAATTCTTTTTTTGCAATCAACTTCTAAAAGTTTCAAGTATTTTTCTGAAATTTTCTTTAAATTTCCTTCATTTTAAAATATATTATGCATTTTTTTCAATTATTTTAAAAATTTTAAATATTATCTTTAATTTTAAATTATTTATATTATTTCTTCATCGTTTTCTTAAATTTCTAATCATTTTCATCATTTTCTGAAATAATTTTCTACATTTTTAATTATTTATCTAAATTTCAATCATTTTTTTTTAACTTTTATTTATTTTCTCCAATTTTTCATTATTCATTCAAACATAGAAAATTCTCATAAATTCTCTGTAAGGAGAATATTTTCGGTTATATTCTCGAGAATGTAACCGGATTTTAAATTACCGAGAATTTTGCAACTCTAGATGTGTTTACTAAAAATCTGACCCCGTTGTTGACGGCCATATTGTTTTGTGCGATTGCAGATTCCTATTAAATACCCAAGCAGCACAATATTACGTGCTGCTTGGGTAATAATATTATTCAAAATTATTACCTCACTGAATATTTTATTGAGGTAAAATAATCTTGATACATTCTGCATCAGAAAATTTTTTTCAACACACTATTTTCCTCGAGAAGGTCCGACATCCATTGATTAAATAACTATAATTTTAGATTTAAAAAGTTGAAAAACAAACTCAGTTTGTATTTATTCATTTACGAAATTTTTGCAGGTTGCCCCGCGGGCGGGTACTCCTCTTTCTCCGACGTCAAAGAATCACACGGTGCATCAGAGTCCAAATGGAACTCCAATTAGCAACCCAACCAGTCCTATGGCGGATAAAAACAAAATCAAAAATGGAATGGCAAACATTGGAGACATTGAGATTACAAATGGTGATACGTGGAGTGGAAATGACGAGGCTCCATCTCCAGTTCAGCCACCGTCCTCTGCCAGTTCAGGTTTTAGTGACGATGATAGTCTTCATGGCGACTTGGGTCTTCAGGCAGTCAGCATGGAGCAACTCGTCGAATCGATACATTCAAGAGGTCGACCTGGGCTCGTAGCAGAATATATAGAAATTAGGCAAAGACCGCCAGAGGGTACCTTCAACAATGCTAAGTACGTGTCCTTTTGTTCTTTCCTAGATTTATATTCACCTTACTTTAAATCATCCCACAAAGTTTTCAAGATTTATTCACTTATTTAAATCAACCTAGAAATGTTTTATTAAAACATTCTTGATCGTCTTTTCTATATTCCTATAAAGTAGAAAGTTCAGTAAAAAAAAAATGGGGAATATTATTAATCAACATTAATTAATCTTGTTTTTCAGAATAAGATCAAATCAATCAAAGAATAGGTACACGGACGTATTATGTTATGATCACAGCAGAGTTTGTCTTTCAATAATAGACGGTGATCCCACGTCTGACTACATTAATGCTAATTTTGTCGACGGGTATAAGCAAAGAAATGCATTCATTAGCACTCAGGGCCCACTTCCAAAAACCTGTGGAGACTTCTGGAGAATGATCTGGGAGCAACAGACACTCGTCATTGTTATGACGACTAGGTTCGTTGAGAATTTTCTAAAAATTGTTACCATGTATATATTGTTAATTATCCATCAGTTATTTCTCTTATTGTTTTTTTTATGTTAATTTTATTAGTAATTATTTATAATCATTACTACATCTAGAACAGTAGTCCACGCGAATTTTGGTCGTAGCAATTTTTTTCCATTGTTTAGAGTTTTCGGCAATATTGTCTGAAATAAATAGCGAATTTTATAATGTAGGGTGATAGAGAGAGGACGTACAAAATGTGCACAGTATTGGGGTCCGGAACCTGAGGATGAAGTATCAGCAGGTGGTTTTACTGTGACTACCTTGGAGGTAGACACGAATCCGGATTACACAATATCAAAACTCCTACTCGCCAATAACAAGGTTTCTATTCTATTTTTATCACCTGATTCTAACAGTAACATAGATCTTCCAAAAATAAACCAAACATTTCTAATTTTAAAACGTCATTTCCTAGTCCGAGTAGGGACAAAATTGTTCAATTTTTGGAGTTGTGTCTGAGAAACAATTTGATAACAAATTGGAATTTATTATTATTGTTATTATTTTTTATTCTAGACTGAAGAAACAAGAGAAGTTTGTCACATGTTGTACACTGCTTGGCCAGATTATGGAGTACCTCAATCAGCAAGGGCTTTGTTACAGTTCCTTTCGTTAGTACGACAACAACAAAATTCACTCTTAGCTAGCAGAGGTGATACCTGGGCTGGACATCCTCGGGGACCACCTATTGTTGTACATTGTAGCGCCGGTATTGGCAGAACAGGTAAGACAACTGAAAGTCGTTATCCTGACTAATTACAAAAAGTCAAACTCGGACAAAGTTGACCGCGTTTGTCTGCGTTTGTTCCAAATGTCAAATTTATATGGAAAAATATTAAAATTGTAGAAACTGATTTTATTGGTTAATCTTGAGATCAGCTTCTACATTTTTTATATTTTTCAAGATTAATTTGGCATTTGAGATAAATGAGGATAAACGCAGACAAGCGCGGTTAACTTTGTGAGATGAGTTTTTTCTAATCACCGTGTAAAACATTTCCGATAGTACGAACCGAGAAAACAGAAGTCGATATGTGCAGTTTATTATTTGGATTTTAACAGAAAAGAGTTATATTAACTAGAAAAAATTGAAATATGTTGGATTAAAAATACATTATTTAAATTACAAAAGAACACTTTAACGACCATCAAAATTATTGTATGAATTTCAACAGTAGATAATCCATTATAGAACTGTCAGAAGTTGAGGTTATGCTTTGATAGCATTTTCTTGTGTTCAAAAACATTTTAATTTATTTTGAATACTTCTATATAAACATAACGGGTAAAAAGCTGTTCCTCAATTTTTATTTTTCAAATAAGAAAGGATTATCTACTGTTAGCAGAAGATAATGTTTGAGTAACTTTTTATCGTATTATAAAAATACTTCTTAAAAATAAGTGGTTAACTTTAGGCCCATTTTGCTAATTGTGATAATTAATTGAATAGATTAGCTTCATTTTAGTGTTAAACATATTATTAATTACTTCAGTCTGAAATAATTATTCCTGTTGGAAATTTTTACTATCTACTGTTGGGCAGTCTCCCCTATTGGAAATGGCGGTCGTGACGTCACAAAATAAAAATGGCTGGCAGAAGTAGATAACTTAAGTAATTAACAAAAGCACGTAAACGAAAGCAATTTTTCAAAATATATTTTAAAAATAATAAAATTCGACTCATTTTAAATAAAATTTTATAATTTACGTAATCAAGGCTCTTTGGACGAAATTTTGTTGAGCGTAAGAAAGATTTAAATATTAGAAATAACATATTTTGTGTACTGAAGAAAACACGTTGAAAACAACTTGTTTAAATATTTCAAAATTTTGCATTAAAACTTACTTTTTTTAATTCTAATTCACACCCCCAGATAGTGTATCAAAGTTTAGCCATTCCCAATACGAATAAAAAAACGTAAAGCAATGGCAATAAATCCAAAATTATGAAAAGAAATCTTTTACAATTGACATTTCTAGGTTATGTAATTAATAATTTATGCTGGTATTTTTATTGAATACATTTTTTCAGAGTTTTTGTTGATAATGCAAAATAAAGAAAAATGTTCTAAAATGTTAGTTTTGTAGTAGAAACGGATTTAACACATTCTTTTTCTCTTATATAATGAAATTACTTTTACATTTGATTAGCGATCTAACATAAAATAACTTAATTAAAACAACAATATGAATTTACGAATGTATTTTCAATTATAATTATCGAAAATTCTGCGAAACATTTTGGATTTTTAGAACATTCTGTCAGTTTTTTTTTATTTTGTATCATATCCTGAAAAAATTTATTCAATGGAAATTTTATCTAAAAGAATTAATTATCTTAGAAATGTGGATCGTAAAGAAATTGCATTTTTCATAATAATTTTGAATTTTATACAATTTTTTTACGACCTCTTATTCATGTACAATTATTTGTATTCTCGTCAAAGCGTTATTTTTTCATTAAAATTCTATTTGTAATCCAACATATTGCATACTTGCTCCAGTTAACAGATTGCACTTAAGGCTCTACGCGCCTGTGAAGAAAAATGCTCTCACCTGATTTCAGTGTTGGCGTTTTTCGCTCTTAAAAAAGAAAACAAATTAGCAAATGTCGATTTATTAGAAATAATAGAGTGGCACGAGTGGGTTGATTATACGTTTTTTGCTATTGAAAAGCTATTATTTTTGATACATTAATTAATGCTATTACATTGATTTTTCGAATTTCGAAAATAATTTTAAAATAATATTTAGCTCCCTTTTTATAGCATTAAAATAATAATCATCACACTTGTGTCATTCTATTATTTCTAATAAATCGACATTTGATAATTTATCTTGTTTTTTCTTAACATTGAAATCAGTAGGTGAGAGATTTTAGGAGTGTTGTTATTATAAAAAACTGATACATTCCTCATCAGAAAACTCAGGGATTTGAGAGATTTAGATTACCAATTCTCAGATATCACTAATATAATACTAATATTTGTTAATATTTTATTTAAAAGCTGGTGCCATGAAGTAGTATAAGGAGGCCCCACTACTATGTATAATTTTGAAAAAGTTGAAGCTGCTTTCCTCGTTTCTTTTACAAATTAGCGAAAGTGGAGAACCTAGCGGAAAAGCTTAGAATTATAAGCCACACAATGTCACTTTTGTGTACATGCAATCACTAACACACTTGAAATGCTTTTTGCAAATGGCTGCCTACAAATAGAGTTGCAAAATTTTCGGTAATTTTAAGTCCGGTTACATTCTCGAGAATATAACCTAGAATATTCTCATTCCAGAGAATTTATGAGAATTTTCTATGTTTGAATGGGCTTCACTATTAAGAAACACAAACAATTGATTATTACAAAAATAGATAAATAACAAAATAATTATCATTACAGACTAACTATAAGTAAATAAAGTGTAAACATTATTATTAAATATAACAATTATGAACAATTTTAATTTTAAAATTAAAGAAAATAATTTTAATTTAAAAAAAATACTTGAAAATCTCAGAAATAAATTGAAAAAAATTACAATAATGAAAAATTGGAGAAAGTAATTAAAATTTGAGAAAATAATTGAAAAAATTGCATAATGTATTTTAAATAAAGGAAATTTATAGAAAATTTCCGAAAAATACTTAAAACTTTCAGAAGTTCATTGCAAAAAAAAAAAGGAAAATAATTAAAAATTAGAGAAAATAGATAAAAGATAAATAAAATTTAAAATTGAGAAGAACAATTTTTTGTTTAAGAGAAATAATTGCAAAAAATACAGAATATGGGAAAATACAAGAAAATCGTAGATGTAATTGAAAATTAAATAGAAAACTGAAAATTTCAGATGAATAATTAAAAACTTTTTGGAAATTATGAAAAAGAACGTAAGTAATTGAAAATAATAAACAAACAATATAAATAATTGAAAATTGAATTAAATAATTAAAAATTATTACAAGTTAAAGAAAATAATTTTAAAAAAATAAGAATTGTTAAATTTGTGGAAAATAATTGGAAAGTGATTTTAAAATTTGAAACTTGAAGACAGTAATTAAAATATGATGAAAACAATGATAAGTTGAAGAAAAAATTTGTAATTTTTCTTTCAATTCTCAACTATTTTTTTAAAATTCCAATTTCAATTTTTAATCTTCAATTTAATTCTTCAATCTTCAATTTATTTATTTAATTTTCAGTTATTTTATTCAAAATTCAATAATTCTCGCATTTTGTCAATTATAAAATATTTTCTTGAAATTTCAATACAATTATTCAATTTCCAATTGTTTTCTTTAATTTTCATTTATTTTTTACACTTGTTTCTATTATTTTCATCTGTTTTCAATTGACAATTTATTTTTCTGCATCAATTTTATGATTATTCATCAATTTAAAATTTCTTTTGTTCGAATGCCGATTATTCTCGCCATTTTTTGAATTTTTTTTTCAATTGTCAATTATTTTTTTTAGTAGTTATTTATTTTCATCAATATTTAATTATTTTCGTCATATTGTAATTTTTCTTTTTATTATCAATTATTTTCTTGAAATTTCCATTTAAAGTTCTTTCATTCCTTCATTAATTTTTTGTCTGTTCACACCTGTAGTTTAACACATAGATATTTTATTTTTAAATTTTATAAATATCCTTAAATTTTTGTAAATTATTTTTGTTGTTGTCGATTATTCTCGCCAGTTTTCAAATTTTTCTTTCGATTGTCAATTATTTTCCTCATTTCTCAATTATTTTCGTCATATTGTAATTTATCTTTTAATTATGAATTATTTTCTTGAAATTCTCATTTAATTCTTTAATTTCCAATTTATTTCTTTAAATTTTAATTATTTTCTTCACTTTTCAAATATTTTCTTTAATTTTGAATTATTTTTATCGATTTTCAATTAATTCTTTAATATAAATTAATTCTCGCATTTTCTCAATTATCAATTATTTTTTTTCAATACAATTCTTGAATTTCCAATTGATTTCTTAAATTTTCATTTATTACCTACAATTTTCGCAATAATTTTCGTCAGTTTTCAATTGGTAATTTATTATTTTCCTTCAATTTTATAAATATATTCATTAATTACAAATTTTTTTATACGAATTCCGATTATTCTCACCATTAGTCGAATTTTTATTGAATTAAATTTTTTTTTTTAAATTTTTTTTTCATATTGTAATTTTTCTTTTGATTATCAATTATTTTCTTAAAATTTCTGTTTAATTCTTTAATTTCTAATTTATTTTTTCAATTTTTAATTATCGTTGTTTAATTAATTCCTCAATATTCAATAATTCTCGGATTTTTTCAATTATTTTTTTTACTCATAAAAATTGTTTTAAAATTTCAATGCAATTCTTCAATTTTTTATTGCTTTCTTCAGTTTTCAATTATTTTTTTTTATTTTTAATCGAGCTTATGTTTATCAAATTTTGTTTCTTTTTCAATTTTTTTTTATCGTTGTTTAATTAATTCCTCAATATTCAATAATTCTCGGATTTTTTAAATTATTTTTTTACTCATAAAAATTTTTTTAAAATTTCAATGCAATTTTCAATTTTTTATTGCTTTCTTCAATTATCAATTATTTTTTTTGATTTTCAATCCAGCTGAAATAATGCAAATGCAGTTATTTCCAACAATTATTCCTATAATTTTCTTAATTTTTCAATTTGTAATTATTTTAATGTTTACAATTATTTTTTTAAGTTGTCTATTAATCTAGTCATTTGTTGAATTTTGTTTTTCAATTGACTATAATTTCCGTAATTATTGACATATTTTCTTCAATTTTTCAACTATTTCCTTCAATTATTAATTATTTTCCCCAATTTTCAATTATTTCCTAGAATTTTGTAAATTTTTAATTATTATCTTAAAAGTTTATAAATATTCTTTGCTTTTTTAAACTATTTTGTTCAGTTTATTAATCTAGCCATTTTTTGAATTTTGTTTTCAATTGTCAATTATTTTCGTCATTTTGTAATTTTGTTTTTCAATTATCAATTATTTTTTTAAAATTTTAATTTATTTCCTCAATTTTTTATTATTATCTTCAATTTTAATTATTTTTTTTCGATTTTCAATCTAGTTGTTTAATTTGCAATTATTTGCAACTGTTATTCCTATAAATTTTCAACTATTTTGTTAAATTTAATATTTATTGTTTAATATTTTAAACTTTTCTATTCAATTATGTAATTATGTAGCCATTTATCGAATTTTTTTCTCAACTGACAATTATTTTCGTCATTTTTCAGAAATATTCTTTTATTTCGTTATTTTCATTATTATTCATTATTTTGACATTGAAATTCAAATTATTACTAATAAGAATGACGCTAGAGATTTTCGTATACATTGATTGAGAAAATTGGACTTAATTTGATTAAGGAGGTTCTATGGTATGACGGTACTAGTCAAAACAAAGACCATTATTTTGAGGTTAGGTTTAAATTTAATTTTACGAATATATAATTAAACAATTGTATTTATTAACTATATTAATATTATTTATTTTTTAAATATGACTATTTTTCATGTGTGGTCAAAATTAACATTTTAAAATGTCAGAACGTCTGAACTCTCACAGGTACATACATAATGACACTTTTTTTATTAGATATTTAATCCTTATACATCTGTCTTGTATTAAAAAAAAGTTTCATCAATTTGGTAATGCTAAATACTTTGTGGTAAATAAATATATATGAAAAACTACTCATTTCCCATAAGACTCAATATTAAATGTTCAAAAATATTAAAAAACAAAAACGCTTATAACTTTTTTCACAACTACCTTGAATTCTCAAAATTTTAACTATATCATTATAAAACCTTTGTCTATCAGTGAACCAAAATTTTGATGAAAATGGTAATGTTAATTCTCTTTACGATAGAACCTCCTTAAATAAATAAAAACCTTAAATTCTTATAAATTCTCGATTAGAATTTTGGTCGGTTATATTCTCGTTCTCATTACCTTTCTCCAGGTAATATTACTTCTACGCAACTCTATACAAACAGCTGAGTGATCACGTGGGTCACGTGACTAGCTAACCTTTAAATATCCAAGAGAGTGGGATCTCCTTATACTATTTTATGGCTGGTGCTATCAAAAATAACCTATACTCTCCCAATTACTAAATACCAGACTTTATTCTAAACCACTTGACACTGTCTTCTTCTAAACCATTATAAGAAGTTAAATTACGATTAAAAATGTCTACAACTACTCAAACAACCAATTTTAACAAAATCTTTTTCTTTTCAGGGACATTTTGTACTTTGGATATTTGCATATCTCGACTGGAAGACACTAATAGCGTAGATATCCGAGGGACTGTTGAAAGAATTCGAACCCAAAGGGCTTACAGTATTCAAATGCCAGACCAATATGTGTTTTGTCATCGAGCCCTGGCGGAATATGCTCTTTCCAGAGGGATGCTGAGTCCGCAGCATCTTGCCATGTTACCACCCACCATCGAAGAGGACTCCGACTAGGTTAATTTTACTAGAAACACATTTTAGATTGATATACTTACCAATAGGTATATTCTTGCATTTCCCTTCCATTGTCAGGTTTAAACCAAATCATCAATTATTCTTTTAACTTTGCTATCATCATCGCCATCACTTTCGATAATAATTTTCGTTGTCTTCTAAGTCGGCCTGTTAGCTAGGAAACAAAGATTCTCGTCAAGCACAAAACTCGAAATTAGCTGAGAAAGACCATCCCTGTTCTTAAAATATGCAAATCAATCAAAATAATATGACCAGTAAGATGTCTCTTTAACAAGTCTCTTTAATCCATTGCAGTCGAACAAACAAATTCTTTTTCTACGCATAATTTGTAAAATTATATTTAATATATTTATATATAAATACTAGAGGGAAAATTAAATTATTTCTTGCTTTTAAGAGTTTGCCTGCTTCTCAGTGGAATTCTCCACTTGTTGAGACATTTTACCAAGAGACTATTTTGAAAATGAAAAAAAAAACAGTTTTACGGAGCTTGACCCAAATTGACGAATTTAAAAGACTTACAACTTTAAGGAATTAAAGGCTAATTTAAGTAGCGTTTTCTTAAAAGACGATCAAGCGAGAATTTCTTTTGTATTGTATTAAAAGTAGCGATGCTTAAGGAAATGGATGAAACAAATTTCTTACCAAAAAAATAAAATAAACAATCACACCAAGTTTAAACAGGCGATTGATGATAAACCAGATAGGCATTTTTGGGTGACCAAAGAATAATTTCTATTCTGCCATAGAGATCAAAACTTGCCAATGATATAAAATGTATCGGTCCTAATGTTGCTATCCTCCAAACAAGGACTTTAATCAACAGTCACTTTTAATACTGTTCTTTCAGTTTAGATACAACAGACAATTCAGGACAATACTTGAAAGCAGGAGTCCCCCGAAAATCACGCAAAGCGATTTTAATTTTTGCCTAGACTTTTTCTAATCTATAGCTTCGATGTGCCTATTCAAATGTCTACCTTAGAAACAGTGTTCCTCTTGAATCCATTGGATGTTGAACGAAGTGCAGGAAGAAAAGCATCAATGGTATCAATATATTAAAACAATAGTTATTTATCAGTCGCAGACTCAAAATTTAACTATCAAAGAGAATAAGTGTCTATGAAATTTTAATTGTCATTGTGTAATTTTTGAGAAACCCTACAGCCTGTAATTTTTCAACTAGAACTCGATTTCTACTCGATACGTGTTCATGTTAATTCTCCCTTCCCCAAAAAAAAAAAAAAAATCCCTCTTTCTCAGATGTGCTACAACCTGTGATTCAAAACGAACATCCAATTGTAACTTTGGAACTTTTACACGAAGTTTTTACTTGCAAAAGCTTTCTTGACTGATACCTTTAGAAACCACACTGTAAATGTGATTATCGAGGCTGCAGATTTTTTATTTCTAATGCACTTTTATAAGCCAATTTATATCCATTGTTTTTCTTCTTTTTTATTATTTTTTTTTTAAATTATATTTTGTTGAAATTAGTGAATTAAGAGATTATTTTATATTTAAAATCAAGTCGATTTTAATACTCTTAAAGTTTCGATACTTTTGAAGAAGGATAGTTTTTAAAAAATTTGAGTTCTTTTTAATAATGTAGTTTTTTCAATTTTTCGAAAAAATTAAGAATCGGATTATTTCAGTTGTTAGAGAAACCTTTTAAAAAAAGGTTCGAGAAAAACGAAGTACTTTATAAAAAAAATCTGATTTTATTTGGACAAATCCAGTACTTTTTAACAAAGTATGCGTTCCGGAAAAAATCCGAGATTTTTTTTATCAGTTTTTGAAAAAGTCTTAGAACTTTTGAAAAAGAATTTTAAGTTTCTTTTTCAAACATTTAGTCACTCTCAAAACATTTTTAAGTAACTTGAATTTTTCAATTTAGTGAATAAAATAAAATAACTACTTGCTTTTCTTGAAATTTGTTCCACTTCTAAAAATCTAAAAATCTAAAAATCAAAGAAAATTTATACTGTTTTCTTAACGTGAGTTGTTTTGAAGGATAATATTTTTTCCAACTCGTGTTTTGAGAATGCAATTTTCGAGATTAGTAAAACTGACACAAGTTAACTTTTCTAGATTCACTTTACGCATGGAAAAAACCTTTTTGCAACAGTTATTGGTTAAAACATTTATCGAAAAAGAATAAAAATTGAGGAATAAGCAGATTAAAGTACTTTTTTCGAGTACATTTCGAATAATTTTTGTGATACCTCAAAAATAAAACTAAATATGTGAAACTTAACCTCACTTTTCGGTAAATAAAATCTGATAGATTTACAACATTAATTATTAAAGTTCCTCCGAAAAAATTCAATTACTTTTAAAATACTTTGAGAGGAAAAGATCATTGTTTAAAAAATATTTCTAATTGTGACTACGTTTGAATGAATTTAAAATACTTTGTATTTTATGATATACGTATAATTGTAAAATTAAAATTATTCTTGAATTAAAAATCTCGATGAATACAAATCGAATAATTTTGGTCTGTTTTGTCTGCAGACTTTCGAAAAAAAAATCTTACAAAGCAAAAATAGTAATTTGCAAAACAGTAGGAAATTTAGAAACCAATGTAGATTTGTATTTGCGGGTAAAGATTTTGCATAAAACTATAGAAACTAAAATTAAAAGCTTCATTACTGTTGGAAAATTGTAAAACTCAAAATTTGCGTTTGTGTTCTTCCATTCGCTGTCAAGCGGTATCGGACTGGTTACAAAAAAGATCTGAAATGAGTCTGAATAAAAAAAAAAAAAGTATGTTAATTTTCAAATCTGAGCCTTAAAAGTATTGAAAGTATTTAGAAAAGAATTAAATGAAGGAAGAAGAGAAAGTAAAGAATGCAAAAACAAGGCTCAAATTTGAAAAGAAAATATTTTTCGAATGATTCTAGTAGTGATGCGTCCACATGTTTGATACACAATTGAATCCAAGTTTTTGAATAAAGAAAAGAAATAATAATATAAATTAAATGAATGCAAATTGTGTGTGAAATATGTAAAATCAAGCTCTCCGTCTCACGCGAAATTTAGCGTATTGTTATAATAATAATACAAGTGTAATCATTGTCATAAATTCTAATTTATTTCCAGTGTGAAGACATAAATGTATGGTGTTGATAATATTGTTGATGTACAATGTCAGTGAGGAATGTCACTCATGGATTTCCATTAAAATGCATATTTGCATTTTTATCTTTGTGATCGTAATATTTGTGTTGATATTCCTAAAAAGAAAAAGACCTTATAGAAAGAGCAACTTGATGGATGATTTTCTGCGATATTAAAGAAACGTTGCTACTGACTAAAGCGGGTCCATGAATGTGTATACCTGTCAAAAGGGCATATGTTACAAATATTATTACTTATTAATTATTATCGCCGCATTATTTCATTATTTACCGTCTATACATTTATAATTAGATATGTTAACTAGCTATTTATTGTAAATTGTCAAGAAAAAAAGAAAACAAATTTTGTCGTGGTATTGCTTTTTTATTGAGAGTTACATATACCTTTCGCAAAAATCTATTATTGTATTTTTTTGTTGGACTTGGTTTTAACAGTATTCTTTTTATACGATACTCGATTATTAGCAAAATGATGATATAAACAATAGTCTGTCTCGGTTCTATGTTTGTTTAGATCTGAGTGAATGGAATGAGTGATTTTTTGTCAAAGTCAGGTGACGCAAGTGACCGTAAAAACGACTCCAAGGAAAGTTTTTCGATTTGAGTGTTTCAAATCTTTGGATGGGTACAAAATAGAAAATACCTAGAAAGTTCTTTAATGAAGAATATTCCAACGTCACTTTGTTCTTTAAGAAGTTGTACGAAAAGAATGAATTTATTGTATGAATTATTGACTTTCTGAATTTAGTCAGAGATAAAACATGAAACTGTGTACTACCTTTTAACAAAAAGAATACGTTTATTTAATTTGTATTTCTGTAAGCATTTGCAATTCTGCTAGTTTTTATTTAGTCATTGATTATATAAAGTATGAATTTAATTCGTATTATGTTACGAATTGAATTATATTTAAATCCTTTTATAATTCAAGTTTAAAGTTAATGAGACATTAAAACTCAGATTAAGGTTCAATTTTGTCGTGAAAACAATGCAAAAGACGAATATTTTAATGATTATAATAAAAACATTTCAGGACCTATCCTGTGATTATTGTTAATTACTATACAATTTAAAAAAAAAACTTTGAAAATAAATAAAAAGTTGAAAATATTCATGAAAAGTAACATCCGAAGGCAGAAATACAATGAAAAGAAACGTAAAAGTGAAACGTTGAAGGTAAAAAAAAAAAAAATTAAAAATTGTATATACCGTGACCTTGAATTAATGTCGCACATTGTATCTAATTATTAATAATAATTTAATATATTGCAAATATATAAACTTTATTGGGTCTTCTTATTTTTAGAAATTAATACTAATTTAGGAGAAAGAAAAAAAATAAGAATTCGTAGAATAAACCTTCTATTCATTATATTATTTTACTTTAAAATAGTCGGAATTTTTTCCATTACATTGAGTACAGTTTTTTGAAAAAAAAAAATTTAACTAATGAATCAATATGGCGTATATTTTCACTTGTTTACTCGAACATCATTTATATATTTAGAATTTAACACGAGTTCTTTTAAAAAGTAATTTCTCAGAAAATTAAAATGGATAACTATAAAAATACTGATTTACTGATGTTCACTCTTCCGTACTCAAAATATTTTAATCAATTATATAATTTTTTTAATATAGTGTCTTTGAGATTCGAAAAGTTTAATTTTTTAATAACTTTTTAAGAGGATATTTTTAGTCACTTTATAAATACATTAAATCTGAAATCAGTTATAATTCGCAGATTTGTTTAGAATTTTATCTTGATTGTAATGAATTTGATGGTAGATTGCTTTAATCAAACGCCTATTACTTTCATCTGTCATCGAGAATGGCGTTATATCTTTCTATAAAATCTGGATCTAAATTACATTCGTGGAGAAATAATATATAGCACAATTGTAGATACGCCACTGTCAGGCAACCAAGGTTTGTTCATGTTGCAGGTTGTCTCATTGATAATATTTTTCATATTAGCAGTTTCAAAAAACTTTTTAAGATATTTCAATTTTAAAATAAGAATTTTAATTAAAATTAATTGTAAACTTTCCTAGTGGACATTTTTATTATTAGTCATCATTACTCAATTTTCATTAATTGTTTATTTACACAATTCATTACTTTTGATACAATTCCTTTTAGTTATATTAATTATTATGTTATAGTTTTTAATCTTAAATCTGCGCATTTTTTAACCTGTCAATGAACAAATGTTGAAAAAAATTCATGTTTTTCGAAAATTATAAAAAAATTCATGTTAAAATTTATGTTTTTCAAAACTTTTGATAAAATGCATGTTTTTTAAAAAACAATTTGAAACATTTTTAAAAAATTTTAAAAAATTTCTGTTTTTCAAAAACTTTAACTTTTGTTTTTCAAAAATTTTGAACAAATGCATGTTTTGAAATATTTTAAATGAATGCATGTTTTTCAAAAATTTTGAAATAATTTATGTTTTTTCCAAGTTAAAGAAAAATTCATGTTTTTAAAGAAATTTAACAAACTTTGTTTTTCAAATTTTGAACAAACTTTGTTTTTCAAATTTTGAACAAACGCATGTTTTTCAAAGTTTTTTAAAAATTTATATTTTTCCAAAATATTTATAAATGCACTTATCCTTTTTTAAAATTTTGAGAGAGAGAAATTTCTTTAAAAAATACATGTTTTTAACAAAAGATTCATGTTTATCATCAAAAATGCATGTTTTTAAGAAAAAAATTCATGTTTTACAAAAATTTTGAAAGAATGCATGTTCCTTAAAACTTCTGCAAAAATGCATGTTTTTAAAAAGTTTTGAAGAAATGCAGGATTTTCAGAACTACTGAAAACATGCATGTTCTTCAACAATTTTGGAAAAAATGTGTAAGTTAAAATTTTTGAATAAATGCATGTTTCTAAAAAAACGCATGTTTTAAAAAAAACAGTTTTTCACGAAATTTCAAAGAAGTTCATGTTATTAAAAAATTTTTGAAAAATACATTTTTTTATACAAATTTTGAAAAAATGTATGTTTTTTAAAACTTCTAAGAAATGCATGTTCATCAACAATTTCCAAAAAATGCAAGTTACAAATTTTGAAAAAATTCATTTTTTTTCAACAAAAATTCATGTTTTTAAAAAAGTACAGTTTTAAAAAAAGCATTTTTTCAAAATTTTTGAACAATTCGTGTAATTCAAAAAGAGAATATCTTTTTTTAAACTTTAGAAAAATCATGTTTTATATAAATTCTAGAAAAATGCATGTTTCTTAAAGCT
Source organism: Ganaspis brasiliensis (assembly GCA_037103525.1). Lineage (NCBI taxonomy): Eukaryota > Metazoa > Arthropoda > Insecta > Hymenoptera > Figitidae > Ganaspis > Ganaspis brasiliensis. The sequence continues at coordinate 825,032 of JAZKLR010000276.1, read as the reverse complement.
TCTTAAAAATGCACGCTTTTCAAAAATTTTGAAAAAAATGCATGTTTTTTAAAACTTCTGAAAAAATGCATGTTTTTCCAAAATTTTGATAACATGAATACCATTTCAGTGGTATTTTTATTTAAAATTTTAAAAATTATAATACTTTGTAAAGTCTTTAAAAGGCGCATTGAAGGATCTATTTTTAAACTTTAAATATAAGACCTAAGCTGAACAAGTTATTATTGTCTTTAAAAAAAAAATGTTTTCAAAACTGTAATGTTTAAAATTTCCAGTGCTAAGGTTTTGCTTCAATTGTAATATATCATTTTTATTTTACAGAGACATTAAAAAAACATTTTGCAAACCTTCTTTGACCCACTTGTAAAAATATATTCTCTATATATATATACTCGCTACTCTTTTGTCCCATAAATAAAATTTACAGAAAATCTGTATCAGGAAATAAAGTGATTTTTCTTGATATACTGTTATTTATGTAATATATTACTTTTATATAAACTAATTAGGTATCACATATTATTAATGGATGGCTGGCAGTTAATCATATAGTGGTGCACAATTGCACACTTTTAAAAAAGGGAGTTAAAATTTAAGTCCCAACGAAATTTTTAACAATGCAAGCATTAGGTATATTATATTATTCCATCTTATTCATCAATTTTTGAAGTTTTGATAGCTGTTGTCTTATCTTAATCAATGGTTACATAATCAACATATTGTTTTTGTTGTTTATGACAAACATTTATTGATGTATTAATTACTGTTTTAGCCTCGGATTTAGCATTTTCTTCGTCCATTTTCTAAAAATTGATGCTTCATCTTTTTCAATCGTTACAAAATCAATATAAATTATCATTTTATATCCTTATCATATCATTTTCATCTTTATCTTTCGCTTCTACAATCGCAATTATTATTGTTGTTATTGATCCTTATTAAGGGCATGTGATGATAATGCTAAATTTGTCCGTAAACTTTCTCCTAAAATACTGAATATTTTCAAACCAAATTTTGTAGAATTACTTCAAATACCATTAGAATGGTCTCTCTGACCCAATTTTGTTTCATTGTTGTCTTGAAACTAAATTATTTTAAAATATCCTGATTTTTCAAAATTTTCAAAAATTCTTAAAATCGAAAAAAAATTAGTTTAATCACAAAAATGAAACAAAATTGGGTCAGAGAGACCATTCTTATGGTATTTCAAGTAATTCTACAAAGTTTGGTCTCAAAATATTTAGTATTTTAGGAGAAAGTTTACGGACAAGTTTAGCATTATCATCACATGCCCTTAATTGTTACAGAATATATTATTATTGTTGTTTTATCCTTATTTATTGTTACAAAATCAATTTCTGTTTCATTCTCAACAACCGATATCTAATTAATTAGTATCATTATTTCATCTATATCATCAATTGTCGAATTATTAATTGCTGCGTTTGGTGTCGTCTCCAACTTTGCTAATTGATTGGTTGCACTATCTCTTTCATCTATATCATACAATTAATTATTATTGTTGTTGTTATTTATCCTTATTACTTTGTTACAGAACCAATTGCTATCGTTTCATCCTTAAACACACAGAATCAATTATTGTTGTTTAATCCTTATATCTATTGTTACAAAATCAATTTCTGTTTATTCTCATCAATTGTTGCGCAATTAATTATTATCATTCTTTCATCTTTATCATACTACACAATCAATTATTGTTGTTGTCATTTATCCTTATGAATTGTTACAAAATCAATTACCATTGTCTCATCTCTATAACTAATGTTGATATAGAGTATGATATGATTCATATGATTTAGTATGATAAAGATGAGAGAATGATAATAATTAATTGTGCAACAATTGATGAGAATAAAAAGAAATTGATTTTGTAACGATAGATATAAGGATTAAACAACAATAATTGATTCTGTATATAACAATAGATGTAGGGACGAAACAATAGTAATTGGTTCAGTACCAATTAATAAGGATAAATAACAACAATAATTGTTTGTATGATATAGATGTAAGAAATAGTGCAACCGATCAATTAGCAAAGTTGGAGACGACACCAAACGCAAATCAATTATTGCTGTTTTATCCTTATCCATTGTTACAAAATCAACTATTATTGTTTCATCGATTGTTACACAATTAATTGTATTGTATCTTAACCAATCAATTGTGGTTTTATTAATTGTAACATATTATATCATCTTTAGTATTGCTAACTAATTGTTAGCACAATCCATTACTTTTTGTTTCATCTTTATCAACCGTTATACAATTAATTATTATTGTTTCATCTTTATCCAAAATTGTCTCTATATATCTTCAATACTGCTAATCGATTGGTTTCAGTTACCATTCACTTCACCAATATTAATTGCATAACCGATTGCAAAATCACCATTTCAAACTTAACAATCTTTTAAGAATATCATATAATACTCTACAAATTAACATCTCTATTGACCTACATCATTATCATCACGATTCATTGTGCATCATCATAAACCAGTATTGAATAATATGCCAATAACCTTTTATCAAGACGTTCGCAGGCACCATTTATAATATGAATACATTACCCTCATAACAAAAGGATATCCCTGGGACATTCTTCGGATATCCCCCTGAGGTCCGGGATATCCTGAGGACATCAGTAGGTTATCCTAGATATCTGTGGGGCATCCCTAGGATATCCAAGTTTCCATCTCATGAGATATATACTTTAATAATTAATAAATATATTTATTTATTTATAATTTCTATTGCAAATGCTATACCTATCCTACGTTGGATATCCCGAGATCATAATGGAATATTTACGGGATACCCCATGCTGTGAGGGTATAATAAGACGTGTTAATAAACCATTCTCATAATACATACAATTTTAATAATAGATTCTAATAATACATTATAATACTCTATTACAATAACGCACCATTACAAAAACATTACTAAATCTCAACAATATGTTTATATCAAATTATGAAAAATTCCCAATAGTTCCCGGGTGTATTGATATCAAGATATTATCATCCCGGGTTCGGTGATTGTTACTCTTTGTTTCATCCCTTAATCTATTGCTATACACAAAATCAATTATTGTTGTTTCATCCTTAACTATTATTACAAAATCAATTTCTGTTTATTCTCATCAATTTTCACTCAACAATAATAATATTGATTTGCGTTTGTTGTCGTCTCCAACTTTGCTAATTGATTGGTTGCACTATTTCTTTCATCTATATCATACAATCAATTATTATTGTTGTTGTTATTTAACCTTATTAATTTGTTACTGAACCAATTGCTATTGTTTCATCTCCATCTCTATCGTTACACACAGAATCAATTATTGTTGTTTCATCTTTATCCATTGTTACAAAATCAACTATTATACTGTTTTATCGATTTTGTTACACAATTAATCGTATTTGTACCTTATTAACCAACCAATTGTGGTTTTATTAATTGTAGCTTATTATATCATCTTTAATATTGCTAACTAACTAATTGTTATCACAATCCATTACTTTCTGTTTCATCTTTATCAACCATTATACAATCAATTCTTATTGTTGATTTATCTTTATCCCAAATTCTCTCTATCTTGAATACTGCTAATTGATTATGGTTTTAGTATTACCATTCATTTTACCAATACCAATTGGATATATAACCAATTGCAAATTCACCATTTCATACTTAACAATCTTTTAACAACAGCATCATATAACATTCTACAAATTAACATCTCTATTGACCTACATCATTATCATCACGATTGATTATGCATCATCATAAACCAGCATTGAATAATATGCCAATAACCTTTTATCAAGACGTTCTCATTCACCATTTATAGAATACATTATAATAAAGACACGTTAAAACCTTCTTACAATACAATCTTTAATAATACATTCCAATAACATATAAAACCACATTACAAAAACATCACCAAATCTCAAATTATGAAAAATCCCAGTCTCCGGTTGTATATTGATAACGAAACATTATCAACCCGGGTTCGATGATCGTTAGCTCCATTCCTGGCCACTTTCCCGTTACAGACGTCCCCTTGCCACCAAGTTTCACAGCAGGTCGACCTTGGGCTTTGCAACACCTTGTAGTTGATACCTCGAATGTCTCGCAGACTCGAGCTACAATCGTGAGCACAGCACAGGCGCAGTGTCGTGGTAGGCCATCAGCCGAGAACATCAATGGATAGTCATAGCATAAGATGGCAGACTGCGAGTCGGAAGTACAGTCTAGAACGCCAGTGACCAACTTTGAGGGAATGAGCACGACGGTGATGGTCAACAACGGCCGTGTGCCCCAGCACTCGGTCAATACCTCGGACCCAATTGGACAGGGCCCAAGGTGCGTCACCATTTACAAGACTGAAACCGGGTTTGGGTTCAATGTACGCGGCCAGGTCAGCGAGGGTGGACAACTCAGGAGCATCAACGGGGAACTGTACGCTCCTTTACAACATGTCAGTGCTGTTTTGTCACAAGGTGCTGCTGAAAAGGCCGGTGTTCGTAAGGGCGACCGCATTCTCGAGGTGTAAGTATTTCACCTGACTCTTTTTCTTCCCGGATTCTCCCACGACTGCATGACATTCCACTCAGCTTCTATATATCTACATTCCCTCCACCTAGTCCACTGTCCTCTTGACTTTTCGTTCCTGAAATTCATTATAATCCATCGCGACAACTATTGCAATCATCTGTTAAAGACACTTAAGGCAGAATTTAATGGATCTTCATATCGAATGTTCTGGTCAACTTCAAAATTGCATTGATTGGGTGTAGGAAGCTATAGGCCTCTCTGCCACTTGCTCAAAGACAAGTTAACTCAATTGATTGTTCGAAAATAGTAACCAGTTACGAGGGCTTGGAATTTCAACTTCTTCTATTTGTTCTGGGTCTTTCTTAATAGATTTGTGCTCTGTTCTCATGCCACGTTTTCTAATCAAGTCGTCATTGTTGATGGCGGGTCAAGTAGTAATTGATCGTAAAAGAAAAAGTAGTGTCTAATTTTTGAATAGTTAAATGACGTCTATCAATGAACAACAACTCGATGAAAGAGGAGATTTGTATTTTAAAAATTTAGAGGTTATTGAAAAATTGACACAACTGAAAATCAATAGTCATGTTTATAACTTGGAAATTATATGCATTTCTGTTCATTGTGCAAATGTTTCTTCTTTTTGAAAATATCCACACGTTTTATTGTTTTTTTTTTATTATGCCTTTTTTAATGTTTTTTTTTTGTTTGATACTTTTTTTTACACTTCTTGCTTATACTTCTCGCTTATGCGTTATTGTTATTTGTATCTTTGTTTATATTCCCGTTTATGTCTTTATTGATGCTGTTGTTTTTTTTTTAATCCTTTTGTTTTTATTTATATTTCTTTTTATGTTTTTGACTCTTCTCGATTATACATTTTTATCTCAATTGTTCAATTTTATAATTTATTGTTTATACTTTTTATATTTAGCTGCTCCAAAATTCTTTCACACATTTCATTATCAAAAGAAACAAAAAATTACATTTTTCAAAATTGGGGGGTTATTTTAGAATTGGAAATTGACTGGAAAGAAAAATAATATGCCACAAATCTTAAAAATCAAAAAAATACATAAAAATATAGGAAGTCGATATATCGACCTCTGTGACTAAAAGGGTTAATTATCTGATTATTATTCCACATCATAATGGAAAATACTTAATACTAAGTTTTTTGCTTGTTAACATTCTCGTTTACATAATTTTACCCAAGCTCAAAAAATAAGTTGAAAACTGATAATTTTTTAATTGTTTTTTCTTTTTTTCTTTTTGTTTTTCATTGGTTTACTTTACCTTGTTTTATAGATACGGAATTTGATAAAGAATATTAAATTTTCTGAGAGGACGACAGGTCTAATCCTCTGTTAATTGGATTTCTGGGTTTGCTAAACAATTTCCAATTTCAAGGCAAACCTGGAGAGGATTTCCTCGTTTTAATGCAAAATCAAATTTGGGATTTGGCTCGGATTCATATCTAGAATATATTTGAATAAAAATAAATATAGAAATATATCCGAAATAAGTATTGAAAAATATTGAGAAGAAAGGTGGAAATATATTGAGAATAAAAATAATATAATATCCGGAATAGATACATGTGTGTCTAGAAAACATGAGTTAAAGATGACTATCATTAGCAATGTTTTGACTGGTTCTAGATAAGAATTTTAGGAAGTTAATTATCGCTGAATCACCCAAACATTAGTATCAAAAGAAAAGATAAATTTACTATAATTAAAGCACAACGGATCATCAACTACTGCTTTTTGCACTATAAAATAATTAGTTATCAATAAAAAGAAAAAACATTTAAAAAGTCCATATAATTAACATTTTTTCGATTTACTTAAAAATTATTTCTGTTACTGTAATCTGCAATATAAATAACTTTGATGACAAAATATCAGGGTAAAAATAAAGTATAACGACTTTTTATCACAAAAAGTGTCTTTTACCTTATTCCAGACATATCAAGAGTAGTAACTTTCATATAACGGGTCTAAACACGTACACGCTGATAAAACGTAATTGCTTGAATTTTGTTAATTATAACTCAAAATTAATTTTATGTTTGAATTGGAAAAAAATGAACAAAGTTCTTAACAAGTTGAATGATTAATTTAAATGTATTTTAAAATAATTATTATTTTAAAATACATTTAAATTAATTGTTTACACTTTTGATGATTAGTAAATTACAACAAAGAAATTAATTTTTAACATTCAATGGTTCTATAATTATATATTTTTAAAAGCCAGTTTTAGACCAATAGTTACCAACAAAAAATTTAAAAACTCTGTAATTAACGATAAAATGATTATTAAGTATGAAATAATTAATTTCATTAAAATCCTTTAGCAAGATTTGTTTCTTGGAATTATTGATTATTATATATGCGGTACTTAATAAATTTCTTAAAAATTCACTAACAAGACAAAAAATTCTTGAAAATGCGATACTTCGAAAAATTGTTCGTTACACACTCATAAAAATAATCATGTCATGTTAGAACACATTTTTCGAATTCTTTCTCAGTCACAATTCGAATCACGTGAATTTAATATTCTTTCATTCGTATATAATAAATTTATGCACATATTATTAATTTTTTAGTTCCATACAAGGATTGAATTCCTTTCTTACATTTCTTCTGAATTTGCCTGTTTTTGTATAAGTAATCAATTTTCCCTGTGTCAAGAAAAAAAAATGTCAAATCAACTCTCGGCTCTCAAATTGTGCTTATTAATATTATCAGTTAATTTTATCCTTGCTTTAATGCTTCAATTATCTTGTCGTTTTACACTTTTTCATACTTTGTTTGCATGATTACTTTCTGCACATAATAAAGAATTATTTTTTTACTTCAATTATAATTGCTTAAGTAAAGTAATTAAAAATTCGATTTATAATTATTTAATAATTTATAATTATTTATTTTTTACCAATTTCTTTTCATTTTATTTACATTAATATTTTATTTTATTTTATTTAAATTAGTCATTAATTTTACTTTTGTTAAAAATAACATGAATTTGTAAGTTTTTGTCAAATTTTGCACGTTGACTTGCGTAGCTCAGTGTCAGCGTAGTCAACCGGAAATTGATTAGTTCTGGGTTTCGATCCCCAGCGGAGTTAAGACAAAAATTCCATTAAACTTTTCAAGTTTTGAGTAAAAAGTTAATTTAAAAATATGTTGAATAATATTATTTCAGGATTTTTTTAACATACCGTGTACTTAAAATTCTAAATAATAAATTCTTATTGAATTAAACAAATTTAAAAATACTTTTTTTAGATGCAACTAATTAAGTAACTTGAGTGTTCTATGTATAAATCCAAACAGAAAAGAAACATCGAACCAAATTAAATAAACTCTTATTTACGTACATATTAAGTTACAAAATAAAGTGATATTTTGTCTACTTCCCCCCCCCCTCTCTCTTACCCTAAAACCATCACGCAATATATTAATTTTTTTTACTGTATTTTTATTTGATTTAATTTTACTTTGCATATTTACTTTAATTTTCTTACCTTTATTGTTTATTTACATTTTTATTCCTAAAATTAATATTGGATTCTATGTGGGAACCCATTAAGTGTACCACATTCCATGTTGGATTCCATATAGAAATCCTTTTGGAATTTGTTGTTTAAAAACATTTTTTTTAACATAAAGGTTTTTTAAAAATTATAAATTTTATACTCTTAGGATATTTTTGTTCGCAGTAAAGTAAACAATTTTATTTTAATTTTTTTCTGTGGAGGAGGGGGTGGTTTGTTTTAATACTTGAATATTTTCTATAATTTCCAGATTCCCTTCATTTTAGTCAAATTATTTAATATTATTTTATACAATTTTGATTTTTGTTTTGTTTGTTTTTTCTTTCTTTGTTTTTCTCGTTTCTCTAAAATGTTTCTAAATCTCAAAAGTCTTTTATTTTTATCCAATTATGAGTTTTAACAGTTTACTTTGTTTTAAATTAAATTTGCCACATTTTGTCTAAATAAGATTACATTAAAGGTTAGCTTTTCTTTTTAAAAAAGTAAAATGAGTAAAATAATGCCTTGAAACATAACCTCTTCTCAAGTATGTATCCAATTTTTCCCTAAATATTATCTTGTTTTTTAAACGTTTTTTTTTATATTTCTTCATTTTTCGATCATTTTTAAAATTCTTACGCAGTTTTAATTATTTCTTTTTTTCTTTTTTGACATAATCATTTTTCCGTAACATTAGAACATGATTTTTCAATTTTTATTTCATGAGGGTAAAAGAAAAAATGTCTTCCTTAATTTTCTGATTTCTTTTAGATTCGCTTATTATTATTTTTTTGGTAAATTTATTCAACTTTTTTACACCTTTTGATATTTTTTCGCAAACTTATACTTTTATAAAATTTTCAAATTTTCTTGATTTTTACTGAAATTGTTGTTAGGATTGTTTTTAAAAATTTTCAAATGTTATGAAAATTTTTTTGTTCAGTTTTCCTAAAGATTTTATTTTTAAGGATTTTTTTATTTCATTCATAGACTTTTTATTCATCTTTTAAAGTTTTTAAAATTTTATTTTTACTACTTCTTATTTTATAGTAGATTTTGACCAAATTTGTTAAAAAAGAAAATAATTGAAACAAAAATGTCAAATTTGGTCAAAGTTACTACAAAATAAAAACTAGTAAAAATAAAATTACTATAAAATATTTTCTCCATTTGTCAAATATATTTTTATTATTTTCTATTTCAGAGCTGAGTTTTTGTTGTTTTTCTCAAACGTTTCAGCCTACCTTCGATTTTCTTCCTTTTTATTCCATTTTTTGTTCTTTCATAATTTTGAAATCATTTTTTGAACTTTCAATTAATTTGTAAAGTTTATCATCATTTTTCTATTTCTTTAGAAATGTTTTTCCTACTTTGAAATTTTGTTAAGTTATTATTTTCTAATTTCTAAATTTAAAAAAAAATGTATTCGATATTTTTAACTACATTTTTTCATAATTTCCTAATTTTTCTAATTTTTGGGAAGACATTTCTTCTTTTACTTTATTTTCTGCAAATTTAATCTTGTGGTACATTTTTATTTCTCTCCTCATTCTATTTTTTCGAATTTTTCTCTCCTTCAAACTGTTTAATTTTTTTCTTTTAAATTCTCATTTTCCAAGTTTTTAGAAAATACATTAATTATTTTTTCTTTAATTCTTAAAGTAATTACTTAATTTTTCCAATTTTTCAAGATTTTTCTCTTTTGAAAATTTTTAGCGTTTTTTCAATGATTTCCTAAATTTACTTTTTTAATTCCAAAAAGAATATATCCTTATAAATATTTTAATTTTTTAAAAAGATTTCCCACTTTGTTATATATTTTTTATCATTTTTTTACAAATTTGTATGTAGCTTTTATAAAAATTCTTCTTTTTTTTTAAAGAATATCCTGATCTTTTTTATTTTAAAAATTGTTCTCATTTTTCTTATGTAGACTGTTTTCTTATCTTTTTACATTTTCATATTCTGCTTTTACAATTTCTTATTTCTTACTATAGCTTTTCCTCAATTTTTTTTATTTTTCCGTTCATAAGGTTTTGAATATCATTTTGTAATTTTCTCGTTTATTGAAAATTTGTTTGATTTTTATTTAATGTCTTTTTCATTTTTCATTATTTTTTATAAAACACAGTTTTTTTTATTCCTTGAGATTTTTTGAATTAAATTTTATTTAAATTAGATTTTTTTCATTTTTTTTACTGATGTTTTTTAAAAAAGTTATTTGTTATTATCATATTTTCTTTGTTTAAATTAACAATTTCAATGTAGACAATGAATACGTACATTTTTACTATTATATCGGAACTTTACAATTACATTTTCATTTAAATTAATTACATAGTGCAAACATGACTTCCACTCTGTTTTGAATGAGTTCTCATTTTCTCAATGTTAATCGCTCTCAGCGAGTTTTACATTCACCTTTTGCATATTTCGCAATTGTCAGACCACCAACAGAAGCAAATGCTGCTTGTGTGCTGCCTTTTAAACCTAAGAATCAAGTTACGATTTATTTTTCTTTATCTAGTTTAAAATAAAGTTTTCTATACTATAAAATAAAGAGTTTTTCGTCAACAACACAAAGAAGCATTTGATTATTTTTCATTTTATAATCTGTATTTTTGTTATAATTGGAAATTTTCAAAATCACATTAATCTGTTCGTTTATCAAATAAACTCGAAAACTGTGTTTTCAGTTTACTTAAGAAATAGTTTTAAAAGTTAACAGTTTACAAGTTTAAGTAATTTATGAATTTATTTTATTAATGTTTAATCAGTCTTGGGTTTAAAAATAACTTTCTCCTACTTTCATATTTGTGCTCTAGATTATTCATCTTTTTCACTTTATTTCCCAAGGACAATCATTTTTCAGAAGCTTTAAATTCTTCTCATTATATGTTGCCGATTTTTTTTCTAGTCAAATTTTTGTGTTCAATAATTGACCCAGAATTGCGGAATTTTTAAAACATTAGAAATTTTCGCCTGGAAGTAAAATGAATCATTCTGAAAAAATTCGCTTTCAGAGCAAATCAGATAAATCATTTCATTATCTGTTTGTTGTCTAAGTCAACGATCTAGAAAATGGTGCCAATTGTCCTTGAACTTTAAACTTACAATCAGAACTTAATAGTCATGATCAATAAAAAGCTTTTGTAAGGTGATCAAATTTTGTTTACTCATTCACATTTTTAATTTATTCTGCAATTAAAAATTTATCTTTTTGTTTATGAAAAGTCGGGAAATTCCTCTGAAAAGATATTAACGTCCCAAAGGTATGAAAATTAGATTCACATTTTTAAAGAAATGGACCTAAGAAGCAAACAATTTTAGGTTATGTTTGAGATTTTTGGAAATGTAAATACCCAAAGAGGATGATGTTTTAAACTTCATTATTCGTCCAAAATTTGCAATAAAAAATTATTTTAATTTTACATAAATAGAAACGAGGTTTAAATCAAGGCAAAACTATCACTGAACATAACCTAACATTTTTAGCTTCTTAGGATCCTTTCTTCGTAACGCGTCTTAAATATTTTTCTTAAAATTCTAATTTATAATATACAGTTTTTTATTTTAATAAAATTCATTAAAAGAAAGGAAAATATTTGTCATTAAATAAAATATTCTGAGAAGAAACGAATTTCATGTAACAAATTGAATTACACTGTAGAGCATTGAATAATTATTTTATGATAAAATCTCAAGTAAATATATAATGAAGCGATAAATTAATGAAGAAACTGATAGTATTCACTGCAACACAAAGATCAATGTTCCCTGAAGTCATCAGACAATAAACTTTTTAAGACTTCTGTAGTGCAGAAACATGCAATTTCTCTCAATGATCTTTCAATGGAACATCTGTAAGTTAATTGGTATTCTTTGCAGTTTAGCAGAGTCATTCTCGTTATAACGACAGGAAAGAATCAAAAGAAAGATATACTAACTGATTTTTTGAAGCGGTGAAACTTACAAAATTTTAATATTAAATTAACGTCAAAACACTTACAAAATGAAGAATTAAAAATTGTTTCTAAACTATATTTATTTCAAAACAAAGAAATTTACATAACTCTATATAAATAAATATTTTTTTTAATAGCTATTAAGGGCATGTGATGAATTATGACGTCATTTGTAATAGCCAAAATTTGTCCGTAACTTTTTTCTTAAAATATTGAATATTTTGTCACGAAACTTGGTAAAATTATTTAAAATATCATTAGAAAATTCTCTCTGATTCGATGTTTGAATTTTGTCTCAAAATTAATTTTTATAAAATTTGCTATTTTTCGAAAAATTTCCAAAATTTATTTTGGATCAAAATTTAAACAAACTCGGATCAGAAAAACCTCCTTAATGATATTTTAAGTAATTCTGCCAAGTTTCGTGACAAAATTATCAATATTTTAAGAGAAAAGTTCTGGACAAATTTTGCCTGTACTAGTGAATCAATCACATGCTGCTAATTGAAAATAATTTAAAATCAATGTAACATGTAATCTTTAATAATTGAAATTGATAAATTTTATTGACTTAATTGATTTTAAAGCAATGAATTATAATTTTTTAATTTAAACAAAAATTCTGTCTCATAAATTAAAATCGATTGAAATCTATAAATAATATTTTGTTCTGGCAATGAGTTGTAACGACGTAGTTAAACGCCCCTCTAATTAACTACCATCTAAATTAATCCTCGACGCCATTTCTGGTGAGATCGCCTTACGGCAGTTATCGACTTAACATTAATGAACCTTCGTTTAAAATCGATGCTACATGTCCATACTGGTTTCAATTACAAATCCGTTAATGTTTCAATTAATTTACTTCACCTTATGATTGTTCCATTATACAGAAAATGGGTGTTGAATTTACATTATACAAAATTGAATAACTGTTGAGGTATAAATTATACAACAAAATGTTTCAATATCCTTTTAAAAATTATATAATATTTACATACCTCTTTTTTCACTGCAAAATATCGTTTTTTTTTTAATTAGTAATATTTATGAAATAAATAAAGATTCGAGTTCGAATCCCGGCGGAGCTAAGTGTCCAATATTTTTTCACAGATTCCAAATTTTATTTATTTATTTATTTAGTGTACAGTATACGGGTAAAAATCCCATTAAAGTTAATAATAAGAAAATATTGACATAAAATATAATCAAAATATAAACAAAATATAACGAGCGAGAAAATCAAAAATATAAAAATTAACATAAAAATTAACACGATATAACGCAGCATCATTTTTATTTGAACTTGTATGAAATTTTAAATATTTATGAAATAGTTTTCAAATTTTATTTTATAAAGTAAATTAGTCTTTTTAAAGATTATAGGAATTTCAAAAAATATCGTCGCTCAAAATTTTCAAAAATAAAGTTTATAGTAAATACTAAATTATCCTATTTATTGAGCTTTATTTTAAAAATATAAACACAATTTTTATAGTAAATACTAAGTAGCACAATTTTTTTATTTTTCAATTATTATGAGTAAGATTTTTATTTAAATACTTTTTCAGTGTAATAATTCAAAATGACGGATTCAATTTGAAAGTCGAAAATTTAAAACTTTTTCTAATTTACATAAAACCTTGAAATTGGGTCCACGATTGACATTCTTTATTTTTAAATTATTCTTTTTTTATTTCCAAATTGTTTTTCTTTAAGAAGGCTTAGGGTTGGAAAGTTTCATGAAACTTTCCTAATTGAAATGTTTCATGAAAGTTTCAATGCTTCATGAAACATTTCAAAGTTTCAATGCTTCATGAAACATTTCAAAGTTTCAATATGGCGCAAATACATGGGCAAACTAACCTTACCTTACTTGACAAATAAATTTGAAGGCGCGACATTTAAATTCTATCCCCTCCACTCAAAGTTTCATGAAACTTTGAAACTTTCGTCCATGAAACATTGAAAGTTTCAATGAAAGTTTCAATGTTTCAATGAAACGATTCACAGCTTACAACCCTAAGAAGGCTCTCTCTATTTACATAACCTCAAATTAGAACATGGTTTTTCACCCCATATAAAAATATTATTCAAATTATTTTCACCAAATTCTAAAAGATTCAGTTGTACATTTTCCAGAAAAAATTAGGAGAAAATTTGTTGTTAAATAATAATTATTTAACATTTTATGTTTTTTTTTTAAATTTAGTAAACTGCAATTTTCATCCAATTCTGACAAATAATATAACTAATTTTTTTTGTTAATACATCCTCTACAATTATTGTATTTGTTAGATTTTGTTAAATAATATTCTGTTGAAAAATATGTAAAGGACAAATTTTATTTGTTTAATAACTTTTAAACAAAATTTGTATTATTTAACAAAACCTAACAAATAAAATGGTAGAGAATGTTTCATCGAGAAAAATTTAATCAGATACTAGTTGTCAAAATTGAATAAAAATGACATATTTCCACTAGTTTTAAGAAAAAAAAACACAAAATGTTAAAGAATTATTATTTGACAACAAATTTGAGATAAGCCTAATTTTTTCTGAAAAATGTACAACTGGATTTTTCAAAGTTTGATGAAATTGATTTTAATAATAATTTTATTTGATATGGGAATATCCATTTTTTAGTTTGAGGTCATGTCGATGGAGAAAACCTCCTTAATTTCTAGTTATTTATCTTCATGTCTAGTTATTTAATTACTTTCTAGTGATTTGATTAAGTTAAAAATGTGTTACTTTATTTCTAGTTATTTATATATTTTCTAGTGATATCTTCATTTTATAGTTTTTTTTAAAAAAAAATTATAGTAATTTTCCACCAAATTCGATTTATTTTTAAACTTTTTAGATATTTGTTAAATTTATAGTACTCTTTCTGAATTTCCTAATTATTTCTAGTTCATTCTTTCATTTTATAAAAATCTTTTCTATGTTTTAGTTTTTAGTTATTTATAAACTTTCTAGTAATTTATAATTTAATTAATTAATTTTTCTTTATATTATATTTAATTTTCAATAAATTATGAAAATTTTTTATCAAATTGAGGTTGTTTTTTGAATTTTCCAAAAATTTGGAAAATTTCTAGTACTTTTACCAAATTTTCCAATTATTTCCAATTCTCTCTTTCACCTCATAGTAACGTTTTCCACTTTCTAGTTATTTTTCTCCAAATTTCAGTAATTTTTTCATTTGCTCTTCATAATTTCTTTTTAAAATATTTTTTTTTACTTTTAGATAATTTTTCCTCATTTTTTTGTTATCTTTCTTTACTATCTAAGATATTTTTCACTTACTAATTATTGTATCACCTTCCTGCTTTTATTCTTCAAAATAATAATTTTTTTTTTAAATTCCACTTTTATTTCTTAATTGCCAGTGTCCTATTTTTATCTCTGAATATTTTTTACTTCCTCTTTTTATACCACAAACTCTATGCTTATTCTTTTTTTTTCTAATAATTATTTTCTTCATTTTTTTTCTAGTTACTTTCGAAATTTTTAGTTATTTTTTTAACAATTTCTATTTCATTTTTTAACTTTTTAGTTATTTCTTTTATTTCTGAAAATTTTTGCTGATATCTAGTAATTTTCCATTAATTTCCCTCCCACCGAAATGGAAAAAAGCTATTTAAAAAAAGGTCATTTGTTTTACAATTTTTTTTCGAAATCTACCCTAAAATTTCAAAAATCCGACAAACAATTTAATCTCCCCTCCCTCCAAAGAAATCTACAAATTTATCTACAGATTTATAACATCTTTCTTCATTTTTCCTTTAAAATTTAGTTTTTTTTTTACATTTTACTAATATTTCTTACCTGTCAGTGTGCTTTTTTAATAACTAGATAAGTTTTACTTCTTAGTTGTTTTATTACTAATTTTAGTTATTTTTCATAAATTTATGGTTATTTTCTTCATATTTTCTAGTTGCTTACGATTGTTACTTTTTTAGCATCTTTCTAAATATGAATTAGTTAAAAATAACTAATTTTTAGTAAAATCGTGGCTGATTTTTTATATCATCGATTAGTGAAAAATAACTAATTATTAGTAAACTGTGATTAATTATTATTAAAAAAAAAGTTACTAAAAAATTGTAAAGTTTTGAATTATTGAATTAGTAAAAGTGATTTTTCTTATATGAAATTTTTTTCTTTCATTTTCTAGCTATTTCTTTCACTTTTTTCTTATTTTCTTTCTTTCTAGTAAGTGTTCTGTAACTCCTAGTTATTTTTTTATTTTTTAGATTTCTTATTTATTTCCTAGTAATTTTTTATTAATATCATGTTATTTTTTTTAATATCTAGCTTTTTAAAGTTTTTTTTTACATTCCTAGATGGTTTTTAAAAATTCTAGTTACTTTTATCTCTGTAGTTAGTTATTCACTTTTTAGTTACTTTCTAATTGTGTAGTAATTTTTTCACTTTTCGGATATAATTTTAATTTTATATCTGCTTTTTCAATTACTAATAACATTGACCAAATTTTTCGTTGCATTTCTTTAATTTTTAATTTTATTATTATTTTTAATTTCTAGTCATTTTTCTCCGTTTTACAGTTTTTTTCTTATAATTTCTAATTATTCTTTCACACTTCATAATTAAATTCTTTCCCTTAACTAGCCATTTTTATTTAACTTCTAGTTATTATTTTTCTCTAGTAATTTTTTTATATTTAGGTTTTTTTTTCTTTTTTTGTTTTAGTTGTCGCTTCTTAATTTAATAATGCTTACATTATGTTTCTGTTACGTTGATTTCCTAAATTTAAAATTTTAAATATTCATAAAATCAAAAATCACAAGTTTTATATAAATTCTTAAACCCTATTATTTTAAGTCGCCATTTTGAATTTCGAAGTTCTAATATCAGACTTTTGCGATTACCGAAAGCCTCATAAATAATAATTAACTCCATAAAGTATTATAATACGGAAAAATGTAAAGAATATCAAAACATAATTTGTTTTTGTAAAAAGATTAATAAAAGCTCTCAATTCATATAATCCACGATAATAGGAACAAAACAAAATTCGAGTAATTGAAAATTAACTGAAATTGAAAAAATATTGCATTGTAAAATTAAAACAGTTTTCAAATTAAAATCCAGTAATTGAAAACGTGCAAAACTGTAAATTCGCGATTAAAATTAACAAGTGGTAAAATATTCTCATTTTAGATTTGAGACACAAAAGTGGTCTTGGGAATCTCACCGGGAGTAATTTCATACTAAACAATGAATTAATTAGGCATAGAGAGAGAGTCGCGGGCAAAATCATAATGCAGTACGAGTGGTAATAATAATTATTAATGTCATACCCAATGTAATTAAGCTATTTCGACCAACTGAACTAACTCAATTATTAAATAATTTTCTCAATTTTATAAAGGCAATTTATTTAGAAAACTACTGGTTTAAAAAAATTGCTTTTTGTTTGATGCAGAATAATGCGCTTTAAAAAAATGTTGTTTCACTCTGAAAAAAACTGTTTTAGAACAAGCAATTATTATATTTAAATATTTCGAAATTAAAATGACATTAGAAGGGCCTTACAAGGTTTTGTTCATGAAAGGTTTCAGTTAAATATATGACTAACTTGACTCGACAATGGAAACGGTAACGGTCAAGGTCATAAAATATAACTATTCTTTGAAAATATACATAAAGCGCCCTTTAATGCGTGTAATGTTTCAAACAGTCAAATAATACTCGATCACTATATTCTATAGAAATCTCAATAAAAGGAATAGCCTTGAATAAAATGTCTCTTACTCAATAAAACTGTTTGAAATTTCACCAAATGAAAGTCAGTGTTACTTAAATAGTTATAAAATTTTTATACATTAACCATAAATAAATCTGCATTGTAGTAAAAAGTCACTGATTTCAATAGGTTGTCTGCTTTTTCTCCAAAACTCATTTGTCAAAATATCCATTTGACCGAATTTTATTTAACCGAAAGGCTATTTATAAAAAAAAACTAATTTGCGGGAAATTTCAATTATCAGAAATCTCATTAATTCAAAAGAGCGTTTTTCAGAAATCTCATTTATTCAAAAGTGCATTTATCAGAAATCTGATTGGTCAGAAATCGCATTTATCAAAAAATGCATTTATGCATAATTTGGATACGTGGGATTTTTAGATCATTGAAATTTCTGACAAACTAGAGTTCTGATCAATACAATTTCGTATAGATTAGATTTCTAACAACTGGTTTTTCTGGTAAATAAGGTTTCTGATAAACGCAAATTTTGACAAATTATTTTTTTGTTAAATGAGATTTCTGATTATTGAAAATTCTGACAATTTAAATTTCTGATAAATGCACTTTTGGATAAATGAGATTGCTGATAATTGAAATTTCTGTCAAATTAGATTTTGGATTTTTTGGTTAAATAAAATTCGGTCAAATGGATATTCTGACAATTAAGGTTTAGAGAAAATCCAGGCGACCCATTTTAATTAGTGAACATTCCTACTAATTATTAGTAATTAAGATATTTGAAATTTAAGCGAAAAAAAATAAAATTTATTTTTTAAACACTTTAATGATTACGATTAAAAATTCCTTATGTGTGATTGCAGATTTTAATACAAAAAATAAATTTACCAAATTTAATTGAAATCCGTTATATCGTTTTCGAGTTATCGTGCTCACAAAAAAGCGTGACACCCACACACACGTAAACACAAATACACACAAAAATCGATTCTATCAAAAAAAATTTTAAATTCTATTTAAAACGTTTACTTTCATAGAAAGTATTTTTTCAAATATTATCAAATTTTATTCAGTTACAAAAATTAAATGTATAAATAATTCGTCAATGTTCAATCTCTTTTTAATGTGAAAAAAATTATAATATAAAAGAATGAAAAAGATTGAGCTATAAAAATTTTCAGTTTCCTTATATCAGGAAAAACAATATATTTTTTTATAACATTGAAATTTAAATATTCAAATGAATATTAATATTTCAAATGTGTTTTTCCATCAAACTAATTTCCTTTCAAAAGTTTTCTGATAGTATTTTTTATATTGCGCTTTTTTCTAGCCGGAAATGATTTTAAGTCTTTGTCTAAAAAGTTATTTACAAAGTACAATTTTGCTGTGAGATAATAAATTTTTATGATTTATTTTTAGATAACGGTTTGCAGAAAGATAATTTGCATTTGCTAGTATAAAGTTGTATCAGTATGTATGTTTTTTTTTAAACAGAAAATAATATTTTTTATGAAATCAATGTTACCACAGGTCAGGGAAAACTTGGAAATCTCGAAAAATTCTAATGAAATTTCCAGGTCAAGGAAAGTCAGTAAGAAGTCAAGGTTTTCCCAAGAAAAGTACTCGCGGAACTTCTGCGTATCAAAATTTTAATGAAACGGAAAATTAAATCTGAATAAAAATTGGAAGATGAGGTTATGACTGAACGCACTCTCTAAATTTAAACACAGGCACTTTTGACTAATTTATTAGTGACTATTCGTTCATTAATAAAAAATAATAAGCATTTGACTATAAATTAAAATTTTTTTTATCAATTTTCTTATTTGATGTCTAATAATTTTTTCCTTTCTATTTATTCTTTTCGAGTTCTTTTTCTTTGATTTTTGGCTACATTTCGTAAAGTTTTATTTATTTTTAATTTTTACTAATTTTTAGTAAAATTACTTGATTAATAGTTTGTCAATTTTTCATTCAAGTTTTTGAAATGGGTGACTAAAAATTAGAACAAAATTTTACAAATTTGAATTAATAATCGAATTTTCACTAATTTTGGTTTAGAGGATGTTTTATAATTATTTAGTGACTATCTAGTAAACTTTCCTTTTTTCATTTTAATTTGTAATTTTTTTTTTATAACTTTATAGAAATTTTTTTATTTTTAGTTATTTTATTAAGTTTTTAAATATTTATTTTTTCTTTATAGTAATATTTCTTCACTTTCTAGCTGTTTCTTAATGTTTTACTTCAATCTGTCCAAAAGTTACTTTACATCTAGTTTTTATATTTTATTCCAAATATTAGTTACTTTTTCGTAGTCTGATCATATTTCATACTTTCTAATAAATATCTCTTTTTTTTTAATATCAAGATATTTAAAACAAAAATAAAAGTATATTTTATTAATAATTTAATCTATAATATAATAGGTATATAATTTTTTATCTCATCTTCCATACTTCCTTCATTACTTTCTAGTTATTTATCTTTAGTTCTAGTTATTTAGTCACAATTACCAATGATTTTTCATAATTTTCTTAGTAACTCATTTAAATTTCTAGTGTTTTAATCAATTTTTTTTTTTTTTTCATTTTCTAGTTACTTTGTAATTTTCGAGTAACTTTTTTCTGTTTAGTTATTATTCTTATTTCATAGTTACTTTCTGATTGAAAAGTAATTTTTAATAAATTTTTAGTAACATTTCTTTAACTTCTAACAATTTTCCACCTTTGTTGTTATTATTCCTTATTTAGTAATTCTTTCTCAATTTTCTTGTAATTTCTTAAACATTCTATTAATTTATTTCATTTTTAATTATTTTTGTGATTCACAAATTATTTTTCTACTTTATAGTATTTTTTTTAAGTTTCTAGATGTTGTTATATTGAACTTCCAGTAATTTTTTTTTATTTATTTATTTTAATTAAATTTCATAATATTTACTTATTTTTTAAAAATATTTTTATATATTTTTTGTTCTTTCTTTGTAAGAGTTTTTAACGTACTACATATATAAATTCCAACATTTTCTCGCTTGTTAATAGTTTTCGCTTTATTTCTAGTTATTTATATACATATACCTAAATTCCTAGTTATTTTTTTACTTTCTAGTGGTTTTTATTTATTTTTTAATAATTTATAGTTTTTTAAATTAATTTACTGTTAATTTTCTACTTAATAGTGATTTAAAATCTTTTTCTCTATTTATAAAAGTTCTTCTTTTATTTCTAGATATTTATTTATATATCTAGTTTTCTTCAATTTCTAGTTATGTTTTAACTGTTTAGTATTTTTTCATTTTTTTATTGTTTAGTTTATTCTAGTAATTTTTCACTGCTTTGTAATTAGTTATTATTGTCGTCTTATAGTTATTTTTTATTTAGTAGTCATTTTTAAACATTTTCTCATTATTGTCCCCATTTTTTCTTTTACTTTAGTTATTTATCTACATTCATAGTTATTTGTTTACTTACTTGTTCTTTTTATTAATTTTTTTAAATTTTCTAGTTTTTTAAACAATTTATAGTTATTTTCTTCAATAGCTAGTTATTTTGTAACTGTCTATCAATTTTTCATTTTTCTTTGTTATTTATTTTGTAATTTGTCACGGCTTTGTAATTAGTTATTATTTTCATTTTCTAGTTATTTTTTGATTTACTAGTCATTTTTAAACATTTTTTCTTTTAGCATTTTCTAATTTTTTAATCAATTTATAGTTATTTTATTCACTTTCTAGTTATTTTGTAACTATCTAGAAATATTTTCAATAATTAGTTATTATTTTTATCTTTCATTTATTTTCTCCACTTTCTAGTTATTTTGTAACTATCTAGTATTGTTTCCACTGTTTAGTTATTATTTTCATCTTATACTTTATTTTTTGACTTAGTTATTTTTGAACATTTTCTCCTTCTATACAAGTCTTTTTCTTTATTACTAGTTATTTATTAATATTCCTAGTTATTTTTTTTCTTCTTAGTGTATAATTCTAAAAAAAATTGTTGATTCTTTTTCCTTCTTTTGTTTCTATTTTTTAGTGAAACTTTCACTTTCTAATAATTTTTCTCTTTTTGTGTCATCTTTTTTTAATAATATCCAAAACATTTTTTGCTTTACAGTTTTTTTTTTTCAAAATTTACTGTTTAATCTCCATCAAGTCATAGTTATTTTCTTCATTTCCTAGTTATTTTTTCCCCATTTTTCTAGTTACGTTTATTTTATTACAAGTGTTTATTTACTTCTCAAAATTGTTTAATTTCTATCCCTTTTTCTTAAATTTCTATTTTATTTTCCCAATTTTAAGTTATTTTTTTATTTTACAGTTATTTTTTCAAAACTACTATTTAATCTTTATCAATTTTAAGTGATTTTTTCTCATTTTTCTAATTTGTTTTATTATATTTCACTTTACTATTTTCTTCTCAAACTTGTCATTTATTTCAAAAAAATTTTAATTTCCATTCCTTTTTCTTAAATTTCGAATTTTTTTTCCAGTCTTTTTTCGAAACTACTATTTAATCTTTATCAATTTTAAGTGATTTTTTCTCATTTTTCTAATTTGTTTTATTATATTTCAATTTACTATTTTCTTCTTAAATTTGTCATTATTTCAAAAAAAATTTAATTTCCATTCCTTTTTCTTAAATTTCGAATTTTTTTCCAGTGTCAAGTTATTTTTTCTCTTTCAAGTAATGATTAGTAGAAACATAACTATTTAAATTAGTGACAGGGTCTTTGCTTTCAAATTAGTAATTTTGAACTAATTCAAATTTAGAGAGTAAAAGTTACATTGTTCATTTATAAATATAAAGGAAAAATATAATTTTATATAGAAAAAAAAGAAAATTACCATTACTGCCTTACTAATTAAATTAGTCATTTTGATAAATGACTGCTATTTCAATTAGTTAAAATGGAAAAAATTACCAATTCATTTAGTCAATTACCGCACTACTAATTAAATGGGTGAAAATTCTATTATTTCAAATTTCGAGAGTAAATTACATCAGCTTGTGCCTATCATGAGTAGAAAACTACTAAAGCATTGAGTGAGATCAAATTATCATTGTTCTACAACCAGTCGTATTTGCCTAGCAAATATACCCCAAAAACTCAAAATTTGAAAACTTACATTCTAAATTTACTTTACATCTAAAACTCAATTTCAGCAAAACTTTTTTGCTTTTGTCGTTTTTCTGCAACAATTTCCCATAGAATGGGTCCAATTTTGTATTGAAACTGAAATTTTAACTTCCACTTTTGACCAGGTGGACTTTACCTTTCACTGACTGATTGCGAAGGTTCGCCTTGGCAAGGCCAGTAACCTGTCTCAGTGAAGATCGAGGAAGTTGTATCCACACGGGAGTCACATTCCATGAAAGTCATGCAGAGCCTTTTAATCCGAGAAAATTTCTAAACCCGGAAAAAGTTCATTTACCCATCATGAAAGTTGACTAGGAAAAATTATCTATCAAGCGTGGGTACTTGCTGAGTGTTGAAATGTTCCATTTTAGCATTTCAATGGCGCAGAAATTACGTAGCATATGCTACTGTTATAGCTAATTTGCTTTCTATCTTCGTTCCACGATAAATTCAAAATATGCTGAGTTATCATATAGCAGCGGTTCATTGTAATTGGACCAATCCACAACACAATATCCAATTTGAGAAAACTCCTAAAATACGGAATTTCCAATCAGAAAGGTAATCAGACTCTGAATCAATTCCCCTTCAATTAAAGTATATATAAAATTCATATAATTGTATTCGTTTCTTTATGTCTGTGGTTTACAAAATTCAAAGAATGGAAATGAAATAAATGAAACTATTAGGATTCTTTACCCGCAGACATTGATGCCCAATTAGCAAAAATTGTCAACAATTATCAGGGAAATGGGGTCAAGTTATATTTGTGTACATTTCTACGCCTAAGGAATGATAATATTGTTTGAAGCTTTTTTTTTTTAAAGGAGAACAGAGGCTATAATTATCTACGATATAAATAGGATGGTTATAAATTTAATCTAGTGGTATTTAACGTCTTTATCTTCATCTTTAATTCTAATGGACATCGCTTGTTGACCTTTCCTACTAGCACATAATGATGTGAAAGTGATGAATATTTTCCTGCTTTTCGTGATAGGGTGCATTTTTTATGCATTTCTTCCTCAAGAATTCCGCAAATTTTGCATGTTTCTCGTGATAGGGTGCTTTAAATTTTTCATGCAATTTTTTTTTTTCTACGAATTTCATCGGGATTTTTCCCGCTTCCATCATAAAGTTTATGCAATGTTTTGTTTGGTGTAAGATTGTACTTTTCCGAGATTATATCTGACGAAACTTGATTCCAGCTGTATACAAGCTCTTTATTTTCTTTTCTTTTCTTTTAGGAACAATGTTAACGTCGAGGGTGCAACTCACAAGCAGGTAGTAGACCTGATAAAGTCCGGAGGCGACGTTTTGACCTTAACTGTGATCTCAGTAACACCACAGGAAGCAGAGAGATTGGAACCTTGCGAGGATATAAGGTACATGCTTCCTCTTTTAAAAATCCAGTTTAGTCTGCTTGCAATTTACTTCAGGAGATTTACCGTATTTGAATAAAAGAACGTTTCTTAATCACTATGAAAAAAACAATTTTATTTAGCTAATGCTGAGAGTAGCCAAGAAAAGAAACAATTTTCAAATGTTGTGTTTCTGTTTATTTTATTGATCTGAGATTAAATCAGAAAAAGTTAAAAATACTATTACTTTTCATAAAATTATATTTTTCAATGTCAGCACAAAATAAAAAAGTAGACTCTTTGATAAACGTAAGAAAATAATTCATTCATACTTCATACATATTGATGATAATTTTTATGAATTCTTCAAGGCAATCTTATCAGTAATATAACACTGACACTCTTTTTTAAAAGAACTTTTAAAAGCTAATTTTTACTTTTTTTCAAACAATATTTCACTCTTTTCATAATTGTTTTATAATCTTTCGTTATCATTGCGTTTTATTTTCTGCATTATCATTTTTCAATTTCTTGCAATTACTTTTGTAAATAAAATTTTATATTCTATGAAAAATATTTACTTTTTTTTTTACTTTATATATTTTACTTTTTCAAGATCTTTTTTAACTTTCGGATTCTAATAGTCATTGTAAAATTTACAGCAAAATAACATTAAGCACTTTGTCGGTGAAGCGTTCCAAATATGGCGCCGCGCGTGACTTTAACAGAAATGACACGCGCGACGCTATTTGTAACGTCTCGCCAGAGTGGTTGAATAAAATTGTTAATTTGATTGCAGAAATCATGAAATTCTTTATTTCCAGTTATGCCTCAGTGGATTACAGCGAGAAAAGATCTTTACCAATCAGTGTACCGGATTATCATGTTCGCGAAAGAAAACATGAACGGTACGTTGTTTTTAATGTTCACATGGCAGGACGTCATTTGTGCTCTCGACGCTACCGAGAATTTGCCGCACTCCATATGGCCTTGAAAAAGGAATTTATAGGCTTCAATTTCCCAAAACTACCCGGAAAATGGCCTTTTCAGTAAGTCACAATTTTATGATTAAAAAAAGAAAATAATAAGTAAATAAAAAAATCTGTAAATTTGTAATGATTTTCCAGGAATTCCCAGAAATTTCCAAGGGATTACCATGAGCTTCCTACAAATTTCCAGGAATTCTTAGGAATTTCCTAAAGATTTCCTAAAAGTTCCCAGAATTTTCAAGGGATTCCCAGGAATGCCCAGGGATTTCCCAGGAATTTTCCACGAGTTTCCAGCAATTTTCAAGAGTTCCCAGGATTTTCAAGGGCTTCTCAGGAATGCCCAGGAATTTCCCAAGAGTTTTCAGAAATTTCCAAAGCATTCCCGGGAGGTTCCTAAGAATTCCCAAGTAGGCTAAGGAATTTCAAAAGAAATTCCCAAGAGTTCCCAGGAATTTTCCAAAAGTTCTCATGTTTTTCAAGGTATTCCCAGGAATGATCAGGGATTTTCCACGAATTTCCCAGAAATTTTCAGGAGGGCCCAGGGATCTTTCAAGAGTTCCTAAGAATTTCTAAGGGGTTTCCAGGAATGCTCAAGGATTAACTAGAAATATCCCATAATGTGTCACGAATTTCCAAGGGGTTCCCAGGCATTTTCCAAGAGTACCCAGGAATTTCCAAAAGATTCCCAGGAGTTTCCAAAGAACTCCCAGGTATTCTCAGAGATTTCCCACGAATTTCCCGAGATTTCCAAGGAATTCCAAAGAATTTCCCACGAATTTCCCAAGATTTCCAAGGAATTCCAAAGAATTTCCCAAGAATTCTCAGAAATTCCCAAGGGATTTCCAGGAGATTCCTTAGAATTTCCAGGAATGCTCAGGGATTTCCCACGAATTTTCCAAGATTTCCAAGAAAGTTCTAAGGGATTCTGAGGAGATTCCCATGAATTCTCAGAAATGCCCAGGGATTTCCCACGAGTTTCCAGGAATTTTCAAGAGTTCCCAGGAATTTCTAAAGGATTCCCAGGAGTTTCCCAAGAATTTCCAGGAATGCTGAGGCATTTTCCAGAAATTTTTTATGGATTTCCAGGAGATTCCCTAAAATTCCCAGGAATTCTCAGGGATTTTCAACGAATTTTTCAAGATTTCCCTAGAATTTTCAAGGGTTCCTAGGGATTTCTAAGGGATTCTCAGGAGGTGAGCAAGAATTCTCATAAATGCTGAGGAATTTCCCAGAAATTATCCAAGATTTTCCTGGAATTTCCAAGGGATTTCCTGGCAATTCCCAAAGGATTCTCAGAAATTTCCAAAAGATTCCCAGGAGTTTCCCAAGAATTCCCAGGAAAGCCCAGGGATTTCATAGGAATATCCCGAAATTTCCCAGGAATTTCCAAGGGATTATTAGAAGTTCCCTAAGAATATCCCAAGACTCCCCAGGAATTTTCGGAATTTCCTAGGAATATCCCAAGATTCTCCAGGAATTTTCAAGGAATTCCCAGGAGTTTCCCTAGAATTTCCAGGAAAGTTCAGGGATATCCGAGAAATATCTCAAGATTTCTCAGAAATATCATGTGGATTCTTAGGAGTTTCTTCAGAATTTCCAGGAATGCTTTGGAATTTCCTAGAAATATCCTAAGATTTCCCGGGAATTTCCAAGGTATTTTCTGAAGTTTCGCAAAAATTCCTAGAAATACTCAAGATTTTTCTCGGAATATACCAAGATTTTCCAGGAATTTCCAAGGGATTCTCAAGAGTTTCCCTAGAATTCCTGGTAATGCTAATGGATTTCCTAGAAATTTCCCAAGATTTCAAAGGAATTTACAAGGAATTCCCAGGAAAGCTAAGTAATTTTCTAGGAATATTCCAAAATTTTCCAGGAATTTTTAAGGGATTTCCAGGGGTTTCCTTAGAATTCCTGAGAATGCTAATAGAATTCCTAGGAATTTCCCAAAATTTAAAGGAATTTCCAAGGGATTCCAATGAGTCACCCAGAAATTTCCCATGATTTCCGAGGAATTTCTTGGGGATTCCCATGAGTTGCCCAGAAATTCTCAGGGAGACCTCAGGAATTATCTCTAGGGAATCCCCAAACCGCTAAGCGGTGGTATTGGCTGGGAAGGACAGACGGACGGATGGACTCCAAAGTCTCATTATAATGGTTTCTGCCCTAGATGCCGAATCCCTAAAAATTAAATTCGAGAAACAATAACTTTCCTTTTAGATTAATTTTCTTAAACTAAATAATTTTTGTAAAGGAAAATAATATTTTATATCCTAAAAACATGTTGTGGGTTCAGTTCTGAAAATTGAAAGCACTTTTCTTAGAAACAATATCTGATCTTTTTTTGAAGGAATAATTGGATTTATAAGGGAATAGAAAGTTAATTAAAGCCTTTGTTACGGATGTTTTTACAGAGACGTTACTTTTTATCAACGCTACAAATTATAAATTATAATTAAAATTGCAAACGGTGTGTACAGTCTAAAAAAATTTTGAACAGATATACTGTATAAAACTTTCAAACAGATATAAATGTATAAAATTTTCAAACGCGTAACTAAATTTTAAAGTATAGATAAAATCGTATATAAAAAATATACAGGCGGACATGATATTTTTTAACTGATAAAACTATAAAAGTGTCAGACAGGTAAAATTTATATAAAACTTTCAAACAGTTAACAATAAACTAGTTTCCTCTTTTACTCAGAATCGATAACTTCGAATTCGAATTAACAGATTCAAATCTTTCTATTAATTCAAAATAAAGAAGATCAATCATTCGTGAGCTATCAAAACATTTATTTTGTTATCAAAGAGAAAATCTTCAATACTTTAATTATAGAATTCAATTACAAACTGAATCAAACTCAATTAAAATATTTGTTTGTTGGTTTAGCTTTATTCCAGGATCATTGACGATGACACAATAAATAATCCCTTTAATAAGATTTTTAATGATTAAAATTGTCGAAACGAAACGTAGCAGTGAATTTGTTGGTTTTATAAATTTCGAGAATGTTAATTAATTCTCAATTATGAATTTTCAATCAATCATATTACTATTTTAATTTTTAAATAAGTAAATAGAATTATTACATGAAAATTTCTACGAGTTTTCAAAATTCTAAAAAGTATAAATTTTTGCAGATTAAGCGAACAACAATTAGATGCAAGGAGACGTGGTTTGGAGCAGTATTTAGAAAAAGTTTGTGCAGTTAGGGTTATAGCTGAAAGTGATGCAATGCAGGAATTCCTAACGGACAGATTAGAAGAAGATGGTGATCAAGGACCTGCAGTTGATCTAAAAATCCTTCTTCCTGATCGAGAAGTTGTTACCGTCACGGTCGCTAAAGCTGCTCCTGTCAAAGATGTCTACGATGCTGTCTGTTGCAGAGTAGGATTAGATGCTGAGACTGCAAAATACTTTTATCTTTTCGAAATCGTCGAATATAATTTCGGTACTTGAATCATTACTCTTTTGTTCCCTTATTTTAATTAACAGTAGCTTAAAAAATTCAGAGAAAAAAATCTCCAATGATTAGCACAAGTTCAATTTTGCATAGCTGCTTCCATATAAATCGTATCACATGCCCCTAAATTAAAATATCTTGAAAATATTAAAATTCCTATGATTTTGCAGAAAGAAAATTGCAATCCCATGAGCATCCACACACATTGTATATTCAAAATTATTCAACTGCCAGTGCAACATGTCTATGCATTCGAAGATGGCTGTTTAATATTTCGAGACCTTTGAGTGAACAGGCGTTAACGTGGATATTTTGGCAAACTGTCGATGAAGTTAATAGAGGTCACATTTCTGCAGGCGAGAGGCTTTATCAACTCAAAGCTCTGCAAGATGCTTCTAGAAAACACGAGGTAAAGTACATGCAGGTATATTTTTAACAGTGATCGTACTATGCAGACTTTTGTAAAATCGTTATATTTTTTCAGTACCTGAAATTGGCTCGGGAATTAAGTGGTTATGGGGACATCGTTTTTCCACATTGCGCTTGTGACTCGAGAAAAGAAGGTCACGTGGTCGCAGCAGTTGGAACTGCATCCTTTAAATTGCACGCAGCAAAAGAAGACGGAACCTTAGAATCCCAGGTGGTCGAATTTCAATGGAACACCATCACTCGATGGGAAACTGACGAGGAAGGAATGGCCTTTTGCTTCCAGTACACGAGGTCGGATAATCGTCCTCCTCGTTGGCTGAAAGTCTTCACACCATATGTAAGAATAAATAATAATAGGAATTGTAATAGTGATTATATTAAAAATCGACGAGGCAGAAGGGGATCCAGAATTGGTACCTTTTCTCACGGCTTAGAAAAAGAGATTTGCTTCTAATTTTGGAGCACCATCCGTTTCGATTTGATAAAACTAATAATGGAAAATACTGGATCACCTAGGCATAGTAATTTGATATCCATTACAAAACCAAAGCCATTGGTAGCATTGCAAGATTTTTTGGATTAGGTTCTTAGATAACGTTCAAGGTGAATTTTCTGATAGCTTGTGGTTTACAATGATTAAGACGCCTGCCTATTTGAGTTCAAACTAATCTAAAGAATAAACTTATTTATAATATAATCCAAGGATTTCATGTAGGTGTCACTGCTACCAATTCAACGATGCACAACAGAAGTGATTAAACCACTAAATTTCTTGACTAAGTTTCTTTCACTAAAAGTAGACGGTATGGGTGAGAGTGATCTTGATAATTTGTCCTTCATTGACTTTACTGATAATTCTGCGTATCCAAATCACAGTAATCCAGAAAGTTGGTCATAATAAAAAGGAATATTCAAAATCCAAATATTCATAAATCAAGTCACCAATTGATTTAAAATTCTTTGATTGTGACCTATGGCATCATAAAGCACCAATTTTTATTTCTAAGTATGTCCAAATCTAAAATTCAGACATCCATTCCTGTCAGCCGACCTGGAAAAGCTAAACTCTTCCTGGTGAGAGAGAAAGGTTCTTGAACTCATTACCCCTTTCCCTAAACTTTTAAGGAATGTCCCTTTTCAATCAATACAACCTCAATTAGCCGGCTTCTAGATAGTGGATAGAAGGTACAAAAATGCAAAGTACGGAAGAAATTTGTCCACTGACTATACAACCCACAATAATTTCTAAGATTAAAACTAGGGTTCATTTGGGAATGACAATGGGACAAAACCCAGACAACAAACAAGCAATGCCCCATGACAAGTTCAACGGCTTTTTAAACGACGGATCAATTTCACAAGGACTTTGTAATGTTGGCGAAGTAGATTTTTAGCCGAAGAGAATACATATTAAGGTTACATGAACTATGGGTCAATATGCATTTCAAATTAACACAAATGACATCTTAATATTTAAGAGATCAATTATGCTTCCTGCGGGAACAGGATCCCACCTAATTAGAGAAAGTGAAACCTGATCTCTTAAATACTAAAATGTCATTTGTGCTAATTGGGATGCATATTGATCCATCGCTTATGTAAACTCAGCATCTACTTCGGCTAAAATTACTGCTTCGCCAACATGACAAACAACTTCTGAAGTTGATCCGTCCTTTAAAAAGCCGTCGAACTTATTACGGGGCATTGCTTGTTTACTGCGTGGGTTTTGTCCTATTGCCATTCCCAGCTGAACACTGGTTTTCATCTCAGAGACTATTATGACATTTAAGTACATTTAACTAAAATAATCTGCATCGACTCAATATTTTTAAATTCATTTAAAATCACCAATTTCTTTCTCCGTGCTGATACAAAGTCTTCTTCATCCTAGCTATCGGAAAGCGTCACCTAAAAGAAAAATTTGGATCCTCTCGCTGATCTTCGTTACAGTTCGTGAACTTGACCTGCGCAAATTGCAAATTATGAATGTATAGACCCGTACGGGTTGGTACCGCACGCTAAGTCACGGACGTGCCTGTTCCTATCTTCTTTCAACGAAGAACGGTAATAATGAAACCTCTGATCTAGAATCGATCTCGATTTACAGATTGAGGAATAAAAATGAATACTCATCACCCAGGCTCGTATCTCATAATTCCACCACGGGCACTCGTAATAATTTACTCTAACATTCAATAAACTAAAGATCGTTACATCATCACAACTGCTCCCAGAAAATGTAGATCTCTGGACAAAATGAGAATGTGACGGTCGTCAACATTCTGTCTCACTGTGGTTGGTAGGAGGACGGACGGTAGTTTATCAAAAATTGGAGATTTGTCTTGTTCAAGAAGTTTAAGACTAATTTGTCTCAACACCTTCTAAATTCCACTTACTACACTAAAAGAATTTTGGTAGAGGTTCTGATTTGACGCTAGTTCAGCTGTGATCCTGTACTCAGGAATAATGTCCGACGGATATCCTTTTGTTATGAGGGAAGACTGTTTGTTTTTAAAAGAGTGACAGTTGGGCCTAACGTCATATTACAACTTTTTAATCAAGATTTTGAACTTTTTCTTTTCTTGTTTGAGTATACGACTGGTGTAACTACTGTATTTAGGTGACTCTGAAAACTTTTAAGAGGTTTTGCAAAACAATTCCTCTGACAGCAACAGAATATTTGGCGGAAATTAGGATATGTAATGAACATCAGTAAGATAGGTTCAAGGATTTTATGGGACACTTCAGGTTGTAATATCTTGGTATGTCTTACAATCTTCCTAAACATATTCTATTTATATCTGTAACATATCTTAATATTCTGATATGTCCTACAATCGTCCTAAACATATTCTATTGATATCCGTAACATATCCTAATTTATACCTTTTTAGAGGTAGCAGGAGATCTTTAAAAGCTTAACGATTCTCTCCTAGAATATCATCACTGACTCTTTTATTAGATGACTTTGCTTTCCCACATTAGAGAAAGCAACTGTACTTACAGGAGCAGTAGCTTACCCAAATTTCTTTTATGGAAAAGAAAATATTGTCATTTATAAATATGGTTGTATGTGCGATAGATAAACAGTGGAGGATACAAAAGAATTCTAGCGGACCGTCCAGAACGAACTTGGTTCGTTTCAAGTCCAACTCAAAATAATTTTATCAGAACTGGTACATTTCGATCATTTATATGAAATTGGAACAAAAAATTTTACCCTTTCAATGGTTTAAATTAATTATCGTAAAGTATATGACTATGAGTCATGATCTAATCACCAAACGCCTTAAATGTCTAGAGGTGCATCCGAACATCATCCAGCCAGTAGTTATAGTTAGTTATATAAATAACCCTTTAAAATCTAGTTAAAGGAACAAAATATCATAAAGTTTGTATTTATCACTTTTTCCAATAGGCAGGGTCTTATTTCAACCTTTTCCGATTAAATAAAGTCCGACTCTACATTACCAATAATAAAAAAGTAAATACGACTCGATTTTTAATTCTTCATAAACAAATTCTACAAAACCTAATTGGTCTAAAGTACAAACCAGCCAAAATTGTGGGACCACTTACAAAAATAGGATTAAAAATATGACCGTCTTAAAATGTTTAAGTCTGTCAGATATTAGCAAAATTAAATTTATCTTAGATCATTGGAAAGTTTATAAAATTTGCTGTTAAATGGTCCTATTCTAAAGCTTTTTCGATTAATAGAAACGGAGATTCAATGAGATAAAGACAGGTGAATTTTTCGTTTTTTGTGAATTTTCATTGTTAAAGTTTGGTGAGCTGTATTATTTAGAAAATTAATTGGAACATTTTAAAATTAACCTAAATTACACCTTGAACTATTAGCTTTAAAATAAGCCAAAGATAATGAAAATATCTTTACTGGTTCAAAAGTTATAAGTAAATGAATGACACGAAAAAACACAACGATTCTTGTACTTGCTCCACTTTTGGTTGCGTAATTCATGGCAAATAGGCCGAGAGAGGATGAAACGAAGGAATTGTTCCATTTTGTCTTTTATACATATTTAGTTATAACTTTTGAACCAGACAATATATTTTAATTTTCTTCGGCTTATTTTAAAGCTAATAGTTTAAGGTTTAATTTAGCTTAATTTCAAAATTTTCCAATTAATTTTTTAGAAAATGCATTCCACCAAACTTGAACAATGAAAATTCACAAAAAACGAAAAATTCACCTGTCTTTCTCTAATTGAATCTCCGTTTCTATTAATTGAAAAAGCTTTAGAATATGACCATTTAACGGCAAATTTTATAAACTTTCCAATGATTTATGATAAATTTAATTTTGCTAATATCTGACAGACTTATCAACATTTTTAGACTGTCATGTCACAATTTTGGCCGGTAGTGTATGAAAAATATCAAAAATCGACCATTAACCGATTCTACAAACTCCGACTAAACATGAAAATTAACAGTGGCGTAACTATTAAGGTGCAAAGTAATAAACCTTTTTTTTAGGACAAAATTTATAAAATTTTAGAATTCAAAGTAATTGCAAAAAATAATTGATATTAAACAAAATAATTGCAAATTTGTCAGATTAATTGAAAAAAATGAAGTCATTTAAAAATTAAGGAAAGTAATTTAAAAAATCATAGAAATGTTTTAGAAATAAAGAAAATAATTTAAATTTGAGAAAATTACTTGAAAATCTTAAAAATAAATTAAAAACAATTGAATAATGAAAAATTAGAGGAAATAATTAAAAATTGGAAAAAAATGATTGAAAATTGAGATAAATAATAAAAAATTGAAAAAAATAATTGAAATTTGAGAAAATAATTCAAAAAATTACATAATGTATTTTAAATAAAGAAAAGTTAAAGAAAATTTAAGAAAAATACTTAAAACTTCCAGAAGTTCATTAAAAAAAAAAAAAAAAAATAATTAAAAATTAGAGAAAATAAATGAAACAAGATAAACATAATTTAAAATTAAAGAGAATAATTTTTAATTAAACAGAAATAATGAAAAACTTTTTGCAAATTACGAAAAATAACGAAAGTAATTGAAAATTGAAGGAAATAATATAAAAAATCATATAAATAATTGAAAATTGAATGAAATAATTAAAATCTTAGATAGAAAGTTTAAAATTTTGGAAATTACAAAAGAAATGAAAAAAATTAAAAATTGAAGGACATAAATTTTGGAAAATAATTAAAAATGATTTTACAATTTGAAACTTGAAGAAAATAATTGAAATATAATACATACAATGATAAGTTGTAAAAAATAAATCACATTTAACTGAAATAATTGGAAAAATTACAAAAATTTGTTTTAAATGAAAAAAAAATTGAAAAATTTAGAAAAATACATGAAGATCTTAGAAGTCAATTGAAAAAAAAATTAGAATAACTAAAAATTGGAAAAAAGAATCGAGAAAAGCTCAAAATAAATGAAATTTACGAGAAATTATTTAAAAAAGCATAGAATATATATGTTTTAAAAAAAGAAAATTATTACAAAATTAATTAAAAATTCTAATTAAAGAGAATAATTAAAAAATAGCAGAAAAAATCGAAAATTGATGAAAAGAATATTATCAAAAATTCATAAAAATGTTTTAAAAATAAATAGAAATAATTGAATAATGAAAAATTAGATAAAATAATAGTAAATTGAAAAATAAATGATTAAAAATTGAAAAAAAATTTTAATTTGAGAAAAAAATTGAAAAAAATACATAATATATTTCAAATGAAGGAAAGTCAAAGAAAACTTCAGAAAATATTTATAATTTTCAGAAGTTCCTAAAAAAAAAAGAAAATAATTAAAACTTAGAGAATATAAATAACAAAAGGTATAAGTAATTTAAAATTGAAAAGAACAATTTTTAATTAAAAATATATAATTAAAAACTTTTTGGAAATTATGAAAAAGAACGAAAGTAATTAAAAATTGAATGAAATAATTAAAATGTCAGATATATAGTTAAAAATGTTTGAATTTATAAAACGAATGAAAAGAATTAAAAATTAAAAGAGATAGATTTTAGAAAATACTTAAAAAATGATTTTAAATTTTGTAACTTGAAGAAAATAATTGAAATATGATAAGTTGTAAAAAATAAATGGCATTTGAGAAAAATAATTGAAATTATTGCGGAAATATTTTTAAATAAATAAAAAAAATTTGAAATTTGAGAAAAATACATGAAGATCTTAAAAATTGATTGAAAAAAATGAGAATAATTAAAAATTGGATAAAAAATTGAAGAAAACTAAAAATAATTATTTACGATAATTAATAAAAAAAAATTGGAAATTAAGAAAACAAATAAAAATAATGAAAAATTGAAGAAAATAATTAAAATTAAAGAAAAATACTTATAAATCTTAGAAAATAATTTTTGAAAATGAGAATAATAATTAAGAATCGAAGGAAATAATTGAAAAATGATCAAATTAATTCAAAATTGAAAAAAAATAATTTAAATATGAAAATTTGATAACAGTAAATAAAATTTGCGCGAAATAGTTGAAAAAACCGTAGAATATATGTTTAAAGAAAAAAAATAATTACAAAATTACTCAAAAATTTTTAAATAAAAAGAATTATTAAGGAATTGCAGAAATAATTAAAAGTTGTTAAAAATAATTGAAGTTTTATAAAAATACTTACAAATCTTGGAAAATAATATATTTTGGAAAACGATAATAATAATTAACAATCGAGGGAAATAATTAAAAAATGATCAAATTAATTCAAAATTAAAAAAGTAATTGAAATATGCTAAAACTAATTTAAGATTGAGAAAAAAAATTGAATTATGATAAAAATAATTTAAACATGAAAAAATGAAAACAGTAAATAAAATTTGAGAGAAATAATTTAAAAAATCAGAGAATATAAATATGGTTTAAAAAAGAAAATAATTGAAAAATTACTTGAAAAATTTTTGATTAAAGAGAATTCTTATAAAATAGCAGAAATAATAGAAAATTGATGAAAATAATTAAAATTTTAGAAGAATACTTTAAAATATTAGAAAATAATTTTAGAAATTGTGAATAATAATTAACAATCGAGGAAAATAATTAAAAATTGAAAAAAATAATTGAAATATTCTTATAATAACTTAAGATTGAGAAAGAAAAATTGATATAGGTATGATGAAAATATTTTAAATATGAAAAATTGATAACAATTAATAAAATTTTAGAAAAATAATTGAAAAAATCATAAAATATATGTTTAAAAAAATAAAATAATTACAAAATTACTTAAAAATTTTTCATTAAAGAGAATACCTGATTATAAAATAGTAGAAATAATAAAAAATTGATGAAAATAATTTAAATTTCGGATAAATAATTGAAATTTTTTATTGTTATGCAAAAATAATAAAAATATTTAGAATTTGAAGAAAATAATAGAAAAATTGCAAAATTTATTTTTAAGTAAAAGAAAATAATTGAAAAATCGTTTAAAATATCGAAAATTGATGACAAGAATATAAATTTGTGAAAATAGCTGCAAAATTAGGAAATTAATTGAAAAATAATGAAAATATTAAAGGATGAAGAAAATAATTGCAAAATAATAAAAAGAAATTAAAATTGTACAAAATAATTATTTATTTATTTATTAAGTATAATTTCCGCAATTTCATTTGAAATATTTGAAAGTTCAGGAAATTAATTCAGAAATTATGAAAATGATAAAAATTGAAGGTAATAAATCCAAAATGACAAAAATAATTGTAAATTAAAAAAATTAATTTAAATCTGCGATGAATAATATAAAATTTAGGAATAAGTAATTAAATTGATTTAATGTCAAGGGAAAAATAATTGAAATTGAAAATGTGTATGAAAAAACTAAACAAAATAATTAAAATTTGAGGAAGGTAAATTTACGATTTTGGGAAACAGTTTAAAGATAATTAAAAATTATATAAATAGTGCAAAATTCAAATTTAGTATATTTGAAACGTTGATTAATTGAACTTTTAATCATTGCAAGTTCAGATTAACTGAAATTTGAAGAAATTAAAATTGCTAAAATTTTAAACTTTGAGAACATTTTAAAAAGGTCTAATAGTATAATATTATAATAAAAAACTAATAGTCGGTTTTTGACATTTTTTATACTTTTACTATATAAATAATAATAAAACCACAAGAAAAATATAACTGTAAACTATCAAACTATTTCTAATAAAAAAAAATTCGAATTTTTTACAGTACACCTTCCTGGCAGATTGTTTCGACCGAATAGCTGAGGAAGCAAAATGGGATGATTCCGGCGAATGACGAAATCTGAAAAAATAAGTATATTTCTCATTCTGTTAAAAATTTACGCGTGCACTGTTTTTGCCCAGTGCACTAATCCCGAAACTCTTTAATTTTTAAGTTTCGTCGAAATGGATCTGAGGCAAGAATTGTTAGTAAGATTCTAAATAGCAGTTAATAGTAAATCTATCAATGAAATAAAGTTAATCCATTTTTTAAATTTAAACAGTTACTGTTTAATTTAAAAAACAAAATATATATATATTATTTCAAAAGTGCGTGAGTGGATTTTGCATTAGATGCACTTTATCCTAATATATGCAAAGGAGTCTCTTTCCCTATTCTTTAGTGGGGAAGAAGTTTGAGATTTACAAAGTATTCTACGTAAGAAAAGGCACAATAAATATAACCGCCTATTAATCATAATTCACTTGGCCTATTAGTGCGTAACTTAATTTCTGTTTTCGTAAAACAATAAAAAGGTATATTTCCTTATTAGCATATTTTCGTATTTTGTAGAAACAACAAAAAGAATCACATTATTACTTAGATGAGCCATTAATCATTCTGCTATCCAACTTTTATGTTTTCTCATTTTCAATTGATTTTTTCGAAAATTAATTTTTTAATTGTTAAATCATTTTTACTGTAATTTATGTTTTACAATCCATTATTATTTTTTAATTGTAGGTTATTTTTAATGAATGATGAGTCTTTTAATGATAATGACAAAATCAAATTTTATACAGGTGATGAAGTCTTTAAATAATTACTCTATTATTGTGCCATAAGACTGTCAATATTTAACAGAGAAATAATTTTCTCAGTAATATCCTGCCTTTGTCAATAAAAAGTGAAACTGAAAATTTGAATTTTCGCTTTATTATATATAAAATTAGTGCCATAGTTTTAACAAAAATGTTTAAACTCTTTTTTTTTTAATTTACTGAAAATAATTTCTAGCGTGTTTTTCTACTTTTTAATATTACAAAGTTTGGACAGCAGAATGATAAAAATTTGATATAGTATTTTACCATAATTACAATAATACACACAGGTATATAAAAAAAGACAGTTTACTGTCAAAAGTTGTCTGCTCATCTTTGTTGTAATTATAACCTAAGTTCTTCTAATTAAATAAAATATTTTCTATCTTCAAATTCATATTAAAAATCCTCTTTAATTTTAAGAGGACTTGAGTAATTGTGTAAAACAGTTAGGTTGTTATTCAAAAAATTTTAATTCTTTTCGGTCGGAACAGAACCTTAATACTCACTTTATTATGTAAAACTAATAAGACAGATATTGATAATAATGGATCTTTACCGTAAAAGTATACAATCGCAAATAGCGATTTTCATTAGATAGAACATAGGAGAGGATTCTGGGACGAGTGTTATTTTAAGGCATCAAAGACTTTTTATTTTTCTTCGAATCTTGATAAAAAAAACACATAAAATAATATTTTATAAGGTACAGTAAATGTATAAAATGGTTCTTCATTTTTAACGTATAATATTTTTCCAACATTGCTTGATTTCATCAAATTATTCATTGTTCAACGAGTGCAACAAATATTATTAAAAAATCATCAATTATCAAGAAATCAAGTTGCAACCATTTTGTACCTTTTTGTTACATAATTTTCAATCTTCTTGATTGCATCCCGCTTGAATTTTTAGCTCTACAATAAAAAATATTTATTAAGTGCCCTAGTATTAAATGACAGCAGTTATATTGTAAAATTTTTAAGAAAATTTGCATAACTGAAAATAATACGTCTGTAAATTCACTCAGAAACAATTTTATTAAATCAAGGAATAGTTTCGTTGAATTAATGCTAAGTTTTGTGGAATTGAGGGAAAATTTTGTAAAACCAAAAGAAAGTGTTGTGAAATTAAAAAATAGTTCTTTAAATAAAAAATAGTTTTGAACGATTATTAAAAATTAAAAAATTGTTCCGTTTTCTGAAACATTTCCCAGTGAAAAAAGTATATATTCTTTATACTATCTTGTGTTTCGAATAATTGGAATAGATTTTAAAAAACTGTAATTTAATTAGAAAATTGTTGAAACTGTTATTTTTAATTAAAGAACAATTTTTCATTGAAGTTCAAAATAAATTAGTTATTACCTTTTGGCAAATAGAAAAAAATGTTGATTTTGAACAGTGAGTGAAAAATAGTATTTATAATAAATTAATACTGAATATATTATTGCAACATTTATAACAAAGGAGAATTTACAATAATTACGTCACTGTAATTTTTTGATGATTGTTGTTGACTTTATTAGTTACATTATCTTCAGATGTTTTTAAAAAAGAATAATGATGGTATTATATTGTTGTATGGATATTTATGACTTTTTAAAAAATTGTTTTTAATTAATAAAACATTATACTTTCTAAATTAATATATATGAAAAATAAATTAAATCCAAAATTAGGATTTATAATTTATTGAAAATTATAAAATGATATTTATCAAAAATTCTTAAGAGATTAATAGTTGTTGAAACTTGTACCAAAATAAGAAATTTTAATTTATTACTAATTTTTAATTGAAAATTTCAAACCGTTAAAACTGTGTTAGAGAATTTTCTCCTTTTTCTGAATATCGTGAAACTAAGAAAGTCACTTTATTTAAAAAAATATACTACGATTTTTGAGTTGTTATAAGAATAATTTGAGTGAATCATTTTTTGGATTATGAATCCGGTGAAATTGTAAATAGTCAGATAAATATTATTAATTATTGCATAATAATATTAATAATAATAATATTAATAATAATAATAAAGAGTGTAGGTAGCGATAAATTAATAATTTCGTGTTAAATGTCAACGTCTTTACGGGAATTACTTTTCTTTTCAAAAGGAAACTGTAAATAAAATGAAGATATGATAATAAAATGGTATATTTGTTGCGAATAATTGATATTGAAAAGAAATATATTATAATGCAATATTGCATTTTCATTTTAACCAGTGATGTTAAAATTTCGTTTATTTTAATTGTCTCGGATAAATAAAACGCCAAAAAAAAAAAGTGAGCGACTGTTTGCGATCGGACTTTAGGTGCTGATTATTTATTGTGACTTTATTATATTATAAATCAAGAATTATTAAAGAAAACTGAATTAAAAAAGTACGACTAATTATTATAATTAAAAATTCATGTTTTCAAAACATAAAGAGAAAGGCGAGAAGAGTAATTCAAAAGAATCTTTAAAATTGATGTTATAATTTTTAGAAAAAAAAATCTACGTGCAATGATCTTGAGTAGAAAGTTGTTGTTTAAAAAATGTGTCTGGCTTTGTTCAAAATCCAATTTTTTTATTTATTTTTTCGTGATCATCTATTTCTAATTATTGAGATATAATCGAAAATTCGATCGTACTGTCAACACGGAATTAAAATTTTTTATTATAAAACGAATTTCTATTGTTCAATTCCTAATTAATTTAATAACTAAGATAACTTTAATTAATGATAAGTGCAATCTAAACTTTATTGCTCTACTTTATTTTTTAGAAAATGAGCCTGTTTACACTGACGGCTTAAAAGACGGGTTTAAAAAAAATCGACGTTTTACGCCTAAGTTGTAAACAGGATCAATGAAAATTAATTGAAGAATATTTGGTTTTTCAGATATATTATTCTTTTGAAATTGTCTTAAATTGAATTAAAATTGAGTTGAAATTAAATTCGAGTGTAATTAAATTGAATTTATTTTGCTTAGGTTGGTAGATTATTTTTTCTGTGATTTGTCTCGTTCTGGAAGTAGGGCCTGATAATTCGATTACTGAGTCGTAAATCGGTCGTAATAACTTATAAGGACGAGTAGTTTGTAATTTAATTATCGTTGTATCAAGATCATATCATTACAGTTAACTATTTAGGCGTTAAATAGTAATTAACCCTAGCGGTAGATTAAAAATTCCAAGTTGTCGATCTATTATTATACAAATAAGTTCGAGTTGTTTGCTGAACTGGTACTTTGTTCTAGAAAAATTGTTCGAGTCCTTGTCGATTCATCATTTTAGTGAACCAACTGAGAAATTAAAGAAAACAAATCAAAAAAACTTGCAGTTCTTTATTTTTAAATATTCCTCTCATTTCGTCCTAAATTTCCTTTTTTCTTTCAATTTTTCTTTTCAAATTTAATTCTATTTTCTTCTTTAATACAACTTTTCTTAACATCTCTAAACATAGACATAAAATTGCTGTCAACTTGAAAAGTTTGCGCTCTTTTCAAAATTTACTTTTTCTTAATTTCCATCATGTTTAGTAAATAATTTTCTTTTTAAATAAATATTCATGTTCATAAACAACGTCGTTTTTAATTTAATCTAAAAATTTTCATTTATAAATTCAAGGTTGAGTAGCACGTGATACAAATTTACTCATTGGAAAATGATATGCTGCTCTTAATTCAATTATTTATGAGAATAAAAAGATTTGAAATTTGTGTTAATTATGATGTTTTTCTAAATGCAAAATTTTATTGAAATTTGTTAAAATCGTAATTGATTTTTACGTTTTATATTTAAGGAAAATATTATTTAATCAAATTTATTGATTTTGTTCATTTTTGGCCAATATTCAGTACTTTTTTAACGAAAATGCGAAGCGATTTTTTCGATCACTTATGACAAAAGAGTACACTTCACTGACCATATGAAAATTGATATTATGTAAGAAGAATAATAGTGTCGTATATTATCTGTAACAAATTGAGAACAAAAATGTTTATTGCAATTGTTTCTTCATTAACTAATAAGTAACAATTTTTTTTATAATGTGAAAATTCTGTTGTTTGATTACAATTCATGAAACTTAATTTATAATTTGTCGAATAAAACTTATTAAACATAATATTTATTGAGTTTATTTTATTGAATTTTTAAAATGCTTTTTATGAATTAAACTCCGACAGAACAAAAAATTCTTAAAAACATTTTAAAGTGATTTGACGCATCGAAGTAATTGTGAATGATTTGATTGAAATGAGAAAAAACGCTACTATATAAAATTATAAATGGTACATTATATAATTAAATTCGTTTTCTTCTATACTTAGAAAAAGC
The DNA here is from genome assembly GCA_037103525.1 of Ganaspis brasiliensis. Classification (NCBI taxonomy): domain Eukaryota; kingdom Metazoa; phylum Arthropoda; class Insecta; order Hymenoptera; family Figitidae; genus Ganaspis; species Ganaspis brasiliensis. The sequence goes on along the minus strand of JAZKLR010000276.1, from coordinate 782,430 downwards.
ATTGAGAATCAAAGAAAATTATTTCCATTTTGAAAATTCAAAATGGTCGATCCAAAATGGACGGCTTCTAAAATATTGATATTTTGAATTTTTAAATTGTGACTTCCAGTTTGAAGTCTCCGAAAACAAACCATATTTTCTAATTTTTTCAAATTGTTTTTTAATTTTCCAAATAAGATTTCGAAGTTTTCTTGAATTTATAAATTTAATTTTGAAATACTATTGTTCATTAATTTTACGGTAATCTGAAAGAAGATGCAGATGTGCAGAAGAAGCTAAAGACAATGAGGGTTACTATCTGTTTAGACATATATCATAAACTAGATAAACTGAAACTTTCTTAATTGGAACATGTACATATAAAATTCAGTCATGCATGTACATAAAGATGTTTACTCATTTGAGCGCAACTTGCGTATTTATGGGCATATGTATGCTATGTATACGTGAACTTATACAAAGACTATAGAAGACGTTAAGAAGACATCGCTAAGTGGTTACCAATATACAGTTTACATGATCAGTCTTCAACTACCTGTTCGAGAAGTTAGTTCTGATTTTAAAAAAGTGTAATTTTTTATTTTTCAAAAATTCAACATTATTCTCATGACACTGACAGTGATTATCTTCGGGACCATCTTCTTGTAAATTCGCCAAGATGAATGGCGGCATAAAGAAGAAAAAGAAAAAGCCCAAGAAGGAAAAGGTAGAATTTTACATTTTTTTAATTGTCACTTAAAACTAAAGAGATTATAAATATAACATTATTATTATACGAATTAATTTATTATCATGTTAACAGGATCGAATTATAATAATGTAATTTAAAAAAAAAATTCAACAAAGTCAAATAAACATTTTAGTAAATTTTAATTTTTTCCATTTTTGTAATTCAGGTATTTAACTTTTTTTTCAACTATTAACATTCATTGCACGCGCTCCAAAAATGCAATAGAAGTCTGAGATTACAGATGTTATTACGCCAAGAAATTAGTTCTGCCATACGTAATTTTTTTTTTCAACAATCACTGTTCTCATGCGAATTATCAAAAATCTTAATAATTCTGCTTGTTGTGAAGAAAGTTTGTACACTATTAGAAATTTATTTTTGAAACATTTATTTGGTAAAAAAATTAATTTAGTAAAAAATTGTTTAAGCTAGTACAAAATCCGTGTTTTCAGAAAATCAAACTCTCGTCCTTCCACTTTTCATATCTTATCGAAAGATTATCGCATTACGGGATGAGTAGACTTGAACTTGTTACAATTAACGTCAACACTTCCTAATTCGATTACTATTATTTTAGAAATAATAAAAAAATTGTTTGGTAATTCTAATAAACCTCTGTCTTAGATTTAATTAATTATGGTTATAAAAAGGATCAATCAAAATACGCAATTTTAAGTTTTCAAAAGATTATAAACATTTAATGGCGAAGTAAATAAAATAGTAGTAATTGTAAAATATATTAGAGTAACTGCACATAAAAGACAAGTTTTAATAACATTTTTTAAAAATGTGAGTCAGAGTTATTTTATGACACATAAATCTACACACAGGAAATTATTCTTGAAAACATCGGATCTATAATGTTATCATGTGAAATAAACTTATAATCAATGTTAAGTAATAAATATTATCAGTATAAATATATTTACTCTTGCCTGAGATTTCAAGTGTCCTCTTTGCATCATTTTTTTTTGATTGAAAATACAATAATCTTTTGTGGAAGGAATCAAAGGGAATATTTGATATTTTCACTTCCATAATTATTATTATTCGTCTTAGTAATAAATCCAAATATTTGGTTTGGTTAATTGCAATAATTTAAGCTAATTTGGGTCAGGAATAATTGACGTTTAAAATAAAACATAAATCGTCGAATGAATATCTTTTAATCATAATTGAGGAAAATTATATTTAAAAGTCATTTCTTGTGAAAGGTTAATTGATTTGCAAATAGATTAAAAAGGATGTGTTAAAGTTTTATTACTTAAGTGAGATGTTTTGGCGATTCAAAATAAGATAAAAAAATTTTTTAAAACTCCTCATGAGCTATATTTTTACATTTTCTTTTGAAAGTTTTTTGAGCTGTTGGATAACTTTTTTTAAATCTGAAGAACAAACTCTGCTAAATTTGTAAAAAGTATAGCTTTCTTTGCCAAAGTGCAAATTACTTAAAAACATTTTTGGGAGAATATAGAGACCAATTTTTAGTTTATATCTTGTACAGAGATATTTTTAATCCACAAATATCGCTTGTCAATATTTTTATGTTTGATTGCACTGTTAGTTTAAAATCTCAAGAGTTACGTAAAATTGCATCAGAATATGCTGTATATCTGATTACAAATACTAGGAAATAAGATTCTATTACTGAATCTTAAATTCCAATAAGGTCATGCATCTTTCAAGTAGATTACTATTATTACATTACCTTCTACGATGTATACAACCAATTATTTTAAACTCATGTGCGTAAGAATTGCTTGTAAATAATGCATTTTTTATTTTATTTATGTATATTACGACAGTGCTAATTATAAGTCTTGTGATTTTATTATTAATCGCATTAAAAAAAAAAATTTTCTCAATGCTAAATGCTCAAAAATCAAATTACAAAAATAAAAAAGCTGGACTTCCACACCTCCAGAAAACTTTATTCCTGTTGTCCGTCATCAGATATTCATACCCAGTAGTATACTCAATGATAAAATTATAAACAAATTTTTCTGTCTTAGATTGCCTCTAATAGAAGTTAAAAATTAATATCAACTATTTGTTTAACCAATCATTAAAATAATTAAAAAAGGATACTTGTGTATGGTATGTCTGCAAATTTCATAGAGCAAAAAAATCGCCTTGTGAAATTTTATACGGCATAATTACAGACAAAAAATAAATTTCTTAATAAGAATGTAGATAAATGAATTTACAATTCCAAGAAAATGAATAAAATTTTTAAAAAAACCATATTTTGTAAAAATAATTGAAAAATGACGAAAGAAGTTGAAAGTTAATTAATAAATAATTTAACTAATTTAATATTGAAGGAAATAATTAAAACTGAGAAGAAAGATTTAAAAGAATTTTTGAAAAGTGATAAAATTAGTTAATAATTCTAGCTAATAATTAAAATCATAAAAGAAAAGAATTGTTAAAAATTTAAGAAAATTTAAAATAATTTTAAATTTATAATTTTCAATGTTTAAAGAAATGAATTGAAACTTGGGAAATGGAATTTAAAAATGAAGGGGAAAAAATGAATATAAAATTGAAGAAAATTTTTGAAAAATGATAAAAATAGTTGAGGATTGTAGCAAATAATTAAAAATCATAAAAGAAAAGAATTCTTAAAAATTGAAAAAAATTGTAAATATAATTTTAATTTTACTATTCTCAAAGAGTGGATTAATTAAATATTTAATCAATGAAATTTCAAATTCATTGAAGTACGAAGAATTATAATATATAATTGGAATTGTAGTCTTATTAAAATAAAATCTCAAATATATTCTGTAATTTTTTAAATTAATTTTAACAAATTTTTATTACTTTCTTCAATGTACAATTATTTCTAGCAAATATTTTATTTTAAATTTATTTTTCAATTAATTTTCAATTACTTTCTGTCATTTTCAATTATTTTTTGATTAATTTTCTAATTTTTTTTATTATTTATCTCAAATTTTAGTTATTTTTTCAAATTTACAATTATTTTCATCATTCTGCAATTATTTTCTCAGATTACAAATATATGTTGAAATTTTTTCAATTATTTTTCACAAACTAAAATTATTTTCTTCAATTTTTAGTTATTTTGATTACTTTACAAATATTTTCTCCAATCTTTTATTATTTTCATTATTTTTTAATTAATTTCCTAGAGTTTAAAATATTTTTCACAAATTTTAATATTTTTCTTCAATTTTCAAATATTATTGTTATCATTTTGCAATCAATTTATACAATTTACAATTATTTGTCTCATTTTTCAAAAAAAAAATTCAATTTTCATTTATATTTCTGCAACTATTTTCTCCACCTTTTAATTAGTTATATTAATTATTTCTCAATTAATTTCCTAAATTTTTATTTATTATCTCAAATCTAAGTTCCTGTATCCATGTTTCAATGTATCATTTTTTCATTACTTTTTGTCATATTCAATTATTTTTTAATTAATTTCCAATTTTTATATAATTTATCACAACTTTCACTTATTTTTTTTAAGGAGAATTATTTTTATCATTCTGCAATTATTTTCTTTCATTACAATATTACAAATATATGTTGCAATTTTTTCAATTATTTCTCGAAAAATAAAATTATTTCTTCAATTTTTAATTTTTTTATTACTTTGTAAATATTGCCTCGAATTTTTTATTATCTTCATTAGTCTTCAATTAATTTCCTAGATATTAAAATATATTTCTCAAATTTTAATAATTTTAGATTTAGATTTAGATTTAGATTTATTCAAAGTAAGTTCTTAGGGCTAAACATTTTCTTCAATTTTAAATTATATTATCATTTTGCAATCAATTTCTTCAATTTTAAATTATTTTTATTAATTTGCAAATATTGTCTCGAATTTTTTATTATTTTCATTACTCTTCAATTAATTTCCTAGATATTAAAATATATTTCTCAAATTTTAATAATTTTCTTTAATTTTCAACTATTAATATTATAATTTTGCAATTAATTTCTTCAATTTTTAATTATTCTTATTACTTTGCAAATATTGTCTCGAATTTTTTATTCTTTTTATTACTGTTTAATTAACTTCCTGGATTTTGAAACATATTTTTCAAATTTCAATAATTTTCTTTAATTGAAAAAAATTTTAATTTTAAAAAATTGACCTGGATTGAAATTTGAAGAAATAATCACAAATTGATAAGAAGAAAATAATATTAAAAAATGCCAAAATAATTAAAAAATGAAGAAAATAATTGTGAATTAGACAGAAAAATTGAGGAATTAAGGAGTTAAATTGAGATTTCAAAAAAATTATTGATAATAAATAATTTACAAATTACTATATTAATAAATATATAAATAGTATAAAAGAGTGAAAAAGCCCAGGATTGGTGAATATTTAAGAAAATAATTGACAATTAAAAACTGAAGAAAACTGTAGGAATAATTATAACAAATAATTGAAAATTGAATGGGATTTCAAAAAGTTAAAGTTGGTTGAAAATCGAAGAAAATAATTTCAAATTAGAAGAAATAGTTGAAAAGTGAAGAAAAAAATTCAAAATTAAAGAAAATAATAATTGTGAATTTAAGAGGATAGTTGAAAAATTGAATTGAAAGTTCAAGAAAAATATTGTTAATTGAAAAAATCATCGAAAAAAGCCGAGAATTATTAAATATTGAAGAAAATAATTGCCAATTGGAAAAAATTCTAAACATGGCAAGATTATTAAATTAAAAACTGACAGAAATAATTTTAAACAGAAAAAGATAAACATGAAATTAAAAAAAAACTAAAAAAGAAAGAAAATGATAGGAATAGTTCTAGAAACAATTGAAAGTTTAATTGCTTTTTGAAAAATTAAACTTTATTAAAATTTGAAGAAAATACTTCCAAATTGAGAGAATAATTGAAAATGAAAAAAAGTATCAATAAAAGACAAGAATTGTGATTGGATACAAATAATTAAAGAATTAAAGAACTGAATTGAAATTTCAAGAAAATGATTAATAATTGAATAATATGAAAGAAAATAATTGAAAAAAGACGAAAATAAAGGACAATTGCAAAAAATTCGAAAAATTGCAACATTAAAAAGTTTACATTTCAACAGAATTATCTTAAAAGTTAAGAATGTAAATTAAAATTTAGAACAGAAATAACTATGAATAAAAATTGAAAGAAAATTTCTGTAGTAATTGTAAAAAATAATTGTAAATTTAATTGGATTATAAAAAATTGAACTGGATTGAAATTCTTGGATAATGATTGCCTATTGAAGGAAACAAGTGAAAATTGAAAAAATAATTGAAAAAAAATCGAGAATTATTGAATATTGACTGAAATAATTAAAAATTCAAGTAAATAATTGAAAACTGAAAAATAATTGAAAAAATGAGAATATTTGAAAACTGAAAAAGTAATTGAAAACTGAAAAGAAATAATTGAAAAACCGACAATATTTGAAAATCGAAGAAAATAATTGAAAACTGAAAAAATAATTGAAAAAACGAGAATATTTGAAAACTGAAAAGAATAATTGAAAAAAACCGAAAATATTTGAAAATTGAAGAAAATAGTTGAAAACTGGAAAAACAATTGAAAAAATGAGAATTATTGAATATTGAAGATAACAATTGAAAATTGATAAAAATATTGAAAGAAGCCGAAAATTATTGAATATTAAAGAGAATATTTGAAAATTGAAAAACATGATTAAAAATTAATTAAAATAATTGTGAATAGAAGAAAATAATTGAGATTTGAAGAAAATAATTGTAAATTAAAGAAAGTAATTGGGTATTCAAATATTGAAAAAATGATTTTCAGGTGAATGAAAGCCGACTTTTTTTATGCTAAAGGGGGCAAAGTAGATAGAAATTCATTCTGAGCGATTTTTAAAGCCGGGGAATTCGCTAAAAAACTTTTTATTATATTTATTTAATAAAAATTGTCCATTTCTTGATTGAAGATTAGGGAATGATTTTAAAGGGTTGTTTTTGATTCTGAAGGGGTTAAGGTAGATAGGAATACATTCAGAGGAATTTTTAAAGACAGGAAATTCTCTCAAAATTTTTTTATTATATTTGTTTAATAGAAGTTGTCCATTTTTTGTCCTTTAAAATTGGTTAAAACCAGATTGAGGTGTTCATTAAACTAAGAAATTACTGCTGCTTTCGTACAAATGGCAGTAGAGAATGCTACTGTTCAAGAAATTCCAAATAATTAAATTATTGATAAGTTTAAATAAAATAATTTAATAATTTAATATTTTTATATTTTAGTTTTAAATGTTAATAAAAATTTTCAATTATATAGAAAGGGGCCGCTTTGAATATTTTTCCCGGGCCGCTTTTAATTCCAAATTCGGCCCTGCAGCCGTTAAGGATGTAGAGATTTTTATTAGTACGAAATAAGGTTTTTTAGGTTGTAATTATGTTTGAAAATGTTACAAAGTGATTATGAAAACTCTAATTTTATGTTTAAAAGGGAAAATAACATTAAAACGACTTTAAATTTACAAATAATTGACGTAATTAACGTGTCCGACTTAACCTGTCAGATTTTAGAGTGTTTGTTGTATAGTCGGACACTATATTACTTGTATTGTATCTCGTATTATTTTAGATGCTGAAAAAGTAAATACCATAAAAACAACTACTTATAACCTATAAATTTGTTAACTTTCTAACATTTTCTGCATCAAAAGAAAAATAACCTAAAATTTGATTTTATATACGAATTCCTCCTTTTCACTGAAGGATCACAACAGAACTTGACAGATTGTCTTCAAAATGCCATAGAGAGGTATACAATTTTAAAACATAAAAAACTTTCTTTTTTTATTTAAGATTCACCACATGGGTTTACAAATTAAAATCGTGCTGCCTGAGGATTATTTCTGTAACTGAATTTGATAGATTTTATAACATAAAAGCAAGAAATATTTTATTATTTTAAAAAAGAAAAATGTCCGACTACTGATACAGTTGTGTCCGACTTTACAAGCAAGTGTCCGACTACTGCTGATATTCTGATTTTTTATTAAAATAGCTGTATTTTATTAAATATTGACATGTTTGTAGCAAATTTATATGAAAATTAATCATGGATGACTCATTTAACGATTCATGCAAAGCAATATGTTAAAATACTTTTCAATTTTAAGAAAAATATCATTATTTAAGATCGAATTCTTAAGTGTCCGACTACCCCCGCATTTACCCTACTTTCGTCAATTTTTAATTATTTTGTTTTAATTTGCAATGATTTTCATAATTTTTTATACTATTTTGCATATTTGTTGATTAATTTCCGAAAATTTCAATTATTTATCTCAAATTTCTACTATTTTCTTCAATAAATTTTCAATTATTTCTATAATGTTATAATTATTTTTCTGAATTTAAAATTCTTGAAATTATTCTGTAATAAGGTACTTCTTTTGACTTCACAACTATTCTGTATTTTTTAAAATTATTTTTCAAAAATTGCAATTAATATCTACAAATTTCAACTATTTTTAACATTTTTCAAAAATTTTCTTCAATGATTTTGATTATTTTTCAATTTTTCCCCTTAATTTTAAATTCAAAATTTCCACACGTTTCAATTATTTTCTTTAATTTTTTCAACTAAAGCTTTTTCAGTTTTAATTACTTCCTTCAATGTCACATTAGTTTCATTAAATATTAATTAACTTTCAATTTTTTTCGTCATTTTTCAATTATTTTTACAAAATATGATTTTTGTTTTTTAAAATGTAATTTTTTTCTCCAAATTACAATTAATTTCTTCAATATCGAATTATTAATGTCAATTTATAATATCAAATAATGGAAGGACGTAACTCATCAAATTGTGTTAATTTAATTAACAGTTTCACTATTTTCATCTTTTTCTAAAATCTTTTTCCAAATAATTTTCGATATTAAAAAACTTGTTTTATGTCCCATCAATTTTTATTAAATTTTTATTTATTGCTTTTATATTTTAGTTGTATTTTTTAAGTATTTAAATAATGTTCTTCGATTTTCAAACACTTTCTTTTACCTATATCAAATAAATTCTGTAATTTTTTCAATTTAGTTCTTAAATTTCCATAATTAACTTTAATTTCCATTTATTTTATCCTTTTTCAAGTAGTCTTGTTTATTTTAAATAATTTCTTAAATTTTTAACAATTTTAACTATTTTCAATATTCTTTAATTATTTTCCTAGATTTTAAACTATTTTTATCAAATTTTAGTAATTTTCTTCAATTTTCAATTATTATTGTTATCATTTGCAATCAATTTCTTCAATTTTTAACTTCTGCGTTACAATAATTACGCTAATAAAAAACTCATTAATTTAATATTGTTCTATTTCTTTTCTCCCCACCCCCCACTCCGGTGAATATTAATTGTGCAAATGGCAAAAATTTACAAGTCGCAAAAAGATTTTCTTTTAAACTATATTTAAAGAAGAATTGCTAATTTGCAACATAAAATTGTTTAAAACAAATCGTGTAAACAACTATTAATGATTGTGATAATTAATTAATAATTGTTGTGATGAATTTAACATATAGGAAAGTCTTTTTTGCACAGGTATAAAATTTGATAAATTGAATTGTTGATATGCAAGAAAATAATAGAAATTGAAAAGAATCAGTAATTAAATGTATAAAAAAAATAAACACTTATTCTTACTGAACTACATAATAATAATAATTAAAAGTCAAACCCTCTGACGGCTTTGGTACTTTTCAATTCTACAAAAATAATTGAAATTAAACAAAATAATTGCAATTTTTTCAAAATAATTGAAAAAGAATAATGAAATCAATTAAAAATTGGGGAAATTAATTTAAACAATCATAAAAATATTTTAAACATTAAGAAAATAATTTAAATTTGAGAAAAATATTTGAGAATCTTAAAAGTAAATTAAAACAAAATTGAATAATGAAAAATTAGAAAAAATAATGGAAAATTGAAAAACATGATTTAAAATTGAGATAAATAAATTAAAATTAAAAAAAATAATTAAAATTTGAGAAAATAATTTAACAAACTACATAACATATTTTAAATAAAGGAAAGTTAAACAAAATTTGAGAAAAATACTTAAAACTTTTGGAAGTTCATTGAAATATAATAAAATAATTACAAATTAGAGAAAATAAATAAAAAAAAGATAAACATAATTTAAAATTTATTTATTTATTTATTTAATAATATAAACGGGTAACTGTGACCCATGATATACAAATATTGGTATAAATAATTAAACAATTTTGCCGCTAGGTACAAATAATTCGGGATAATATATACATAAAACAAAAGATTTGGATAATGTTATAGTACATCAGGCCAAACTGTTGACATGTAATAAAAACAAAACAAGTTTTAATTAAAGAGAAATAAGTAAAAACTTTTTGACAATTATCAAAAAGAACCAGAAAAAGAACGAAAGTAATTGAAAATTAAAGAAAATAATATAAATTGAAAAATGTATTTAAATTTTAACACTTCACGAAAATAATTAAAATATAATACAAACAATGATAAGTTGTAAAAAATAAATGACATTTAAATGTGATAATTAAAAAAATTAAAGAATTTTTTTTAAATAAAGAAAAAAATAATTGAAAGATGACAAAAAAACATGAAGATCTTAGAAATCAATAAAAAAAAATAACTAAAAATTGGAGAAAAGAAATGAAGAAATAAGCTAAAAGTAATTGAAATTTACGATAATCAATAAAAAAATTTTGAAATTCTGATAACAAATGAAAATAATTAGAAATTGAAGAAAATACTAGAAATTTGAGAAAAATACTTTAAGATTTTAGAAATTAATTATATAAAATGAGAAAAACTAAAAATTGGGGAAAAGTCTGGAAGAAAGCTAAAAATAAGTGAAATTTACGATAATTAAGGGCATGTGATGGATTATGACGTCACTGGTATAGGCAAAATTTGTCCGTAACTTTTCTCTTAAAATATTGAATATTTTTTCATAACACTTGGTAGAATTACTTAAAATGTCATTAAAAAGGTCTCTCTGACCCGGATTTGTTTAAATTTTGGCCCAAAATTAATTTTGAGAAATTTTCGAAAAATAACAAACTTTTTTAAAAATCAATTTAGAGCCAAAATTCAAACAAACTCGGGTCTGAGAGACCTTCCTAATGACATTTTAAGTAATTCTACCAAGTTTTAAAAAAAAATATTCAATATTTTAAGAGAAAAGTTACGGACAAATTTTGCCTATACCAGTGACGTCATAATCCATCACATGCCCAAAAATTTTGAAATTCTGCTAACAAATGAAAATAATTAGAAATTGAAGAAAATATTTGAATTTTCAAAAAAATACTTAAAAATCTTAGAAAATAATTTTAGAAAATGAGAATAATAATTAACAATCGTGAAAAATAATTGAAAAATGATAAAATTAATTCAAAATTGAAAAAAATAATTGAAATATGCTGAAAATAATTTAGATATGAAAAATTGAAAACATTCAATAAAATTTGAGAAAAATAATTTAAAGAATCATAGAATATACGTTTAAAAAAAAAAAAAAATAATAATAATAATAATAATAATAATGTTATTTTATATTGTGCTGGTTTTTAATTGTCATTTGTGTAAAAAAAAAATTTCGAAGAATGCTTTAAAAATATTTATTATGGTTTTTGAAGAAGTTTAAAATATATACACATGCAATGAATTTCCTAAATTTTCAGTTATTATCTCAAATTTAGATTATTGTCATCAATTTTCCATTATATAACGATTTTTTAAATATTGTCTTTTGCTTAATAAATTCTGCAATTTTTCTTGATTTTCATCAATTTATAATTATATTCATTATTTTGGCATTACTTTTAAAAATTTTAATTATTTATCCGATATTTATTGAATGTTTTCAATTTTTCATATTTAAATTATTTTCATCATAATTCAATTTTCTTTATCAATCTTAAATTATTTTCAGCATATTTGAATTATTTTTTTCAATTTTTAATTAATTTTATCATTTTTCAATTATTTTTCTCGATTGTTAATTATTATTCTCATTTTCTAAAATTATTTTCTAAGATTTTCAAGTACTTTTCTGAAAATTCAAACATTTTCTTCAATTTCTAATTATTTTCATTTGTTATCAGAATTTCAAATTTTTTTAATTAATTATCGTAAATTTCAATTATTTTTAGCTTTCTTCCAGACTTTTCTCCAATTGTTAGTTTTTCTCATTTTATAAAATAAATTTCTAAAATTTTTTAAGTATTTTTCTCAAATTTCTATAATTTTCTTCAATTTTTAATTATTTTTCTTTGTTTTCATAATTTCCAAAAGATTTTATTAATTTATCGTAAATTTTAATTATTTTTAGCATTCTTCCAGTATTTCTCCAATTTTTAGTTATTTTCTTTTTTTTAATTGATTTCTAAGATCTTTATGTAATTCTTTCAAATTTTAATGATTTTTTCTTTATTTAAAAAAAATTCTGTAGTTTTTTCAATTATCTTACTTAAATAAAATTTATTTTTTTACAACCTATCATTGTTTGTATCCTATTTTAATTATTTTCGGCAAGCTATAAAATTTAAAAACATTTTTTAATTATTTTGCAAAATTTAAAAAATTTTTAACTATTCATCTGACTTTTCAATTATTTTATTATTTATAATATTTTTTATATTGTTTTCTTCAATTTTCAATTACTGTCGTTCTTTTTCTCGAATTTTTTTCATAATTGCCAAAAAGTTTTTACTTATTTCTCTTTAATTAAAACTTTTTCTGTTCTATTTTAAAGTATGTATATCTTTTTTCATTAATTTACTCTAATTTTTAATTATTTTCTTTTATTTCATGGAACTTCTGAAAGTTTTCAGTATTTTTCTCAAATTTTGTTTAACTTTTCTTTATTCAAAATATTTTATGTAATTTGTTTAATTAATTTCTCAAATTTTAATTATTTTTTTTTTAATTTTAATTTATTTATCTCAATTTTTAATCATGTTTTTTCGATTTTCAATTATTTTCTCTAATTTTTCATTATTCAATTTTGTTTTAATTTACTTTTAAGATTCCCATGTATTTTTCTCAAATTTAAATTATTTTCTTTATGTTTAAAACATTTTTATGATTGTTTAAATTACTTTCCCCAATTTTTAATTGATTTCATTATTTTTTCAATTAATTTGCAAAATTTTGAATTATTTTGTTTAATTTTAATTATTTTTTGCAATTCTTTTTAATTCTAAAATATTATAAATTTTGTCCTAAATAAATATTTATTTTATTTATGGGTGATTCTCCACAAAGTAGTAACTTTTGATAACATTAAATTTTTAAGTAAAAAATATTTTTTCTTTAATATTTCTTATGTACAATTTATAAACAATTATTTTAAAATATAATTCAAAAAATTTTTGAGCTTAAATTAACACCCTTAGTCTTATATAAAAAATTTTAATTTAAAAATTTTAAAGGTTACAAACATTTTTTTAAAATATTTAATTTTTTACCTTAAACGAATATCCTAAGGATGTTAGCTTATTTAGAGGATGTTTGTAGGACATCAAAGAAAATTCTTGAAACACTTGATCACGAGTTAAAAAAAGTATAATTACGTAAATAATTATACAGAAATTAATCTATATTTTGATTAAAAACTCAGGTTAATGATATTCTTATAAAAAACAAAACACTATTCCTATGTATTTCGAATTTTATCAACCGGAGTTTACGAATCAAAGAAAATAAATTATTATAGCAGAAAAACTTAATAAAATATAAAGGTCTTTGCAGAATACTGCATAGATTTGACTACTTTATACCACTATTATTTTTATTTTTTTTTAAATATAAACAATTCAATTATTTTTGAAGAACCGGAGTTTACATGTCATTAAAATACGCAGGAAATTAATATTAATTTTTGAAATTATAAAACTAAATATCCTATTTCTTCAACTAAGTTGGACTTTAATCAAATTTTTTACTTCAATAACATTAATATTCAGTGAAAATTCAATATAAAAATGATTAAAATTACTGAAAAACAGTGAACATGTAAACTCCTGTTCCAAATAACAAAAGGGTGGAGAAAGTATTTAAAAATGATTTTCGCAAAAGTTATTAATAAAAACTGGAAAACAATACACAAAAAACAAAGCTTTTGAGATAAACTGTCGATTAGAACAGATAAAAATATTTTAAAAATATGATTTATTTAAAAAAAATGTATTAAATCTCACGAGTCCTATGTGGAGAACCTAAAAAAGTGCAGATTTGAGGCATTCTTAACCATTTCATGTCCTTTGATGTTAAAAAAAAATATTTTTCAATCATGATATTAATAAACATAATAACAAAGAATAACTGTACAAAGAATTAAATATTTATTTATATAAGGTTAAAAGTTATTAAGTGGGGAAGTAAAAATAACCACTCAGTGAAGAATCACCCTTATATTAATTGATTTTTAAATATTATATTTAAAATATTTATTTTTTCTTATTAAATAAATATTATTTATCGATTTGTTATATTTATTGTTGTATTTTATAAATTCCAAAATGTATGAAAAACTAATCGCGCGCTGGCGCACGTTTTATTTTGCTAGTTATTATTTAATTAATAATAATACGTTTTTTTAAAAAAAAGAGAAAATGTCACCCCGAGTATACTCGGGTTAAACTGTCAGAGGATTAAAAGTATCATTGTTAAAAAGATAGTATGTGTGACAAAGTCGACGTACAATATGTAAAGATTGCTTTTTTTTTAATTTGTATATCAAATCAGATGAAATCTTTTTGTTTGCGTGTGCTGGGTTGAGTAGACTGTAGGGTCATGATGACTGTAATGAACCTTAATAAAACTACTCCTACACTTTAGATCACTTAGAGTCACTAGTCAGTATAGTTACGTCTCTTTTCAATCTGTATACAGAATGTGTTGCTCTCCATCGTCGATCCGTGGGATGTCAAAGTGGCCAGTGTTGATCCGAATCAACTACATATACGACGAGGTATTTCTCTATCGAATTTACCAACTCCTTCTGATACCGGAAGTCAAGACTGGCCCTCATCCAGAAGTCCTGTCAGGATACCATCCCCCTGGTACAAACCCGGAAACAGTTCATCCAGTCTCTCTTACAGTGACGGCAAAAAATCATTCGAAACTCATTCAGCATGCGATCTGAAAAGCATTCAAAGGTACGAATTTAATTTTAATTTAAGTAACAGTTTTCATTCATCAATCTATTGATACTAAAATTTGTTTCTAGTCATAATGAAGAGAAAAAATAAATAAAAATAAGTATTTCGTGAATTATGGTTTTGTTTGGAAAAATTGGTTATTTATGTATAGAAAATTAGAAAAAACAAATGTATAATGAATTTATTCGATGTATTTTTATTTTAGGAGTTTTAGGATTAAGATACAAAATTCTTGGTTTTTTTATTTATGCAGATATTTTAACCACTTTCTGAACATCAAAATAATTATTATAAGTATTCAGAGATCAAAATTTCTAAGCATTTTAGTCCTTTAATGGTGCATGTAATGATTTGATATAGAATATTAGATTAAACTTTCATATTTAGTTATTGAAATAATTTTTAACTGATAGAAAAAATAATATCATTAAATTACACTGATGAATAAAGATAAAAATTTTGATGAAACTCAATTGAGAAATTGAACTACTTTAAAGAAATGATTTAAATTTTAAATTGTTCTTGGATTTTTCCCTGGTTAGATTTACATTACAAAATTATAATATAATTTGTAAATTATTTTAAAGGGAATTGTAAATTAAAAAGTTGATGCTCAGTGCTTATTTCACGTATTTGTAGGTCGAATGAGAGACGAATTGAGTTAGAAATTGTAACATCGATCACGTACCACTTTATATGAAGGAGAACAAGTGACCGTCATTCTTGCCATTTTAAAATGTTTATAACACCTGGGAATAAATGAAAAAACCAAATTTGGAAACCAATTTTTACGAAAATAACTTGATTCATTTTCAATCTTACAGTCATAATTTTCTAAATTTAACTTCAATTTTTTATTCCAGAAACAACTTGGAATTCGTTTTTTTAGATTTTTTTTACGTACTTTATAAATTGATTGTGTACCTTCGAAAAATTGGAATTAATAAATTTATTACTGATTATTTATTATTTTAGGTCTACCATTGGGATAAAACCAGGAACATTTTCTTCGGATGGAACTTTTAAGCCAAAAACACCAATAGAGGACAATAAAAATAAAAAAGTTGAAAGTTCTATTGGGTTTGAAGACTTTGTCAATGTTAATAATTCATTGTCTGACACAGCACGAGTGCGCTTTGCAAGTGGAAAAGAAGCAAGTCCCAAATCCAAAGCTCACAAAGCAACGGCTCCTTCTATTGAAACTTTCAATCAAGGAAATTTTTCCTTTTATGAGCACTACACTCCAAATAATATTACAATTACTGTCGAAGAATACCACGACAAAAAAAATACAGAAAATTCTTCCGAAACCAGCAACGGTGATTTGAAACCAGAAGCGAAAAATAATCGACTGAGATCCATTGTTCAGGAACTGGTAGAATCCAAGTAATAAATTGTTAATACTAATCTATTTCTAATTTTTAATTTTACATTAAAAAATAGTAGCACTGAATTAGAAGAATATTGTGATATTATTAAATATGGAAAATAATTGTAGTTTGTATTTGATTTATTTCTGGATCCAATGCTACTTTTTTCTATGTATTATCAATTTTAAATATATATATCCACTTGAAGATTTGTTTACTAAAAATTATTGAATATGTTTTATCAAATGGTGCTTACCCTTTTGTGAGTAAAACAATATCAATTTAATTAATTTTTTTATCTTTTCTAATTTTTATTTAGTCAGCAATAAAGTTAATAATAAAAACGAAACCGATAACGACGACAATTTCATTTTAACCAATCTAGAATTTTAAAAAACGGATCTTCAGAATTGAGTATTATATATTTAGCAAGAATTAGGGGAGCCCACACAACAGTAGATAATAAAAATCTCCAACAGTTATAATTATTTCAAGCTAAAGATATTAATAAAATTTTTATTACTAAAACGAAGCTAATCTATTCAATTAATTAACACAATTAGCAAAAAAAGCCTACAATTAATCATTTATTTATTAGAAGTATTTTTATAATACGATTAAAATCTAGTTGAGAAATTTCCTTCTGCCAACAGTAGATAATCGTTTCCTATTTAAAGAATATAAATTGTGGAGCAGCTTTCTACCCGTAGTACTATTTTTTGATAAGTATTCTTCAAAATAAAGTCAATTTGTCAACACAAAAGTTGTTTATTGTTTAATAATGAAATGCAATATTAGAAATACGAAAAACCTTGTCACTTTTTTGATATACGCCTAATACTAACCATACCTTGGAACTTATGCAGCGGGAATTATGAAACAAAGACAATAAAAAAAACCAAATAAATTTTTTTTTATTGTGTATCAACTTATTTAGATTAAGATTAAAGAAAACATTTTTCTAATTTTTTTATTTGTAATAAATTGATTGTGGTTAATTTAAATAGAAGTATTCAAACTAAATTAAAAAGCTTTTCGAAAGAACATTATTAGGTTACCTTATTTTGTTCCTAACTTCTTATCACAATAAGCTGAATTAAAAATTTAAAACCATTTTTTCGAAAATTCAAATTATCTACTGTTCGCCATTATCTATACTGAAGGGCGGTCTCCCCTAATCTATTCTTCGACCTCAAAAGAAGATAGACTTTTTAAAAGAGTCCCGCATAAAATGTATGGGAAAAAAAATTTTGGTCAAATTGTCTGGAAATGTGTGAGACTATTGTTTATGCAATTTTGAGAAAAATTATATAAGAAGTTATCAATTTCACGGAGTCAGTTAGCCATCAATGATGAAAAAAAATTGTTTTGTTCTGAGAAAAATTGTTGGTGAAGAAATACCGATAGTAGGGGCTAAAAAACAGAGTGATTTACATATGACTAGAGCTCCCCTAGTGCGTCTTCCTGATCTCTCTAGACACTTGTTTTCTCACTATAGTATCATCTTAGTTAAAAAAAAAATAATTCGACACACTCAAAAATAATTGGGAACGAGCGAGTCCTGTAAAGTTAGTTAGTTTGCAAATGCGAGATTCCTTTTTCATAAAACAATTTATCAATGAGTATTTGTTACCGGTGAAGGTTGCCCAATGGATACTGGAAAGTCTACAAGTTATTAGCTTTAGGGTTATTACAGGAGCATTGATGTAATCAATGATCATACCAAATTCCCGGGTTATTCTGTCTATTCATAAAATTAGTACGGAACAAGACACATAATCCAGCAGTTTGGGTATCCCTAAAATATCCCCGGAGTTTGATATAAATATCCGAAACGTAGCTATACGAATATTCTTAGAAAACTTGTAGAGTCTCCTATGTCATTCTATGCTGTAAGAGAAATTGCATTAATTATATTTTTTCTTTCCCTTTCTATCTTCCCCATTAAATCTTAAATAAATTTGTTGGACCCAACTGTTTGTTTAACTAAAAAAATTATCTTGATGGTCATTTACTTGATTAATCTAGTTACCTCTGTAAACCTTGTTTCAGTAAGGGCTAAGTAGATCTAGGAACAAACAACGTTTCCGGTCATTTTCCCGAATGCAATTTCCCGAACGGCGCCTTCCCGAATATCAAAAATCCCGAATACCTTTTTCCCAAACACCGTTTTCCCGAACAGCTATGTTCCCGAAAAGTAAAATTTATTAATTTTATTAATTTTTAATTAAAAATATTTATTTTAAGCAAATAGTACAAAGAATATAAGAAATATAATATATAAATTAAAACTTTATAAAATATAAAAATATAAAAAAAACTTTATAAAATAATATAGTGTGCTAAAGCACGAAGAAATTCTAAAATTGTATCATCCTGCTTGTAATCTTCGTATTTTCCAACGATTCCCTGCAATTTTTTCTGGACAACAAACCACTTCTTCTTCGGGGCTGCTTTCACAGCTCTTCCAATACTTATTTCTGCAATGGCAACTTCAGTATCTGCCTGTTTTTTCTGTATCTCTGTCAGCAGAGAATACAGATCCGGGTGGTGTTTTCCTATGACTATAGCGAATCGGTTGTGCCAACCTTCACTTACATTGTTGGTCCTGTGTCTACCTTCAATAGCAGCTTCATACTGGTTCCACAGGATTACTGGATACCGAGGTAAAATGCCTTTTCTCCTTCCTCTTGCTGGTCGTCCCAACACATAATTTTCTCCAAAATAATCTACGACCGGAAGAAGTTCTTCAGGCACATGATCAGAAAGAATTTGAAACGCCTTTTTAACGTCATCGGGTGGAACAAAAGCAAGCGATAAGGTTAGGTGAAACCTATAAATAAATTTCTCTATAAGTAATTATGCATAAATATTTAGATTTCAAAACAGAAATATGGTTTAAATTAAAATTATAATTTACCTTGAATGTTCCGTCTAAAAACCAAGTGTCGCTGCGTCCCAAAAATTTAAGATTTCTTCGTGTACTAAATACCAATATTCTACTTTCGGGATCTTCAGGGGATTCAAGAGATTTATCAAAAAGAAAGATTTTACAAGCAGATTTTTAAAAAAAGTAATATACACAAACAAGATATAAAAATGCAGTTATAAAATATTATATAAGTTGCTATGGTAACACATTATTCTTTTTTTTTTTAATTCAGAATTAAAATTTTAATTTCTTCGGGAAAAAGGTATTCGTGATTTTTGATATTCGGGAAAACGGTCTTCGGGAAAAAGGTATTCGGGATTTTTGATATTCGGGAGGGCGCCGTTCGGGAAATTGCATTCGGGAAAATGACCGGTAATCGTAGGAAGACGTTAAACGATCTCAGACTGAGAAATAAACTCTCATTGATCTGGATACCTGGTTACTTAGAGATCCAAGGTATAATGAGAGGCGAATGATCAAGCTTGAATATTGTCAAAAGCACCGATGATAGAGATAGACCCTACTTTAGGCATTGAGCCGCGTGAGATCAACGGAGCTCTATAAAGAAGTTCAAGTTATAGCACAATGTGTAAGGTAAAAACTGAGGTGGGATGAAAAGCGCAGAAGATTTGAGGAAATCAAATGAGAAACCCACAAACAATCCCATTTCTTTTATGAGACTGAAGAATTATCCATACGTACAGGTCTGCCAATATGTTCCTGTAACAGAAGCGCATTTTCTGCTTCCTTGACCCGCTTCTTAAGCAACAATGATATCAACGATGCCAAGACAAGTTCCATATCACCTGGCTCCAAATGGGAGACTAAGTTCATTTGCAGCCCTTTCTGTCACACGATATAAAAACGCCCCAACATTAGCAATTTTATGATGGTGGTCAAATTGCATAAAAGGATCTCTACTGTTTATGTCTGAGCATGCCGCAGATAAAACAATTCTACAATGAAGACATTCTAAATTCAAAAAACCTCTTCCTCTCCGATCTCGTGGAAAGTAAATTCGAGGTACGAAAGACCTAGGATGTTGACTTCGGTGTACTGTCATCATCTTGCGAGTTTCTCTATCTAGTTCCTTCAACTCGTTCACATTCCACTTAACTGCTCCAAATATGTAGATCATTAAAGGAATAGCTAATGTATTTGTGGTCTGTATCTTATTCTTTCTAGATAATTTGGATTATTATTATTATTATTATTAAGAGAAAAGGATTTGGTTGTAAGCGTTGTTAGGCAACCAGCGACGTTTAGTTAGTCTTTGCCCCCACAAGTGCTACTCAATCTTAACCCCAAAGTCGTCTCCAAAAGGTGAGGATACCAGACAAGCTCTTTGTATCAATATTGGCTTCTTTGAGCAAAAATTGCCCTGTTAGTCTATATCTTTCGTTGGATAGCAAAGGACAATAACAGAGAATATGGGTAGAGGTTTAGTTCTTTTTTCCCCATTTTGACATTCAGGTTCATTTACGATACCCATGCTGTGTCAATGATAGCGCAAATCCCCATGCCCAGTTAATACTTGAGTTAGGATCTTAGCCTCCTTCCTGTTGAGCTTACAGAATTCTGCTGCTCATTTTAGGTTAATGCTATTGCTGGATTTAGAGCTTAACAGAAAACTTTTACAAGAACTTCTTGGTCTTAATAGAATCAAGATGAAAACTTTGGTTCAACTGCTCACTCGACACGGCTAATTCAAAATTGGCAGAGTAACATCACCAAGATGCAACAAGTTTGCGGCTGATGTGGAATCATTAACCCATATAACTATGGTATTCCCTAGCTCTTGTCGAGGCAAGACATTCGTGCAGAGGATTAGTATTTAGAGATCCCAAGAACAATACAAAACTGTCTCTGGAAGATATCCTGCACTTTGGAGAAGAACAGTTCTCTAGAAATATTTGGTTTTAATTTTCGAGTGAAGAGATGAACAGGTTCAATGGGTGTCAACCTAAGTGTTCACTTCTCCTTGGCAAGACCTCTGACGTTTTAAGATTCTATTAAATTTAGATTAGAGGTTGCCCAAGTAGAAGAAGGCTAATAGCAGATAATATGTGTCACCGGTGCTTGGTTTATGGTCATAGAAACACGAATTGTAATTGGATGAACAGATCCTCCGTATGTTCGAGTCACAAGACGGTTAATACAGATCACAACTACAGTCAAGGTTTTTAAAGAGACGTGTTTCTAATGGATTTAACCAACTTAAAGTTGTATATTGTATGTACGAAAGAAGAGGATAGTAATCTCAACACTCATAAGCATTGTGTTTATCCAACAGTTTAGTCGATTTTCGACAGACCGAAATAAGAGACATGGTTACTCAACGAAGAGTCAATAACAGTCATGTATAAGTTAATATTTGATTGCTTTCCATTGTCAATGAATAAAATAAATTTTGATCTGTTGGAGCCAAGACGTTTAGGTTCTTAGGACATAGAGCCGTTTGGATATATCCCTAAAATATCCCCGGGGTTTCATATTGATATCTAAACTGTAGCAAAGCGTACAAATATTCTTAGAAAGTTTGTAGGGCATCTTATGTCATCCTGTGTTGTAAGTTAAATTGAAAATTGCATTAACTATATTCTCACTTAGCACCAGATAAGTTTACTAACATTAAAAGATTTTCTACCTACGGTTGTAAGATATTTTGTAATTATTGTTTTTTTAAACAGATACGCCCTACTATCTCCACAATATAAACGACATAGAAAGCTTCCGATATCTCAAAAACATTCAAAAATTGATCGAACAGGTAAGTTTACACGAATTTAATTTCTTTACATATTTATATTTTATATCCTTGAAATTGTTCACAGTTTAGTTATCCTAGATATGTGTATAAACGCATCTATTACATTTTTTATATTCTCTCGAATTCTTTCTTATTTTTTTGCACACTTAACTTTCCCGATTGCAATTTGATTTCAAATACGTATTTAAATTTAAATCAAATGATAATCGTAAAACTTATGTTTATCTTGCTTTAGTAACACCAAAGAACAGTAAATAGTAGTCAACAATAAATAAAAATCTTATATTCATTAAGTAGCAAAGATAACGTTAATTATTTGTCAAGATTGTCGCTCGACTAATACACTTCAATATCATTACACCAAAAAAGCAGTTTAATTTAGATAACAAACAGTTTGATTAATATAGCAGTAACAAAATATTTTTCGTTGTGTTATGTTATTTTTATTTTTGGTTATACTAATTTTGGCCACATCAACAAAACTTTCCTTAACTTTTCCCCTACGTGCTTTTCCCAATAAGAAAAAGTTTTCTACCTCAACCAAAGTGTTTCTAATCCAACTAAAATATTGTTAAATTCAACAACATTTTGTGGCTTCTATATCAAAAATCAATCAAACGTTTTTATTACCCAACTCAAATTTTGTTCCCATTTTATAAATTTATAAATTACTTTCATTAATTGTTCAAACCCATCTTTTACGTTGGAATTAGCATTAGTTCTTCCGACATTTTCGGTTTGTAAGGATTTTTCGTAAGAAGCCAATTTGCAAACCACAAAATTGGATCTGCCGGTTTTTCTTTGCAGCACTTTAAAATAATTTTCAATAATTAGCGCTTCATAAATTCAATTACTTTTGTTTAAATTGCAATCAAAGTGTCAAACTCACCTCGGTCAATCCCTCCACCAGAACTGAATTAATGACTTCCCATAAATAGTCAACAGCCATTTCCTTCTTGAGAATAGGTTCGATGATAACTATTTTGTTTATAAAAACAATTTAATTATTATTATTATTATTTATCTGCGTATGAGTGAAGAATCAAAACTCACAATCCGGAAAGAAAAAGTGTATTTCTTTTTCCGCTTCCTCTCGACTTCTGCTGCCATGAACAGCATTTTTAAATTCTTCATCATAACATCCAAATTGAGCGCGAATACTTTCAGGATAATATAGACGAGACTCTGTAACCTGAAATTAAACAAATTAGATTGCAAGAAATTTCAATTTAATGCCATTGGTACTAAAAAATCTTTATATTAATTTGATTAGTATTTCCATTGAACAGAATATATATTTATATATATTTGAACTAAATATTTCTATTGGAGAATTTTATATTGAATAAAATTGTAAACTAGATATGTAAATTTAAAAATAAATTAAGTAAAAAAGTAATTTACCTTTTTTGGTCCTATCAACATTCTCCATTCCTGAACTGCTTGATGCTTAGCTAAGACCATCGCGACAATTGGTCCGGAAGACATATACGCAACGAGATGAGCAAAATTAATTTGTCCATAACTGTCGCTGTAAAATTCCGAGGCTTGCTCTGGGGTCAGTCTCAACCATCTTGTCTGATACACCTCAAAACCTTCTTCATAAATTCTGCGTTCAATTTCCTTACGACAATTCATAGCTTCCGGTTTTATAATTGCTAAAGTGCATTCCACATCCGGTATTTCCTCAACATTAATTTTTTCCTCTGCTTCACAAGTCTCACTAAAAATTGCTGATTCCTCTCCTTCTCTTAATCTCATTAATTGTAGTTCCGAAGAATTTACGCATTTGCACTAATTGTTAAAAAAAAGAAATTTAATAATGAATAAACCGAAAAGAAGAAAAGTCATAGGTGAGTACGAAAATAATAGTTTTCAAATTAAAAAACAATAAAAAAGGTTTTCAGGTTTTAAAAACCTGAAAGTTGAATAATTTTAAACGTTAATAAATACGTTGTAATTGGTTTCGGAAAGTAAAATTTGCAAAACTAATATTAATGGGAAATATGTAGATAGTAATAATAATAATAAATAAAGTGTAATGTAGATAACATTATTATTTAAAAATGTAATGCAAATATTTAATAAGAATAAAAATAATAATAATAGTAATAGAGTAGTAACTATATTTACAGCCTCAGTAGAACTTCCTGAGGAAGTGGGACTTAATTGCGGATCATTTTCGTATTTATAAAGTAAAGCAGGTTCGGATCTCAAAACTCTTGTCGCATATTTATCTTTGCAATGAAAAATTTCTTTTTGTGAATTAATTTCTTCATTGGTTTTTTCTGTACAATTTTCAAAAATATTTGATTCCTCCTGATCTATATCCCTTTTTTCCTCCGAACAGTCACACATGCTAGAAACCATTTTAATGAATATATTTATCACACGATGTACTATTTTTATAATCTATACATTTCATGATCATACACAATTTTTTTTTTTTTTAATAACCATAAACAAAACAATTTAAAATAAAAATAATAAATATAACAATGCAAACTTAAATTTATCTTTCAGTCGTATTTCACATCTTCTCGCTCACAATAAGATTAAAATGATTATATTAATCATCATTATTATTATAAAAGTGCAAATTACCTGCAGAGTAAAAAATATGTCAATATTATTTTTTTTAACCTATATTAATTAATTTTTCAAAAGCACAAAAGCAAGTTTTTATTTTTAAAATGTTTATTAGATAGCTAAAGAGAATTTATTGAGTATTAAGATATGAAAAAAACCATAAACAGATTTAATGGGTTGAATTATTAATAGAAAGTTGATACACAAGTGAAGTTTGCTTTTTTTTTTAGCTTCGATTGTTTTTAATCCGTAAATAATTTTTAATCTTTTGATCTCTTATCATACCCTACCTCTTATCAAACCCTTGTAAATTACAGTGATTAATATTGTATATTAACTTTTTGGTATTTAAATAAAGATTAACTGAACATACAATTTGAGTACATTTTCTAAATCAAAGATTTGACTATACGATTTTTATTGCCCGTTTGTCAAATCCTTGAAATTATAATATTTGATTTACATGAATTCAAAAAAGAAGTTGTCTGTATTCAAAAAGTAAAGTTTTTGATACAATTAAGTACAAAAAATATTTGTTATATTTGTATTATTATTTATTTCAAAATTAGAAAATGATATTTTAATTGGCCCCTAAAATAAAATCGGAAATTTAAAAATTGAGCGATCATAAAATTCCAAAATTTCTGTACATTTTTGCACATTCTTAATATATGTATGTGGCGCGTTATGAAGGGACCTAAAAAGAAAAAAATTTTAGGTTATATTCAATGATAGTTTTACCTTGATTATAAGTTCCTTTTTAATGTTGCATAATTAAAATTAAAAAGTCATTCCAAAAATCACAAATAGAGCCTAAAAATTTTTGCTTCTTAGGTCCCTTTCTTTATGTGACGTCACATATATATTCTCGATCCCAAAAGTTGGAACGAATTTTTTTTTTTTTACAGAGGAAAAGACTCCTTTAACTCCATTCAACGAAATAGAAATAGTTCCAGTGAAATCAAAAGAAGACGAAAACATTGATAATTCGCCATCCGCCACGGAGACTATAGGTCTCGGATCAAAAATTAGAAAAACTAGTATATCCATGCCAAGCAAATTAGATGACATGGATGACCTACGAATTAATGACCAAAAGGTAATATTCGCCTTTTTATTAATTTGTCATCCTCATTATTATTCTTGAAGTTTTTTGGAATTTATTATTTTTAAAAAACTTCAAAAATGAATGAAAAAAATTGCAAATTTTTCGCGGTAAAATTATTTTCCTACATTGAACAATGATGGCAACACAAAATTGTGTAAATTGGAAAATTTCTCTGTTTTGAAAGCAAGTAAGCAGTGAAATAAAATTAATTTCCTTCATAGAACAAAATAGTCTCTCACGTGCCAATTAGTTAAGTTGAGTTTTAATTAATTTTCCGAATCAATTTTAATTTTTAATTTCACTAACAAGGATATTTTTATCTCTTGTGTCGATAATGACTGATAATAATAAATGGAAGGATTATAAATACAGTTCTATTGATTCAATGGAACGGATGCTTTTAAATCCTGCAAGTTATAAATTGTACACGATAACAGAGGTCAGTCATTAAAATATTGTATTTCATGGTACAAAATTTTGATTGTATTTCTATTTACCTTGAAATTTACATTTTTAATAATTTTAGAATGTCTTATTTATTTATTATGTAAATAAATATCTTATAATTTTTTTTATGTAATAAATTAAAACATTTCTATGTTAATATAAAAAAAAAAATGGATTTACTAATAAGTAATGGATTTCTCTCTAGAAATATGCATTTTATATCATTTTCTTTTTTTATGAATAAGACACAATATATTAAAAATTTCTTGAATTGACATTTAAGTAGATCAATATTATTAAATTGTAAAAAGTGACTCGCACGTAATAAGGGTATTGTGTAACAAATTTAATCACACCAAGTGGACCTTTCGTGTAAAAAGTTAATATTTCTTAATTCAGTTAGTGATCAAATCTCTCAAAAGTCAGTGCGCAGCTATTTTGTGCAAAGTTGAATTAAAAAGTGACAAAAAATTGTTTAAAATTTTTCAGAATTATAAGGAAACTGTGTAAAAAGAAAAATACATTTATAAAAACATTTTATTCATAATATGAATAAAATACGAGGCGAGGAGAGTCTGAAGAAGAGAATTTTATTAAAGGCAGTTATTAGAAACAATTTACTTCGGTATTTTAACTATTTTAGTGAAAATAGATTTTTTTAAAATTTTAATTTATTTAAAAAGAATACGTTTCTGGTGTAAATGATACTTGTTTAAAATTATTTTTATACCTAAATTATTAAAATCCAAGTTTAAGTACAAGATCCGTCCTTCATCATTTATGTCAAAAAATTAATGTCATTTTTTCTTGTCGTTTTATCTTTTTCGCTACGACAGACAATAAAAAAGTGACAAAAAAATTAAACAAAATTATTTTTACTATTAATAATAATTAAAATTTTATTATGAATTTATTATTATTTATTTATTATTATTTATATTTATTATTTATTATTAATTATTTTTTTAAATAGAAAATTTAAAAAGTGCCAAGAAAATTTGAAGATTCAACGTGATTACTTCAAATTGAGTGAATTAAAACTTCTTTTAATAAATCCACCTTTCCGCAAATAACTTCAGAAATACGCTAGATTAGGTTATTTTGTAGGTGAAATTTAAATCCATATTTCACCAATTATTGCATATAATTAAGTGCTTTAATAATTTAAAAATAATAAATTCAATTATTCTAGACAAAGACCAATAATTCTTTTCACATTTCTAACGATATTTCTAGCTTTTTTTTCGTAATTTCTATTAGCTGAAAAAATGACAGTTTTCCATAACTTCTATGCTTTAAATTCATAATTTAAAGGAAATAATGATAATTTAAAAATAATTCATTGTATTTTATACTTAAAAAATATCACCGAATCATTTTTGAAAGTATAAAATTTTTTAAAATTTAGTCCGGGACCACTTTAGTTAAAATAAAGTTGCTATATATATATATATATATGTAGTAATGAATCATTTAGAAGTTCAAGTGCAAGTTCCTTTACAAGTGTAAAACAATTTTCTTGATAAAATTGGTATATATTGGGAAAATATTTTATGCGTATTTTGTATGTCGTCCGGTTTTAAGGACAGAATAACAATTTTTTATATTTCTCTAAATTTTCAGGGAGTTCCCTCTAAATTTTCGAGACCTGACAGTGACAGCAGTACAACTTTTAGTAACAGTGGATCAACCCCAAATGGAAGTGAGTTATGTTCTGAGACAGAAGATGAAGAAAATAATGAAAAATTCCCAAAGTAAGGATAAAACTTAACAATACTATTTTATTAAATTATTATATAAATCAGGGATCACAGTCCCTATTGTTAGTAAAAAAGGGGAATAGGGGCAATTTTTTTTTAAAATAGGGGACAAAAAGGGGACAAAAAATTCCTTTTCTAAAGTCTTTGATGGCGACTTCCATTGAAAAATTGAAGATGTTAAACATGGTCTTAATAGTTTTTACTTTTTAAATAGAATAAAATTTAGTGTTTACTTATCCTAAAATGTCAAATTAATACTTTTTAAACAAATAACGTTATTCATGTAAACATTGAAATATTATGTGTACTAGCAAAAAAACGAAATAAAAAAATCTCGAAAAATATTTAGAAAATTACACAATTGAAGAAGAATAATTTAAAAAATTAAACAATAAACATTAAATTTAAACTGAAGTTCAAGAAAATAATAAAAACTTGAAGAAATAAATTGAAAATTTAATAGAGCTGTGCAGAAACTCGAATTTTGCATGGGATCGAAATTCGAACCGAACCGAGCCCATATAAATTCTCATGGAGAGGATCGAATTTTACAAATTTGCACAGCTCTAAAATTTAAGAATTGAATTAAAATTTGAAAAAATAAATTAAAATTTGAAAAAATAAATTAAAATTGAAAACAAAACTCTAACAATCGACAGATTAATACACAATCGAACAAAATAATTGAAAAAATTAAAGAATTATAAAATTTTAAGAGAATAAATGAAAAAACTGTTGCAAACAATTGAAAATTGCAGAAAATAAATAATAATTGAAAGAAATAGTTGAAAAGTAGATTAATTAACAATTGGAAAAATAATTAAAAAAATCAAACAATATTAAATTTAAACAAACTAATTCAAAAACTATGAAAAATATAGGAATATCTAATTGTTGCAAATAATTGAACATCGAACAACTAGATTGCAAATTGAAAAAGATAATTAAAATTGAAGAAAATAATTAAAAATTGCAAGAAGGAATTGAAATTTAAAGAATAAACTTAAAATTTGAAAAAAGTAATTGAATATAGAAAAAAAATAATTGAAAAAAGGCGAGAATCTTTTAATTTTAAAAACAATAATTTAAAATTGAAAAATGGAATTTGAAATTGGAAAAAAATAGTTGTAGAATTAAACAATTGAATTGGAATTTTGGAACAATTTTTGTGACTGAAAAAAAATGGAAAACTGAATTAAACTGAAAAGTTAAAAATTAAATTGAAATTTAAAGAATATAATTAAAAATTGAAGAAAGTATTTTAAAAAAGGTAAGAATCATTAAATATATTTAAAAAATGGAAATGAAATTATATTTAAAATTGAAAAAATATTAGGGAATTGAAGAAAATAGTTGTAGAATTAAACAACTAAATTGAAATCTAAACCAGTTTTTATAATTGAAAAAAATTATTGAAAAAAGTTGAGAATTAAAAAAAAATTTTTAAATAATTTTAAACTGAAAACATTATTTAAATTTTTTTAAAATAATTCAAAATTAAAGAATTAAATTAAATTTTTAAGAAGACAGATAGGTAATTGAAAGAAAAATTACAAAATGATAAATTTATTAAATATTAAAGAAAAAAAATGACAAATGGAAAAAAAATTTGGAAATTAACAAGAGAACGAAATAATTAAAAATGTTAAAGAATAGTTATAAAATTTCTGAGAGAATAAGTGGAAATTGAAAAACTTGCACTTAAAAATAGTCTGGTTAGATTAACCAGAATTCTAGTTAAACTAACCAGAATTCTGGTAAGGGTATATTTAACAATGTGTTTCTGGTTAAACTAACCAGAATAAAATGTTAAATATAACCTAACCAGAATTTTTTTCACTGTGTTTAAATCAATTAAAAACTACGGAAAATAAATGGTAATTGACAAATATCTGAAAAACCAAAGTAATTTTACGTTAACTCTCTCTTTGTTTTAAAATTAACAAAGCTAATAATTCTAAATCTAAAAATAAACACATTATTAAACCATTGTTTATAATTTTCTTTAAAAAAAACGGTTAGCTCTGCCTTTTTCATTAGGATTTAAAATTACCCGCAGTCTTTTAAAAATGGCCAACAAACAAAAAATAAACTGTGGTCAATCTCCCTGTCTTCCAAATAGCTCAGCGCGATTATTAAATGATACAAATTCAGAATTGAGTACAAAATAATTTTGATAAATTATAAATTTAAATTTGAAAATTAGAAATAGGGGAAATAGAGGACAAATCTTTAAAATAAAGGAAATAGGGACAAAACTTCAAAATAGGGGGAAAAAGAGGAATAGGGGACAAGCTGTGATCCCTGTATAATTATTATCATCCTAGAGTATTTTATTAACTCGGAAAGCTAGATAATTTTCTCCTAAAATTTGTACTAATAATCATAAATTCATTTTGTCAATAATATTTATCATATAAACATATTCATGTCAATAATTAAGTCATAATTAATAAACTCTTAAAAATAATAGCAACAGAGTGATAAAACGAGTAAATAAAACTATATACCATTTCAAAAAATGTAAATATTTTTTGAGTTTCGATCAAAATTTGTTTACTCAACAATTGATGAAAAATATGAAGCATGTATGACTAGTTTCTATTGTTGACCAGTTATTATCCAACAAGGGACAATTATTTCGTTAATAATTGAAGCTTCAGGTTCCGATTAAAACGATCTGTTACTATCATTATTTTTTTAGGTTCTCACTGAACTCGCGAGCGAGTGGTTCTCAATCAAAAATCAGTCGGACGATAAATTCGGTTAATGTAAACACGAATTTTTAAACTCGTTTAAAGTTCAAGCCTCCAGAGTTTCTGAAAATATTTATTTTTCTACTACCGTGAGATGAATGCCAGTCGCGTTCAGGGTCTTCTCGAGTGAACGTCACCCATTTCTTTCGGTATCGCTTCAGGGTTATCGGACTAAGTTTTTTTTTCATAAAACCTTATGATGAGTTGAAATTCATTCTGTTAATCATCCAATGTTTCTAAATTAATGCGATACAATAGTACAGTGTTTGCAAAGAAGAAAGTTTTGATGAATTTTGAACTTACGTTTGGGATTAAAATATTGTATCATCTATGATTTTATTAATCATTTACTCAGATATGTAAATTGCGTATCTTGAAAGATATTTTTAAATTTCTCATCATGTTTATAAATATATCAATAGACTATTGAAAGTACTTTTCATTTTTCACTTAATGGAAGTTTATTAAAAAATGTTTAATTGTTGCTGAAAAAAGGAAGTTGTTACAAGTAAAAATGATTCCGAGATATGATGTTGGCAGTGCCATGTCTTTGCAAAGGTACTTTGGATGAAATAAATAAACTTGTTTTTTCATTTACTTAATAAAAAAAAGTAGAGGTTACTAATTATTGTTTGATAATTTCATTTATCGATAATTCTCAGAAAGATAATTATGCACGTGAATGAAAAGTAGGAATCTGTACTATTTACATATCAATATATGTTCTTATCTATAATTAATTCTCGGTTATACCTGTCTATGAACTTTTTTTTTCAAATAACGACAAACATCACATTTATAAAAACTAAAATAAACTATTTTTAACGATTTTACAATAAATTCAAAATTGAATTTTCAGAATTCCTTTGCAGCCTCCTCCTAGAAGAAAATCGACATCACCAGCATCAAATCGGAAAATGGGAAATGAAACTTTGGAGCTTCCTGTAACGCAAAGTCCTCATTCTACAATAACTAGTGTAAACAGTATTCAAAGCCTCTTAAAGGAAAAATTTCAGTTGTCGTTGCCTCAGGCACTGCGAAACAGTAAACAACGCCAAAATGCAGATTATAGGTATAAAATCCAAATTAATCAAGAATAAACGTGTTGAATACGTCAATATTAAGTCCTAATAAAATTTACATTCTTTTATAGACTTCGAGCATTCGTCGGCATTCTCTTTCTTTGCATTGTTTTTCTTGTTGGATTTGCACATGTTTATTACAACACACATGTTCTTCAAAGGGCCTATTTTGACCGATTTAGGTAATTGAAACTAAGTCTCATTGAAGCACGTACATTAAAAAGTTGAATTAAAAATTTTAATTGCAAACTGAACTACTTTAACATATTTAGGATCAGTTGCACAATACTGCGTCATGAAGTTTAAGGTATTTAAAATCTATTTAAAAGTCTTTTGAAGAGGCAATTTTGATTCAAAAATCTGTAGTCATATTCTTAATATTCCCAATCGGGAACGAATTTTTATAAATCGATTGAATTTGCTTATGACAGTATTTATACTTTTATTGAATGCCCCTCAAGGTTTATCCAACTTTATTTTACGCGAAAATTAGAGTGGATGCCATATTTAAAATACTCAAAGTTATCCAAAACTAAAATATAATAAGACTTGTATGATTCCACAAGGGTTCCCCTATACAAAATATAATTAGTATTATATGATTTCACATGAGTAGCTATGAAGAAGGAAATGACCCACATAAGATCACATGTGGGTTCCCATATATGCTCTTATTTAAAACATAACATCTTATAGATAAAGCAAAATTACGCTCTGCTTCTATATCCCAAATTGATAAAACAGAGTATAGATGATACCCATATTAATTCCTTTGATAAGAAAGTCCAAATAGGAATCCATATATTATAATTACGTATGTGTGTTATAGTTTATAAAAGAGAGTATAGTGCATCTAGGAAAGTAAAATAATAAAAAACACAATTTTTGTTTTTTAAAGTTCGACGTTTCGCAATTAGGATATGTTGGCTTCATAAGGGTTAAATTAATCATAATTGTCGAAACGTCGCAATTTGTAATAACAATTATCTTTTTCAATATTTTACCTTCCTGGATTCACTGTACTCTCTTTTATAACAGATACATATTATGACATATGAATTCCTATTTCCTGTGAACTTTCTTATCAAAGAAACCAACATAGGTTCTTATATCTTCGTAATCCCAAATTATTTTCTCATATGGGTTCATATGTAGGAATGGGAATATAATTTCAAGTCTTCATCCATCTTCGTTATTTTTTAATATGAGTTCTTACAAAGGAATCCATATAAATTGTTTTATTTTAATAGAGTTTCATCCAAAGGAACCTAATATCTGTTACTATTAGTGGAACCTCCAATAAATTTATTTGGGCATATGTTACCTGTATATGATGTGGGTCCTCTTTGAATGTTTTCTGTCTTTACTTTATATCATGCGTCCATCTCAAATTTGTTTTGATAGATTGACCTATATACCTCGCTGCGGCGTTTGTGCGAATTACGTCTCGGCACATATAATCACATATATGATTCCAGGAATTGTCCAGAAATATATTTGTAGGAATCATATACGTTACCCATATGACAGGAGAATCCTCCTTGATTGTTTTTCTATTTGTATTTCTTTGTAAGAACTCGTATAAGAAAATAATATAGATAAATGGAGACATGAAATTATATTCCGGCTCCTACATGTGAACCCATATATATAAGAAAATAATTTAGGGTTACGAAGATTTGAAAACCCATATAGACCATTTCCCTCTTCATAGGAACCCATATGGGATCATGTACGGACAATTATATTTTGTATACGAAAACCCATATAGGAATTTTTAATAGTGACCTTACTCTAATTATCTAAATGTTTGCAGGTTCAACAATAATGAAAGGTTGATGCACATCTTCAACCGAGCGGGCTCAGAGATAATAGCAGCTCGACTGGGAATAGGAATCTCATCGGAAAGCGGGGTATTCGAATGTCTACCGCAGCATCAGAAGCGAAAATCAGTGTGCCTTGAGTGGCTTGACCAAACGCGCCTTTACTTGGCTCACGCAGAGCGTGACTCAATGGACTGTTACAAATTTATCTGGCAAAGTCTCAACCCTTCCTTCAACCCAAAGGACTGCTTCGACTGGTCCCATAATCGAGGCCACTGGTATGGAGGAGGACAAATTCAGAACATGGCTTACCCACTGGAACAAGGCAAACTCGATCTAAGCCCCTTCATAACCGGTGACATCCAGAAACACCCCTTTGGGAATGTTCTCAAGAGGTACTTCCTCAACTCTAAAGGAGCCACGATTCTTGTCGATCCAAACACACCTCTCTACGTCTCCATAAATGCAAACAGGACCAAAGAATTCTGCCTCCAAGCCAAATATGACAACTTTGCTTACATTAATCATCCCACGCCACTTCCTCTCCTAAGCTACTCTATCTGTGCCACTGACAACATGAAGAATCTTCATTCCACAATGGCAGAAAAGACTTTGTGGGATGGTTTGACGCCTGACGAGCTACATGCAGTTCATACTCTTCTGACAGAACCGGTATGGCAGATTTCACCGACGAACGAGGCTGCAATTTACAATTATACGGAGGACGTAATTCTCTTGGGTTTTCTGAGACAAGGGCACGTTCTGCTTAGCGAAGAATGGCAGACGCATCCAGGAGACTTTGAACTCGATGAAAGTAGATTTCCCTCGATGGAGGAGACGATCAATATCATGCACAGGAGAGGTTTTCGAATCGTGTTCTCCATTCAACCCTTTATTTCTACAGAATCTCAAAACTTCCAGGACGCAGTGACTAATAGGCTTTTGATATCCGAGAGGGGAAGCGATCCCAGAATTCCCGCTCTGACGCGCTACAAGAATATCAGCAGCGCTGGAGTCCTCGACATCACGAACAATAAGACTCTCCCTTGGCTGATGAGCAAACTGGAGATTCTGATTTCCAAGTACCATGTGGATTCGTTTTACCTGGACATGGGGACTGCTCATGACATGCCACAGTACTACAAGTGCGAGCACCCTCTAATGAATCCTGACCACTACAAGACGATATTCAGTAAAGCGATCTTAAACTCGGTGCCGGTAATTGGAGTTTCTGGCGCGATTTCAAGACCTAGAGCTCCAGTTTTCGTTTCCTTGCCTCCGTTTCCCTCTTCTTGGAAGGCGATCAAAACTGTCATTCCTACGATTTTGAGTTATGGGATGATTGGATATCCTTTCATTATGCCTGGAGCTGTTGGAGGAGATGTCGCTCTGCCTATGTCGGATAATAATCCTGATAACGATTTTGAGGTAAGTTTGCCCGACAAAGAGCTCTACGTCCGGTGGCTTCAGTTATCGACCTTCTTACCTGTAATTAGATTCACACACTTACCAAGTAAATATGCGGATAGTGAAGTTTTGGATATGGCCCGGCAATTAACGACTCTCAGGCAAAAGACAGTTACGCCATTGTTAAAGAAATACGCAAATAATACATTGGACACTGGTCTTCCAATAATCAGGCCACTGTGGATGTTGGATCCAACTGATCCCGCTTGTCATGTTGTTGTCGATGAATTCTCCGTAGGCGAAGAATTGATAGTTGCGCCTATTTTGTACTCCGGAAGTAGACAAAGGGAAGTTTATTTACCAGCTGGTGTATGGAGAGATGGCATTGACGGAAGTCTTAGAAAGGGATCAAGATGGATACATAATTATAAAGTTAGGGATGTCCAAATTGCCTACTTTGTTAAAATGCCGGACAATACCAGATTTTAATCCTAGAAGAATTATTCAATTGCAGGAAGAAAATATAATTCTGGAAGAGGATCTCATTTCAAGAAGTGGTTTTAAATCTGAGCCAGTGAATTAATAAAAAAAAGTATCATTAAGAGGACTTAAATTACAGAAAAGATGTCTTATATTATAATTTTTGAAGAGGAGATTAATTTCGAAATTGTCGTTTCACTCGAAAAGAGTATTTTATATTTTATTTCTAGGCTTTCTTTAACTCTAGAGAAAGAGTTGGTTAAAATTAATCATCACCTCGAAAAGGTATTAGGAATTTATAAGATATATTTCAACTAATTCCGAGTGTTATGGGCATGAGGTTCAAATAAATCTTGACATCTCAGCCTTAACAAAGTGAGAACATTAGTGTGATATTTTCATTAGTGCATTTACTCATCGTGTTTATTAAGTGCATTCGTGTCATTTGTAATCGCAAGTAACCAAAAGAGAGATTATAAAAATAAAAATATTAAATATCAAAAATCATCCATAAAATTTTGTGTAATTGTTTAGATTTTTTACTATCTCAATTAAGGCTAAAAACTTGGCAGCGACTGGGAGGAAAAGTTACTTTTTCACCCCATGACGTCAAAACAGTCAGGAAAAGTCAATTTTCTCTCCTTGTTTGACATCATGGGAAAAAGTTGCCACGAAAGACTTAACTTGCAACTTCTGCACAGGCAAAAAATTATGTACTTTTACACGTATGTTATGAAAAAGAAGTATGTGCAATACGGGAGGAAAGTGTTTATAGATTCGTGTTTAAAGTTCCTGTTTTTTGCACGTGCTACAAATTTACACTCACGAAATTACTCACTTTTCTCCCTTGTTACACAATATACTGTTGTTTATCCTACATGTCCTGAAAGTATGTTATTTTAGACGCAAAGTACTTTTCCGCACGCTTATGTGACTTTACTCCTGCTAGACCATACAATAAACGTGCAAAAAGTATTTTTTCACTCGTTTACAATCAAAATTATCGGACGCATTCTACTTTCAATAGAAATCAATTATTACAGGAAATTTGCTACCCGTGTCCTCAATAACATATTTTCCATGCAGGTAAGTACAACAAAATTTGATCTCACAATGGACATACCTGTCATATCGAAGACTTCAATAATTAAACATCCAGTCTAAGCTCTGACTCTTTGATCTTCCTCTTAAGTTGACTTCATGTACTAATCTTCTTTTACGAAATTCAGAAAACAACAAACATTTTTTTTTATAATTCTCACCATATCCTCAAAATTCTCCACTCTCTGCATGTCCTGGCTCTAACTCCACCCATATTGTAAACAAACAAAAATAAACTCGTAGATTATTATTATCAGTAATAAAAACATAACTAGAAATTGTTAATTAAAAAAAATAGTCTTATTTATTGGTGTTAGTTTGAATTATATAATACATGATTAAAGCGTGCAAACATGATAAAATTAATGTCTGTCAACTTTCGACCAATTATATATTTGATATATTAACTTTGTAAATCGGGAGGAACTGTTGACGGTGATTGCAATTGTAAATGCATAAACTTTCGAACTGGACCACCAATAATATTTCCAGTAGGCCCTGAACCACCTGCTTCTCTGCTTAAACTTTCCATTAAATTAGATTCGACTTTCTCTGGAATTTTAGACGCTTCCGATTCATGACCCAATGTTTTTTCTGCCTCAAGCTCCAAATCCAATTGACGCATATACTCATCCATTCCACCACACTTGTCTTCGTCATCTCCTCCTAGAGATCCTTCTGAGCTGTCATCAAATTCACCATCGCCACCAGGAACAGCCAAATCCAATATATCTCTCAAAGCAATGTCGAATGCGTCTGTATCAAACTCTATTCTACCCGAATCGTCATTTTCTGATTTCGTTTCAGTGTCTCTGCAATAATTCATATATAATGTTACACTTTAAGAAGGTAAACCTTACAAAACAGAATGCACAAAATTCCAACAGAACTAAATCACATTTAAATACAAACCGAAATAATTGAACCCCTTCGACACCACTCGACTCTTTCAAAAAAGTCTGTATCTTTCTTCTAAGACTTTGGGAAGATTGTTTTTCTGTATTACTTTTTCGATCAGTCCAACGCTCTCCTAATAGCTTATCCAGTTCAACTGGATTTACATTAAGCCAGTCATCATTATCTGAAGGACTTAAGTTAGGCTCATCTTGACCTAAAATTTAAAAATCGATAAAATCAGAAATAGTACTATACAAAACAGTTAGGGTGTCAGACCATTATATTTTAGCTAAAGTCGTTGCGGCCTATTTTTAGAAAAATTTGATACTTTGTGGGATTAATTTATGATGTGTGTACATTACAGGAAATTTTTAAAAATATTACAATTGAATATTACTTAAGGGCATGTGATGGAGAATGACGTCACTGGTATAGGCAAAATTTGTCCGTAAAATTTCTCTTAAAATAATAAATTAATTGTC
The DNA here is from genome assembly GCA_037103525.1 of Ganaspis brasiliensis. Lineage (NCBI taxonomy): Eukaryota > Metazoa > Arthropoda > Insecta > Hymenoptera > Figitidae > Ganaspis > Ganaspis brasiliensis. The sequence goes on along the minus strand of JAZKLR010000276.1, from coordinate 744,497 downwards.
AAAATAAATTTTTTCCCTTGCAACTCAACATTTAAATTAGAATTACAAGGTAAATATAGGAATTTATATATAAAGTAATTAACAGTCAAAAACGTATTGTACACACATCATAAATTAATCCCACAAAGTATCAAATTTTTCATTAAATAGGCCGCAATGATTTTAGGTGAAATATAATGGTTTGATATAGTATTCATTTTGATTAAATGTAAAATCATTTGGATTAAATAATTCCAACAATATTAATTGTTATACTTTACCCGTTAACTCCAGATCATTTGTTTGTATAGTTTTCCATACTTTTAGAGCTTTCTCAGCATCAGTCTCTGTTTCCAAATGTAAAATTTTTTGTGAATCAGAATTTTTGGAGAAATAATCCTTTGCCGTTTGCAAAAGCTTCTCTCGTTCCCGACTACCTTCTAAGAGTCCTTTGAAATAACCACTGAGCTCTAAACGACTTACGAAGGCATTTAAAGTTGTTTCTCGCATCTTTAAAAGATCATTGTTAGCCGCTGCCGAAGAATCACTATCTTTTTTCTTCTGATCGTCATATGCATTTGAAATTAACATTTCTAGGCCACATGCTATTTTAACACCAAGAAGATGAGCATTATATGCGGCACTGTTAACCGGTGGTAAATTCCAACCTGTCATTGGATCACCTGTATATCGACAGTGCATTACCAAAGCATACAAACATTTCGTCATCTTAACGTTGGCCATTGTTCGTTGTTCAGGAGGGAAAAATTTCATTCCTCGGCAAACCTGAAAATAAATATGAATATTTTCATTACAATTTTAAAAAATACAGGTAAAAGATAATGATTATAAAATAATAATTTTAATTTGATACACGGGATATGAATGATCAATTTCAAATTCCTGGATATTCCGGATCTTGGGAAAATTGCCGATTCTCTAAATGTTAATAACTGCACTTTTAAACATTCAATATACGTCATTTTTGTTGAGAAAAAATATAAAATATAAAATTTTGAGATTTTTATTATTTTTGAATGTAAAAAATAAATACTTCAATTAGGGAAAATATAACAAAATAAAATAAAATTTTGAAAAACAATCAAAAGCAGAAAAAGAAGCTTTTAAAACAGAGAAAAATGTGGCAACTATAAAATAATTATTCAATAAATTGCATAAATTTTTCGAAAAAATAAGAAATTATGAGAAAAAACTGGAACAGTTTTGTGTTCAAAGCAACAAAAATCAATCAAAATTTGAAGAATAAGACAAAAATCAGAAAATTGAAGAAATATTATATTTTTCTCCCCTCCCTCTCAAATAAAAATAAAGGAAATTAAGACATAGAACATTACATAGAACGAGAAAACCTTTAAAAAAAGGAAAATTTTACGAAACATTTTTTAAAAATTATGAAAATAAATAAAATAAAATAGAAATCAGAAAAATAAAAAAGATATTAATAAAAATAAAAAAGAATAACTAAAAAGTTGAAGAAATAAATTATTGAAAAAAATGAAGACAATTAAAAATCAATTAAATTAATTCTAGCATAATGAAAAGAATCTGAAATAATTAGTCGAATTATTAAAACAATTCTAATGATTACCATTCATGGAAATAAATTTGAAATAAGTAAAAAAACTAGCAAAAAAATTGACAAAATGTATTTAAAATTTTTAATAAATCCTCCAGAAGGGGAGGAAATGTAAATAAAATTAGAAAATTGAAGAAAAATTAAAAGTTCAATAAAAAGTAGAAAAATAAAAAAACCATTTGTTAATCTACAAAAATGTTTGAATCAAAAGAAGAGAAAAAAAATAAATAAAAAAACGCAAAAAAATTTTAAATTACAAGAAAAAAGAAGAAAAATTAGAGAATAAAGATAAAAATTATAGAAGACTACATATAAATATATAAAAAAAAGAAAAGAAACAAATAATCAAAAGCAGAAAAGGAAAAATGTTTTTAAAATTATAAAAATGTAGAATTTTTTTTTAAATATAGGAATCTATAATAATAATTCACAAGATTCATTCATTCTTTCTTTCATTCATTCTTACATTCTGTCCTTTTATTTCTGAAGTTTGGCACATAGATTTTTTTGTTTTAAAGCAGATACTTTTTAAAAAATGAATTTAAATTGAATAAAATTTAAATTTATTAATATCTGTTCAAATCATTTTAATTTCATTAATAAATAAATCAATTTTTTCTATAATTTTCAACAGTTTTCAATATACAATTATTCTCTTTAAATTTTATAATTATTCGTTTATTTTTATTTAAATTATTTTGTTCTGTTGTCGATTGTTCTAGACAGTTTTAGAATTTTTCTTTCATTGTTCAATTATTTTTCTTAATTCTCAATTATTTTCTGTAATATTTAATAATTTTAGTCATTTAATAAGTCTTCTTTGAATTACCAACTGTTTTTTAAATTTTAAATTCAGTTCTTTAATCTTCAATTGATTTAATTAATTCTCAACTTTTTTCTTTAATTTTTAGTTGCATTCTTCGTTTTTCAATTATTTAATTCAAAATTCAATAAATCTGTCAATTTCTGAATTATCAAATATTTTCTGGAAATTTCAATACAATTCTTCAATTTACAATTAGATTCTTCAATTTTAATTTATTTTCTACAACTTTTTCCATAATTTTCATCAGTTTTCAATTGAAAATTTATTACTCTCTTTTAATTTTATGATTATTCATCAATTTAAACAAATTTGTTGTTAAAATGCCGATTAGTCTTACCATTTTTCTAACTTTTTTTTCAATTGTTAATTATTTTTTTTAATAGTTAATTATTTTTGTCAATATTTAATTATTTTCGTCATATTATAATTTTTCTTTTAATTATTAATTATTTTCTTGAAATTTCCACTGAATTCTTTAATTTTCAACTTATTTCTTCAATTTTTAATTATTTTCATCAATTCTCAATTATTTTCTTTAATTTTCAATTTTTTTGATCGATTTTCAATTAATTCCTGAATGTTCAATAATTCTCGTATTTTTTCGATTATTTTTTTCACTTATAAATTTTTTTTTCAATTTCAATTTAATTATTCAGTTCTAGAACTATTCTCTTCAATTCTCAGTTTTTTTTTAAATATAAGCTTTACTTTTCAATTACTTTCTTTAATAATAAAAAATTATCGCCTTTTTTCTATTATTTTTTTCGATTATCATAAAGTTTCTTTAATTCAAAATACAATTGTTCAATTATTTTCTTTTATTTTTAATTCCATTCTTCAATTTTTATTTTCATTCTTCAGTTTTCAATTTTTTGCTTCTATTTTAATTAATTCTCGACTTTTTTCAATTACTTTTTTCAATTTTTAAGTATGTCCCATAAATTTCAATCCCATTCTTCAATATTCAATTGAATTCTTTAATTTTGAATTATTTTTCCAATATTAATTATTTTTTTTCGATTTTTAACCCAGTTGTTAAAAATTGTTGTTTCTATAACTTTCTTAATTTTTCAATTTGCAATTATTTTATTTAAATTTAATATTTTTTGTTTAATTTTTACAATTATTTTTTTCAGTTGTCTATTATTCTAGTCATTTGTTGAATTTTGTTTTCAATTGTCAATTATTTTCGTCATTTTTCATAAATTCTCTTCAATTTTTTTTTGGTCATTTTTCGACTATTTCCTCCAATTATTCATTATTTTCCGCAATTTTTAATTATTCCCTACAATTTTTTCAATTTTTAATTATTATCTTAAAATTTTATAATTATTCTTTTATTTTTTAAATTATTTTGATCGGCTGTATATTAATCTAGGTATTCTAAATTTTTTTTTTTAGTTGTAAATTATTTACGTCATTTTGTAATGTTTTTTTCAATTATCAATTATTGTTTCAAATTTTAATTTAATTCTTTTCAATTTATTTCTTGAATTTTTTATTATTTTTTTTCGTTTTTTAATCTAGTTGTTAAATTGCAATTATTTCCAACAGTCATTCCTATAATTTTTCAACTATTCTGTTTAAATTTAATATTTATTGTTTAATTTTTTAAACTATTTTTTCAATTGTGTAATTATATCGCCATTTCTTCAATTTTGTTTTTAACTGTCAATTATTTTCGTCAATTTTTAGATATATTCTTCAATTTCGTAACTTTCATTATTTGAATTCGCAAAAATTTATAGTTTTAAATGACCAACTACAATGCAAAATTTGTCTCATGATGATAGTAAATATATAAAATACTGAATAAATTTTCTAAAAAAAATAAGAAATTATAAGAAAAAAATGGGGATTTGTTAAATTAGGTGAAAATATCGCCTTAAGAACGAGATAATTTACAGAAAATAAGTTAATATATGCAGAATAATTAAATGTTTTAAAAGAACGAATTTAAATTCAATAGCCAGTTTTCCAAACGGAAATTTTAGTTAGATGAATTTTCATTGAATAGTGTAGAACTATACTACTGATCTAAAATGCATTTGATAGAATTTCTTTTTAATACTTGCCTTGCGTTCAAAAGGATCCGAGTGAAAAAGCATTCTGATTGCTGGGGCTATTAATCCAGGATCATGTTGTAGCATAGAAGCCGCTTTTTCCGGTAAATATACTCTAGTTTTGTGCGTTCGTTCTTTAATCTCTTCAGGATAAACACTAATTCTCGTTTGAATTGCTGATTGTACATTTTCGGACAATTTGTATAAATCTGACTTTTGATAAATGCTATTTAAACTATCTAGTAAAGGCTTATCTTTATCAGGAATAATATGAATAGATCCATTTAAAATGAACACACGTTTTTCACAAGTTTCTGGATTTGCCCATGATGGAAGATGATCTGCTGATTCAATCAATAAAAATTCACCATCGGAGTCGGTTACACGGGCAATTAATCCATCAAAAACTTTTGTAAGATTGTATATTAGAAATATTGTAAACCATTCATCTCCAACATCCTCGTCAAAATGTAATTTTACATAAATGTGCGGAATTAATTCACTGTCTGAAATAAATGTAGGAAGTGATTAAATTATTTTTAAAAATTATTAATCTTTTTTTGTCAGAAATTAAATTTTTTTTCTTAATAGGTATTAATTATGTTATTTAAAAATTAGGAAAAACAATATTTTACCATCATGTCCTGATCCTTCAATAATTGCTTCCAATAAAAGAGATCGCTTCGTTCTGGGAAAAAATGTCAATGAATCTTTGTGCCATATATAGTCTTTTGTAAAATCTTTTATTTGCTCATTATATTTATTAATTTCTTCAATAAGCTGTTCTTCCGTTATTTTCTCAGAATTCGTTGCAAAACAAAACTTTGGATATAAAAAGCACTCCAGAACATCGTCAGTTTTTATATTACATGTGCCTGCATTAGCCATTACAATTTGTGATTAATTAATCTATTTTAAAATCTACCTTAGTTTGTCAATAGAAAAGAAATTTTAGGATAAAGTTACATATTTTAAAATTTTTTTTGTTTAATATTATATATTCACAAGTTCTGTCACAAAAAGCGGAAAAAAGCACCTGAATCTGACAGCAGGCACAGATGGGTATGTACATTTAAGTTTTTAACGTATATTACGTAACGCCAGTGATGGACAAGTACATACGTAATCTCATGGATTCAAAGGTAAATTACGTAAAGCTTTACGTATGAAATCACAAGGAAATGACCACCTTCGAAAACTCGAGGTTTAGATTATACATATTATGAAACACAAACAATTTATTTTTACAAAAATAGATAAATAATAAAATAATTATCATTACAAACTAACTAACTAAAATTATGAACAATTTTAATTTTAAAAGAAAAAGAAAATAATTTTAATTTAAAAAAAAACTTGAAAATCTCAGAAATAAATTGAAAAAAATTAGAATAATGAAAAATTGGAGAAAATAATTTAAAAAATTGCATAATATATTTTAAAAAAAGGAAATTTAAAGAAAATTTCAAAAAAATATTTAAATTTTTTAGAAGTTCATTGCAAAAAAAAGAAAATAATTAAAAATTAGAGCAAATAATAAATAATAATTGCAAAAAATACAGAATATGGGAATATACAAGAAAATCGTAGATGTAATTGAAAATTAAATAGAAAAATGAAAATTTCAGATGAATAATTAAAATCTTTTTGGAAATTATGAAAAAGAACGTAAGTAATTGAAAATAATAAACAAATAATATAAAAAATTGAAAATTGAATTCAATAATTAAAAATTATTACAAATTAAAAAAAACAATTAAAAAAAAATAAGAATAGTTAAACTTGTGAAAAATAATTGGAAAGGGATTTTAAATTTTGAAACTTGAAGACAATAATTAAAATATGATGAGAACAATAATAAGTTGAAAAAAAAATTGTAATTTTTCTTTCAATGATCAACTATTTTTTTAAAATTCCAATTTCAATTTTTAATCTTCAATTTAATTCTTTAATCTTCCATTTATTTATTTAATTTTCAATTATTTTATTCGAAATTTAATAATTCTCGCATTTTGTCAATTATAAAATATTTTCTTGAAATTTCAATACAATTATTCAATTTTCAACTGTTTTCTTTAATTTTCATTTATTTTCTACACTTGTTTCCATTATTTTCATGAGTTTCCAATTGACAATTTATTTTTCTCCATCAATTTAAAAATTTTTTTTTGTTCGAATGCTGATTATTCTTACCATTAAAAAAATTTTTTTTTAATTGTCAATTATTTTTTTAAGTAGTTAATTATTTTCATCAATATTTAATTATTTTCGTCATATTATAATTTTTCTTTTAATTATCAATTAGTTTCTTGAAATTTCCATTCAAAGTTCTTTCATTCCTTCATTAATTTTTTGTCTGTTCACAACTGAAGTTTAACACCATAGATATTTTAGTTTTAAATTTTATAAATATTCTTAAATTGTTTTAAATTATTTTTTTTGTTGTCGAATATTCTCGCCAGATTTCAAATTTTTCTTCCGATTGGCAATTATTTTCCTCATTTCTCAATTATTTTCGGCAATATTTAATTATTTTCGTCATATTGTAATTTATCTTTTAATTATGGATTATTTTCTTAAAATTCTCATTTAATTCTTTAACTTCCAATTTATTTCTTTAAATTTAAATTATTTTCTTCAATTTTCAAATATTTTCTTTAATTTTCAATTATTTTTATCGTTTTTCAATTAATTATTTAATATAAATTAATTCTCGTATTTTCTCAATTATCAATTATTTTCTTTCAATACAATTCTTGAATTTCCAATTGATTTCTTAAATTTTCATTTATTACCTACAATTTTCGCTATAATTTCCATCAGTTTTCAATTGGCAATTTATTATTCTCCTTCAATTTTATAATTATATATTCATTAATTACAAAAAAATTTTTGTACGAATGCCAATTATTCTCACCATTAGTCGAATTTTTATTCCAATGTTTTTTTAAAAATTTTTTTCGTCATATTGTAATTTTCCTTTTGATTATCAAATATTTTCTTGAAATTTCTGTTTAATTCTTTAATTTCAAATTTATTTCTTCAACTTTTAATTATTTTCTTCAATTCTCAAATTTTGTTTATATTTCAATTTTTTTTATCGTTTTTTAATTAATTCCTTAATATTCAATAATTCTCGGATTTTTTCAATTATTTTTTTTTTACTCATAAAAATTGTTTTAAAATTTCAATTCAATTATTTAATTCTAGAACTATTCTCTTCACTTCTCAGTTATTTTCTTCAAATTTAAATTCCACTTTTCAATTTTCAATTATCTATATTCCATAAATTTCAATTCAATTCTTCAATAATTTTTTTGATTTTCAATCCAGTTGAAATAATTGCAAATGCAATTATTTCCAACGATTATTCCTATAATTTTATTAATTTTTCAATTTGAAATTATTTTAATGTTTATAATTATTTTATTAACTTGTCTATTAATCTAGTCATTAGTTGAATTTTGACTATAATTTTCGTAATTTTTCACATATTTTCTTCAATTTTTCAACTATTTCCTTCAATTATTTATTATTTTCCGCAATTTTCAATTATTTCCTACAATTTTGTAAATTATTAATTATTATCTTAAAACTTTATATAAATATTCTTTGCTTTTTTAAATTATTTCGTTCAGTTGTGTATTAATCTAGCCATTTTTTGAATTTTGTTTTCAATTGTCAATTATTTTCGTCATTTTTCAGAAATATTCTTTTATTTCTTTATTTTCATTATTATCTATTATTTTGACATTGAAATTCAAATTATTACTAATAAGAATGACGCTAGAGATCGTACATTGATTGAGAAAATTGGACTTAATTTGATAAATAAATAAATACCTTAAATTCTTATAAATTCTCGATTAGAATTTCGGTCGGTTATATTACCGGTTATATTCTCTGGGTTTGGCGTACGTAAAAGACGTAAAATCCCTACGTAATTTACGTTACGTGCACAATTCTGCACGCACCCATTTCTAGTAATAAGTCCCTAGACTTGCGCTGCGTCAAAAATACAAATACCAGAGTTTAAAAGTAAAATTTATATAGAAAATACAAATCAACTCACTACGATTTCATTTTATCACATTGTAAAAAACAAAAAATTGTATTTATTAATTTTATTAATATAAAAACATTAAAACCCGATTATAAACTCAAATTTCGTATCAAAATAAGAGCCAATTAGAGCCTGAAAATTTTCTGCGCATGCGTTCAATTCTGACAGCTTGTCAAAAATTTAGGTTATGTTGCTTTTGGGGTTTTTAAAGAAAAACAGGTGGAGTCTGTTGTATCGATTGCAGGTCACATGATGGAAATGGATTTGGATGGACGCTTCTGTTCTTGATTTATAGAGCTCTTAATTGTTTAATCTGTTTTTCAACAAAAAGTAGCATTATCTATCGCGATTGTTATGCCAGAAAACTGAAAAAATTATTTATTCTGTATATCAATCAACTGTCGTGCTTTGTGAGGTGGGAAGTGAAGTTTTAAGTGTGGAAAATACGAGTGAGTAGTACAGGCCATGTTCTGGGCTTGTAACATCCAAGGACTAAATAATTACAAACACAAACTTTTCTCTAGAAATGATGAAAATGATGTCTACGATATTCGAAGCATGTTTTAAGTGTTATGGGGGCGTAATTTAATCCCCCTTTGAGGACGAACTTTTTTACTTTTATACAAGAGTTTTAAAAAGGACTAAGTTTAGTTGCTCTAAAACAGGTTTAGAACTCGTGTCTTATTGTTATTTCACCTTAGGACTGCTCTTTTCATTAAATCTGAATTAAGTAGGCTAATTGTTATAAAGAAAGAAAATTACTCTAAAAACCAAAAGAAATTGGTTTCTCTTAAGGTTCTTATCAACAAGTAGAAAATAGTAAAGAGAAGAGGACTTCTTTATACTTTCAAGTGCATTATTTTTGACAAGATTTAATTTTCTTTGTTTCAAATAAATGGACGATTTCTTGGTTCTAAACAGTTAATTGTTTTTTTTAAGTTCTAAATTTAAACAGTTTATCAGTTTCTGTTCAGATATAGCTTTAAAATGGCTATTCGAAGATAACAATGGACTTTGCAAAAGCTTCGTTCCAAATGTTCCACAAAGGTGGAAAAAATTCTACTTTTAGTTACCTTCAAAAACTAAAATCAAGTAATCTTTTGTGTTGGGACTTAATCGTTCAGAAAGAAACTTTTATTATGAATCAGTTTGAATGTAGTGTTATTAATTCAAATCTAGCATCAACTCTTATCCTGCCGGATATGTATAGAACATTAGAAAATAATTTGCGACTTCATAAATGTCGTAAGAAGTACGAGTTTCATTCTAATATATTATCCTCTAGTGATGGGCATCAATTTTTTTTCTCGATTTTCAACATTTTATTAGAAACAGAACTCATGTTTATATTTTCTTTAATTGGTTCAACGTAAGCTGACTTTAAATTCATCTAATTCTAACCATTTTATTGTTGATTATAAATTTTTTTAACTAATATTTTATTAGATAAAAATATTTTAACATTATTTCTTAAAAAGAAACAAAAAATTAAAATGCAGATAATTAATCTTACTTTTTTTACAACCCGTGTACTATCGAATAAATAATTTTTCGTAAAATTCGTTAAGCAGTAAAATCACGTGTAAATTATCAAAAAAAATCGCCAATTAGGATAAACAGTGCGTTTTTAATTATTTGCTTAATTACCTCAAAGGGTGAATCCCATCACTATTTGCTGAGTTGGACAAAAATCGTCACTCTTCGTAATATTCATTTGATACCATTTTCTATTTGTATTTCAGAAAAAATTTAGATCTGCTAGAAGTTCCCTGACAAAGAATCCAATCTTGTGGTAGATGACAAATAAATAATAGCGAAAAATAATTTAAAAAAAAATTATTATTTGAGTTTAAAACAAGTACCTGAGAATTGAAAGCATTATGGACAATGCGGATGGAGATAATTTGAATTTAAGTTCAGGAGAAAATGATATTGGAGATGAATTGAAAATTGGTGCTGATGAAACCTACGACACTCGCAGTGAAGTTTCTTCTAGCAGTTCAGATTCAGATTCTAGTCAGCCTAGCATCAGTTCTGTTTCGACAAAATCGTCAAGAGGTGATAATAAACGAAATCGAAAAAGTAAGGGAAAAAGAGCGAGATCGAGAGATGAAAAGTCATCCAGTCCGGAAGTTAAACGAGCTAGATCTAAAGAAAGCAAGACTGGATCTACTAAAAATTACGATTATTCCACAAAATTAAATTACTTGTTTAGAGATTCGAGGTTCGCTATAATTCTGACTATTTACTATATTTCTATTTATTAAGATTCTAATTATTTTAGCTGGATCTTTTCTAAATTCTTCAAGCTTCAATACAATTTATTTTTTGATTTAGAAATAATTATTATTTTGCAAATGTTATCGATAATAAGTTTAATATTTGGATAGAATTTTAGAAACAATCGATGAATGCATATGTCCAAGTTTTTTTTCGACAGGTTTTTTATCATTAAATCCAACAATGCGGAGAATATAACTCTTTCAAAGGCAAAGGGTGTTTGGAGTACATTGCCACAAAATGAAGCAAATTTAAATCAGGCTTACAGAGAATCTCGGAATGTTCTTCTTATTTTTTCTGTCAAGGAATCGGGAAAATTTGCTGGTTTTGCCAGATTGAGCACTGAATCAAAAAGAGATGGAGCTCCAATATCTTGGGTAAGAAGAAAACAAAAGAGAGTATAAAGTACACTGAAGCTTTACTTATTTTACCTCGGTTCACGCAAATTCATGACAAAAGTCGCACTTATTTTAACTTCCATGTATTTATAGAGAACTTTTCTGATTTGCTGATCCAATTCGCAGCAACTAATGAAAATGTTAGTTAGTTTTAATTGGTCGACAAGTTAAAATAAGTGAGACTTTGAACTGTTAAAATAAATGCGACTTGAAATAAACGGGACTTTAAATAAGTGAAGTTTCAGTGAAGGTGAGATTTTTTAATTGTTGCGTAATAACATCCTTTTTTTTAAATTTTAGGTCCTTCCTCCAGGTTTATCAGCGAAAGCTCTTGGTGGTGTTTTCAAAGTCGATTGGATATGCAGAAAAGAGCTGCCCTTCACTTCTACTCTGCATCTGTATAATCCTTGGAATGATGGTAAACAAGTGAAAATTGGAAGAGATGGACAGGAAATTGAGCCTCGTGTTGCTGAAGAATTATGTAGATTATTTCCTGAGGATGATGGTAAGTTGATAAAATCATTTTTAACTTAATATATAAATAATATTTGACTCAGAAAAGTTCATATCTTACTTTTACAAAATTAATAAAGTATTCCCAGGGTGGACACTTTTTTAATGAAATTAAATTCCCGGTTTTTCCAGGTCATACATTTTCGAATAATTAAAACAGTATTTTTAATTTTGCGAAATTCGCCTTTATATTTAAAATACAGCTTTATACTTAAATTAAACATTTACAAATTTTTATAATCTTATTAATTATAATTAAAGCTTAAAAGGTTTTATTATGACAAAATATTAAAATCTAAAATTTTAGACAATAATTTATCTTAATCATTTAAAAAGAATTACGTATTATAATTCCAATAGCAACATTAACACGTGCGACAAATTTTGCATTGTTGTTGGTCATTTAAAACTATAAACTTTTACAAAATCAAATAATGAAAATTACAAAATTGGAGAATGTATCTGAAAAATGACGAAAATAATTGATAGTTGAAAACAAAATTCAAGAAATGGCGACATAATTACACAATTTGAAAAAATAGTTTAAAAAATTAAACTATAAATAAGGAATTTAAACAAAATAGTTGAAAATTTATAGGAATAACTTTTGGAAATAATTTTTTATTTTATTTTTATTTTATTTCATCAGTATACGGGCTACAATAATAAATAATAATTAAATAATTGCACATTGAACAACTGCATTGAAAATCGAAAAAATTGAAAATTTAAGAATTAAATTAAAATTTGAAAAAATAATTGATAATTGAAAAAAAATTATAAAATGACGAAAGTAATTGGTAATTGTAAACAAAATTAAAAAAATGTCTAGATTAATACACAAGCGAACAAACTAATTTAAAAAACCAAAGAATAATTATCAAGTTTAAAGATAATAATTGAAAATTGAAAAAATTGTAGAAAATAATTTAAAATTGTGGAAAATAATAAATAATAATTGAAGGAAATAGTTGAAAAATGACTAGGATAAATAATTGAAAAATTAAAGAAAATATACAAAAAATGACGAAAATAATTGTCAATTGAAAACAAAATTCGAAAAATGACTAGATTAATGGACAACTAAAAAAAAATAATTGAAACAATTAAATAAGAAATATTAAATTTAAAGAAAATAATTGCAAATTGAAAAATTAAGAAAGTTATAGGAATAATTATTGAAAATAATTGCACATTTAACAACTAGATTAAAAATCGGAAAAAATAATTGAAAATTGAAGAATTTTTTTACTCTAGTTATTCTGATAATTTAGACATGTTTTTTACATTTCATGACAAATTCGAATAAATTTTATTACGTTTCTTTCTTGAAGTGCGTGAATATGTTAATTAACTTCTATTATATATATTATATATATATATATATATATTACTAGTATTATTATTACATTGATTTACTTTCATATATAACCTACCTTTGTATTTACATTATTACATATATTATGTATTTTATTTTACTATGTATTGCCCTATATGGTCTTGACTGTAGGCTTAATATTTTGACAAATAAATAAAAAATTAAAAAAATAATGGAATTGAAATTTAAAGAATATACTTAAAAATTGGAAAAAAAGTAATTGAAAAAAGACGAGATTTAGTGAATATAGAAGGATACAATTGAAAACTTAAGAATGGAATTAAAAATTAAAGAAAATAACTGAATAATTGTATTTCAAATTAAACAAGCTTAATGATAATAGAAAAAAGGCGATAATTTTTTAATATTAAAGAAAATAATTGAAAATTGAAAAGTAAAGATTAAATTTAAAGAAAAAAACTGAGAATTGAAGAGAATAGTTCTAGAATTGAATAATTGAATTGAAATTTTTAAACTATTTTTATGGGTAAAAAAAATAATTGAAAAAATCCGAGAATTATTGAATATAGAGGAATTAATTGAAAATCGATCAAAATAATTGAAAATTAAAGAAAATATTTGAGAATTGAAAAAAATAATTAAAAATTGAAGAAATAAATTGGAAAGTAAAGAATTAAATGTAGATTTCAAGAAAATAATTGACAATTAAAAGAAAAATTATAATATGACGAAAATAATTGACTATTAAAAAAAAAAAATTAACAATTGAAAAAAAAATCGAAAAATGGTGAGAATAATCGGCGTTTGAACAAAAAAAAAATTTTAATTAATAAATAATCATAAAATTGAAGGACAATAATGAATTCATTTGAAAACTGATGAAAATTATGGAAAAAATTGTAGAAAATATATGAAAATTGAAGAATTGTATTGGAATTTCAAGAAAATAATTCATAATTGAGAAAATGCGAGAATTATTGAATGTTGAATAAAATAATTGAAAAACAAAAAATGCAATTGAAAATTGGAGTAAATAATTAATAATTATAATTGAAGAAAATAATTAAAACTTAAATAAATAAGTTGAAGAATAAAGAATTAACTTTTGAAATTTTAAAAAAATAGTTGATAATTGAAAGAAAAATTCAACAACTGGCGAAAATAATCGACAACAGAACAAAATATTAAAAAAAATTAAAAAACAATTATAAAATTTAAAGAGAATAATTGTATATTGAAAGTGGCCATCCTGAATTCATCTTGAGAAAAAAAATTTTAGAGTATTTTGGAAATTTTTCTTTTAACAGGAATAGAAATGACGCCAATTTTGAGAAAATCTAAAGAATCAGGAAAGCACGTAACAAAATCATCGAGGAGTTTTCGAGACAGAATTGGAAATGGCAGCGGTTCTAGATTTCTACGATCACGAGGGAGAGGTCGAAGATTATTTCTTACATCTAGATCACGGTTGGCTTCTCTTGCAAGAGCTGGACACCTTCCAGATCACAGAAGTTCTAGGGATCATCACAGATATCAATCTTGGTTCGGAAGAAGCGACTCACCTTATTCAAAGTAATTATACTTTTGTTTCTTTTCGTAATTTATAGGAGAGATTTTCGTTAATTTGAATTTTGGTTCATTAGAATTAAAATTTTATTTTTAAATAATAACTTTACTTTTTAAAAACTTATTCAACTTTTTCGTTAATTTGTTAGTTTTGCTTATTTTTCGTATTTTATAAAAATTAATTCAACTGATTCAAATCTCAGATTATTAAAATTTTAATTAATTCAAATTAAAATTCGTTCAAATTTTAATCCGTATTTTTATTAGTCGAAGCATTTATTCAATTAGATTTTAATAGTTTTTGCAATTAATTCAACTAAACTTTACACGTTTTATTATAAATTTCAGTCCATCTAAATTATTCCAATTTTAACCGATTAAAATTTCAACTACTTAATTCATATTTTAATAAATTCAAAGGGTTATATTTGAATTTCAATCAATTGTCACTATTTCGCATTTTATTCATTCCAAAGCTGTATAAATTTAAAACCATCTTAATCTGAATTCATTCTAATTTTAAATAACTGCTAATTCAATTTATCTACATTCCAGTAGATCCAAATTTCATCTCTGAATCTCAATCTATCCAAACGTTAACGCGAATCAAATTTTAATCAATTCTTATTTTCGTTTGTCGAAATTGTAATAAATTCCTTAATTCATCAAAATCTATTCAAATTTTCATTTTTAAAATTTTAACCGTCAAAATTTATCCATGTTCTTATTCTTAAGAGATGATAACTTAATTTAAAAATTTCCGACTTATGGTTTTCATTTTCCATTCATTCTATTTTTTTAAAACTTTGTTTTTCGTTTCTTAAAGTTTTGAATTCTTGAGTTTTCTTCTATTTATTGCTAAAATTGCCTTACATTTTTAAACGTTTAATAATTTTTTCGTCTTTTTTCATACTTTTTAAAAAAGTTTCATTTATTGAATAGTTTTCTTAATATTTTAATTTTTTAAAATTTCTCTTGAAGATTTTCAACTTATTGATTTAAGTTTTCATGTTCTACTTTAATAGTCTCTTACTCTTTACTCGATCTTCCCCGGTTTTATTATTTTTGCATTTATTCATTTTTTGTAATTTTTTTTCATGTTTTCATAATTTTAAGTAGATTTTATACCAGCATAGTTATTTTTTTATTAGTTATTTTATTTTTTTAATTTTAAATTTTATCACAGATTACTGTATAATTTTTAAAAATTTTTTAATTTTTTCAGGATTAGGGAGGGAATTTTCGGTATTTTTCAAGATTTTCCTATTTTTTAAGAAGCTGCTTTAAAATGTTAACATTTTCTAAATTCCCATTAATTTTTTTATTTCTAACAAATTTTCTGATTTCTTTTAAAAGTTTCCGTTTTTATATTTTTAAAAATGTTTCTTCCATTTTTCAAGTATTTTTTCATTATTTTTTAAGGGACGCCCGAAACTTCCACAAATCATATTTGACATAATGCACAATTTACCTAAACATATTGCACCTAACCAGCAGTTGTCATAATTTTTATTTACTTCAATTAATGTTCAGTCTAATTTTCATTCTACTGTATATTCAGTAGCTCTAATTTTCCTTTTGTAGAAACGTTATTTTACAGAATCTGTTTTAGAATGAATAAATATTTATCTAATTTATTGGTTGAATTAATTTTCGTTTTACCCAGATTTCATGTATTGTAATTTCTATTTTCACAATTTATTAATTAACAAAATTTGTAGGTCACCGAATTCATATTAAACAGAGATTTCATTTTACAGAATTTCTGTTTAACCGACTTTTTATTTAAAAGAAAACGAAATTACCCGAATTTTAAGTCAGCAGAATTCTCATTTCACATAATTTTAAGTAAATCTAATTTTCAAATTGCAGAAGATCCATGCAGTTTATCAAATCTTTATTTGTTCGAATTTGCAATAGCGCAAATTGATATTTGACTAATGAAGATTTAAAAAAAATTGGATATTCACTCTTTTAAAAATAAGGCTTACTTAGAATTATGTGAAATAAGAATTTTGCTAAATGAAAATTGGGTTTGTTTTAAATAAAAAATCGGTTAAAACGAAACTCTGTAAAATGAAATGAATTCGCTGACTTAAAAATTTTGTTAAATAATAAATATTGTGAAAATAAAAATTAAAATAGATTAAAACTTGGTATGTAAAACGAAAATTAACTCGTCAATAAATTAATTTTCTTTAGATAAATAAAGAAAAATGGAAATGTTTACTGTTGCTAAAATAATTTGTGTAAAATAATATGTGTTTCAAGTTAATTTTGACTTTTTCAATTAATATAACTTAAAAAATTTAATTTATTTATTTAATCTCTAAACTATCATACAGGATTCACTTCTTGTCAAATAATAATTATTTAACATTTTATACTTTTTCTTTAAATTTAATGAACAACTGGATTTTTCCTGCAATTCTGACAATAAATAATGTTCATTTTTCTCTTTGAAACATTCTCTACAGTTTTGTTTGTTAGATATTGTTTAATAATATTCTGTTTAAAAAGTACGTAAAGAACAAAATTTTATTTGTTTAATAACTTTTAAACAAAATATTATTTAACAAAACCATACCCAAAAAATAAAATTGTAGATAATGATACAACAACAAAAATGGCTATTATTTTTTGGCAGAATTGGATGAAAATTGCAGTTGTTCATTTACTTTAAAAAAAAAAATGTTTAAGACCGAATTCATTTCAAATCAGGCAGGCTAGACCTGTTCGGGACTGAAAGTAATTTTTGCCTTCAAAATGTCGTTTTATAAAAAATTTTAGACGACACGTATTTTTTTATTTTGCTGAAAATTTTTTTTTTTTTGAAAGTTATAAGGATTTTAAGTTTAAACGTCGGAAGCTTCGTTTCTACAAAATTCAGAGGGAAAAATCTTTAAAGTGTTGGGATTTTTTAAGTAATTAAGATTTATTTTTTCTTTTTGCATCTGAAAGAGCTTTTGTTCGTCTTTCCAAATCCAATGGAAAAATTAAAAAATATTAAAAAATAACAAAATGGCGGTCATTTTACTAAAAAACTTAAAATTGAATTTACTCAAAAACCCCACCTTTTTTTTGCTTAAATTTTTTTTTGGTAATTGTGGTCATAGGGAGGAATATTTTCCATAAGAATTTAAATTGTGCCCGATTATGGTACAAGAGAAAATTTTTTTTTTTTTTTTTTAAAGCAAAACATCATTCTTCTCAAGAAATACACTGGATAAGAAAAAATTTCTCAAATAAAAGTTGTTTGTTTTTAAAAAATCTAAAATAATTAGAGCTGTGCAGAAACTCGAATTTTGCATGGGATCGAAATTCGAACCGAACCGAGCCCATGTAAATTGTCATGGAGAGGATTGAATTTTACAATTTTGCACAGCTCTAAAAATAATGTTTTCTGTCATTTTTCTCTATTTTGCGTTTTTTCAGTTAATTATGAAAAATTTTTTTTAAACACTCACATTTGTTGCATTTTTAATGTCGGTATCAATATTTTTTTGATTTAAAATTTTTTTCCTCCACAGTAACATATAAATAGTTAATTATCTTTGCTGTCACTAAAGTTACAATTGTTGACAATTTTTGTGTTCAATAAAGTAATAGCGAGTATAAATATTGAGACGTTAATTAGTTATATATTATTTTTGAAAAAACCAAAGGCAATATTTATATGATTTTTGCATGGAAATGTCATTATTATTTTTGTTCAAAGTTCAAAAGAGTTTAACAACAGAGAGTTTTATCGATTTTTTTCAAAATTCACTGAAAAAACGCAAAATAGAGAAAAATGACAGAAGACATTATTTTAGATTTTTTAAAGACAAACAATTTTTACTTGCGAAATTTTTTCATATCTAGTGTATTTCTCGAGAAAAATGATGTGTTGCTTCAAAAAAATAAAAAATTTTTTTTTTCTTTTGTACCATAATCGGGCACAAGTTAAATTCTTATGGAAAATATTCCTCCCTATGAACACAATTCCCAAAAAATTTTTGAGCAAAAAAAAAGGTGGGGTTTTTGAGTAAATTCAATTTTAAATTTTTTAGTAAAATGACCGCCATTTTGTTATTTTTTAATATTTTTTAATTTTTCCAATGGATTTGGAAAGACGAACAAAAGCTCTTTCAGATGCAAAAAGAAAAAATAAATCTTAATTACTTAAAAAATCCCAACACTTTAAAGATTTTTCCCTCTGAATTTTGTAGAAACGAAGTTTCCGACGTTTAAACTTAAAATCCTCATAACTTCAAAAAAAAATTTTTTCAGCAAAATAAAAATACGTGTCGTCTAAAATTCTTTATAAAACGACATTTTGAAGGCAAAAATTACTTTCAGTCCCGAACAGGTCTAGCCTGCCTGATTTGAAATGAATTCGGTCTTAAAAAATAATTATTATTTGACAACAAATTTTAGATAACCCTAATTTTTTCTAGAAAATTATATCTTTCAAAATTTGGTGAAATTAATTTTAATAATAGTTTTATTTGTTGGGAACAGTCGTTTTTTAGTTTGAAGTTATGTCAATGGAGAGAACCTCTTTAATTTAAATCTTTACGATGTTTTAAACAATTTTTAAGTTTATTTTAAATCCTTTCCTTTCTTGATAATTTTCTATTATCATTGTTTGACTTGTTAATAAAAATTTCAGTATTTTATTATTATTTTCTTTGTATTTTTATACAATTTCTTAATGTTAATCACTTTTTGAAGATTTTTATTTTATTTGCTTCTAATATTTTTTTGTTGTAGATTCTCTTCTTTTTACGCCGAGTATTTCAGGTTATTTTATATAATATTTTGATTTTATAGCATTTTGAAAAATGTATTAATTTTTTTTATTGACTCTCTTATTTAATTTCATAATTTAAGGGGGAGGGAAGTACAATTTTTTTTCTGATTACTTTTAGATTAACTCATTTTATAGGGTCCGTATCATTTTGACACAAATTTTTTCGGGCAACTTGTTATATTGTACTCCCTAAGATGAATGTTATATTTTACTCCTTCTGAAATGAAAGATTTTTAAGTCTTATTTATTAAATAATTGATTTTAATGCAATAATTTAATATTAAAAGTCTTAATTAATCCAGTAAGTTCAATTATTGAATATTTAAAACTTGAAAATCTTTGATTTCAGAAGGAGTAAAATATAACATTTATCTTCGGGAGTACAATATAACAAGTTGCTTCAAAAATTTTGTGTCAAAATGATACGGGCCCATTTTATATGTAAATTTATGCAATTTCATTTTGTCGCAAATTTATTCATCTTTTTATAAAATTTTTAGATTCTAAGATTTTCTAATCAAATTTTTGTTGTTCAAATTGTTTAAAAATTGTTTTCTATTATTTTTTAAATTTATTTTCATATTCCTTTTCAATTTTCTTCAATTTTGGGAATAATTTTCTTAATTTTTTTTATTTTTAAAGGAATTTGTCATTCTGTTTTACAATTTTTACATTTTATTACTTTATTCTTACTATTTTTTATTTTGTAGTTCATTTATATTTTTATATTTTTTCTAATTTTTGTATAGTTTGTTAAACTTTTTTTTGGAAGATTTCCATTTTTTTCAGTCGTAATTTTATCAGAATTTCGATCTATTCAAATTTTATTACATTCAAATTTCAGTCGATTCAAATTTTCATTCTTTTGGGAATTAAGTTAGGTTTAAAGAAATAAGAAACAAAAACTTAGTTTTCATACTTCTTACGTTTAGAGATGTTTTCATTCATTTCATAACAAGTAGTCCCACATTTCTGATTATGCAGTCTTATTGTTTCATATACGTATTTATAAATAAAATATTTTTTATCATAAAAGTTAATAATTTAATAATATTAGAAGAAATGTCGTAATTCCTTTAAAATTTGGACTAGAAAATGGTTTTCTCTTGCAAATTAATTAGGATATATTATAATTTATTTATCTTTATTTGTTAACTTTTTAAAGTACCCTAAAAGCCCCCTATTTTTATATATTCAATCCCCTATTTCCCGTAAAATATTCTTCATAGTCACTGTGCAGCCTGTGTTATTAAAGAAACAACAGAGTTAACGACCCCTCATTAAAAACTTATTAATAACTTTGACTTTTAGTATGATTGTGAAAAAAACTGGAAATTTATTGGAAAAGGGTGAAAAAGAGGTACTTTTAGGTACTTTTTTCTGAATAAAGGGAAAAGGGGTAAAAAAAGGGATTAGGTAAAAAAGGGGAAAAACCGTGATCTGTGAAACTTTAATGTTTTAAATTTTATTAGTAATATTTTCTTCTTCCAATATGTTTTCAATAAATGCACTATTTTTCGATAGTTGGAAGATCAGGATAAAAAAATAGAAACACTACTTTTTAAGAAGGTATGACGACGTTTCGGTGGCTTGGTTTGCCACCATCAGCAGGTCACTTTAATAAAAAATAAATAAATAAATTATATATACATAAAAAGAAAGAACATTTTTTTTATAAACGGAATCACATAAATTAAAAATCTTACACAAATAATTAAAAATTACCTCGTTAAAAATCTTTAATTCACATCGAAATTAGTCAAAAACGGTAAAATAAAATTTTAAAACAATAAAATTTTGTCACAAAATTAAAATAGAAAATCACTGACATTGTGTATTCAGTGATTAGTCAAGACTGAGGTGCAAATATTGACAATGTGAAATTATATACAGAAATAAATTGATCGAAGTATTATGAATAATAATCATAATCATCCTCATTTTATATGATTTGTGTAAATTTAGAAATTTTTTTCAATTTAAATTTTGCTTTTTTCTAGAATGTACGGATCTGCAGGAATGGGAGTGGCGGCAGCTGCAGAAGCTTATGTAGCAGATTATATGCGCACAATGCAGCACCAGTTACCACCTTTGCCTCCATATGTTACACCTCATCCTTATGATGCGTTGCCACCACCACCTCCACCTCCTCGTTATTATGATGGCCTTCCTCTACCTCCAGATTACACGGCTGCAGCTTCCGCTTTGGAAAAACGAAGCTACGAGCGCAGTGTTGACGAGTTTCTTTGGAGAACAACTGGACGACACAGTAGACACAGTGAACATCGTTCTTCTCGTGATCATCATCATCGTTACAGAGACCGAAGATAAAGCTGAAAGAATATTTTTTACCTCAATCCTATTTACCGTGTCCACCACGCGCAATCTGTGAGAATATTAGCTACTTCGATAAACGACTTTTATACGTGATAGACAAGAGAATCTGTGTAATCTGTAATTGTTGATAGAAATTTCAATTTTTAATGTTAGTATTTGATCTCGTGTCTTTAATGGGTTCAGAGTTCCATATAAAGTAACTCTCAGTCTTGCAACAATACTTTAAACAATATAAGTTTAGAATATCTTTAGTTTTCAACTTACTGTTTTCGTCTTAAGATGTAACTTTTATTTTAAAATATAACTTTAGATATACGAAAATTGTGATGGTGTGTTAAGATCAAAAGATCGACCATAAAAATATAGATATATACATTGATATTTTCTTTTTATGAAATATGATTTTTTTTTACACAAAAAATCTGCTACACAGTTTATAATATGTAAAATTATTTCTTTGTATTTCTTGGAAATATGTACTGCCTGTTTATTTAAGGGATCTTTTATCTCTACACAAAATTAGTAATTGTACTAATAAATTATTTCAAAAACACATGCTTGGAATTTATTTTTAAAACTAGTTCAACCTCATAAAGTTGTTAAAATTAACAATATTTTTAGAAATTACCTATTTTTAGAGTTGCTACGGTTCTGGAAAACCTGGAATTGTCATTGATTTTTTTTGTAGTCAGGGAAAACCTGGAAAAGTCAGGGAATTTTATAAAATGTTGTTTTGAAAAATTAATTTAATTAATTTCTCTTTTTATGATTTCAATAAGTTATATTTCATTTGAAATAAGTTGAAAACTGCTGAATTGTCGGTGACTCTTACCTGATTGATCAATAGAAAATAATTGAAATTTTCAATGCTGAAATTGAAAATTATTTTTATTATTATTAATATTAATAATTGAAAAAATTAATTATTTTCATCTATATCAATCAGTAAAAAATTACTGACAGTTTAGTAATTTTAAACTGTTTTCCTGTAAAATGTCATTGATTGAAATCATGAATAGAGTGCTTTTTAATATAAAATTATTCTCCTTAAATTTTAGAATTTTTCTTTAATTTTTTTAATTTTTTTGTTCTGTTGTCGATTATTCTCAACAGCTTTCGAATTTTTTTGTCAATTATTTTCTTCATTTCTCAATTATTTTTTTTAATATTTAATTATTTTCGTCATTTTGTAATTTTTCTTTCAATTATCAATTATTTTCTTCACGTTTCAATTTAATTCTTTAATTTTCAAATAATATCCTCCATTTTTAATTATTTTCTTCAATTTTCAATTATTTTATTTAATGCTGAATAATTTTCGTCTTTTTTCAATTATCAATTATTTTTTTAAATTTCAATACAATTCTTTAATTATCTTCCTCAATTTTCATTTATTTTCTATAATTTTCTTCAGTTTTTAATTGACAACTTAATATTCTCCTTCAATTTTATAATTATTCTTTAATTTTTTCAACAATTTTGTTCTTTTATCGATTATTCTCGCCATTTTTCGAACTTTTTTGAATTGTCAAGTATTTTTCTTAATGTTTAATTATTTTAGTCATATAGTAATTTTTCTTTTAATATTCCATTTATTTCTTTAATCTTCAATTTATTTCTTCAATTTTTAATATTTTCTCCTATATTATTATTCTCGGAATTTTTCAATTATTTCTTACAATTATTAATAATTTTCCACTGTTTACGATTTTATTTCCTTCAATTATTTCAATTATTCTCTTAAAATTTGATAATTATTTTTTAATTTTTAAAATTTTTTTGTTTTGTTGTCTATTAATCTAGTCATTTTTCGATTTTTTTTTCAATTGTCTATTATTATTTCAACTATTAATTTTTTTCCGCAATTTTAAATTATTTTCTACAAATTTCTCAATTTACAATTACTTTTCATAATTTTATATTTTTCTTTAATTTTTAAAATTATTTTGTTTTGTTGATTATTCTCTACAGTTTTCCAATTTTTTTTTCAATTGTCAATTATTTTCTCAAAATTTTAATTCAATTCCTTAATCTTTAATTTAATTCTTCAATTTTTAATTATTTTCTTCACTTCTAAATTATTATTTACAATTTGAAATTGCAGTCTTCAATTTAAAATTATTTTATTCAGTATTCAATAATTCTCACCTTTTAATTATGAATTATTTTTTCAAATTTGAATTTAATTCTTAAATTTTCAATGTATTTCTTTATTTTTTTATATTATTTTCTTTAAATTTTAAGACCATTCTTCAGTTTTTAATTATTTTCATATATATTCCATAATTCTCATCTTTTTTAATTTTTAATTAAATTCTTTAAATTTCAATTTCATTCTTCAGTTTTAATTTTTTCGATTTTCCATCCAGTTAAAATTGTCTTAATTTTTCTTGTTTTTTAAATTCTTAATATTTCTTGTTTAATCTATCATTTTCTTGTTTTTAACTTCTTAATTTCATATTTCTTGTTTAATTTTTTCAATTGTCTATATTAATCTAATCATTTTTTGAATTTTGTTTTTAATTGTCAATTTTTTATATATTTTCTTTAATTTTCAATTTTTTCCGAAATTTTTCAATTATTTCCTACATTTTTTTTTCAATTTTCAGTTATTCTCTTAAAATTTTATAATTATTTTTTGATTTTTTCAATTTTTTTGTTCGGTTGTGTATTAATCTAGCCATTTTTTGAATTTGGTTTTCAATTGTTCATTATTATCGTCATTTTTCAGATATTTTCTTCAATTTTGTAATTATTCTCTTTATTTTCATTATTTATTGCATTTGCAAAAATTTATAGTTTTAAATAATCAACAATAATGCAAAGTTTCTCGTGTCCTTGAGCGCGTGTTGATGTTGCTACTTTTTTATATTTGCTCATGGAATTTGATGAAAAATGATCTGGAAAAGTCATGGAATTTTGAAAACGTAGCAACACTGTATTTTTGATTTTAAAATAAATTGATTAATTATTAGTTTCTATCTCGGAAGAGATAAATTTTATCTCTTAAAGCTTCACCGCCTACATTTTGTCTTTCAAGCGGAAGTGAATGAATTCTATTTAGTAACTGTCTTCCGTGAACAATACAACTCAAATCATGCTTTATGAAGTGTATTTAAAAAACTATTTGTTATTCTTATTTTTTGGATTTACTATTATTTGCGTTTTTATAAAAACGGATATCTTTTCCGTTAATTTGAAAGTGCCTATAGAAATTGAAAATTTGAAAAAAAATGAAATTCAGTATCGTCGTTCAAAACCAGTGACATTTAAAAGTTTAAAAATGAAACCTTCAGAAAGTAATCATTTTCAGGTAAACATTTAAAAAGCAATATTAAATTTAATAAAAAATAGTTCCAAATGAAAATAAATACGTTTTATTAACAATATTTTAATCGAAATTTAGGAAATTTGTTTAAAATACAATTTAACTGGTTCTTTGGAGAGGACAAATTTTTTGTACAGTTCTAAAAATCGTGCACTTTATTGTTGGATCAGAAAAATCGCTTCATCAAGTTTCACTAAAATTTTTTCTGATTTAGAAAATCGTCACGTTACGGATAAATTTTACAGGTAATTGTTATTATTTTTTTTATATACATCAGAAAATAAAAATAATTGTTTATATTTTAGGGAAGTTGAGTTTTTAGCACCAAAAAGCATAGATTTATTAAAATCTTTAAATAGAGATGAAGATATTTTAAAATTCTTAATTGTGCGACATCCATTTGAAAGACTTGTTTCTTCTTATAGGTGAGATTTGGAATAATATTGTATTGTAATTTTAAAACTAGTTGAAAATAAAAATAACAAATTTCAGAGATCGTATAGAAGATAACACGAAATTTACAGCACAAGCTTGGATATATGTTAAAAAAATATTTTATTTAACAAGACCAGAGTTATTCAGTTCGAATTCAACGAGCAGTACTTTAGAAAAAATATTCCATCTTGACAGAAGGTTTTGATATTATTTTAATTTAAATTATAAACTAAATTTTTTTTCTCGGAAAGGTGAAAAATTATTTTTATTTCAGATTAAAGCTTGTGCCAACTTTTGAAGAATTTGTAACATATTTGATTCAAGAATCGCCTGAAAATTATGATCATCATTGGAATCAATACTATAGACACTGTTCTTTGTGTGAAATAAATTACAATTACGTTTTGAAATTAGATGATCACACATTCAAACAAGTTGATTACATTCTTGACAGATTAAACGTAAAAAAAGAAAAAAGTATGAATAATTTACACATGACACGTGGAGGTTTAACGGATTTTGAGCGGACTTGCGAGTACTTAAAACATCTATCTCGCGAAACAGTTTACAAATTATATGAAAAATACAAAATTGACTTTAAGATGTTTAATTATAAAATAGAGAAATACTTACCATGTTTAGATATAATTAAAAATCAAAATTTTTTATAAAAACGTTTAATTACAATAGGTGATAAATACTCAAACTTTTGTAAAAAATGAAACTATTTATTTATTGTTCAATATATAATATTTAGAAAATTTATATGCCTGTAAATATAAGAAAACGCACAATGTGATAAACATTACCGAACTTATATTAGTCATTCAAATAAAGTTTTGTGTTTATAAATAATTTAATGCAAGTACACATTTAAAAAAAAGAACAAATTAGGAGACGAATCGTGTCTTTCATTTGAATGACATACAAAAAAAAAAGATAATAACCTATGCAGTTTTCCTATGGAGATAAAACTTTAATTTGAGATATAAGTTGTAGAAAGAACTTGCTATCAACACATAAATTATACATTCCTAGTATTCACATCGCTGCATAAAGTATATACACTTTGCGCTTTCAAAAATTGGCTGGTTGCTGAAAGCAAGTGACCATTAGAAAAGAAAATTACACTCTCGCTCTTTTGCTTCTAGTGATTTTAGTGATTTGCAACATTTGTATGATTATTTCCGAGATCGCTTTGCTGAGTATAAGGATTATATTAAACTTCATAAACCAGTGTAACTAATTAGAGGACTTAGCTTTCTTAGAATTTTGCAGATTATTTGTATCATCATAAACAATTGAACATTCGTCGTCAGTCGAAGATTTATGCTTTCTAGAAGAAATTTTCTCTGCGACTTGCTGTGGCTCGTCATCAGAATCTCCACTATCAACAGTAAAAACATCTTTCTCGCCATGACCATTATTAACGTCCAACTTGCGCTTTTTTGCCATCAATTCGCCGTCTTCATCAGATTCAGTCTTTCTCTTCTTGGCTACATCAATTTCTGAGATTACATCAGTTTCAATGATTTCTAAAGCATCGTCGTCCACAGTTTCGAGCTAAAAATAAAAATAAATTTTTTAATTTCATTTCATTCCTTTAACGACAAAAAATTACTTATTAAATTTACAGGGTTGCCACAAGAATTTCATTTTTATTTTTTCTGCCTTCCAGACAATGTTTTGTATTTTTCCCTGACAATTTTGTACCTTGTTTTTTTTCTATTAAATAAGAATATTCTACAAAAGAAACTGTGTCAAATGAAAGTTCGATCAAGTGAAATTATTTTAAACAGAAGTTTTACAAAAAAAATCTATTAAATGGTTATTTTGTTACATAAGATTGTGTCTCGTGAACAAGTTTGAGAAAAATATGTGCATATTATTTAAAGTTTTTATTTTTTTTTACAAAAGCAAAGTCATAAGGACGCATAAAAAAGTTAATTAGTTTTTTATTACATATTTTCATTCTTTAGAGTTTACTAGCTAGAATTTTCTTCTAGACGAATTAGCATTCTTCGAATTTGTTTTGAATCGAATTATTAAATATGCCAGAATATCAATTTCAGCAACTCTTTATTTACCCGAATTGATATTTGATAGAATTCTCAAAACCTCGAATTTTTATTTCTTCAAAATTGCAAACGGCCAAAAAGTAGGTTAAAAAGTAATTGAGTAAAATGGAAATTTTATTAAATATAAATTCTGTGACCTACAACTTATGTTAACTAAAAATTTTTAATATCGATTAAAGGCATATTCCAAAAATGAGAATTCGACAAAAAAAATTTTTTTCAATGAAATTCTATGAAGAGAATTTTACTAGTATTAAGAAATTCCCGGTACAAAGTAAAAAAAAGTAAGAGTAAAATAAGGAAATGTAAAAACATGAGTAAAAATTATATTTAAAAGAAATGATAAATTCCTTTAAAAATGAAAAGGTTTAGAAAATTATAAATGAAATGAAAAAAAAATTCTAAAATAAATTGCAAATAGCTTGAAAAAATAAAAGAAACAACATTTTTCAACATCAGATACATTTTTAAAACAATTTCACAAACAAATATTGATAAAAAGTCATAGAATCTAGAAATGTTATCTAAGAGTAAATAAATTTGCGAACAAATAGACAAAATTGTAAAAAAAAAAATGAATAAATGTGTATAAAAAACGGGCTAATGTAATTGGAAATTGGGATTTATTTGAGTAATTCTATTGAGTAATACTTTTTCATTTGCATTTTAAAACTAAAAACTTTTTAGATTTTTCAAAATTCCTTTCGTAGGATTATTTAAAATAATAGTAAAAAACTTAATTTACTAATTCTCAAAATTAATTTCTAAGAATTAAGAGTTTCAATTATATTTACAGAACGAACGACAGTTAACCAAAACACAATATTTAAGAATATTTAAATTTCATTTTTTAGAAACTGAAATACATAATAAATAAATTTTAATTTGTAGTAGAAAAATTATTAATATTTAAGTACGTTCTAAGTTTTCACTTTATTTCAAATCATAAAAAAAAGGTTTAACTCTTCAAATCATTGAAAATAAAAATTAAAAACAAAAGGAATCTTAAGGACTTCAAGAAAAAGGTTTCGGAGATGAAAAAATGATAATTTTATTATTTTTATAAGAATTAGGGCACATGCAAAAAATAGTTATCAGTTATTTATGAAAATATTTTACTATATTTTGAATAATATGATGTTAATATTTCAAAAATTTTTAGTTATTTTCTAAAAAAAAAAGACTTTGGAGATGAATGTGAATTTTTACTCAAACTAATTTTCTAACTTTAATTATTTATAAAAGCAACGTTTTTCCTTTAAATTGTAAATTATATGACAGAAAAATAAACATTAAATTCTTAACTTTCGTTTAACATGTATTAAAAATTTGTTTAGAATATTTTCAACATGTTAAAATATGATTATACATCGCGAAGCAATTTTAACCTAAAACGGAAGAAAAAAGTTTCTAGACTTTTATAATCCAGAAATTCGTAGGCTAAAAATTTTAAACATTTAAATAAAAATAAGAAAATTATTTAAGTTTTAGAAACTAATTTTTAAAAATTAAAAAGAATACAAGAAAACTTTCAAAAACTTAATATATAGTGTTTTTATTAATTCAGTTTCGCTAAACGGCTTAATTTGTTTTTTATAATACTAAGAAAACGCTAAATTTTAACTATGAATATTAACAATAATTATTTCTGAATAGTTTTTATAAAATTAATCGGAACATCAAAAAAGTCACTTTTAGTAAAATCACCCATTTAAATTTATAAAGAATTACTAAATTGGACACGAAATAATTGAAATCTAAAATTTTTGACTTTCTTTTTACCCAAAAATTTTAGATGATACTCTGAACCCTTTTCAATTCAATTTTTCAAGTTACTGAAGAATACAAGATGAAAATTAAATTTTTCTGTATATTTATCTACGAATTCCTAAAACTTCTTAAAAATTTCCGGATCACTTTAAAAATTTTCTAATCATTTTATAAATTCCCAGTTTATATCTTGATGTATTAAATTGCCAGCAATTTCTTAAATCTCTAGATACCCTGACTTTAAATAGATTTTTAAGATTTTTGTGAATAAAAGGAGATAATACAGGGTGGCCACATAACTCAATTTACAAATTTCAATGACATTTCCCTGACATAAAATTTTTATTATAAATAATAAACAAACAGCTAAAATAAATTAAAATTTTGCTATATTCTTAAAAGCAAGGCTGATAACAATCATGATCTTTTTTAAAAAAATAAAAAAATCCGATATTTTTTATTTAAATCTGATTTTTTTATATCAATCAAAAATTGATTTTTTAAAAATATAATCAGTAAAATCTCCAAATGTTTATTTATAAACAGTTTATTAAATAAATAAAGAAAAAATTAAAAAAACAACACAAGAATGAAACAGTAACATAAAAATATATAAAAAAGTAGAAACTCTTTTAAAAAATTTAATTATTTACGGACATTTTTTTAAAATTAAAATAATAAATAAGAAGATAATTAAAAAAACGGTAAAATATATTACTAAAGAGAACAAAAATTTTAAATTAAAATAATTAGAGGATTATTTTACAAATTGAATAAAAAAAAATGAATAAAATTTTGGAAAATTTAAAAAAAATTTAAAAAGAAAAGAAATTCTATGAAATAGAAGAACGATGAAACATGAGAATATTTAATACAAGATGAAATTTACATAACATAAAATAAAAGAACAAAAGCTTTTAAAAAAGTAGAAAATTGAGAAATTTAAAAAATGAAGAAAAAAGCATCAAATAAATGTTTTAAAAATTCGTAATTATAAAATAAAAACTAAACAATTGAAAAGAAGGAAAAATGATAAAAATTAAAGAATTAATTAAAACGCAAGGAAGAACTAAAAAAATAGTGAAACATCAAGAAAATTAAATAAATAGGAAGAAAAATGGAGAAATGTTCTTGTCCTTAATCTAACAAACTGTAAAAAAATGTAAAAAGTACAAAAAGTAATAAAATTTAGTCAGAATCTATTAAAAAATTAGAGTTAATAAAAATAAAATTAAAAAATGTATGTATCAAGATAAACAAAAAGTTCACAAAAGAAATTTAAAAATCCTTTAAAAATAAAAAAAGTTTAGGCAAATTAAACCAACATTTTTTTAAAAATATTACACTTACAACAAGTCCAACAATAAATTTAGAAAAATTAAAGAAAATCTAAAAATCTTAGGCAAGAATAAGTAAGTTTGCAAAAAATCTCGGAAAAAATAAACAAGATATGAAAACAAATTGAATAAATTTACAAAAAAATAAGTGTATTTATTTTTAGAAATATGGAAATAATTATGAAAATTAACGAAATAAAAAGTTTAGTTATTATAACAATTAATTAATTTTATTATAGT
Source organism: Ganaspis brasiliensis (assembly GCA_037103525.1). Taxonomy (NCBI): domain Eukaryota; kingdom Metazoa; phylum Arthropoda; class Insecta; order Hymenoptera; family Figitidae; genus Ganaspis; species Ganaspis brasiliensis. The sequence goes on along the minus strand of JAZKLR010000276.1, from coordinate 713,553 downwards.
TATTATAACGAAATTGTGTAAAATAATATTAAATAATTTGCATAAACAGAAGAAAATTAAAGAAAATTCTAAAATACAAACACAAATACAAAAAAATATCAAAAGTAAAAGTAGAAAAAATCTTAAAATTTTGTAAAAATAAGAAATTATAAGATAAAAACTAAACAGTTTCAAAAATGTAATATCTCTTAGCAGGGCTGTTATTAATTTTAACCACTTTGATTTAAATCGTGATTTAAATCATGATTTAAATCATTGGAAAATTTGCATTAAAATCATGATTTACAAACCAATAACAAAACCCACAAATTTGTGGATAAATCTAAAAAAATTCAATTTTAATATTTTAATCTTTATAAAATTTAAAAAATTGTGCTAATACAGATAATCAAAATACCTACGATTTATAAATTTTTGGTATTATATATTCACAATAATTTTTTTTTAATATTCTTACAAGATTTTAAGTGTAATAATAAAAAAATGTGTTTCACTTAATTTGCTGAAACTTTTTTATTTTTGAAGGATTTTTAAGTTTCTTTGTGGACTTTTTTTTATTTATCTTGATATATATATTTTTTAATTTAATTTTTTGTACTTTTTACATTTTTTTAGTATGTTAGATTAAGGAAAAGAAGATTTCTCTATTTTCTTCCTATTTATTTAATTTTTTTGATATTTCACTATCTTTTTAGTTATTCTTTGCGTTTTAATTAATTCTTTAATTTATTTCTGTCATCATTTTTCCATTTCTTAGAGACATTTTCTTTCTTTCTAATTGTTTAGTTTTTATCTTATAACTACGAATTTTTTAAAACATTTATTTGGTGCTTTTATCTACATTTTTTAAATTTCCCAATTATCTATTTTTTTGTAATGCTTTTATTTTTTTAATTTATATTATGTGAATTTAATCCTATACTAAATATTCTCATTTGAACATCACATTCTTGTCTTTCATTGAATTTCTTTTCTTTTAATTTTTTTTTAAATTTTACCCAATTTTATTCATTCTTTTTTTATTCGATTTGTAAAATAATTCTCTAATATTTCTAATTTTAAAATTCTGTTCTCTTTAGTAATATATTTTAACGTTTTTTTAATTATCTTCTTATTTATTATTTTAATGTAATAAAATGTTCATAAATAGTTTAATTTTTTTTATATAACTTTATATATTACTTTTTTATATATAATTAGGTATGTCACTGTTTCATTCTTGTGTTGTTTTTTTAATTTTCTTTATTTCTTTAATAAACTACTTGCAAATAAACATTTGGAGATTTTATATATTGATCATATTTTTTAAAAAATCAATTTTTGATTTAAATAAAAAAAATCATGATTTTTATCAGCCCTGTCTCTTAGAAATATTGTAAAAAAAAAGATTATTGAGAATATGGAAAATAATTAATAGATTTAATTATTTTGCATTAATTAATATGCATTTACTTTTGAATTAATTGAAATTTAAAAGTTGGAACAAAGTGGAATGTGAGTTAATTGATGTTAGGAATTTATTTAAATTGTAATGAATTAAAGAGATTAATAATTATTAAATATAATTAGAATAATTATAATAAGAATAATTATTATTAGAATAATTATAAAATTATTTTATAATAGAAATGAAAAACAAGAACATATGTCATAATTAATCAAATCTTTTGCATAGCCTATTTTAAACGACTTTAAATGAATATAGAACCGCTCGATTCTTGTCTAGGTGAAATTTCACTGTTTTCAATTTAAGAGAGGAATTTTCCTTGACAAAAATTTTTTTCCCTGACTTCCCTGACACTGTGGCCACCCTGTAATAGGGTAAATTTTTTCAAATAGAAGACGACTGTGAAGCCTGTTAGTTAAGATTTGCACTAAGTTTACATTTTTCCATCACTTTTTTGTTAAAATCCCTGTCATTTCCCTGACTCATGGCAACCCTGATTTAATAACTTGGTAACTCTTGATCAAAAATAGTAATAAAAAAGTATCCATACCAAAAGAAGAGTATTAAAAAAATAAAAAAGAATTTCACTTCGAAGCCTGTTATTATTATTGTTTTAAAGATCTGTACCTGTCCATTGGAAGTGGAAGGTTTCTCTTCTGTTTCTTCTTTAGGTTTAAGACTCTCATCATCAGCGACAACAAGGAATTCGGGACTATCAACATTAATCGCTGGTTTATCTCTGTGCACGACAGTCACGGTGAGAGAATAATTTTGATTAAAGTCATCGACTTTGAGGATTGTACCGTCCACGATACCAATATCTGCCAAAATCTTGTCGTTATTTTCCTCAGTTTCTCCTTCCTCACTGCTGATAACAACTAAACCTTTGCCGTCAATCATAACATCTGGAGCGATCATATTCATTCGACCCTTGAGAACTGACTCCTCTAACTCCTTAACAGTCATTTTCGTAGTATCTGCGGCAAGAGTTGCTTGTGGCATTGGCGCACAAACGTAACACTTTGGATTTGGAGGATTTACAAATTTCTCAGGTACCAGGAGTTGATTCCGATGATTCATCTTGAGTCGCAAATAAACAGACTTGCATTCCTTCAAATTATCCTCAAGAATTCGGAAGGCGTGAAGTAACACCACCCCAGCAATTATAGCATTTGTTGTGGCAATTGCTGGAATTATATTTCCGGCCATGGCTGAAAATTTTAAGTTTGATTAGATATTTTGATAAAATAGAGAATGGGGTAATAAAATATGGTATTTCATGAGCAAAATTCTGTATTTCAATTAAATAAGGCAAAATTAGACATTTTAATAAATAGAATAAGACTGATAATTTAAGAAGAACTTACATTTGATGTCGAATTTTGTTTTCTGTGGGATTCCAAAAATATGGGCGCGAATATTGGCGCAGGAAGCTACAAAGTCCATAGCGCTTGGATCATCCTTGTCCCAAACGAGATGATCAGTAGGTGACTTTTCTTGGCGTTTTGCTAAGTCTTTACTTAGATTTTTAACCGCTTCAGCGAAAATTGTTCCGCATTTTGCGATACTCCAACGTTGTTGATCTCTTAATCCTGGATCGCTTACATCCTTACTGGATCCTGGAACTGATAAATATAATTTTTACATGGTGTATAATGAATTCGTAACTAAACAAAAAACACATTTACAGAGTGTCAAGGAAGAATGTTTTGGGGGAAATAGGGGACTGAATACATAAAAATAGGAAACTTCTAGGGTACTTTAAAAATTTTATGAATAAATTATATCATAATTGATTTTCAGGATCAAACATTATTCAATTATTAATTTTTATGGTAAAACAATTCTTTATTTATGAATTCGCACAGGTAACAATACATAGCCAAAGGCCTGGAACTACTTGTTTTGAAATAAATAAAAAAAAAAAACATTTTTAAACGTAATATAAATAAGTATAAAAGATTAGCTTAATTCTCAAAAAGAATGGGATTTTGGATCGATTAAAATTTGAACAGATTGAAAATTTGATAAATTAAGATTCGGATTATAAGTAAATTGAAATAAATTAATATTTAAAGAGATAAAATAAAATAAAAATAAAGAAATACATTGAAAAATGAGATAAAACTACAAAAAAAAGTTTCACAAACAATAAAAATATTATAAAAACAATACTTCCTCTGTAAGGAAGCAAAAGTATTAAAAAGTATAAAAATTGTGGAAAATAAAATAAAAAATAAAAACACAGTAAGAATGAAATAAGAAAATGTAAAAAGTTAAATAAAAATTATGTAAAAGAAATGACAAATTCCTTTAAAAATGAAAAAGTTTAGGAAATTATCCACAAAATGAAGAAAATTTAAGAAGAATGTTTAAATAACTTAACAAAATAAAAGAATTTTTTCTTTTTCAAATATTAGATTCATTTTTATAACAATTTTAAAAATAATTATCAGGGATCTCAGTGGTTTCTCTGTTAAATTTGAGGTAAAAAGGGGTTTTTTAAAATTAGTAAAAAAAAATTACTTTAATATTTCAAGGTTTCTGTTACGAAATTTTATTGTTTCTTTAAGAGTACGGTGAAGTTTTATTAAGTTTAAATCAAAAGTTCTATCACTAAAAGTTTATTGACATACATCAGTTTACTGATTAATTTAGAAGATTTTAAGCCTAAAATAAAATAAATGAGTAAATAATTTAAAAAAAAAAACTCGTTTTTCAAAAATTTGTTGTCAGTCAATTATTATTTTGTTTTAAAAAAGCAAAGAAATTAGGAAGCAAAAATAAGTTCTAAAACTCATAAGTTTGTTATTATTTTCATTTTTTAGAATTTTATTACATAGAATTTTCTTCTATACAAATTATCATTCTTCGAATTTGTTTTTAATCGAATTTAAATAGTTTTAATTTAGCAGAATTTTTTTTAACAGAATATTATGTAAAACTAATATGCCAGAATATCAATGTCACTGACTTTTTATTTATCCGAATTCATATTTGGTAAAATTCTTAAAACCTCGAATTTTTATTTCTTCAAAATTGCAAACGGCCAAACAAACATGGGCCCGTATCATTTTGACACAAATTTTTTCAGGCAACTTGTTATATTGTACTCCCGAAGATGAATGTTATATTTTACTCCTTCTGAAATCAAAGATTTTTAAGTTTTAATTATTCAATAATTGAGCTTACTGGATTAATTAAGTCTTTTAATATTAATTTAATGTATTAAAATCAAATATTTAATAAATAGGACTTAAAAATCTTTGATTTCAGAAAGAGTAAAATATAAAATTCATCTTCGGGAGTACAATATAACAAATTGGCCAAAAAAATGTGTGTCAAAATGATACAGGCCCACAAACATCCGACCATTTGTGATTTCAAACAAATGGAAATTTGACTTTTTAAAAATTATCTTAAATAACAATTGATGCAAAAAAAATGTCGGACAAATGAAGATTCTGTGAAATGGATATTCTAACAATTAAAAATTCGACTTACTTAATTTCTACATAATAAGAATTTTGTTAAATAAAAATTCTGTTTAGTATGGATTCTTTTAAACAAAAAATAGGATAAAAAGAAACTGAGTGAACTTCTTATTTTAAAATTAATAAAAAACAGATTGCAACATAATACGTATGCAAACTTGAATTTTTTTTTCTTATTTCATAAAAGCTAAAACAATTCTCAAAAAGAATGGGAATTTGGATCGATTGAAATCTGAATCGACCGAAAATTGGATAAATTTAAGTCCGGGTTATTAGTAAATTGGAAGCAATTAATATTCAAAGAGATAAAATAAAATCAAATAAAAATAAATCAATACATTGAAAATGGAGAAAATCTAAAAAAAAGAAGAAATAGTCAAAAATGAACAACTAAATAAAATAAAAAAATGTAAAAAGATGAATAAAAGTTATATAAAAGAAATGACAAACTTTTTCAACAATGGAAAATTTAAAAAAATTATTCACAAAATAAAGAAAATTTAAAAAGTAATTGTAAACAACATGACAAAATAAAAGAAACAAATTTTTTTAATATCAGACACATTTTTAAAACAATTTTAAAAAAAAATATTGATGAAAAGTCATAGAGTCTAGAAACTTTATCAAAGAGTAAATAAATTAGGGAACAAATAGACTAAATTTAAAAAAAATGAATAAATTTAAAAAAAAACAAGCTAATGTAACTGAAATTATTAAAATCTAATATTTCTGACATTTTTTTACCCAAAATTTTTAGATCGTATACTCAGAACCATTTTCAATTCAATTTTTCAAGTTAATGAAGAATATAAGATTTAAATAAAATTTTTCTGTATATTTATCTACTAATTCCTGGAATTTCTTAAAAATTTCCGGATCACTTTAAAAATTTTCTAATCTTATTCAGGGTGTCTACTAATTTCGTCCCACAAAATTCCGGTCATTTCCCGGGTTTTGTTCCTACTTTTCGCGGTTTTTTCTCTTGTTAACTTAAATTTTATTTTAAGTATAAATAAGCCTATAAATGGCTACAAAAATTGAAGACAACAGTTGATAATTGAAGAAAATAATTGAAATTCAAAGAAAATAATTGAGAATTGAAGAATTAAATATTAAAATTTATAATTACAAAAAATAATAATTAAGAATTAAAAGAAATAATTAATAATGGAAAGAAATAATTGAACAATGACGAAGATATTTGACAACTAGAAACTAAATTCAAATAAACAGTACAAAAAGCAGGCGCAATGCGCCTACAATTGAGGGTTTCGTGGCTTTTTATTATTGATTTCAAACAAGTCTTACCCACACCCAGAAAATGGTCTCAAATTCAATACAAAAATCTAAGGTATTAATGTATTAAATAAAATTGTTTCCAGAACCAATCGGGTAATTCCGTAACCTTTCGGGTGTTTTTCGGAACTATTCGGGTGTTTCCGTAACCATTCGAGTGTATTCGGAATCTTTCAGGTATTTTCGGAACCATTCGGGTGTTTCCGTAACCATTCGGGTGTTTCCGGAACCTTTCGAGTGTATTCGGAACCATTCAGGTGTTTCCGGAATCTATCGGGTGTTTCCGGAACCATTCGGGTGTTTCCGGAACCATTCGGGTGTTTCCGGAACCATTCGGGTGTTTCCGTAACCACTCGGGTGTTTCCGTTACCATTCGGGTGTTTCCGTAACCACTCGGGTGTTTCCGTATTCACTCGGGTGTTTCCGTAATCATTCGGGTGTTTCCGGAACCTTTCGGGTGTTCCCGTTACCATTCGGGTGTTTCCGTAACCATTCGGGTGCATTCGGAACCATTCGGGAGTTTCCGTAACCACTCGGGTGTTTCCGTAACCACTCGGGTGTTTCCGTAACCACTCGGGTGCTTCCGTTACCATTCGGGTGTTTCCGTAACCACTCGGGTGTTTCCGTTACCATTCGGGTGTTTCCGTAACCAATCGGGTGTTTCCGTTACCATTCGGGTGTTTCCGTAACCACTCGGGTGTTTCCGTTACCATTCAGGTATTTTCGGAACCATTCGGGTGTTTCCGTAATCATTCGGGTGTTTCCGGAACCTTTCGGGTGTTTCCGTTACCATTCGGGTGTTTCCGTAACCACTCGGATGTTTCCGGAACCATTCGGGTGTTTCCGTAATCATTCGGGTGTTTCCGTAACCACTCGGGTGTTTCCGTAACCACTCGGGTGTTTCCGTTACCAGTCAGGTGTTTCCGTAACCATTCGGGTGTATTCGGAACCACTCGGGTGTTTCCGTTACCATTCTGGTGTTTCCGGAACCATTCGGTTGTTTGCGTAACCACTTGAGGGTTTCCGTTATCATTCGGGAGTTTCCGGACCCCTTTGGGTGGTATCGGAAGCCTTCAAGTGTTTTCGGAACCATTCGGGTGTATCCGTAACCATCCAGTGTGTGAAATATCGTCTTAATCTATGAATTCAATTTAAAAGACGTCTTAAGGTAGCAATAATTAAAGAAAAAAACGTTAATGGTTTCAAAGATATTTTGGTCTCAGATTCAATAAAAAAATCTAAGGTATATCTACCTTACCAATATCAGCATCAAAAACCACCCTTTAAAATTGCCACTTAATCATTAATTATGTGTTGAACTCCCTCTAGCACACAACCTAAAATGACAGCTATTGGTTCGTGTGTTTCCGTCTCTGTCTCTCACTATCACCCTCTCTCTCGCGCACAACCTAAAATTGACAGCTATTGGTTCGTGTGTTTCCGTCTCTGTCTCTCACTATCACCCTCTCCCTCGCACACAACCTAAAATTGACACCTATTGGTTCGTGTGTTTCCGTCTCTGTCTCTCACTATCACCCTCTCTCTCGCACACAACCTAAAATTGACAGCTATTGGTTCGTGTGTTTCCGTCTCTGTCTCTCACTATCACCCTCTCTCTCGCGCACAACCTAAAATTGACTGCTATTGGCTGTGAACGACGGACGGACGGACGACAAAGTCTCACTATAAGGGTTTCGGTCCCGAACCACGAAACCCTAAAAAAGGAAATATTAATCTACAATTGAACAATAATTGAAAAAATTGAACAATGGTTATTAAATTCAAAGAATATAATTAAAAATTGGTCAACTAGATAGAAAATAAAAAAAAAAAATAATTCAAAATTTAAGTTAATTGAAATCGGAAAAACACAGAATTATTGAATATTAAAAAAAAAAAAAAACAATTGAAAATTGAGAAATAAAATTGAAATTCGAATAAAATAATTAAGAATTACAGAAAATTACTAAACAATTGGATTGAAAAAAAAAAGAAAATGATTTATAATTTTAAAAAAATGGAAAATGCTAGGAATGATTTAATATTAAAGAAAACATTAAAAGTTGAAGAATAGAATTGTTATTTAAAGACATTAATTGAGAATTGAAAAAAATAATTGAACAATTAAATTGAAAGTAGAAAAAAATTATTGAAAAATTGAAGGAGGTTTTAAAACATGAAATAAATAGAGATAGGAACTTTGTGCTTTTTTAATAGGTCGAATTATGCTGAAATAAAATGCCTAATTGTGCTGAAATTATGCTTTTATTGGCTATCATATGTGCTTTAAATGTGCTACTTAATTTTAAGGCAATTTGCTTGTTTCAACTAAAATTATGTACGGAAGGTTAGTAGTTATTGAAATTTTAACACTCCAGTTTATTTATATATAGAAATATTGATTCCTTTTTAGTCTAAATTATACTTTGAGGTATTAAAATTATTTTTTCTATAATACTCGACGTTTCTGTCTAGTAGGGTGGTTCAAAAAATGAAAAATTTGAAATATGGTTTAAAGGCGCTCGAGAGTTGACTACAAATAAAAGAAAGAAATTTACCCCTATTTTTTTTAATTTCATCCAACAATATTGAGTGGTACCATCACTTTTTCTCATAAGAAATACAAGGAAAAATTGTATTTCTTTAAGAAAATTGCGAAAAATTGTTCTTAATTTTATCGAAAAAGGTTCAGAAGTTTATGAGACCTCGACAAATGTTCAAAATTGAAGAAACTGTCGATTATTATTATTTTTTTGCAAATAAACACTCTCTAGGAGTGCCTTAAAGAACGAATAAACACAAATTCAGCATTTATAAGTAAATAGGTCTAAAATATTATTTTCTTATGTCATTTTTTTTATAATTTTTTTTACTTAACAAAATACAAGGCTTGCTACATTTTTAAATTCATTTTTAATTGTTTAAACAATAGTTATCATATTTTTTACTTTAATTAAATAGGTATTTTAAAAGCTTACAACTTTTTAAATAGCGAAGGGAAAACAGTTTAGGTAATTGATTTAATTTAATTGATAGTTTAAACTCAAATTTTTATTAAATTCAGCTAGAATTATCTAGTCTTTTGAAATTTTCATTGAAGAACTAAAAAAAAGTTATTGATTCATAATTCGCAATCTACATTCCATTGTTTAAACAATTTATTTTTCTTATATTTTCGAAATTAAATAATTTTTTTAATAGCTGGCGATTCTTTAGTAACGATTGACAGAAAATTTTTTGATGAAATTTTTTGTTTATTTGTTTAAACAATTTGAAATGTTTAAAATAAAATTTTATTTAATTCTCCTAGAAGCATTTCGTCTTTTGCTTTCTTCATTAAAGAAATACCAAAAATTTTTTCGTCTGCAATTTTCAAGACTCTAATTATTTAGACAATTTATATTTGTGTAAACAATTTATTTTTCTCATATTTTTGTATCGAAACCGACAAATCGCAAGAATAAGATAGAAAAGGCAGACATATTTATGTATGTCCTTTTCTATCTCACTCCTTATGATTTCAAATTTTCATTCTGCTAAGGCCCTTTTATATTCTTTTATGCGAATCTGCTTCAAAACATAAACAACGGAAATTTCGTGAACTTTTTATATGACTATTTCGTTAATAATCAATATAAATTTATACGAATTGTGCTAAATATGTGCTGAATATATGCTGAAAATCGCTAATTATGCGGCACAATTACCCGAACAAAATTATGCTGCTTAAATGACAAAATTGTGCTTTTTTGTGCTGATTTAATTTAAAGAAATTTCTATTTAAAAACATGTTTTATATGGTTTTTAGACGTTTTACAACATTTAAAAATTTTCGAGCAAAATTGTGCTGATATGCTAAAGCACAAAGTTCCTATCTCTAGAAATAAATAACTAATAATTGAAAAAAGTCGAGATTACTGAATACTGAAACAAATAATTGAAAATTGAACAAAATAATTAACTTGGTGAGAATTATGTCCATTTCATGGACATTTCGCTTCCAAATAAGAAAATAATTTGCTTCTTCATAGAGGAAGCAAGAAATTAATAATATATGAGTTAATTGGGGAAGTTATTAAAAAAAAGAAGAATTTTAAATGAAAAAAAAAATGTAAAAACATGAATTATTTTACGAATTATTGATCAATTATAAACTTCATATATGTCAATGAACTCATTTTGAGGTAAGTAATAAGATTCTTGTATTCATTAAGTTGTACTTTTTAGCATGAAAATTTTTTTTAGCAAAAAACGATTTTTTTTCGATAAAAAAAGGTGGTCAAAAAAATTTGGTTGGGTATTTTCAAAAATCCTTGTGTCCAAATTTAGATATTCATGAGCTTAATAAGTCATCCAAATTTTATTGGAATCCGTTGAAGCGTTCTCGAGATATCTTGTACACAAGAAACGCCACACACACACACACACACACACACACACACACACACACACACACACACACACACCATTACATCTGGACATTTGCTTAAGAATGAAAATTTGCGCTTTTTAGATGATAATTGAAGAAAAAAAATTGAACAACCCAGGAATTATAGAATTTAAAGAAAACAATAAAAAATTAAGAATGTAATTGTAATTTGAAGAAATTAATTAAAAATTGTAGAAAACAATTTGAAATTGAAGAAAATAATTGTGATTTTATAAAAATTGTTGAATAATACTTGATGAATTGAATATAAGTTTCAAAAACATAATTGAGAATTGAAAAAAATATTTAAAAAAGCCGAGAATTATTAATTATAGAAGAAAATAATTGAAAATTGGAGGAGTTATTGAGATGTGAAATAAATAAACGATAATTTAAAAAAACAGTTGAAAAAAGTCGAGAATTATTGAATTATTAAATAATTGAAAACTGAAGAAAATAATCAAAAACTGATGAAATTAATTGAAAATTGAATCAAATAATTGGCAATTGAAAAAAATAATTTAGAGTTTATTTAATACGTATATACGGGCTAATACGAGTTAACAAGAACCCATTTAAGAGATACAAATATATATTAAAATTTAAATTGAGAGTTGAAGAAAATAATTAAAAATTGAAAAGAATAATTGTCAATTGAAGAAAATAGTTGTGCAGTTCTGAAAATAGTTGAGTAATTGAAGAATTGAATTGAAGATTCAAGAACGTAATCGATAATTGAAAAAAGCCGAGAATTATTCAATATCGAAGAAAATAATTGATAATTGAAAGCACACAATAGAATAGCCCATAATTATATATAAACTATTATGCAATGTACGGTCTAATAAAAAAACTGAAGTTCTATCTACATTTTTTCATAATAATTTGACTTTTTCATGTTTAATGTCGTTGATTGTTTCTGCAGTATTGTTAGCGTTAAGAAAAAAAGATAGTAGACAAACATCTATATTTCATGAGAATATATTATATTATTTTAAATTTTTTAATGTATATTTTTTATTTTTTAATTGCATAATTGTCTCATAATTACAAAAAATTTAAACACATAATCAGATTGATTCAAAATATATAAAGTTACAATCTTCATTTATAAAACAAATTGATATATAAGTCAAATTTATTAGTCCAGAAAGAAAATTCCCGGTTATTTTCCGGTTTTCCCGGTTAGTAGACACCCTGCTTATTACGAATTCCCAGTTTTTATCTTGATGTCTTAAATTGTCAGCAATTTCTTGAACCACTAGATACCCTAACTTTAAATTGCACTAAGTTCACATTTTTCCAGCCCTTTTTATTAAATTCCCTGATTTATTTATTTTAATTAATACATTTAACATTTCTATTATTCTTTTTGTAAATCTCTTACCTCCGTCGGGAAGGTTGCTCCATTCAAGTGGAGCGGGTGGTCTTCGTTTTTTCCACAAATTGTCCATGCTCAACAGATATTTAATATCGTCGTGGAAAAGTTTTGTAAATAATTTTTCCGGTTCATAATTACAAGATTGTGCCCAAGAACGTGTAGATTTTCTCTGAACATTTCCCTTTTCGTTTGATTCCGTTTCTAACGCCCCTTCTCCAGCCGTGCCTAAAAATATCATTGAAATTAATTCAATAATATAAAAACTTAAAATTATAGGAAGTTAAAAAATAATTATATGACAAAATACCGGCAGCTTCAGGATCAGCAGTATCAGGAGAAACATCTTGATCTGGATCTTCTTCACCGAACAATTGGCTAAATAACACAATTTTTAAATTATAATTAATCTTAGTTTTTAAATATGTTAGTAATTTTATCATTGTTTTTCGTTTTAAAACAAAATGCTATTTCAAATGTTTTATATTAGTAATTCCATGTTCCAATTTGCACTTTTATGCTAAAACAAGTTCTTATTTACATAGTGTTATAGAATAAAATTCAAAAATACAAGCGACAAAAATAAACAGAAAAAATAAGAATATTGTTATAAAGGACAACGAAAAACTTATAAAATTATGGTTATGAAAACAGTCTAAAAAATGTAATATATCTGTTTTCATACAATTTTTTTTTTTTTTTAAATAACAATAATTAGAAAAACATATTTGTTAAATCAAAATTAAAAGCATACTTAAAAAGATGTTTTGCCCAAACAATACAGTGAATAGGTTCACTGGGAGTATTACGAATCGTACATCCTGGAAAAGTTTTTTGTGCAGCTTTTGGGGTACATTCGTAGCATTGACTTAAGCCTTTCTTTATCAATTCCACTTGTCCTTCGTATCCTGCAGTTCCAGATTCAATTAATGGGATATCTGCGGCTAAACACATACGATTTACATGATTTCTGGCGGCTCTATTGTCCAAAGCATTCATTACCAACGTAAATTTCTTGAAAAACGATAATCCATATTCTGCACTGTAAAAATAACATTAAAATATACATAAAACAAAAACAATCAGAACTGGATCAGTTAACTAAAACACTTTTTCAGGAAAATTAAACTATAAAATCGATATATATTTTTAAAAATGTTAATAGATAATAATTCTATATTAAATTAATATTTTACATAAATTATTGAAATTTAATTTTAGATAAATAAAATTACTAAAATGATCGGAATTTAATGTAAAGAAATTTAATTTTTACAGACAAAAATAACAATTAGACACTTTCACTTTTTGACGTAAAAATTTCAAAAGTAAACAAAACCCACAAGTGTTGTTCAGATTTTTAAAAGGTTTTCGACAACAATCTGTGCATTAGATATTTTTTGACAATAAAAATTCTTATTATTTTCAAAGCATGCCTTGATAAATTATACTCACGTTGTAATACTGTCATGATAATGCACAATTTTAGCATCTGGATTAAAAGTTAATGCGGTTTCGCGTGCAACAGCGGCTTTAGATTTTCCTACATGTTGCTTTTGAAATAGAAATTGTCTATTTAAATTACTGACATCAATAGTGTCTAAATCAATCTGAAAGAATAAACATCAATGTTGGTAATTGAAGAATTGACGTATGTCAAATTAATCATAGAATTTACGGATCTTGTCTAAATTCAAATCAGCTCTTCTCCATATTATTTACTTTTCGTTAAAAGGAAATAAAACATTTCCAACAAGCGTCGGAAGATAGCGGGAAGATTGAGGTTATGTTACTGCAAGCGTCACGCATATATTCCATTCTCGTACAATTTACTTACGATTTCAATATCCAGGAAACCAGATAACACAAGATTTTTGAGAATTTCACATCCAATTCCACCGGCACCCACAACAAGAATTTTACTTTTAAGAATTGCTTTTTGCAAATTCTCACCAAAAACACCATCGATAGACGCCGCCATCTTTGACAAGATGATGTCGGAAACGGAAATGGGCCAAACGCCATATTAAGGATAATTCAAAAAATTTGGCGCTAAAGTTTTTCCAACAGGATTCCCAACAGAAATAAATAAAATTTAAATTGATTGAAGATTTTAAAAAGATTTTTCGTAACTAAAATTCTTTTTTTTTCGGATTCTTTCGCACTAAAGGTACAAATTAAGATTATGTAAGTACTAAAAATACAATTACAGGATATTATTTTTCTTTTTTGTAAATTTGTCAAAATTTAAAAAAAAATTATTTATTAAAAATCTAAAGTATTAAAAAAAAAGGAACTATTTACTTTAATGTCGGTTAATTTATAAAAAAGGAAATTCGAAATACAAGCAAGCAAATCAAATTCATACTACGTAATTCATTGTCACGCTTTTAAAGTTAAAATAAAAATCTAAATTTTCGAAAATTAAAATTTGTACTCTTTGTGTTTGTCCAAAGAAAGGAAATTTTCAAAAATCTTTAAATTTACAATAAAAAATGAAATCCATCAAAAAATACGTGCGCACGCAGAAATCAATGAGGCTTTTTTAAAGCATGCGCTTCTGTTTGACAGAAAATTACACTCTGATCCCCTGTAATTTGCTCGATCGGAAGAAATAGATTTGTGTGAAATTGGAAAGTAATTAAAAAAATTCCATTCCCCATAGTGTCAGTTAAATTATTAAATTATAATTGAAAAGCGCGCGGATCTTGAGCGCGTGAAACTTGTCTTCTCAAAATGAAATAATCCAGTGATATTATAAAAAAATAATTAAAGTTTAGGAAAAAATTGTGACTACACGAGTGTCCTGGACATTAATAGTCTCAACATGGATGAAAATTTGAGTCGAGGATATGTGCAACTTGGAAAGGCAAGGGGCATAAATGAATTAAAATTCAATGACGGATTCAGTCATCTTTCACCGCCTGTCGACAAATGCAATTTTATTTATTTTGCACTTGTGCTTGCCGGCGTTGGATTTCTCATGCCCTATAATAGGTGATTTTTATTTTTTTAAATTTAACAGTTATTTTTTCTCTGTTCTCTCTCTAAATTTGAATTAGTTAAAAATAACTAATTTGAAAGCAAAAACTCCAGTTACTAATTCAAATAGTTATATTTCTACTAATCATTTAGTAAGAAATAACTACTAGATACATTTTTGAGTTATGTCAAAATAACTAAAATTTTGTTTACAAATTCAATTGGTCAAATTTTAACTGTTTATTATTTATTTTTTTGTTTTTTACTAATAATTAGTTATTTTTTCACTATTTGTAGAAACAAAAAATTAACCACGATTTTACTAATGATTAGTTATTTTTAACTAACTCCGACTTAGAGAGATTAATAAAATCTTTTCATTTAATTAGATTATAATTTAGGTAATTATAATAAATCGTGGTAGATGATGATAAGAAGAGTAATAAAACAGTTACTTTATGTATTAGTGATTAAAGAAGAATAAGGTAATAATAAAAATGTGTGGGACAAATTTATAATAATAAAAAATTAATAAAGTATTAACTGATTATCGATAAGTTAGTAACAAAATAATAATAATATAACATTAATAAGGATAAAAAAATGATCGGATAAATGTAGATTAATATTAGAATAAGAATAAAATTAAAATCGTCTAATAATATGATAATAAATAACAATAAAAATAATAATAAATAATATTATTTATTAAAAATAATAATAAAAACACAACTCTTAAGTTAAAATAAAAAATAAGTATGTAATAAAAAAAAGAAAAAATTGTTTTATTTACTTTAATAGAAATAAAAAATTATTTATTTTATTTAAAATGCTCTCTCTAAACCTGAATTAGTTAAAAGTCTGAAAATAATTCAAATTAGTGGAAATTTTTATTAATTTAAATTACTAATAAGTTATAAGTACTTACAATTTACTTATTAATTACTAATTATGCAAATATTTAAATACTGAATCTACAAAAATAAATCAAATATTCAAAATTAAATATATTTTTTTTACTGTTTTTTAATTCGCAACAAAATTTACACAGAAAAATAATTTAGTACTTAGTAGAGGTATTGTAATTAATTACAGATTTCTTTATTGTACATTTTGTAAAATTTTTGTTCAGTTTACGAAAATACAGATAATTTGTAAAAAATAAAGAATGGAAAAATGATAAATTAATTAAAATGGAAAACAGATTAAAAAATTAATTAAATTTTAATTTAATTTAATTATTTATTTAGAGTAAATTTTTTAATTAAATTTAATTTTGAAAGAATTATTAGTGCTGTTTGAATTATTTGGAATGACATACACTTTGTATTTCAAACAAGAGGGGCACCTTTTTTAAAAATTTTTTTTTATTTAATTGATTAAAATCTACTTCTTAACTTAAAATACGTATTTTAAAATACTTTTGAGTTAAACTTGTTCACTTTTCGAAAATTCATTCAACGTATTAGACCCGCCATTTTTAATTTTTAATATCTAATTTCAGAATTGTAATTGGCGACCCCAAAAATCCCTGGGTAACGAGTTTTAAGCGAATCCGTTCACTTTTCAAAAATTCATCCGCCATATTGAATCTGCCATTTTGAATATTGGGAATTTAACAACAGATTCATAATCAGTGATTTTAAGAACCTCTGAGAAACGAATTTTAGTTCTCTTAATATAAGAAAAATATTTTTGAATGATTTTGATTTAAACGTGTTCACTTCTCGAATATTTGACCGCCATATTTTACCTACCATTTTGAATTTTTGAAATTTAACAACAGATTCGTAATCAGCGATTTTAAGAATCTCCGAGGAACGAATTTCAATTCTCTCAATATAAGAAGCATATTTTAAACTGATTTTGAGTTAAATGTGTTCACTTATCGAAAATTTGGCCGCCATATTGTATCCGCCATTTTGAATATTGGAAATTTAACAACAGATTCGTAATCAGCGATTTTAAGAACCTCCGAGAAACGAATTTCAGTTCTCTTAATAGAAGAATATTTTTTTTAATTGATTTTGAGTTAAACGTGTCCACTTCTCGAATATTTGACCGCCATATTTTACCTACCATTTTGAATTTTTGAAATTTAACGACAGATTCGTAATCAGCGATTTGAGGAATCTCTGAGGAACGAAATTCAATTCTCTTATTAATATAAAAAGAGTATTTTAAAATTATGTTCAGTTAAACGTGTTATCACTTTTCGAAAATTTGTCCGCCATATTGGATCTGCCATTTTGAATTTTGAAAATCTGACTTCAGATTTGTTATCAGCGCCCCAAAAAACCTCTAAGTAACTAGTTTTAAGTGATTTTGTTCATTCTTCGAAAATTCATCCATCATGTAGAATCGGGCATTTTGATTTTTTGAAATCTAACGTCAATACGAGTTTTAAGACAATTTTGAAAAAATCAAAATGGCAGATTTAATAAGGCAGACGATGTTTTAAAAATGGATGGCATGGAATTCGCAATATTTACTTAAAACCTGTTAATCGGAGAATATTTGGTCTATAAATACAAATCTGACATCTGATTTTCAAAATTCAAAATGGCGGATTCAATCTGGCGAATGATGTTTTGAAAATTGATGGGTTCGCTTAAAACTTATTTTCCAATAATTATTATTTTTGAGGTTGGTGAAAAGTAAATGTCTGATATATTTATTTCAAAATTCAACATGGCGGATCCAGTGTCAGAGTGTTTTTTAAAAAATTGTAGGTTTTAATTAAAATTTGTTACTCGGAGTTTTTTAGGGTCACTGAATACAAATCTCATATTAATGTTTCAAAATTCAATCCGACATTTTTTTAAAAATTCCCTAAAAATTTATTATAGGCCTGTATTTTTGAGGTCGCTGAATACGAATTTAAAAATAGTTTTCAAAAATTAAATTGGATCCAATACAGTGGACAATATTTTAAAAATCGATAATTAATAATCGGCGAATTTTAGGGTCAATAAAAATCCTATTTTTCAAAATTCAAAATGGCGAATCCAACATGGCGGACGATTTTACAATATCGATAAAAATCGCATAAAATACATATTATTCAAGGATTTTTGAGGTTAATGAATATAAATTTGTTTATAACTGTATGAAAAAATCAATGAAAATAAATTAAAATAAATTTAATTTGAAATTTTCACTCGGCTGTATTTAATATTGAAGACGGTTATAACGAGTCAGTTCGAGAAATTAAAAACAATTTTTTTTTAAATTGAAATAAAATTTAAGCTCTATTTCTTTTTGAAGGCAATTTAAAAAAATATATTTTGCCTGAAAATTACACAATCAAAATAAAGAAGTTTTTAAAAAAACATATTTAAATAAATTTTAATTTTTTAGTTTTGTCATCGCCGTGGATTATTTTCAAGCGAGGTATCCTGGAACGACGGTAATATTTGACATGTCTGTTGTCTACATTACAATGGCATTCTTTGCAGTTTTTGCAAATAATATTCTCGTCGAGACCTTGTCACTGAATACGAGGATAACGTTTGGTGAGATTAATTTTTTATGCCAGGCAAAATATAATGAAATTACAAATTTTAATTAACTCTGTTTTTTGTGTGTTTTTTATCAGTTTCGTACAGATTCAGATTCTTTAGAAAATTTCACACTTTAAACAATATTTTTATTTAAAATTTTTACTGGAATTTTGTAATTCACGTTGAAAATTATTTTATTACGTTTTAATAATAATAATATGCAAATTTCAGGATATTTAGTGTCTTTTGTGACTCTTAATTTTGTCGTTATCTGTGAAATATGGTGGGAACTTTTTGGAGTTGCGACCTCTTATACTATTAATTTAATTGCTGTGGCAGTTGTATCTCTTGGCTGTACAGGTAAAAATAAATATTGTAATAATTACAATACTCGTCGAATAATATAGAAATCTTGCAAATAAGTAATAAAAATAATATAAACTTGCTAGAAATTGACAAAAGTCTTAAAAAATTGATAAATATTTTAAAAAATATTTATCGTTTAAAAACAAGGTTGAAACATTATTTTATTAATTACAGTTCAACAGTCAAGTTTTTATGGATATACTTCAATGCTTCCAAGTCGATACACTCAGGCTGTTATGGCAGGAGAAAGTAAGTCCATTTTTATGTAAATTAAAATTTTAAATACATTATTAAAATTTAAAGAAAATATTCTTATTTCAAGAATATAATATTCTAAAAATAAAGATTTGGTTTAAGAATATGATATTCTTATTTAAGGATATTATAATCTTAAAAATTTTGGAGACAAGAATAATTTATTTAAAAGGAGAATACAAGTTTTTCAGTGTTAATTTTAGATTTGTTTAATTCTAAAAATTTATTTTATAATTATTTTATTTAACTTTTATATTTTTTATCAGGTGCTGCTGGTTTCTGGGTTTCCGTTAATCGGATATTAACAAAATCAATGGTGGATGACGAACGTGGAAATACATCAATGTTTTTTGTTCTTTCGATTTTAACCATCATTATGTGTTTTGTTCTACATCAACTTGTTCGAAAAACCGAATTTGTCCAATTTTACATCACACTTTGCCAGGAAAGAAATCGAATCACCTTGGAACCAACTGAAGATGTTGGTTTGGTACAATTTTCGTTTTCATTTTCAACTTCATAATTTTTCTCTTTAACCCAATTTTTACGGAGCACAGATAATAAAAATTACGTTAAATATGAATTTAAATTTATTTTAAACTCAATATATGATTAATTAAAATTTTTATTGATACAAATTTGAATAACAAATTGTAATTGACGATTTTCTATTTATCGATACAATTTAAATTTATTTAAACTTTATTAAATTAAACCCTTTTACGGGTGTTTTTGATTCGACCGTATCTTTAATTGTATAAATTTTCATTATCCATAATTTTGATAAAATCAAGTTTCATTTAATCCGCATTTTTATAATATGATTAAAAAAAAGAAAAATTTTGATTCAATATTGTTTTTGGATAGCAGAAAATATTTTCTAAAAGAATTAATGACGAATTTGAAATATTTTGTAGTTTATAAAAAATATTTTAATATTTTTGGACACATTTTATTTATTTCGCGTTAAATTTCTTGTAAAAATGATTTAAAAAGTAATTTTGTTGATTAGAATGAGTTTTAAATATAATTTCAAAACTAGGTGTACCCTTAGGGTAGTAAAAAAAAGTAAAGTCGGAATTTTAATATTCTCACCCTCTAGGATTTTTCTATGTCAAAAAAAGACCTCTGTTTTTTCTGAATGATAGTATTCAATAACAACAATCTTAACATAATAAATCTACCTATTGTTTAAACAAATTGTAATTGTTAATTTCAAATTTTTATCAAATTTGGCTAAAGAGTGGCAACTTTTCTCAATTTCTCAACTTTTCAAGACAAATGTAACCAATTATAACCAAAAGTAAAAAATAACAATATTGTATCAAGTGTTTAAACAAATTATGATTGTTTAATTTCAACTTTTTATCAAATTAAGCTACAGAGATAATGATGCAAAATTGAGAAAAATTTCCAACTTTATTTTCTGAATGTTACCATTCACTAACAACAAACTAAAAATAACAGTCCTACCAATAGTTTAAACAAATTATTATTGATTAATTTCAACTTTTTAATCAATTAAACAACAGAGTTGCAACTTTTTCTTAATTGTGCAACATTTGAAGTCGAATGTAACCAAATATTAACAAAAAACTAAAAATAACAATTTCACAAATTGTTAAAACAAATTATTATTGTATAATTTCGACTTTTTAACAATTAATAGCTTTAGAGTTGCAATTTTTACTTAATTTTACAACTTTTTCAGATAAATGGTACCAATTACCAACAACAAACTAAAAATAACAGTTCCACCAATTGTTTAAATAAATCATGATTGTTTAATTTAAACTTTGTATCAAATTGAACTACAGAGTTGCAACCTTTTCTCAATTTCTTAACTTTTCAAGACGAATGTAACCAATTATAAACAACAAACTAAAAATAAGAATTGTATCAAGAGTTTAAACAAACTATGATTGTTTAATTTTAACTTTTTATTACATTAAACTACAGAGTTGCAATTTTTTTTTAATTTTGTAACTTTTCAAGCTAAATTTTATCAATCACTAAAAACAAACTAATAATAAAAATTTTATTAATTGCTTAAACATATAATAATTTTTTAATTTCCACTTTTCTATTAAACTAAGCCACAAAGTTGCAACTTTCTTTCAATTGCGCAACTTTTGAAGGCGTATGTAACCAAATATAAATAATAACAAACTAAAAATAAAAATTGTATGAATAGTTTAAACAAATTATTATTTTATAATTTTAACTTTTTATCATATAAAGCCACAGAGTTACAACTTCTTTTTAATTGGGCAACTTTTCAAAACGAATTTAACCTGTTACTAGCAACAAACTAAGAACAACAATTGTGTCAAATGTTTAAACAAATTATTTTTCATTAACTCCAATTTTTAATTAAATTAATCTGCAGAGTTAAAATTTTTTCTCAATTTTGCATCTTTATTTTCTGAATGTTAAAATTCATAACAACAAACTAAAAATAACAGTTCTACTAATTGTTTAAACAAATTATTATTGTTTAATTTCAACTTTTAAATCAATTAAACAACAGAGTTGCAACTTTTTCTCAATTGTGCTACATTTGAAAACGAATGTAACCAAATATTAACAACAAACTAAAAATAACAATTTTGCTAATTGTTTAAACAAATTATTATTGCAAAATTTAAACTTTTTAACAATTAATAGCTATAGAGTTCCAATTTTTTCTCAATTTTACAATTTTTTTCAGAAAAATGGTACCAATTATCAACAACAAACTAAAACTAATAATTCCATCAATTGTTTAAATAAATCATGATTGTTTAATTTCAACTTTTTATCAAATTAAACTACAGAGTGGTATCCATTTATCAATTTTTCAACTTTTCAAGACGAATGTAACAAATTATTAACAACAAACTAAAAATAAGAATTGTATCAAGTGTTTAAACAAATTATGATTTTTTAATTTCAACTTTTTATTAAACTAAACTACAGAGTTGCAGTTTTTTCTTAATTTTGCAACTTTTCAAGCTAAATGTTACTAATTACAAAACACAAACTAAAAATCGGAATTTTATTAATTGTTTAAACATATAATTATTTTTAATTTCAACTTTTCATCAAATTAAGCCATAAAGTTGCAACTTTCCTTTAATTGTGGAATTTTTGAAGACGTTTGTAACCAATTATTAACAAAAAACTAAAAATAACAATATCAATTATCAATTATTATCAATTAATATCAATTGTTTAAACAAATTATTATTTTATAATTTTAACTTTTTATCAAATTAAGCCACAGAGTTACAACTTTGTTTAAACTGTGCAACTATTTAAAAGGAATTTAAACTGTTACAAAAAACAAACTAAGGACAACACTGGTGTCAAGTGTTTAAACAAATTATGATTGTTTAATTCAACTTTTTATCAAATTAAACTAGAGTTGCAATTTCTTCTTAATTTTTTAACTTTTCAATCTAAACGTTACGGATTACTAAAAGCAAATTAAAAATCCAAAATTTTATTAATTGTTTAAACATATAATTATTGTTTAATTTTAACTCTTTTTTCAAATTAAGCCATAAAGTTGCAACTATTTTTCAATTGTACAACTTTCGAAGACGAATGTAACCACATATTAACATCAAATTAAAAATAACAATTGTATCAATTGATTAAACAAATTATTATTTTATAATTTTAACCTTTTATCAAATTAAGCCACAGAGTTTCAACTTTTTTTTACTTGTGAAACTTGTCAAAAAAAAATTTAACCTGTTACTAACAATAAACTAAGAACAACAATTGTGCCAAATGTTTAAACAAATTATTTTTCTTTAACTTCAATTTTTAAAAATTTAGCTGCAGAGTATCAATTTTTTCTCAATTTGACATGCTTTATTTTTTGACGTTATTTTTTGGGAGGTAAAATGTACTATAAGACCTAATCATCGATTAACAACTTTTAACATTTTATTATTATCAAAAATTATTTTTACTATAGTGGCAGTAGCAAAATTTTTGTAACTCCTACTGCGATTTATTTTTTTTTCAATAGTAAGAATTTGTTTAAACAATTGGTACAATTGTAAATTTTAGTTTGTTATTAGCAATTGGTATAGAAAAGTTGCAAAACTGAGAACAAGCGGTATTTCTGTAGCTTAATTTGATCAAAAATCGATTTCCTGGATCCGACAATGTTTAACGCTTATTTTCGTATTTTTGCATTTTTGAGGGTTTTTGCGGAATCTATAAAAAATAATTAATTTTAAAAAAATAGTTTAATAAAATTTTGGAATTTTAGTTTTTGAAGTCTCCTGAAGAAAAACACAGTTTGTCGGTTGAAAAATATATTGATTTTCAAGGATTCTATACTTTTCTACCAAAATGTATTTTTTTTCTTTTATAAATATATGGGAAACTTTGAACGCTTTGAGCGACCTCTAAATATTTTTTGATTTAAAAAAAAAGAGCGGTATTTTTTTCGACATAGAAGAATCCTAGGGGGGTTAGAGCTTTTAAATTCCTACTTTACTTTTTTCCCTTGCATTTTTGAACCGTAATGTACCCTTGACAAATTTTTGAACGACTTTTTTAATTTATTCTAATTTAAGAGAAAAATCCATTTTGATCCATCATTGTTACTAAATTAATAATATAAATAAATAATACAATATGTATCAAAAATTCAATTTTTAAAATTTCAGATGGATCCTTTGGATCAAGTAGGTGACCCAATAAGAGGACAGTATGGAGTCTTAAAATTGCAAACCAGTCCTCTGGGAAATGATTCTGCAGGCGGAAGTGGTGATTTGGCAAACGGTAATAATTATATAATAATATCAACAATAATAAAAATAATAATAGTGCGTAAAGGCATTTTTTCCTCTCCTAAACTTGTTCTGTAAACAAAAAAAAAAATAATAATAATAATGTATTTCTTATTTAAAAATAATTTCCAATTAAAAATTATCCCCCTATTAAATTTAATTGTGTTTTTTCTTTTTTATTTTAGGTCAATATTCAGCATTTTCATTCAGCAATCCAGTTTACGAGCCAAGTGGTCCATCCGGCAATCTTCCAGGAAGTGCTGGTCCAACTTATAAAGTTGAAGATGTTGTCGTAATGCGGGGAACCTACAGCAGTAGTCAGAGCAGTAAACCTTGGTCCGGAATAAAAAGTGAGCTATTTTACACCGCGAGGAGAAGGGTAAAAAAAGCGCGGGAAACTAAAATACTACTATTATATGATTAATTAATATTATTTACAATTCTAAATTTTTTTAGGAGGATTACTTGCAAGATTGGAAGTTGCAAAACTAATTTTCCCATATATGGCCAGCATCGGGGTCGCTTATTTTGTGACTTTATGTCTCTATCCAGGAATCGTATCTGAAATTATTTCTTGCAAATTTGAATCCTGGATGCCAGTTATTTTAATGGCTGCTTTTAATGCTGCGGATCTTTTGGGCAAGGTATGTAAATAAAAAGAAAGAAAAAAGTGTTAGAATATCATTTAAAATAAGAGAAAATAATTTTTTATTTTCCAGATGTTGGCCTCGATTTCGTATGAATGGACTCGAACTCAACTCTTGTATTTTTCAGTCGCTAGGGCAATTTTAATACCCCTTTTCTTATTGTGCGCAATTCCCAGAAGATCGCCGATTTTATCCGGAGAAGGATACCCTTTAATGTTTTCTTTATTACTTGGTCTTACTAATGGAATCGTCGGAAGCGTTCCTATGATTCAGGCTCCTAGTAAAGTACCCGAGGAACATCGGGAATTAACAGGTACGGATAATTGTAATTATTTTTTTTAATGCACAAAATCGGGAAAAAAAAGATCATTAAAAAATTATGTAAATAATGCTGAAATTTTCAAGAATTAATTAAATAATTAATATGATAATTTTTTCATAGGAAATATTATGACTCTCTCGTACACAACTGGTCTCACGGTTGGATCTCTTTTGGCTTATATGTTGGATGCATGTTTGGGTCCTTCAGTTACGGCAAAACAAATTTGTCCTAAACCAAGGAGGCCCACAGTTCCTTCAGTTGGCAATGTAACAATGAATATTTTAACAAATGCCGTTTCCTCAACTTTTCCTAGTGTTGAAAAAATCACAAGACTTCCTAAGGTAAAAAGTACAATCACCACTTTAGCAACTGTCCTGACAACTTCATTGGCCCTTAACAATACTAATATTTTAAATAATAGTATCACAAATCTAACGACAACAGCGTTGCCAAAAGTCATTGCAAACGCAACTGCTACTATTAGCAATACCATCCTTCATTAAATTCAATTCCAAGAATGTCCATTTCCAACCATTTATTCCATTTTACAATTTTTGTTGTTTTCTGTTTTGGTATCATGAAGACAAAATGATCCTTATGGAAAAGTTTTATAGAACAAAAACTAAACTAGTCTTTTTTTGGCTAGGTATATTAAAGTAAATGGAAAAAATGTAGGAGAAATTTGATAGAAAAAAAAAGTCAAGAAAAAATGAGAGAAAAAATAACAGTAATAAAATGATACAAAAAAGATGACAGGAATAATGACAGAAAAAAATGACATGAGAAATAATTTGAAAGTAACAGAAAATATACTTCAGCTTGTTTGTTATTTTTTCACTTTGTTAATTTGTCCACCATATCACGAGTCGTACTTTTAAAAATAACACTTAATATTGGGAAGAATGCAGACTTAACGAAATGAGATTCTGGGTTATATAAACAAAATAAAAACTGAGGATATCTTCTTCTTTTTCTTGAATAATTTTTGACGAAATATTAATATTGAGATTATTGACGAGTAGAACGAGCATAGACTGACAAAATATGTAAAGATACTTAGCGTCGTGTTGGAAATGTATGAACGACTCTGATTGGCCCGTAATATTTCCAGAAATTTCCTAACCAATTAGAGACGTGAATTCGCATTTCATAAGTGTTTTTGCATTTTGTCATTCTATGGTCGTTGTAGCCACAAGATTAACAGTTTGTGAATAAATATATAAAATTAAAATGGTACAGAAAATTTGTATTAATTAATTCAAGATCCCCGAAAATAAAAACCTATTCACTTTTTCTGAATCGGTCATGAGCTCAAGTGAATCTGATGCTTTCTCAAAAGAAAATTATTTAAGTAGCTCAATTTTAATTAAAAATTCCAAATTTTGTATAAAATATGACAATCTAACCTCAAAATTTGCAAACCCACTCATAATTGTCAAAATCGATTCAATAAATTGTATATTAATAGGAAATCGCTTATTAAAAATAACTCCGATTCTATATAAGTTTTTTTCGGGGAGGGTAAAGCATTTACCCTAATAGCACCGACTAGGCCGGGAACGTTCCTGGAATGGGCTGCTGGCCCCTTGGGTACGTTCCCTTGGACCGCTCCAATATACCTGACAAATCCGTTCCGGATTTCACTAGGCTAGGAACGTTCCCGCGGAACGTTCATGGAATGTTCCGAGGAACTTTGAATACACATTCAAAAAATCGCAGAACGGGTTGCGGAAAAAGTATGCGGAAAAAGCTGAAAATGTTTTTATTAATATTATTTAATGTTTTTAATATGATTGCTTCTATAGAACAGTGGTCACTAAAATCAACTGCGCAGCTCTAGGTGCGATAGAAAACTACTGCGCAAGATATTAACATTAATTATTTTTCAATGTGTATTTAAAGTTCCTCGGAACATTCCAGGAACGTTCCGCGGAACGTTCCTAGCCTAGTGAAATCCGGAACGTATTTGTCAGGTATATTGGAACGGTCCATGTGAACGTACCCCAGGGACCGGCGGACCATTCCAGGAACGTTCCCGGCACAGTCGGTGCTATTAGGGTATATTATGCACCCAGGTGTGTCATCTATTTTTAATTGGCTAAATCTTTTTTCGTAAAAACTCTCCCCCAAATATTAGTACATCTCAAATTTTATAGAAGGCGTGTTTTTCTTGGATTTTGAATTTTTTAAAATGATGCTCAATCCATTCACAGAACAGAAAATGGTTTTTCACGCAAAATAAAAATATTATTATAATTGATTTAACGTAATTTGTAAGATCCGATTGTATACAAAAAAATTAAGTTAAGACAAAGTTTGTATGCAAATAATAATTATTTACATTTTTTTGGTTTTTGTAAACAATTGTAATTTTTTTAAAACTAATTAATAATAATAATAATAATAATAATTATATATATTATAATAATATTATAATATCTTATAATATAAGGTTATTATTATTATTATTAATAATAATAATAATATTAATAAAAATTTAATTGTAATTTAATTAATTGTAATTTTCATCCAATTTTGACAAAAAAATACCTCATTTTTGTCTTAGAAACATTCTATTTAAGTCTGTTTTCTGGATTTCGTTAATAATAATTTTTTTTTAAAAAGTATAGAATTTTTCTGTTATTATATATTTTTTAAACTAACAATATTTTACCAAATCCACCGAAAAGACTTGAAGAGAATGTTTCAAAGATAAAAATGAGCTATTGTTTGCGAATATTACAATTTTTGACAAAAATAAAAAAAAAATTGCTAAATAATTAATATTATTATTTATTAACAAATTTTGTTTCAACCTAATTTTTTTTTGAAAAACATACAACTGAGTCTTTCAAAACTGGGTGAAATTAGTTTTAATATTTTATTTTATGTAAAAAAAAACACGTTTTTATTTTGAGGTTATGTCAATGTATGAAAATTTTTAAGTTGTCGCTTCTATTTTTACACATTTTACCCGAATAAATTGCAATTTTAAAAAAATAAATAAAAATTATAAAATTTTAATTATAATATAAAAAAAATCGTACAAATAAAACTTTTGTTTTAAAAAATAGACACTGCAAAACTTTTATTAGAAATTTACTAACCTGATTGGAAAAAGCTTGAGCATATAATTATTAAGTATTAACTAAATCAAAAGTAACCTACTCGTTTAAATAAATGTAAATTAAATCTAAAATAAACAAGACATTTAATGTGACAGATTTCAGATTTCAAAAAATATGTGTGTCTTTTCTTAAAATGTCCGAACTTCCGGTCTGCGCAAAAAAGAGCAAAAACGCGTCGTGCGCATATTATACTTACTCATGGTTTTGACGTCAACGATTAATTTTATAACACTATCAGTTTTCAACTAATTACCACAACTATTATCGAATTTCATTTAGTTTTGACTGAGTTTTTCCTTCTGTGGTGTGTTATTTCAAAAAATACAATTCGTGTTATGGCTGAAAATGTATTCGAAGTATTATAATCATCTAATCCATAAGGTTAGGTCATTTTGTCAAAAAGGTTGACTATTTGGAAACATTTATTCCTCTTTAATTTTTTACAATGAATAATAATTTTAATAAATAATTAATTTCATATACTTTTAATAATTACCTACTAATTTAATTAATTATACTCTGATTAATTTTCTCAAATCGTTAATTTCGTGTTTCCCAAAATTTCATCACCATTCAAGTCAATTACTTGTTTTCCTCAACTCTTTTATAAAACACTATTATCACGAAATTTTAACGAAAGTGAAGATTAAGCTAGTTCGAAAATTTTAATTAATAATTAAGGATTTTAAAAGAAAATGAAAAAATTGCCTTTTCAAGTTAAGTTGTTTCTCACTTAGAATATTCATTGGAAATTAAGTTAAATGCTGTTAATATGAAAAATTATTGAAAATGCCCTCAGACATTTTCGATTTTTTATTCTTGTTAGATGTTGGTTGGAACTTGCTAATGTCTTCATTCGTGTGAGTGTTTTTTGATGTTATGAATGAGGAAAGCGAATTAAAAAATTGTTATCATTGATGTAAATCAAGGAATGCTATAAATTAAAAACTATTTTCTTGTTTGTAAAGTAGTTTAGTTTTTTAAATTGTAATTTAAAAATAAATTTTCTCAAGTCTCGATCAACAATTTTAGCTTGTCTCAAGAATTTATTCGTTGGAATTATAAACTGCTATAATTAAAATACAAAAATCTCCAAAATAGTCCTCAAAATTGTTATCGAAGACTGAAAAATTTATTAAAGAACTTTATTTTTAAAAAAAGGACTTATTCATGTATAGTATTTTATTTTGCGCGTTAGCAAAGAACATATCTCTTAAATGTAGAAAGACATAATCAAATTTTATATCATCATAAGATTCTAAGGCTTCTAGAAAACAGAGAGCGCACTAAAGTCACATTTTTCCGAAAAAAATATCTTTCCACTTTTATCTTCATATTGAAGTTTAATGAAATCATTTTATTAGAATTGTAATTCCCAGAAAAAATTTTAACATCCTAATGGAGCTGCTTATTTTTAAAAGAAATGAAAGAGAATATTCTTTTTCGGAAATCGTCACGCATGGATTTATAATGCCGAACTTTAAATGATCTTGAAAAGTCTGATACTTATAATCCCAAACAGTAGCTTCAGAACGACTAGAATACATTTTTTTCAAATTATCTCCTCTTACGATCTTCATTAAATAATTTATCATCATAAAGGTGTCATAAACATATACAAATAGGATAATTTGTAACTCTCACTGTCTCCTGATTAATTACGTTTAAAAAATGTTTCATTCAAACAAAGCATTCTTCTCTCAAAACCCGTCTTGTGATTGTTTCAAGCCAATAAAAACTCCTAAACTCGGAAAATCATAAAAAGACTGAGAAATATGCAAAGCAGGTGTGAAATGAGTACTTATAATTTTTGAGAAATAAGATTTATTTTCAGTAATAATATAATCATAATTATTTTAAATAAAAAAATCTAACACGGCTATAAAATTCAAAAAATTGTACACTTATAAATAAAGTTGTTAGTAAATCATTTTAATTGATTTCAATGGATTATTTTCTCGGTATGTGATATAAGATTTTATATAAGATATAAAATAGTAAGGGGAGATTATAATAAATATGGAGAGGGTAGTTAACTAAAATAATCGAGTTATCGAGACCCAATTTCAGGACAAATAATAACTAAATGATACCTAATAAGTAAAATTATATAAAATTAACTGACAACTCAACTTCGAATGTAGGCGAAGGATATGCTTTCTCGAGGTTGTGCTTTAATGAATGAAAAAAGGGATGAAACGATGGAAAAATTTTTTTGTTGTACATTATATATTTTTCATCGTAGACCCCCTATTTCTGAACATTATATTAGATGAGTGCGGTACGATTTTTTTTTAAATAAAGAGAGATCCGTACATTGTAAGAAAGTTAATCGGATTTCTCTATTTGTATAATAAATTATTAATTTCATATTAACAACGATCTCTCTCGTATCGCATTATCGATATGTACAAATATTAATAAATACATATATATATATATTATATTACGCTATTATTATTCTTATGCGACTATTTTTGTACCCTACTCCGTAGCTTCTACCACAAAAGGAAATTTTTTCTAGAAAGGATAATTGAATTATCTAATCGCTACGAATAATACAATTAATCGTATACTTATTTATAATATATATACCCATATATTACAATATAACCTGTAATAATCTTTTCGACACATTTATTTTCAATTTTTGCCATCTCAGAAAAAATTTCCTTTCTTATAAATAGATTTCTTTTCAAGTTCAACTAGACTGCTAAAATAAAATTGTCAAGCCAAACGCATCCCTTTTATATAATTAAGTTTCACGAGACTGATCCAAAAAGATAAAATAATATTTTCTTAAATTATGAGATTATATATTTTATGAATTAAAATTAAAATATTTTCCAATGTTGTTAATTTTAAATTCTACCGAATTCTTCTAATTTTAAATTATACTAATTTTAAATTACAGTAAGCTTAGTAATACAAAAATCTTAAGTTTCTAATTGCAAAAGTGTTAAATTAAAGATTGTAAGGATTTTGGAATTTTGGACCAGTCAGTACAGTTTTTGAAAAGCTGTCCGTAAAAATTGGATGAATTTGTTTTTAAGGATCAGTTCAGTATTTTTGTTTTTTTTGTTTTTTCTTTTTTGACACTTTTTGGTACCTAGATTTGATTATTCTCAAGTTGACTGTGAATATTGTTAAGATGCATTTTCTACAAGTTTTTAAAAGGCTCAGAGACATTTTTCCTAATTTTCGAAGCACTTTGGTGAATTCATCAGCCATGGATTCAAATGGACGACTTGATTACTTGACTATCAGGATCAGAGAAAAGATTTTTTAAATCAGAGGCTTGTTGCCTTTTATCACAGTTGGACCTTCGGCCTTTGATGCACTGATTTTTGTTAATTATAATTATCTATAGATATGTCATTTGAGGTACTTGGCTGCCCAATCAGTACGACCGTGAAGACCACTAGTTTGTCTTGAATTCAATATTCCTCCAAATAAATTTGATTGAAGAGGGGTTTTTGTTACTGGTTCTGTAAATTGAAAAATACAGAGTTTAGGGAGGAAAAATTAAATAAAAAATATAAAGAACAATATAAAACAATAAAATACAATGAAAACAGTAAAAAAAGTAGCGTTTTCTTCAAATAAAAGACTTCAAATAGATAATTCGAAACGGATAAAAATGGAACAACAAGATAGTAAAGATGTAAATTGGCAAAGAACTGTTGGTTTAAAATTATTTCTAAATAGATTTGAAAAAGTTATAAACCGTTTTAAATCAGTTCTGGAAAGTTTTGAACAATTTCTGATTAGTTTCAAGTTATTATAAAAGGTTCAAGATAGTTTTGAACACTTTAAAACTGTTTTAATTAAATTTCAAACATTTTAAAGAAATTATTATGAATTTGAAATAATATCCAAATAATTATGAAATAAATAATAGTTCTAAGGTGATTTGAAAAAGTTTCAAACAGTTTTAAGTAGTTTCGTACACTTTTAAACCTATTTTAAAGAGTTTAAACAAGTTTAAAACAGTTATAAGTAGCTCTAAACAGTTCTACATAGTTTTGAACAATTTTAAAAAGTTTTGAATATGTTCTTAACAAATTTAAGTAGTTCATAACAGTTGAAAACAGTTTTAAACTAGTTATAAAAAATTCCGATACCAATTCTAAACAGTCTTAAACAAGTTCTAAGTAGTTCGAAACAGTTTATAACTAGTCATAAATAGTTTTAAACAAGTTATAAATAATTCTGATAAGCATCGAGCATTTAAAAACCAATTCCAAAGAGTTCTAACGAATTCTAAACAAGTTAAAATAGTTCGAAGTTCTTTAAAGCATTTTTACCTGTTCTAACGAGTTTTATATAACTTTAAATTATAAAAAAACAAGATTAAATTACTTTTAATTAATTCAAAACAGTTCTGAATAGCTTTAAACAATTTTAAATAGTTTTTAATATATTCGCAACAAATTTAATTGGTTGTTTAAAGTTAAAAAACAGTTTTGAACCAGCTATAGAGAGTTCCGAACCAGTTTTTAACTGTTTTGAACAAGTTTTAAGTAGTTCGAAGCAGTATATAACCAGTTATAAATAGTTTTAAACAATTAAAGACCAATTCTAAAGAGTTCTAAGAAGTTCTAAAGAGTTTTAAATAAGTTTGAAACAGTTCGAAACAAGATTTAATCAGTTTTAACTAGTTCTAAACAGTTCTGGATAGTTCTGAACAAATTTTAAAAAGTTTTAAATATTTTTAACAGGTAAGTGACCTTATGACTAAAGAAATGTTCTTGACTATTAAAGTTATAAGTAGTTTGAAACAGTTTATAACCGGTTGTAAATAGTTTTAAATAAGTACTAAATAGGTTTAAATATTTTTAAATAGCTTAGAGCATTTTGAACCTGTTTTGAAGAGTTTTCAATAGGTTCAAAACAGGTTAAAATTAGTTTTAATTAGTTTTAACTAGTTCTAAACAATTTTGAACAATTTTAAACAGTTTTAATTCTGCTCTTAACTAATTTAGATAGTTCTTAACAATTCAAAACAGTTTTGAACTAGTTATTGAAAATTTCAAACTATTTTTTAAGAGTTTTGAACAAGTTCTAAGTAGTTTGAAACAGTTTTTAACCTGTTATAAATAATTTTAAACAAGTTTTACATAATTTTGAGAAGCTTCAAGCATTTTAAAACCAATTCTAAAGAGTTCTAAGAAGTTCAAAGCAGTTCGAAGCTGTTTTACCTATTCCAAAGAGTTTTAAGTAACTTTAAAACAGTTTGAAACAAGATTTAATCAGTTTTAAATAATTTTGAACAGGTCTGAATAGTTCTTAACAATTTTAAATAGTTATAAATATTTTCTAACACGTTTAAGTGGCTCTTAACAGTTAAAAACAATTTTGAACAAGTTATAAGTAGTTTTAAACAAGTTCTAAAGGTTTAAATATCTCTATGTAGATAAGAGCATTTTTAACTTGTTCTAAAGAGTTTTCAATGAGTTTAAAATAGGTTAAAACAAGTTTTAATTAGTTCTAAACAGTTGTGAACATGCTCTTAACAAATTTAAGCAGTTCCTGACAGTTCAAAACAGTTTTGAATTAGATATTAATAGTTCCAGACTATTTTTTAACAGTTTTAAACAAGTTTTAAGAAGTTTGAAACATTTTTTAACCTGTTGTAAATAGTTTTAAACAAATTCTAATAATTGTGAGAAATTCTGAGTTTATTAAAGCTAATTATAAAAAATTATAACAAATTCTGAACCCGTTCAAATATTTCGAAATAGTTTAGAGCATTTTTAAACTGTTCTAAAAAGTTTTAAATAAGTTTGAAAAAAATTTGCGAAATCAATTTTAAACACTTTTAGAAGTAGTTGTAAATATTTCGAAATAGCTTTTAAAGAGTCTTAAATTGTTTTTAACAAGTTTTAAATAGTTTTTATCAGTTCAGAACATTTTAAAACTTAACTTAAAGAGTTTTAACAAGTTTTAAACATATTAATGTTGTTTTAAACAGTTTTTAACAACTTTTAAACAGTTCTAACAAATTTTTAAGTTGTTAATAAAAGTTGTAAATAAGTATAAAACAGTTTGAAACATGTTTTGAAAAATAAGTATTTCTAAGCAATTCCAAAAAAAATTTAGTTATTTTCAAGCAAATTATATATTTCTTCGAAATTTTTTGAACTTATTTTTAAATTTAAAATTTAAACAATTTTTCTTAAATTTGTTTATAGCAAAATTTGTTTTTCTTTTAATAAAGAATTCTATCGACAAACCTTTTTTTTCTTTCCAGAATTATTAATTTTAGTTAGATTATCAGCATGGTGTACTAATCAAAATTATTTCAATTTATAAATTTTAATAATAATTAAGCTTCGAAAATATAATGTGCGTATTAATTATATCATAATTTTTTTAGCTATTTCTTTTAAATTAAATTATTTAATTTGTATTAAATGAAATTTTTCTTCAACTCAAATAAGATTCCATTGTTTCGAGAAAAGTTTTCTGGTTTCAAGAAAATTTTTTCTTTTTAAATTTTCAAAAAATGTTCTCAGAGTGTAAATAATTGCAAAATATTACAGGGAAATATTTTTTCAAGCAAATATTAAAATTCTATGTTATTTATAAATTATAAATAAATATCACCCTATACCCCATTAGTTCAAATAAAAAATACTTATCTAACAAAATATAATTAAATTCATCTCTGTTTAAAAGTAATTAGGAAGGTAAGGAGTTCAAGTCAATTTGGGCCAGACAATAAGCAATACGAAGGCAAGTGATTACGTCTAATATCGATATTCTAATTAATGTCGACATTATGCAAACAATATAAGTGCAGGCAATCAAATATTTTCCTACGTGTCCAAACAAACACACACTCAAACGAATTTTTTAAAAGAATCTAAAAAAACTGCAGCAAAAATAGCCAAACCACAAATAGATAAAATTTTTAATTTACGTATATAATTAAAATCAAACAAAATAGAAATAAATGTTAGAAAACATTACTGAAATATAGTTTAGTTAATTTAGTAATTTTATACCTATAATTTTAGTCAGGTTGACATCGGATACTAAAATATTAAACAGCAGAAGTTTGCAGGTGGTGCGTGAATTATTATTATACAGGTTGATAATATTAACTATCGTATATTATTAATGTATAAACTGAATGTTAAAAATACTAGAAGTATAATTTGTCCGAAAATTTGTTCTTTAAAAAAAGTTTTATTTTCAGTGGCATAACTGTTAAGGGGCAAAGTGGGGCAAATAAAATAAATAATTATTCAGGACAAAATTTATAAAATTTTAGAATTAAAAAAAATTGCAAAAAATAATTGAAATTAAACATAATAATTCAAAATTTTGCAAATTCATTAAAAAAAATGTAATCTATTAAAAATTAGGGAAAGTAATTTAAAAAATCATAAAAATGTTTTAAAAATAAATAGAAAAAATTGAATAATGAAAAATTAGTTAAAATAATTGTAAATTGAAAAATAAATGATTGGAAATTAAAAAAAAATTAAAATTTGAGAAAATAATTGAAAAAAAAATATATATTTTAAATAAAGGAAAGTTAAAAAAAAGTTCAGAAAATATGTATAATGTTCAGAAGTTCCTTGAAAAAAAAGAAAATAATTAAAACTTAGGAAAAATAAATAAAAAAAGAAAACAGTAATTTAAAATTGAAAAGAACAATTTTTAATTAAAAATATATAATTAAAAACTTTTTGGAAAATCTGAAAAAGAACGAAAGTGTAATTAAAAATTGAATGAAATAATTAAAATTTCAGATAAATAGTTAAAAATTTTTGAAATTATATAACGAATGAAAAGAATTAAAAATTAAAAGAGATAAATTTTAGAAAATACTTGAAAAATGTTTTTAAAATTTGAAACTTCAAGAAAATAATTGAAATTTGATAAAAACAATGATAAGTTGTAAAAAATAAATGACATTTGAGAGAATTAATAGAAAAAATTACGGAAATTTTTTTAAATAAAAAAAAAATTGAAATTTGAGAACAATACATAAAGATCTTAAAAATTAATTGAAAAAAATGAGAATAATTAAAAATTGAATAAAAAAATTGAAGAAAACTAAAAATAATTGAAATTTACGATAATTAATAAAAGTAATTGGAAATTAGGAAAATAAATAAAAATTGAAGAAAATTGAAGAAAATAATTAAAATTAAAGAAAAATACTTATAAATCTTAAAAAATAATTTTTGAAAATGAGAATAATAATTAACAATTGAGGAAAATAAGTAAAAAAATGATCAAATTAATTCAAAATTGAAAAAAATAATTAAAATATGATAAAAATAATTTGAATATGAAAAATTCAAAACAGTAAATAAAATTTGCGCGAAATAGTTGAAAAAATGGTAGATATGTTTAAAGAAAGAAAATAATTACAAAATTACTCAAAACATTTTAAATAAAGAGAATTATTAAAAAATTGCAGAAAAAATTGAAAGTTGTTGAAAATAATTGAAATTTTAAAAAAATACTTACAAATCTTAGAAAATAATATATTTAAGAAAACGATAATAATAATTAACAATCGAGGAAATTAATTAAAAAATGATCAAATTAATTTAAAATTGAAAAAAGTAACTGAAATATGCTAGAAATAATTTAAGTTTGAGAAAAAAATTGAAATATGATAAAAATAATTTAAACATGAAAAATTGAAAACAGTAAATAAAATTTGAGAGAAATAATTTAAAAAATGCTAGAATATAAATATGTTTTAAAAAAAGAAAGTAATTGAAAAATTACTCAAAAATTTTTGATTAAAGAGAATTCTCATAAAATCACAGAAATAAGGGAAAATTGATGAAAATAATTAAAATTTTAGAAGAATACTTTAAAATATTAGAAAATAATTTTAGAATTTGTGAATAATAATTAACAATCGAGGAAAATAATTAAAAATTGAAAAAAATAATTGAAATATTCTGATAATAACTTAAGATTGAGAAAGAAAAATTGATATAGGTATGATAAAAATATTATAAATATGAAAAATTGATAACAGTTAATAAAATTGGAGGAAAATAATTGAAGAAATCATAAAATAAAAAAATAAAATAATTACAAAATTACTTAAAAATTTTTCATTAAAGAGAATAATTATAAAATCGCAGAAATAATAGAAAATTGTTGAAGATAATTGAAATTTCGGATAAATAATTTAAATTTTTTAAAGTTATGCAAAAATAATAAAAATAATTAGAAATTGAAGAAAATAATAAAAACATTGCAAATTTCATTTTTAAACAAAAGAAAATAATTGAAAAATTCTTTAAAATATGGAAAAGTGATGACAATAATCTAAATTTGTGAAAAGAACTGCAAATTTAGGAAATTAATTGAAAAATAATGAAAATATTAAAGGATGGAGAAAATGATTGCAAAATAATAAAAAGAAATTAAAATTAAACAAAATAATTAATTATTTATTTATT
This sequence comes from Ganaspis brasiliensis, assembly GCA_037103525.1. NCBI lineage: Eukaryota > Metazoa > Arthropoda > Insecta > Hymenoptera > Figitidae > Ganaspis > Ganaspis brasiliensis. The sequence goes on along the minus strand of JAZKLR010000276.1, from coordinate 676,067 downwards.
TATTAAGTATAATTCCCGCAATTTTATGTGAAATATTTGAAAGTTCAGAAAATTAATTCAGAAATTATGAAAATGATAAAAATTGAAGGTAATAATTGCAAAATGACAAAAATAATTGTAAATTAAAAAAATTAATTTAAATCTGCTATGAATAAGATAAAATTTAGGAAGAAGTAATTAAATTGATTTAATGTCAAGGGAAAAATAATTGAAATTGAAAAAGTGTATGAAAAAACTAAACAAAATAATTAAAATTTGAGAAAAGTAAATTTTCGATTTTGGGAAACAGTTTAAAGACAATTAAAGGAATTAAAAATTGCAGAAAATAATTAGAAAATTACAAAAATAGTTCAAAATTCAAATTTAGTATATTTGAAACGTGGATGAATTGAACTTTTAATCATTCCAAGTTCAGTAGATTAACTGAAATTTGAAGAAATTAAAATTGCTACATTTTAAAAATTTGAGAACATTTTAAAAAGGTGAAATATGATTTAAAATTTTAAAAGAAAAAAACAACTATTTAAAAAATCATATATAATTGGGGCCCCATTTTCCTTTTTGCCCCAGGGCCCTTGCCCTCCAAGTTACGCCACTGTTTATTTTGCAATCTAATTGTGATATTATTAGCTTTTTAAAAGCAGCTAATAATAAAGTAATACCTAATAAACGATATTAGTTATTAGAAATGTTAGTTAATAAACAAGTAAAAATAAATATAATAGAAAATAGAAAAATAAAAAAGTAAAGAATAATAGTTGTATAAACTACCTAAAAGGGTCATTGTTATCATTATAATTGACTGGAGATTAATAAAATTTATTTTCAAATTACTGTGAATAAAAGATGTATTAGCCAGAAAACACACGTTATTTATGAAACAAGTAGTTATGGTCAATTCAGGTCAGCCTATACTTTTAGAAGTAGTAACTGCACATAATATCAGGCAAAGTGTTTATATTTAATAAAATTATCGGAATATAAACATACATATTGTCAAGAAAATGTATATTTTACTAGTGGCACAAGTAGCAATATCCATTATCGGTCAGACACTTAAAAAATTGAAAATTCTGTATTTTCTATGAAATTAAATAAATTATAATTATATTATTATTTATGTTTTAGTAACTTTATATTAATTACTTCTGATTTTAAAAACTTATCACTTTTTATACTGATTTTTTAATAACTTATAAACTATTTCCGATTTTTGTTTAATTGATCAACAAAATTTTTTATCACTTAAAAAATCTTTATCATTACAAAAAAAGGCTTTTCAGAATGAGTGCTTTCTAAAAAATCGAGTTTTCGTCTTTAAATATTTTCCAAATTCGAATTTTTCAAAATTATGAATACTATAAATCAGCAATTGACCTCTTTTGCTTATATCTATAAAAAATTCTAATTGAAAGTAAAAAGTTTCTATTGTATATTAAATTAAATATTAAATTATAATTAAATTTAAATTAATTTAAATTAAATTTTATAATAATCATAAAATTTTAATCACGCTATTGAGTTAAATTTCATATAACCAATAAGTGAAAATCTAACATTTTCAGTTGATGAAACTTAATTACAATTTGCACAAACTCAGATTTAGAGACCTTGTAAAAAAAGAGTTATTAGAACAAAGTATTTTTTAATTGGAATTTGGAATTAGCCCCAGATTAAAAAAAAGAAATGTTTATTTTTTATTTGAAGTTCCAATTATTCAGGTTGTATTTCTTACAAAAAATGACAGAAGGAATGCTTTAAATTGTATAAAAATATATTGAACAGTTATATTTATTCACAACAATCACTCTTTTCACATTTGAAACGAGGTTTTTTTTATGAAAAACTAAAATCAAATAATAAAACTGACAGAAAATTTCAATGTTTAGAATAAACACACAGTAGAGGTTATGTTTTTCAATTAAATCCCTGCACTGATTCACGTAGTATTGTATTAAGGCGCGCAGTTTAAAAAGTATTTTGTAATCAACAGTGATTTTCTTAATATTTTCTAAACAATTACTTAGAAATTCGGTTACTATTTCATGTTAATTAAAATTTTTAAAAAATATATTTATAAAATATTACAAAAATCACTGTTGATTACAAAATATTTTCAAAATAGCGCGCCATAATAAAATAACGACTTGAATCAGTGCAGTGATTTAATTGAGAAACATAACCTCTGCTGTCAAAATCCAGTGGTGTCTAACATTAGACTAATTATTGAAACTTATTATCAGTTTTATTATTTAACTTTAATTTTTCATAAATACCTCGTTTCTAGTGTAATAATAGTGATCGTTGTAAATGGATATAATTGCATAATATATTTTTATACAATTTTTCTTTCTGCCACTTTTTGTAAGAAATATAACCTGATCGATTGGAACTTGTAGTCCAATCACAAAATAAGTTTTTCTTTAATTGTACCAGCTCTGCTTAAAATTCCAGACTAATTAATTCGGGTGTGTCCGAAATTTATCCGAAAATAAAAAAAAGCCCGAAATAGAAAACTTAGATCAAAGACAAAACGTAAATTTGTCTAGTAGAATCCAAAAACAATGCATCGAATATTTAAAGTCCAGAAATTGTCCGAAGAAATCCTAAATTAGTTCAAAATAAAAAGCCAAGAGAGAACAGAAAATTTGAATATTTCCTCAATGGACAAATTTTCGTTTCTACCGGACACAATTCGGACAGTATTTGGACAAAACCAGATTAATTTCGTATGACAAATACCGGACAATATCGGAAGTTCCGAATTCCGAAAATTGAAAAACATATTTTTCAAAATTATTTTTCGTGGGGTGCTTTCATCCCTTAGAAATACAAAATTAATAATATTTTAGAATTGAAACACATTTTTTAAGTATTTTAAAAGAAATTGCTTCGGCAAAAGTTGAAAAACATTTTTTTTTAATTTCATCCGTGCGGACGTCAGGAACTTCAGATACATCAAATTTCGGATTCCGAAATTTTAAACAGGGAAAGCCAGCTTCAATTAAAAAATACCTGGTTCAACTAAATCTCTTTTTACAGTGGAGTAAAAGATCGAAAAACTCGAAAAATGCTGTGAGATGGAAGCAAAACCACTCGAACAACTCACTCAAATTTTGAGTACCGTAGACACTAGCATAAGGCAACTTGGAAGTTTGTTCAGCAATATATCGATTTCTCGCGACATAATGCTGCCTCGTTTGCATTTCCAAATTTTCCCTAGGCGTCCAAAATGACTCCGTGAAATCCTCTATTTTTTCCACCGTTGGCGAATGAGCCAAGCCTCCATTCATCATAATCCTCGATCGATTCGAGTCAGTGTCCCCGTTTCTGAAAAATCCAAACAAAAACCCAATTAGAACAATTAAAAATCTACACTTTTTTAAATTGGATCATCATTTTATTTATTTTCGTTACAGACATTTTTGGCGGAAATTGACAATCGTTTATTTCAAGTTAACAATTAGTATGGTCAAATTTTAACAGTTAGTTATGATTAACAATCATTTATCAAATGTTAACAATTGCCCCAATTATTTTTAGTCACAAGCTCATAATCCATTTAACAGCGACACAAACGATCACTGAATTGACTACTTTAAGAACCGTTAATTTCTCCTTTTTCCAAAATACAAGATACGATAAATTGACAATCACTGGTGACCACATGATGATCCACATTTCACCATATTGAATGACATTTAGCAAAAAATCCCCCATCACATTGGTCCACGAATTTTCCACATACTTTCCCAAAAATTGCTCACAGAACCCAGAAATTCCCGTTAATTCACCCAAGAAAGATTTACAAGGCAAATTGACCAGGAATCTTGTCATCCGAAATCTAATATCAGCGTCTGAAATAATCCTGTAGAAGCTGCTCACCAACAGAAATATCTGATGTACAAAAACACCACCCACGGTGTAGAAAATCTGAAAAATTAACAAATACACAAAGACCAAAATATCCCAGATCATGCTCAGAAGTTCCATCGCAAAGATGTGTAAAATATAGAAAGTGAGGGTCGAGAATTCCAAGAAATCGCTCCAGAGCAATTGAAGACTCTCCCAGAAGCTCATCGAGCAAAAAACTTCCAAGGTATCGTCAACAATTTGTCCAATATTATCAAAGTGCTGGAATATCGATTCCAGTCGTTCCTTGCAAATTGTCCAATAAACACCAAAGCTACAAAATTCTTTGCCGATCTGGAAGAGAATGGTTTTGTCGTTTTCTAGAATTTTTGGTTTGAGGAAACTTGGGAACAGGTGATTGAGAAAATTCCGGATTTGGGAGAAGTTTGGGACTCGATTCTGCAGAAATTGCGGGATTCCTTTTTGGAGGAAATCGAGAAAGTCCAGTGTCCCGGATTTGAGAAAATGGATGACGTCTGTTTGGAGGAAATTGGGTATTTCTGTTTTAAGGAGATGGATGATTTCGTTATGAAGGGATTTTTGTAGGGAGAGTGTTTTGGGATAGAGAGTGAGCAGCCAGTGGATATTGTTGATAAAGTCTTCTTTGTGATAAAAGCAGCAGACGACGAGGTAGGCGAAGACAAGGGTCAGGTGTCCGAGGATAATTCGCTTGAGAAGAGAGGGAAAGGGTCGGTACCTGGAAGGCAAATTCGTGCTCTGGCCAGCGACGTACCGAGCGACGCTGAGGTAGTGTTGCTTGGCTGAGACTTTCCTGGCACTTTTGAGGTTGCTCTGGCTCTGGTTGTTCCAATTGTTGGGCTGAGGCTCGTCCCAAGCCGATTGGGCCCAGTTGGCATTGGTTTGCTTCTGATTCTCGATGGAGTAATTGCTGCTCCAGTTGGCACGATTTTCCTTGTAGACACGGTCAGGTACGAGTTTCGTGTTGGAATTGTCCGGGATGATCTTGCTCCTGATGCGTGAACAACAACGAATACTGAGCATCGTAAGATCGAGCTTAAACTGACGATTGGTAGTAGTTAAACAAGAATGAAGAATTAAAGTTAAGGTGTAACGCACCCAAGGAGATCCGCAAAGTCCTCTTCATCCCATTTTGGAATGCTCTCACGCTTTCGAATGTTGTGGTTTAGAAGAGGTAGCACTGCTTGCTGCGGTTGGGACAACTTCTCTTGTACTCTAAAATCAAGGGATTATGTTTATAATTATATGTGATATATGGTAGATGGGTAACATATTATGAACTGTGTTTATAATTGTAGTTGGTTTATTTTTAATTGGTAGTGATTTTTGTTTTAGGTGAAGATGGTTTCTACAACGTTTCAATACAGTAGAGAAAAGGGTTATTGAGCAAGCGTTTTGGCTGGTTGAACCAGTCTGTTTAATTGTCCAAATGACAATTGGGGTGGTTGCTCAATGCTCAACCATCCAATGGTCTATGTCCAACCATCCAATGATTTATGCCCAATCATCTAAAAGCTATTTCGAGCTTAAAACATAACCAGGAAGGGTTAAGAAAGGGAATAGGGACAACTGATAACACTAGTTTACAGCCAAAATGTACATTTAATGCCACTATTTTTTTTTATGGACTATGGTTCTCTAAACTTAAAAATGACATTAAGAAATTTTTCTATGGATAGGTTTCCGAAATATGAATTTAATATGAAATATGAAATATAACCACTGCGCATCTGATTCAACTTGTCAAAAAAGCAAATTTTAATCAATTTATGCCTCTCCAGAAATTTTTGTCAAAAACTCCAAAAAATTTTTCAGTCAAATATCATTTATTTTTCTTATTTTTGTATCTAATTTCAAACTTTTTCATCTATTAACGAACAAAATTCAACAAAAATTGAACCTCTGCGCATCTGATTCAACTTGTCAAAGAAGCAGATTTTAATCAATTTATGCCTCTTCAGAAATTTTTGTCAAAAACTCCAAAAAATTTTTCAGTCAAATTTGAATTAGTAAAGCACTGAAAATCATTAGAAATCTGTGAAAAAAGTCAATTTTCTAATTAGATATTGTATTCATTAAATTAATCAACATAATCACTATAAAAGGAGGTAAAATACACATAGATTTTTTTCATCCATACATTTTTTCTTCCTAAAAGTGAGCCATATATGTAAAAAAATTAAAACTGGACATAATTTGACGTTTTCTATTTTTGCATGACGGTAGAATGAATTTGTTTTTCAGATTTTGGCCCAAAAACTCAAATTTTCTATTTTTTTTTTGACTATATCATTTAAAATATTTAACCGATTAAAAAATAATGTTAAAAGCGATTGTTTGGAATTTGATTACCTTTAATTTGACATTTAGAAAATCTCAATCGGACTTCTGTAACTCGAGATACGGCCTAAAACGTGAAGTCACCTCCGAAAAAAACATAAAAATATTTTAAAAATTCATATTTCGGAAACCTATTCATAGAAAAATTTCTTAATATCATTTTTAAGTAACGAGAAGCTTAGTACATAAGAAAAAAATAGTGACATTGAATGTACATAAAATTTTTTTTTTTTTTTGTGAACTAGTGTAATGTATACGAAAAAAATCTAAAAAAGAAAAAGGGAAAGTAGTAGCATTATTCATAGACATTAAGGTAGCATTCCCGTCGGTAAACAGAAGCAGGCTGTGGAAAGTTTTGAAAGAAAGAGGAATAGATGAAAGTTTAATAGAAAGGGTGAAGGAGATATATGGAGATGCGAAAGTAAGAGTGAAGATAGAAGAGAGACTTGGAAAGAAGCTCTGGTTAGGTAGAGTATTATTACAAGGGTATCCGCTAAGTCTCTTGCTATTTAAGTTATTGATGTCAAATCTAGAAGAAAAGTTATGGAGAAGAGGTAAAGGAGGGGTGGTATTAGGAAATACGAGGATTGTTCCTTATCATATGCGAACGATGTGGTGTTGCTGGCGGAAGATGAGAATGGTATGAGGCTGATGATGAGTGAACGCGAGCAGTATGTAAGAGAAAAAGATTTATGGGTGAATATGAAAAAACAAAGATAGTGAGATTCAGGAAGAGAGATGATGGGACGCAAGAAGAATGGAAATTGAATGGGAAGATGGTGGAGGAAGTAAAATAATTTTGTTATCTGGGATATTGGTTTAAATGCAAGAGGGATAGCAAAATGAGTGTAAAGAAAAAGTGTGAGAAAGCGGGAAAGGTATGATCAGGTATATAGTGAATGGGAAAGAAAAGGTTTGGGAATGATTTGAAGAAAAGAATGTGGATGTTTGATGTGCCAGTGTGGTCAGTGATGAGTTACGGTGTGGAAGTGTGGGGATGGGATTAAGCCGGAATTGTCCAGGGTATATGCTAAGGGAGGAATTAGGAAGAGAGCGAATGATGATCAGACAGAAAGAGAGAATGGATCATGGAGGAGAGGTTAGAACAACGAAAAAGAATCAGAATTGCGCAATTATGTCTGAAACAGATTAAGAATCGAGCAAAGAAGGGAGACACAAGCAAGGTGGAATGGGAAAGGAGAACTGTGCAGAAAGAAGGATTAAAAAGGAAGGATAATGTAGAGAGGTGGTAAAAAATGGAGGAGTCGAAGTATAACAGGTGGTATAAAATGGTGAAAGGTGAAGAAACACCAGAATATTTAGAGAGAATGAAAAAGGAGTGTAAGCGGAATAGAGTGTTGAGATTTAGAATAGGAGAAGGGATAAATGCGTGTAAATATTGGAAGGATGAGGACGAGAAGAACATCCATGTTCCAATAACGTTCCAGAACATTATTTGGCAGACATGAAACGTTCTTCAAACGTTTTTAAAACGTACATGGATTTTTGCCCACTGGGTGTTGGATGTGTGTATTTTGGGTGAGGGTGTTGGAAAGAAGTTTGGGAGAGAGAGTGTTAGAGATTTTGCATAAAAGTGTAAATGGAGAGAAATGGATGAGAGAATAAGGAATAGAAAATAGAGTATTGAGAATAGCTAGAGGATAACAGAATGTTAGTCTAACTTGTTTAGCTAGGTTAAGATGGAATAAGTTTGTAAAGGGAACGGTGGCCCTCGAACTCGTAATGGGAGAGTAAATAAAATATTTCGTTAAATTATGGTTAAATGCAAATAATAGACTATAAAAATACCTATATTAAGACAAAATCGCGAGTCTTCTAAAATATTACTTTTCTACTGACAGTACACTGATGTGCTTATGAATTTCGTCGGTAAAAATGAGGAGGATGATAAAGGGAAATTCTTTTTTATCGACTCTTGATGTATATTTCAACTGATAATAAAGACACATCACTTTTACCGACGAAATTCATAAACACATCAATAAACTGTCAGTAGAAAGAGATATTTCATAAAAATCGTGATTTCTTCTTAATATGTTTCTTTTATAATCTATTTTTTTGCATTTATTCATAATTTAAAGCTTTTTTAATGTTTCTTCAAAGCGCTCAAAGTAGCTGATTGGAGTCGCTGATTATGAATCAGAAGTCCGATTTTCAAAATTTAAAATGGCGGACCCAATATGGCGAACGAGCTTTTTTTAAAAATGTGTCGAATTTGCTTGAAACTAATTATTCGAGTTTTTTTTTTGTAGCTGTTTACAAATCTAAGTCCGATTTTTAAAATTCAAAATGGGGAATCCAATGTATACCCCAAAAAACCGCAAGTTACATATTTCAAGGGAATTGAATGAATTTTAAAAAATTCGTCCGCCAAATTGGATTCACCATTTTGTTTTTCAAAAATCGGACTCAAGATTCGTAATCAGTGATCCCAAAATCCCCAAGTAATAAGTTTAAAGCAATTTCAATAGATTTTTAAAAATTCGTCTGCCATATTGGGTCCGCCATTTTGGATTTTGAAAATTTGACTTGATTACTAAGTTGAAAATATTTCTCAATTTTGCAACTTTTTTTCTGAAAGATACCAATTGCTAACAAGAGACGAAAAAAAACAATGCTACTATTTGATTAAACAAATTATTATTGTTTAATTTTAACTTTTTTATCAAATTAATTGAACTAGTAATTCTGAGTGAGAAGATTCCTCTAAAAAAGGATATTTACATTTTAATTGAACATTATTATTAAATGAAAATTATTTGTTTAAACAATTGGTAGAATTTTAATTTTTAGTTTGTTGTTGGTAATTGATATCATTCAACTTGAACAGTTACAAAGTTAAGAAAAAATTTCAACTCCATAGTTTAATTTGATAAAAAGTAGAAATTAAACAATAATAATGTTCTTAAACAATCGGTCAAATTGTTATTTTTAGTTTGTTGTTAGTAATTGGTAACATTCGTCTTCAAAATTTGCAAAATTCAGCAGAAGTTGCAACTCTATAGTTTAATTTAATAAATAATTGCAAATAGACAATAATAATTTGTTTAAACAAATTAGCAATTACATAAAACAATTGTTAAAAGTCTATTTCTATGCTATTTATTAAAAATTGTGAAAAAAAATTGACAAAGAAATAGTGAGAAATATTTTGTACACTTAATTTTTTATTTTTGAGGGGTTTTAGAAGAACCATAAAAAATAGTTAATGTTAAGAAACAGTTAAACAAACAATTTGGCATTATTCTTTGAAGTATCCTGAAGAGAAACATAGTTTGGCAATTGAAAAATATTGATTTTTAAAGATTCTATACTATTTCTAGGAAGAAGCATTTTTTTACTATGTAAATTACATGGGAAACTTTGAGCGCTCCGAGCAACCTCTAAATATTGTTTGATTTATAAACAAAAAAAAATTGCAATATTTTTTTATTGACACAGAACAATCTTAGGGAGAGAGAACGTTAAAATTGCGACTTTAGTTTTTTTGAACCACCCAATTGAGCATAATGCATTGAATGATTGAGCAACCACCCCAGTTATCCAAATGTCGTTTGGACAATTGAGCAGACGGCTTATTCAATCGACCAAAGCGCTTGCTCAATAACTTTTTTTTTACTGAGATGTTTAACAGTTTATTATCAAAGAATTTAATTCAATAGTGTCTTTAGAAAGGGGCTCAAATCTAAAAATCGTAAGAGTTTCTTTCACAATCAAAGAATTTTAAAATAATGACTCTAACGGCTTTTGGAGTTGAGTCCTTTTTGGAAGTCACTTTTCAAGTAATAAGTGCAATACTGATGTTTCTCATTCACTATTTCTTCATTTTTCAATAAAAGAAAAAATCATTTTAATAATCGCGCGATAAAATGATAGACCTGCGCATGCGCATGTCAGTGCAAAATAGACAAAATATTTTAGAATCTTATTTAATTATATTTGTTATAATTATCATTGTTAATTTTAATTCTGGAATTTTTAGAATATTTTGTCCGTTTATTCTTTTTTATTGCCACAGAAAGTCTGCAAAAGATTATATTTAATCGAAATTCTATCATAAATTATTAGGAATATAAACATAACCTAAAAATATGAATCGTTAGAAAATTGCACTTGTTGCATAATTTTGGATTTATAACCTTTTTGCGTCATCTTAATTATACAGAATTATTTTAAAGCATTATTTTCTCGTTAAAACACTATTTTTAATCCAACAGATTGTACTTTTGCTCTTATTGCTAGATAAATCTTAAGTTAAACGAATTAAACACACATGAAATAAAAGTTTTTTCCACTCCAAAAAAAAAAAACATTGGCATTGTATTTTCAATCCTTTCGACTGAAATAAACAAAATTTTGAAGGTCCAAAACCAAAATTAAAAATACAATAATGTCATAGTGACAGTAGAAAAAAAATACTTTTGCCATGCAAGTGAAAAGGATTTTTTTGTAGAACAAAAAAGCAAATGCACAAACGTCATATTGAATTATGTTCTGCATATCTTTGTCACCAAAAATGTTTTAAAAAAAGTTTTCTAATGCAAAAGTTCATTAAAGTTATGGGAAACAGTCAGGAGAATCTTGAGTCCTGAATTGATAGTCACTGAGAAAAATGCTTTTTAAATCAAAAAGTTGTTTTTTAAATTTTTCTCAGTGACATTACACTAACTAAAATTTAAATTAGGGGTCATACTTGAATTACACTATTTTCAGTCATTTTACCCCCCCCCCCCACTCCCCTATAGAGAGTTACGTAAGTTGAGTATAGTAAATACTTAAAAAATAAAATAATTAGTAAAAAAAACTGGTTCAATAATAATTTTAACTAATTACCAAAATTTAGGAAATAAATTGTGAAAATTAAAGAAATTTGTCATAAAATATTGTCTAATTATTTGTGAAAAAGGATTTAAGCCAAACAAGCACAGTTTTAAAGAAACAATAAACTAATTTGTTGAGAAAAAAAAGTAAAAATTTGTTTTAAAAAAAACCACACATTTATTAGGAAAAGAATACAAATTTGTTATGATAAACATATATCTAATATGTTAAACAAAGACAACTAATTCGCTGATAAACGACTAAATATTTAAAAAAAACTATATACGTATATTCTAAAACTACACTAATTCATATGCGTGTACAGAGTTACTTATTTCGTTAGAAAACAAAATATTTGTTTTTGGAATACTAATTTATTACTAATTTACTTGTAAAAAGTTTGAAAGTACATTAAGTAGGTACAACAAATGAGATTTGAAAAGATGAAACTAAAACAGTGATGTTTTTTAACTTCATCATGTGCAAAATAGTTTTAAGTTTTCAAACGGCATGCAAAAGTTAAATGTAGATTGTTTATGAAACAAAAAAAAATAACAAACTAATAACGAAGATATGTTGATATAATTTAGAAAATACTGTACTTATCTAACTGTCACCTGCAACAGTATACATAATTTTTTTTAAGTTTCAAGAGTTGTCAGAATAAATTTAAAACAGTTTCAGAAAACGAAAAATTATATACATTATACGATGTTTTAATAGTAGGAGACAATATTTGAATAAAATTCAAAACTTCATAATAATTAAATAATAATAATAATAATAACTTAATAATAATTAAATATATATTATTAACCCGTTTTATAATCATTAAATTCATTTTAAACATCTTAAACAATTAATTAATTTTAATCAATAATAATAATAATCAATCCTAACAAGATTATAAGAAATCCTTGACTTTATATAAAAATTAACGTCTTAATCATTTCTATTTTAAACTGTGGAAGAGTGTATAAATTATTTTGAATATTCCATTATTAGGATAAAATTACCTGCAATGATTTATGCTGCTTCCATCCTGAGAATTATAATTATGAATCGGAGGAGGTAAATTAACTTTATTCATTACAAGTTCCCTTTGGGCTCCTATTCCTATTTTCTTACTGCTAATTACTCTGGGCCCACCAACTTGAAAATATGGATACCTAAAAAGTTATTTTGTAGAAAAAAAAATATATTAAGGTTATGGTAAAATATAAAAATTTTAGAAATAAATAAAAATATGTAAAATAAAATTGAATATAAAAAGTTTTAATTACAAAAAATATGTGATTTTCTAATTTTTGAAAAGATACAATTTTCAATCAATAAAAGTGAAACTCTGTTTCAATGCCAACTGATCGAAATTTGAATTGATCCGAGTTTGAATTAATCGGAAATTAAATTTTTCCAAATTTCAATTGTTCTGAATATTATAATTGATTTGAATATGAAATTATCGAAATTTAAATTGACCCTTTTTCAATTGGTGTAAATTTAAATTGACCAGAAAATCAATTAATAATAATAATATTAATTGGTGCTAATTCAAATACGAGCATCAATTGATTTAAATTTCAATAGATCAGGATTTTAATTAAACCGAATTTCAAATTGATTCAAATTACAATTAATCTGAATTTAAATTAATCAGAAATAAAAATTTTCCTAATTTCAATTGTTCCGAATTTTAATTGATTCGAATATGAATTTAACGAAATTTTAATTGACTCGATTTTCAATTGATATAAATTTCAATTGAGCAAAATTTTAATTGATCAGAATATCAATTAATAATAATTTTTATTTATCCTAATTCAAATCATCTCGAATAACAATTGATCGGAATTATAATTAATCCGTATTTCATTTGGCCCAAATTTAAATTCATGAAAACTCAAACTGATCCAAAAATCGATTGATCCAATTTTGAATTAATTGAAATTTCAAATTCATTCAAATTTAAATCTGTTTGAATTGACCCGACTCTTTATTGACCCTAATTCAAATACGAGCTTCAATTGATTCAAATTTCAAATTTTCAATAGATCAGAGTCTTAATTAAACCGAATTTAAAATTGATTCAAATTACAATTAGTCCGAATTTGAATTGTTCAAAAATAAAAATTATCCTAATTTCAGTTGTTCCTAATTTCAAATTTAAAATGAATTCCAATTTCAAAATATTGATCTTAATTTCATTTGATCCAAATTTCAAATTCATTCAAATTTGAATCTATTTAAATTTGAGTTAATCAGAATTTTTATTGTACAAAATTTTATTTTATCCGAATTGTTTGCTTCGAACGTCAATTAATCCAACCTTTAATTGATTCGAATTTGAAATGATCTGATTTTAAATTATGCAGAATTACAATTGATTTGAAGATGAGAATTGATCGAAATTTGAATTGATATAAATTACAATTAATCATAACTTTAATTTTTCGGAATTTCAGTTAAACCAAAATTAAATTGATCCAATTTCCAGTTTATATGAGCTTTAATTGATTTAAATTTCAATGGATCAGAATTTTAATTGAACTGAATTTCAAATCGATTCAAATTACAATTAATCAGAATTTGAATTAATCAAAAATTAAATTTTCCCTAATTTCAATTGTTCTGAATCTGAAATTTTGTTGATACAAATTTACTAATTAATCCGAATTTAAATTGATCCGAAAATCTATTCTTTCGATTTTGAATTAGTCCAAATTTCAAATTAATTCAATTTTGACTTTATCTTAATATCAATTGATCCAACTTTTAATTGTATCAAATTTTATTTGTTTCGAATTTTAGTTGATCAAAATATAAATTAATCCAAACTTCAATTGATCCGAATTGGAATTCATCTAAGTTTAAATTATTCAGAATTACAATTGATTCGAATATAAATTTGTTAATCCAATTTTCAGATTATGCGAATTTCAGTTGATTCGGATTTCAAATTGACTCGAATTTCTGTCAATCCAAATTTGAATTGATGGGAATATTAATATTTTAATGAAATAAATAAAGGAATAAATAAAATCAGTAACTGGGATTATAAATAAAATAAATGAAACAAATAAAAAAAAACCCAAAATATATAGATACCTAAGAGACTGTTGTGCAGTTGGCCTTTTAACAGGATTCCACTGCAACATATCTTCCATAAGAATCACAGCAGGTTCACTAGCATTAGGAATCAATACACTGAGAGAAGTTCGACTAAAATTGGGAAACTTAAAATTCATCGCAGCAGCTAATTGGTAACCATCCGGCCAATCATTTTTATCCGGAGTGCCAATAACGGAACAAATCTTAAAAATTTCATCAATCTCACTTTTTCCAGGGAATAACGGCCTGAAAGTGTACAGCTCTGCCATTATACAACCAACAGCCCAAATATCGATGGGGCTGTTGTAAGTCGTCGAATGTAATAAAACTTCCGGTGCTCTATACCTGTACAAGAATAACATAAAAGTTAGCATCATTTATCATTCATGGCATCAACTCATTTATTATGATAACAGCTCTCATTTATTATTAATTCTGTAGCTATTATATTTATTATTTACAATATAACAAGATTTTAAAATGTCTTCACTCGAACAATTTCTTTGATTAAAAAAAAAAGCTCTTCTAAAAGTGACGATTGCACTCCCCTTTCTCAAATAAACTAAAAGTAGGAAATTGTCAAATTTTTTTGTTTCTGTTAGCACTAAATTAATAAATTAAATAAGATATTTCGAAAAACGAATAACAATAATAAATTATTGAAACACTGTTTAAGCAAATAAATATTATTTAATAACTTTTAACACAAAGCACGTACTCAAAAATATGTAGTTTTTTTTCTAGTTTTGCAATTAAGTGATCTTTATGCGATTACGGCTAAGGAATACAAATAGAATTATCTTTTAAACATATTTTAAACAAATTATTGTTGTTTACTTGGAACTTTGTTCACATTGAACCTACAAATATGCAGTTTTTTCCTAATTTTGCAATTAACCGATCTTTATATGATTACGGGTAAGGAATAAATATCAAATTAATACTTAAACAATTTTTAAACAAATTATTATTTTTAACTACTCCCTTTTTTCATATTGAACCTATACTAAAATACATTTTTGTTGGTTTAATGTGAACAAAGTTCGTAATTAACAATAATAATTTGTTTAAAAAATTTAAAGTAATAATTTATTTTTTATTCGATATCCCTAATTATACAAAGATCGAAAAATTATATAATGATCGATTAATTGCAAAATTTGGAAAAACCTGCATATTTGTAAGTTCAATGTGAAAAAGTTGCTAATTAACAATAACAATTTGTTTAAAAAATGTTTAAATAAGAATTTAGTTTTATAGGTTCAATGTGAACAAAGTTCCAAGTAAACAATAATAATTTGTTTAAAATATGTTTAAACGATAATTTCATTCGTATTCTTTGTCCGTGATTATATAAAAATCGATTAATTGCAAAATTATGAAAAATCTGCATATTTGTATGTTCAATGTGATCAAAGTTACTAGTAAACAATAATAATTTGTTTAAAAAATGTTTTAATAATAATTTAATTTTTTTCATTAATCGCAAAGGGTTCATTTAATTTCCAAATTTTGGAAAAACTGTATATATGTGGGTGCTTTGTGTAAAAAGTTGGTAAATAATATTTAATTGTTTAAACAATGTTTTAATCATTATTATTATTTATTTTACAGAATATGGTATTTAATTTATTAATTTAGCACCACGTAACTAAAACAAAAAAATTCGACAAATGTTTATGATTTCCTACTCTTTTAGTTTATTTCAAAATGTTACAATTTTGCCAAAATAAATTGTTTAAACAAATGAAAAATTCATCATAACATTAGTAAAATACATTATTTGTAGATTATTATTTGTCTAGACATTTGATCAGGAACTCATAAAACACATTTCTAGACAGATGACAGTTAATTTGAAGCATTTTAAAAAATTTGTAAATTTTAACTTGAATACAAAGCGCACACCTTGAGGAAGCAAAAACTATTTAAATTTGAAAATATAAGAAAAATAAATTGTTTAAACAATTGAATGTTTATTGTGAATTGTGGGTAAATAACGTCTTTATAATTTTTCAATGAAAAATGCAAAAAACCACATGATTCTAGCTCAATTTAATTAAAAGTTGATTTTAAACAATTTTAGTTGTTTAAACAATCAATTAAATAAAATCAATTAAATTATTTTTTCCTTCGCTATTTACAAAGTTGTAAGCTTTTAAGATATTTAGATAAAACAGAAAATATGAAATAAATTGTTTAAGCAACTAAAAATGAATTCAAAAGTGTAGCGAGCCTTGTTTTCTGTTGAGTAAAAAAATCTATAAAAAAGTGACTTAATAAAATAATAATTTAGACCTATTTACTTATAAATGCTGAATTTATGTTTAGAGGTGGTTCACTTCCCACTCAGAGAGGGTAAATATACAAAAAATAATAATAATCAAGAGTTTATACAACTTTGAACATTTATCGAGGTCTCATAAACTTCTGAGCCTTTTTCGATAAAAAATTCAACTCGTAATTTTAATCGAGATTAAATTTTATTTTTTAAATTAAAGCTAATGACATTTTGAATCGATTCCTCGAGGCCAATTTTAAAAAATTAAGTTTAGTTTTTTTTCTTTATTTATGATGTTGACAATCATTTTTTTTTTCGTTAGAAGAAGTATCATTTTCGTAATAATGATGATATTTGCTACTGACCGAGTAAAATTTGTTAAATAGCTTCCTAAAAACATAACCTAGCCACATGAAATAAATTAACATTTTTTTAATTTGTTATAAACAAATTAATGTCTATAAAAGTTTTTCTTGATAAATTTCTTAATTTCGTTGTTTTAAAGCAATATTTAATTTAGAAACTACATTTTATAAACACTAAAACTAAAATATTACAAATAAAATTAACATAAATTAAAAATAATATTAAAATAATAATATGTAATTAATTAATTAGCTTTTGTAAATAAATAAATATTGTAATTGTTATTAAACAAAAAATCTTCTTTTTCTTTGTGAAACTTCTTACTATTGTCTTAACCAAAACTTAATTATTACTAATAAACAATTGACATCATTGTTTAATTGTTTAAACAATTTTTGTTCACAAATTCGTATTTTTGTAATTTTTCAATAAAAATTCGTTTTTGACGGCAAAATCAGTTCAATAAAAAGCTCTTAAACTTTAGCGTAGTGAAATGTTTTTGTATTTAATTGTTTATCAATTGTTTAAACAATGTTAGTTAATAATTCTTCTGAGAATTGCTTCTAGAACCGACTTCAAATTCAGATTAGACTAAAATAAATTAATTTTACAGAAAAAACGAATTTCTCATAAGAATCACCAATAATACGAATTTATGAACGAAAATTGTTTAAACAACTAAAAAGTGATTTTATTTAACGACATTTAACAAGGTTAAACTATAAGAGCTTTTTATTGAATTAATTTGACGGGAAAACGAAATATTTCATAAAAATATTATCAAAATCATGCGTTTGTTAATTAACATTGTTTAAACAAATAATATATAATTTTGACATAAAGCCATTTCACTATATTAAACTTTAAGAACTTTTTAGTCAATTAATTTTGCCCCAAAAAACGAATTATTTCTTGCAAATATTACAAAAATGACGAATTTGTTAACTAACATTGTTTAAACAATTGATAAACAATTTGATAAAAAGTCATTTTATTAGACTAAACTTTAAGAGCTTTTCATTAAACTAATTTTGCCAAGAAAAACGAATTAGAAAAATCACAAAATTACGAATTTTTTAACAAAAATTGTTTAAACAATTGTTTCAATTGTTTATTCGTAATAATTTAATGTTAGTTAATAATTGTTAGTAGAGTGTTAGAAATATTATTAAGAAGTTCCACAAAGAAAAACAAGTTTTTTCTTTTAGTAACAGTTACAATATTTCTTATTTATGAGAGCTAATTAATTAAGAACAAATTATTATCAATTTTGTAATGTTTAGTTTTAGTGTTTATAAAATGTAGTTTTTAAATTAAATATTGATTTGAAAACAACCAAATTAAGAAATTTACCAAGAAAAACTTTTATAGACACTAATTTGTTTATAACAAATGCGCAAAAAAAAATTTATTTTTTTGGTGATGTTAGGTTATGTTCTTAAGAAGCTGCTAAACAAATTTCACTCGGTTAGTAACAAATCATCATTATTACGAAAATGGAACTACTTTTGATGAAGAAAAAAATTATTGTCAATTTTATAAATAAAGAAAACAAAATTAAATATTATTTTTTAAAATCGGTCTCGAGCAATCGATTCAAAATTCCATTAGTTTTAATTTAAAAAAAAAACTTTAAATTCTAATTAAAATTGCGAGTTTAAAAAAAATAGTGTAAAGTTTTTTTTTATTTATAGTCGATTTCAGTGAGCCTTTAAATAATATTCAATTGATTTTTTGAACTACTACCCTAAGATATATATTCTTTATATTGACTTCTTTGATAGAAAATGAAAACGAAGCTATTTTTGTTATTTGCAAAACTTTAGATTTGCATTTTAGATAATTTGCAAAATTTTTAAATTTTATAACTTTAGGTATAAAATAGGAATAATTTTTTTTATAATATGGTACTGATTAAAAAAATATATAAATACAGAGAAAGATAAAGTGGAAAAAAAATGAAAGGGTAAAGAAGAAATATCTAGAGAAAGATGAAGATAGAAATAGATAAAGAAAAAGCATAGATTCTATAGTCTATATTTAATGTGTAAGTCTGTGAAAATAAGATCGTTTAAGGTGCTGTCAATGTCCTCAAGAAGACTATAAGAAAGCTCGCCTCAAAGTGCAGTTTGTATTTAACAATGCGCATAAAAGATGAATCTGGGTCGCTCTATTTGCATATCAACTCGTATGAAGAGTTATCAATGTAGAACAAATAATCGATGCACTTACCATCTTGTCGATACATAATCCGTATAGGGAGGTCTAGATCGAATTTCTCTAGCTAAACCAAAATCGGCAATTTTCACTAATTCAGGTCCCATACAGAGAAGATTTTCCGGTTTCATATCACGATGAAAAAAACCATGTTTGTGCATAAATGCCAGGCCTTGCAGCACTTGATAAACCATATTTCTGATCACCGGCTCGGGAAAAAGTTTATCTCTAAGAATTTTTTCGTAATTTTGAAAGAAAAATTATTTATTAGTGTGTTCAATTCAATAAATATAACATCAAATGTGAATTTATTAATTGTACTGTTTTTTTTGGATGTTGCATGAAGAGAATTAACATAACCTTAAAAATATTTTTCCAGGGCGTACAATTTCGACACTTTGACACTTTTTTCAAAAACAAAAAAATATAATTAAAAATGTGTCCATGTACCAATAATTTAAATTTTATGAAGATTCTAAAACTAATTTGACATTTTAGAAATATGTATTATTTGGGCTTCAGTTTCTGAACAAAATATTGAAAATTATGAACAAAAAAAAGTACACAATTTCCAATATTTTGTTCAGAAACTGAAGCCCAAATAATACATATTTCTAAAATGTCAAATTAGTTTTAGAATCTGCATAAATTTTAAATTATAGGTACATGGACACATTTTTAATTACATTTTTTGTTTTTGAAGAAAGTGGCAAAGTGTCGAAATTGTACGCCCTGGAAAAATATTTTTAAGGTTATGTTAATTCTCTTCTTGCAAGACTCTATATTGGAAATGAATTTATCAATTGTCAATGAAATATTTTATTGATAAATTCAAATTTGTTCATATTTCCAGTTACATTAAATTTAAAACATTAATATTTACTGTGTGATGAATAAAATTGAATTATTTTATATTGATAATGTTTAGGATAAAGTTGTAATTAAAGCCGAGTATAAAAAGCGGATCTAACCAATAAAATGTTACTTTTGGGAAAAATGAGGAAAAGTAAAATTACATTTTTTAAAATGAACAATTGTTTGAAAACAATGAGGTAAAAATATACAATGTATTGATTTCTTTAATATTTTATCAATTGCTTTGTAATTTAAAAAAACAAAAACATTTCTTATAGTGGAAGAAGGATCTAATTGACATTTTACTTAGATCCTTCTTCTAAGATACAAAATTCTTTTTTTTTGTAAAAGAATGTTCCATAAATTAATTTTCTACATCGTATAGATTTTTCTTTTATAATATTATTTACATATTGAAGGTCAAAATCTTCTATTTTCAGATAATTTGCAATTTTTTAACAATTAGTTCACGATAACCTGAAATCGAAGAGTATGTTTGAAAAAATGACAATATTTTTTTCTAATTTTTTTTAAATTCAAATATTAAAGTTATACAATATTTATTACCGAAATTAAAAACAGATCTTGGAAAGAATATATTTTTCTACTTAGTTAAAATTTTGCAAAATATCGGTTAGATCCATTTTTGTTGTTGTTAACAATTAAGCAAATTAACAAATTTTTTAAATTCGCATAGACAAAATATTTTCTTAAAAGCGAAACAAGGATACATTTTCAAAAAACATTTATAAATACCGAAATTTTAAAAAACGGTGATTTTTGAAAAAAAGGAGATGAAAAGTTCTATTTCATTAAAACTTTGTAATGAAATAAAAAGATAAGCAAATAAAAATAGTAAAAAAACTGTGAAAGAATGAATTTTAAAAAAGTAAAATTACACGAATCTGAAATCAAAAAAATTCTGATTTTCAACCTAAGGTCAAATTTAATTATAAACTATATGATTAAATTTGAAATAATCTTATTGAAAATCATTTTTCATTGATGAAAGATAAAGAAAAATTTCTTATCATCCATCAAATAAATAAAGCTCAAATAAAAACTTCACGTTAAAGTGAATTTGAAAAAAATGTGAAGAAAGGAAATCACCTGTCTTTCATTAGCTGATATAGATTTTCCTTCATGTATTCAAAAACAAAGTATAAAACGTCATTTTCCCTTATGACTTCTTTCAGTTTCACGACGTTGGCATGACTCAGTTTCTTTAAAGACTGTTAGAAAAAAAAGCATTTCTAATTTATTTTTAACTAAAAACTCAATAACATTCAGTTATGAGTTAATTCAATTTTTATTTATTTTATTTTTTTTTAGTTATAAAAGATAGAAAATTTGTAAAAATATATTAACCTTGACTTCTCGAAGATTCATAGCTTCTTCCCAGGAATAGTATTTTCTCTTCATTCTTTTGATTGCAACTTTCTCACCGGTGTCAATTCTTTCTCCAAGAACAACTGAGCCGAATGTTCCGTCGCCCAGTTGGTTCAAGGTTATATATCGGTTCATCTTCATTTGATCTTCATTCCAAATCTCAGACCCTCTTGTAACTCATTCACACTCTTTTTGAAATTATTTTAATGCCGAATTTGCATTCGGCCAAGCCTTGGATGACATGCTTCTTACATTACTGCAAATCGCAAAAAAAAAATAATTTAATTATTCAAATTTAAATTATTGTTATTGGTAATTTTAAAATTTACCGCCATTTTACATTTTTATTGCCGCCATTTTAAATTTTTAATAAAATATGACGACATATTGTATCAGACATTTTGAATTTTGGAAAAATGATTAGATTCGTATTCAGAGACTGCTTAAATTTCATTAAAAGAAATCAAAATTTGATACTTTGGACGCCATATTGGATCCGTCATTTTTCATTTTTAAAAATCGTGAACCCATTTCAAAACTGACTTAAATAAATAATTGTTTTAATATTTCCAGATTTCATGAAAATAAATAAAAGTTTCTAATTTTTAGTCGTCATATCAGATCCGCCATTTTGAATTTCGTAAAAATAATTTCAAATTTGTATTCGGAACTCACAAAAATTCACTTGTACTAAATTTCAAGAAAATAAAATCAAAATTTGATATTTTGGACGCCATCTTGGATTCTCCATTTTGCATTTTTCAAAATCGTCAAAAGATTTATAATCAGTACTTTTATATCAAGTTACATGGCAATTAATCAAAATTTGTCAAAAAATATCAAAATTCGTAAAATTTAATCGCCATATTAGATCCGACATTTTCAATTTTGTAAAAATTATTCAGGTTTGTATTTGGAGACTCTCAATTCTTAAAATGGGAACAAAGTTTTATTTAAGTCAGTCAATTTTTAAAGATTTGATAAACTTGGATAATTGTACTTGTTCAACATTAAAATAATAATTAAGAAATCTTTTTTTAATGTAAAATTAGTTGTTTTTTAATTATACAAATAACTTTTCTTGTGTTTATTATAACCAATTTTTAACAATCTGAGAAAGAAATACATTTTAGTTTAGACGACATCTTGGATCCTCCATTTTTCATTTTTAAAATTAATCAAAGAATTCGTAACAAAAGATTCCAAAAATTCTCTTGTATCAAGTTTCACGAAAATCAATCAAAATTTGTCAATAAATTTACAAAATTCGCAAAATTTGGTCGCCATTTTGGATTCGCCATTTTCAATTTTGTAAAAATGACACAGATTTGTATTTAGAGACTCTCTAATTTTAAAATGAGAACTAATTTTTATTTAAGTCCGTTAATTTTTAACATTTGATCAACTTGGATAATTTTCTTGGTTCCAAATGAAAATATCAATTAAAAAATATTTGTTGCCGTACAAGGAATTTTTCAAAAAAATTATTTATAACTTTTCTTGTGTTTATTATAAACAATTTTTGACAATCTAAAAAAGGGATACATTTTAGGTTGGACGCCATCTTGGATCCTCCATTTTGCATTTTTAAAAATCATCAAAGGAAAAAAAAACACAAAAAAAAATTTTGTCCGGGACACTACACTAATGTATTTTTACGTATTTTTCTTCTCTGAATCCGAATCTGAAGTCAAAAAAACCAGATTAGCTAAAATTGTTTAGATGTATAATCTCAAAAAAATGTTCAAAAATCCGAAAAAAACCCAAAAAACGATTTTTTTTGTCTTGGACAATATGGTAATGTATTTCTACGTATTTTTCTCAGCTGAATCCGAATCCGCAGTCAGAGTAACCATATTGGCTAAATTTTTTTAGATAATCTTAGAAAACTGCTAAAAAACACGAAAAAATTGTTTTTTTGAGATTTTCTAAAAAATCCCAGCTAATCTGATCATTTTGATTTCGGATTCGGATTCAGCGCATAAAAATTTGTAAAAATACATTACTATATTGTCCCAGACAAAAAATTTTTTTTTTGTTTTTCGGGTTTTTTGGCATTTTTTTGAGATTATGTTTCTAAAAAATTTTAGCTAATCTTGGTTTTTGACTTCAAATTCGGATTCAGCGAAAAAAGTAGGTAGGAAGACACAAGCGTAGTGTAATTAAATATAATTACAAAATTCGTAAAATTAGGTCACCATATCGGATCAGCCATTTTCAATTTTGAAAAAATGACTCAGATTTGTAATTAGAGACTCTCAAGTTTTAAAATAGGAACTAAGTTTAATTTAAACCCATCAATTTTTGAAGATTTGATCAACTTGGATAATTCTCCTTATACACATTGAAAATATCAATTAAAGAATATTTTTTGACGTAAAGTGAGTTTTTAAAAAAAATTATTTATAAAATTTTTTTTTCCTTTTTTAAAAATCATCAAAGTATTTGTAATTAGGGATTTGTTATTTTAACAACTTTTGCACCAAGTTTTATGAAAATAAAAAAAAATTGTTAATAAAATTACAAAATTCGTAAAATTATGTCGCCATATTGGATACGCCATTTTCAATTTTGTAAAAATGACTTAGATTTGTATTTAGAGACTCTCCAGTCCTAAAATGAACACTAAATTTTATTAAAATCTATCAATTTTTTAATATTTGATCAACTTGGATAATTTTACTGGTTCAGAATGAAAATATCAATTTAAAAAATCTTTTTTGGTGTAAATTTTTTTTTGTTTTTAATGTGCATTTGTGTAAATTTTTTTTGTTTTTAATATGCAATTTGTGTTTGTTATAAAATTTTTTTGATTATCTAAAAGTGAAATAAACCTCACATCGGTGAAGGTGAAAAATTTAAATTAGTCTCAGTATCGTTTAATTTTTTGGATTTCTAAATACGAATAGAAAGTAATTTTTTAAAAATTCAAAATGGCCGATCTAATACAAAGGACAAAATTTACAAATTTTAATTTATTTTTAAAATTGGAGTTTTCAAAGTCCCGATATTTACGAACCTGAAGTTATTTCTTCGAAACTCAAAATGGCCGATCCAATATTTTGGATAAAACAGAACATTTTTATTAAATTTTATAAAATTTCTAATTTTGTAGTCTTGGAATTTTGACTAAAAATCTAGAGTAATTTTTCGATAATTAGGCATGTAAGTTTATGGAGTTGTTGGTTACAAATGTAAAGTTTGTTTCCCAAAATTCAAAATGGCGGATCCATTATGGCGGTCAAAGTGTAAAGTTTTTATTTAATTTCATAAAACTTTGAATGTTTATAGTATTTAGGGTCTCTGAGTAAGAATATAAAGTAACATTTCCATAATTAAATATATATATATACATAAAGTTTTTTGTATCTGATTATGAATTTAAAATTTTGATTCCTAAAATTGAAAACAGCGGATCCAATATGGCGACCAAAGTTTATGAATTTTAATTCATTTGCAAGAAACTTGGTCCAATTGAGTTTTGAAGATTTCTATTTGCAAATCTGAAGTTATTTATTCAAAATTCAAAATGTCCGATCAAATATGTCGGACAAAATATAACATTTTTTATTTATTCTCGGAAATATTTATTTTGTATCTTTTCAGTTTTCTGAGTAAGAATCTAAATTTATTTTTCCATAATTCAACGTGGATAGCAATTTGTAATTCTTATGAAAATAATAATCATTAAAATACAATTGCTAAAAATAACAATTATTATAATAATAATATGAAATTGTTAATAATGCTTTTTTATGAAAGAAAATATTATAATCGCATGGAAAAAAAATTTTCTTTATTTTAAATGTAATGTTAGGTTTGAATACACTTTAACGTAAAACAGACAAGATATATAAATTGCAACAAAGATTAAATTTCCACATAAAGCAACATTCCAAAAAGGAAATAATTGAAATTCCAAACATTTCTGGACAAAGATTTATGTTTGAGGTTGAACAGGTCAGGGTAAAAGTGAATAGTGCTGAACTTGTTTTACAGTTAAACTTTTATTGATTACATATAGCTAAGTTTATTTATGGTGCGTAGAAAATTCATGATAAGTGTCTGATATAGTGCACGCATTCTGAACAATGTTCTACAAAATTCAGAAAATATTCTCACCGTAATAAAAAATAATGTTACCTATTTTTAGAATTTTAGGCCTTTTCAAAATTAAAAAAATCAAAATAATTCTATAAATGAAAAAAAGATTAAGAGGTATTCTATTTTTTTTATTATTTAGGGTCAATCTAAAACTTACTTTAACATACTTATTTACTTTAACCTTATTTTTTAACGACATAGATTCTTTCCTGAAATCATTTTTTTTTCTAATAAAGAATGGAAACAAATTTTCAAAAACTTTTTTCTAAAATTTGATTTTTGGTTTAATAATTTAACTTCTTCTCGAGTTTTTTTTTCTTTTAATTTAATTTATTCACTGCTTTTATCGCTCGTTTGTTAGAAATTCTATTCACAAATTTTTTTGTGATTTTGAACTTTATCAATCATTTCTAAGCACGCGATTTATATGAGCATTATCAAATTTTTATATTAAAAGAATAATTTCATGTAAAACAATAAAATTTGAATAAAAATAAAATAATAATAAATAATTTCGAATTGACGATTCTAAAGCAACTTTATATTAATACCCATTACGTAATCTGATTTTATTGCACTAAAAATAAATCATCATCAAGTATGTTTCTGTTCATTTTAAAAAATTCTATTACCGCGAAGAAAAATTGTTCGAGTGACCTTTTATGTTTTAACGTCCAAGGAACTGCGGAACTTTGATATGATGTATCGATTTTTAGCAGTGGTTTATTAGAAATTTACAAGTTTCATTGTGTATAGCCTCTGATAAAGTCTTCGACAATATCTTTGAACCCGAGTTTATTAAAAAAAAAAAAAATCGATGTTTACAAAAAAAGTAAAATTTAAGGCTTCCTCAATATCTAAACAAATTATTTTATCAAATTAGAAAATAACTTTTGTGACTAAAAGCAAAATCAAACAGAAAATAATTTTCTAAATCGTAAAATCAATAAAAAAATTACATGACCCACTTTTTGTTCAAATTGAAGACCTCTAATATCGGTAAATCAGTTTTAAAATAAAATAGGGCATTTTTACCCAAAAAAAAAAAAAAAAAAATCTATCGTCACGGCATGTAAAAATAAAAACAAAGTAGAAAATTGCAAGATGTCGTGAACATGACATTTTATCGATTTAACTATTTCCGTAGATACAACGAACTGGTTCCACGATATCTAAGAAGGGAAACTTTTAAAACTAACATATATATATTTTTTTATTGAGGTGCACGTGATAACATGTGATTCATGAATGCAACATATGTGTTTTAATTGCGCGCAATTGCCAAAAGTTACACTACATTATCAGAAATGTAATTAATCGATTGATTGATATACGATATGCTGAATCGATGTTTGAAAAGTCAGTTTTGTGAAAAATTTGAAATATAGTTAAACTGATTCGTTTGGTTTTTAAAATAAGTTAAAAATTATTCAAATACAGTATCATGTTGTTTTTAATTTTTATTTTTATATTTAAATCGAATTTTTAGGCGTGTTTTATTGATGGGAAAAATATTCTATTTATAATCTATTCACGTAAAATTAAATAAATTTAAATTAATTATATTCTAATTATATTAATTAATTTACAATTATTTATAATAATTACATGCTTTTTTTCAATGAGGGGGGGAAAACTTAGGATTGTCAGAACCAAATTTATTGTATCTATATTCTCGTAAATAATATTCATTAACGTGAATATTTACTGATCATTAAAAAGAATGAAAGCAGTCGTAATTGTACAAATAAAACTTCATATTCTAAATACCGAAAAATAAACTTTGTCTTCTGTATAAAACAAAGAACATTAAAATACACTTAGGACAATTATTACTCTTCCGCCAATAAAAGTCTTGGAATAATTTAGTTATTGCCCTTAATTTTATATCCTAAAGGTATTAAGATCATTAATAGGTTTTTTTTATATAACCCAATAAATTAAACCGTTTTTTCAATAATACAAGGACATAATAAATTAATAATAAATAAAAATGAATATGTACAGACAAATATATAAAAATCAAAGAGGGAAAATAAATTTAAAGAAATGAAGGATAAAATATTAAATACAAAATAAAAAAGGGGTTGTCCATAAATCACGTGAACAGATTTGGGGAAACAGGGGGTTCAGCAAAATTCCATGAGAGGGGGGGGGGAGGGAGCCAAAAAATTGAAAAAACATAAATTATTTTACAAATTTTTGATCAATTATAAAAGTTATATAGGTCAATAGATTCGTTTTTAGATGAGGAAAATGATTTTTGTATTTATTAAGTTAAAATTTTAGCATGGAAACAAAATTTGACAAAAAACAATTTTTTTCGATGAAAAAAGGTGCTCAAAAAAATTTGATTGGGTATTTTTAAAAATCCCTGTGTCCAAATTTAGATATTTATGAGCTTAATAAGTCATCCAAATTTTATTAAAATCTAAAATATGGTTCTCGAGATATCCTGGCGACAAAAAACGCAATACACCCACACATACATCCCCACACACACACACACACACACATCTGGACATTTGCTTAAAAAGGAAAATTTACGTTTTTTTAATGAAAATGAGTCGATTTAGACTATTTTTGAGAAATCAAAAATCTTTATGATCACAATTCTTCTTCCATGGGGAAGCAAAATGTAATTAAAAATTGAAGAATGAAATTAAAAATTGAAGAATGAAATTTAAATTTAAGAATTATACTTAAAAATTGAAAAAAAGTAACTTAAAACAGCCGAGAATTAATAAATATGGAGAAGAAAAAAATTGAAGACTGAAAAATAATAGAAAAAAGGCGATAATTTTTTATATTAAAGAAAATAATTGAAAAGTGGAATTCAAATTTGAAGAAAACAACTGAGAATTGAAGAGAATAGTTCTAGAATTGATTAATTTAATTGAAATTTCAAAACAATTTTTGTGAGTTAAAAAAATAATTGAAAACATCCGAGAATTATTGAATATTGAGAAATTAGGTAATTGATAATTGATAAAAATAATTGAAAATTAAAGAAAATATTTGAGAATTAAAGAATGAATTTTAAATTTAAGGAATATACTTAAAAATTGAAAAAAACAAAATTGAAAAAGCTGAGAATTAATGAATATAGAAAAAAAATTGAAAACTGATGAATGGAATTAAAAATGAAAGAAAATAATTTAAAATTAAAGAAACTTAATGATAATCGAAAAAAAATAGAAAAAAAGCGATAATTTTTTAATATTAAAGGAAAATAATTTAAAATTGAAAAGTGGAATTTGAATTAGAAGAAGAAAACTAAGAATTGAAGAGAATAGTTCTAGAATTAAATAATTGAATTGAAATTTTTAAACAATTTTAGGAGTCAAAAAAATAATTGAAAATATCCGAGAATTATTGAATATTGAGTAATTAGGTAATTGAAAATTGATAAAAATAATTGAAAATTAAAGAAAATATATAAGAATTGAAGAATGAATTTTAAATTTAAGGATTATACTTAAAAATTGAAAAAAACAAAATTGAAAAAGCTGAGAATTAATGAATATAGAAAAAAAATTGAAAACTGATGAAGGGAATTAAAAATGAAAGAAAATAATTTAAAATTAAAGAAACTTAATGATAATCGAAAAAAAATAGAAAAAAAGCGATAATTTTTTAATATTAAAGAAAATAATTTAAAATTGAAAAGTGGAATTTGAATTAGAAGAAGAAAACTAAGAATTGAAGAGAATAGTTCTAGAATTAAATAATTGAATTGAAATTTTTAAACAATTTTAGGAGTCAAAAAAATAATTGAAAATATCCGAGAATTATTGAATATTGAGTAATTAGGTAATTGAAAATTGATAAAAATAATTGAAAATTAAAGAAAATATATAAGAATTGAAGAATGAATTTTAAATTTAAGGATTATACTTAAAAATTGAAAAAAACAAAATTGAAAAAGCTGAGAATTAATGAATATAGAAAAAAAATTGAAAACTGATGAAGGGAATTAAAAATGAAAGAAAATAATTTAAAATTAAAGAAACTTAATGATAATCGAAAAAAATAATAGAAAAAAGGCGATAATTTTTTAATATTAAAGAAAATAATTTAAAATTAAAAAGTAGAATTTAAATTAGAAGAAAAAAACTGAGAATTGATGAGAATAGTTTTAGAATTGAATAATTTTAATTGAAATTTTAAAACAATTTTTAGGAGTGAAAAAATTAATTGCAAAAAACCGAGAATTATTGAATAATAAGGAATCAGGTGATTGAAAATTGATAAAAATAATTAAAAATTGATAAATAAATTGGAAATTAAAGAATTAAATTTATTAAAATAATTAATAAGAAAATAATTAATAATTATAAGAAAAATTACAGTATGACGAAAATGATGAAGTGTTAAAAAAAATTAACAATTGAAAAAAAACCGAAAAATTGTAAGAATAATCCGCATTCGAAGGAAATTTTTTTAAAATTAATAAATAATCATAAAATTGAAGGAGACAAAAAAAAATGAAAATTGTAGAAATCAATTGGAAATTGAAGAATTGTTTTGAAATTTTAAGAAAATAATTGATAATTGAGAAAATGCGAGAATTATTAAATATTGAATAAAATAATTGAAAAACGAAGAATGTAATTGAAGATTGAAGAAAATAATTGAGAATTGAAGAAAATAATTAAAAATTAAAGAAATAAAATGAAGATTAAATTTTTAAATTAACTATAAATCATATAAGTTTTTTTATGTGTCTAATTATTAATTGCATTTTATTGTAAAAGTAGAATAATAAGTAATATAATAATAATAAGTTATAAAAGTGTCTTAAACACCTTTTTAAAATAATTTTTTTATTTCTTAATGGTTTAAAGTTTTTGTTTCAAAACTTACTATTTTATTTTTATAAGGAATCTACAAAATTAAATTTCTTTAAATTAATGTTGTATTTTAATTCTCAAAATGTTTCCTTTTTACTGCATGAACAAATTATTATTAAACTTTTTCAATACCTAATTAAAATTTGGATAAAAAATATAAATTAAAATTAGAGTTTATTTTAATGAGATACGAAAATCACTTAAAATGTTAATACGTAAAAGTTTAAATTGACTTATATTTAAATCATTGGAAATTGAGATCATTAGGATTGAAAAATAATTATATATCAATGGAGATCTAAATTAATAGTTAAGAATCGATATATTTAAGTTTTAATTCATTCAAGTTTCAACTAAATTTAAATTTAAACAAATAAATACAAATTTTAATTTATACTTATTTTAATTAAACGAATCTTTATTTTATCATGATAACAATAAATTACTGCATCCTAATAAAAACTTTCTTTAATGACAAATAACAACTCATTCAAATTTTTATTGGATAATACATTAGAAGTTTTTATATAATGGTTAATGTTTTAAATGATTTAAATATGCATTATTAGATTTTGAAAATATATAGAGTTTATAATAACTAAAAATTAAAGAAGTAAAAGTTTAAAATAATTGAAGTGTGTCTATTAAAATATGAATAACTTGTAGTTAATATTAATTAATGTTTAAAACAATTTAAAATTGTAGGTATAAATAGAACCAAGTTTAAAAAACTTAATTTGCAAATGTAAAAGATTAAAATAATTAGGTACTTAAAAAGAATTAAATATAAATTTTAAGACTTTGAATATATAAAAATTTGAATTACTTAAAGTTAAAATAAATTTGAGTCAACTTTTCATTGGAAGTATTTTAAGTTTGAAAAAATTAAATTTTAGATTGATAAAAATTTTGAAGAATGAAAATTTAAATTAAGTAAAGTAATTGAAATTTGTATTTAAAAAAAATTTATGAATAATGAATTTTCCGCAATAATAATAAAAATTGTCCGGGGTCAAAATTAGCAAAAAAAAATTGTAAATTCTTCTTTAAAACAAGAAACAAATAAGAATTTAATATAATTTAGTAAAAAATGTAATTTAATTTAAAGAAAAGTTTAAGAAAAAATATAAATTATTCATAGAGAAATTTAATTTAATTTAAAGAAATGGAATTTAATTTTTTACAAATTGTCATTTTATTTAATAGATACAAGTCGAAGGAAAACAAAAACTATTTTCAGAAACACTTTTCAAATTCTTTGGCATAATAAAAAATACTAAATAAAAATTATTGAAATTATTTATAAAGTTTTTTATTATTATTATTATAAACGAAGATAATTCGGTTTAATTTTAAAAAAATTATTTTGTTTCTTATTGTATTTATTTGTTTGTAAAAATGTCTGTTTTCTTAGATAAATTTTGTAAAAATGCAATTTTATTTTATTTTTTTAAATTTTGGTCCATTTTGATAGTAAATAGTAATTTCCGGGAGCGATAAACGTCTGTCTGGATATAATTAGAGACAATGATTAGTTCTTTGGATAAATTGGTCAATCTGGGACACTGCGTATTGAGCTAAAGTCTCCAAATTAGCATATTTTCTTACGTTTGCATGTCTCTAATCTTATCCAGGCGAGACATGCGAGAATATAGATTTTCTTCAGTCATGCTGGAATTTATTAACAAAAGAGTCCTTGCTCTCCTTGTGAACATCGTAAAATCATGTATGTGCATGTTCAATACAACATGTACGAAACATTTTCAGTCAAAATCAAATTTCCTCCTGTTACGATTTTCATTTATTGGAAATTTAAATAAGAAATTTTAACAAATACCTTGACAAATAAAAATAAAATGTCTCAAATTTGCGTTTTTATTTTTCCAGAAACATCTCTTTGTTAACTTGAAATTAGATAATTAAAAATCCTAAAATATCTCTAAACCTGATTCTTGACAAAGATTGTAAACAATTTTTGTTGTTTATTTTATTTACTTATTTTCGTATTGAAAAATTATTAAAATAAATTATATTTTTGCCTCAAATTAAATTATTTATTAAAAATATTTTTTGTTTTTATTTGGTAAAGAATTGCGAAAAATTTTATTTTTGATTGTAACGTTTAGAGTGATATTGAATTAAGTTTAAAAATAATATTTATTGTAATGTTCTGTTAGCTTCTCTTTAATATTTTCATAAACTATCGAAACTGATAAAAAATATTACTCGGAATTTCACGTTTAATAAATTAAAAAATTTTGTACTCAATTCTGATAAATTCTTATCGAGAGAATTTTAATTTACCGATTTTAGACACTTTTATTATTTTTAAATAATAAATGAAAATGAGTGTCCTTAAATACGTAATAATTCTCTGGAACTTTAATATTTTAATACATGTAATTATTTTCTTCTAAACATATTTATTTATTTTTTTATTTTGCTATATTAATATTTTTTCATAAATTTTATTACGTGTTTAAAATACACTTTACGAATAAATTATTTACAAAGTATTCGATTTTTTGAAAACATTCTTTACTAAATTTAGACTAAGATGTTAGTATTTAAAAAAAAAGCGTAACATGATATTTGTGTCTATTTACAATTTCGATCTGAATTTTCGTTTTAATTGTACTTAATTTTTTATTGTAAATATTTCTTTCATAAAATAGTTATATTTAACAGTTCTTCAAAGTAAATATTATTTA
The DNA here is from genome assembly GCA_037103525.1 of Ganaspis brasiliensis. NCBI lineage: Eukaryota > Metazoa > Arthropoda > Insecta > Hymenoptera > Figitidae > Ganaspis > Ganaspis brasiliensis. The sequence goes on along the minus strand of JAZKLR010000276.1, from coordinate 643,110 downwards.
CACAAAACTCAATTAAATAAAATTTTCGAAAACGTTTTCTTTTAAATGTTGGAAGTTAAATAAAAAAATTATAATTTTGGAATAATAAAAAAATGTACATACCAGTAAAAAATGTGTTTTCTCTTATGTTTTCTGCCGTCTTGTGCAGCTGTCACTTGTGAACTGAAAAGCTGGCAGCCATACTTCTAGTATCCATGACAACAGACCGACAAACTGTAAAAATTAAAACTATCAGAGATTCACTCAATAAGAAAGCAAAATAAATGTTGTCACAAGTAAATTAATAAATAAAAAATAAGGAAAAGAAAAAGATGAAAAAATGAAAAAAAGAAAGAAAAAAAAAAAAAGAATAAGAAGAAAGAAAGGGAAGAAATGTTTGCTTTAAAAAATGTACAGTTAAATTGTTTAACAAAATTTGTCATAAACAATCTTTAAAAAAGTCAATCAGTAAAAAAAAAATAAGAAAAGAATCGTATGCTCCAATTTCATCATTGGTTTTTTAATAAAAAGTTACATTTTTTACAAATTTTGTATAAAAGCAGGAAGATTTAGATATTTGGTAATTTTTTATCTACAAATGCAAAATTTACAACAAAATACATTTTTTGGAAGTTAACACAAAATAATAAAACTAATTTATTAACTTTTGTTTCTAAAATTACAAAATTTATTGTAAAAATTCTCTCTAAAGTTAAAATTACCATATTAAAAAAATATTCACAAAACCTGGTTTCAAAATTTACCTTACTTCTAATTATATTAATAACACAAATTACAAGTTTAATTCCTTTATTGTAAATTTCACAAATTTTCAAATTTAAAAATGATTTATGGCGCATGCGTAGATAAAAAATTTAAAGCGCGCGCATTGTTTAAAATTTTTAATCCCGCATTTTTTTAATAAAAAAGAAAATGAGTAATTTTTAATAAAAGAAATAAAGAAATAAACTTCGATAATATTGTAATAAATTTGATAAATCGATTAAAATGATTAAAATGTTTTTAGAATAGTGTTTATATGTTTATAAAAACTGTTAGGAGTGCATTGAAATCAAACTGTCATTTTAGCAGACGACGCGACGTGGCGTCAAACGTTGTATACATATACGTGAATTTGGGTCAAAATAATTTCTTTGATTTTAAGTTATTCTGTCGGAAAGATGCCACAAGAACATAAAAAAGGAAAGCGAAAAGATGCACAAAAGGATAAAGAAGCTGAGAAGAAAGAAATGGAAAAAATTAAGTCTGAATTTAATATTACTGCCACGCCGAAAAGTGAATTCATTAAACCGTAAGTAGTTTTATTTAGTCATTTGTGATTCAATATTTCAGTTTTTTACTTTTGTTTCCAGTTTGGATACATACAGATATCATGTTTTGATTATTTTATCTCAAGATTTCCGTTAATTATGTTCGTTATACTCAGTTGAAGAATTTGAGGTTAGAAAGTGTAACCCTAATGTATTGATAAAAAAACTGGTGATAAAAACCTGTTTTTTATGATTTTAGATAACACTAAAGACCGTAACTTTTGTAATATTATTTACAATACCTATTTTAGCTTTTTATCTGTTATAACTTGAGACCAGAAATTCTATATTTTATAACAAAAATTTTAAAGTGATGACAATTTTTTCTTTCCAGAAAATATGGACCAAATTTAACGTTTCCATACCAAAAAGTTTGGTCACGCAGTATTTTGATTTGTGCTATTCTTTTCATCGTATGGTATAATTCGAAAAATGGGAAAGAAATTTCTCTGGCTTTACAAAAGGATATTTTAATAAGTCGCCATCAAAATGTCGAGTGTTCAGATTCTTATAAAGCAGAAATGGACAAATTTCCTGGCTGCTTGCCGGAAAAATGTGCCAGGATAGTTACAGATAAATTAATATCAGCTACTGAAACTGACGTATTGTTAAAATTAGCCATCAATGGAATGAATTTAGGAGGATCTGATGGAGGAGCAAGTATACTTGATCTTCACACAGGAGCTCTGAGTAAAGGAACTGGATTTATTAATCTTTATGAATTAGAAGAGTCCAGGAAAATCTTTAATAACGCAGATTTTGCTATTTACAAGTATGTTATTAATTTAAGTAAATATTTTGTACGTTAATATTTAATTTCTTATTTTTAATACCTTTTTTCCAATTAAAAAAACAATTTTTGTAAATATTTTTAATTTTGTAAAGATTTTATAGTTTTTTATATATTTCTCTTTCAAAGTTGTTTTTAATTAATTTTTTTTAAAAACCTTATTTATTAAATGATTTTGGTGTTTTTTTTTTTTAAATAATTTTTTTGTTTCTTTTGTAGATTTTTTACTAATTTTTTTACATTTTCTCATTTTTAAGCACACTTTCCCCATCTTTATTTTTCTTGAATTCATTCCAAACGTTTTAAATAATAAAGTTTAAATATTTTTTAATTATGTTTTATCAATTATTAATTTTACGTATTTATAAAAAAGTAAACTACCAAGAAATTAATATTTAAACAATCAAAATTTAATAAATCGGATTTAAATAAAAAACACCTTGATTAAAAATAGAGCTGCAATTGGTTTAAATCATTGGGACATTCGCATTAAAATCATGATTTAAAAAAAACATCACAATTCTCCTATCTAATACTGCATGTAAAAAATCGCTAACCATAAAAAAAACCCAGAAATTTATGGATAAATCTTGAAAATTTAATTATTAAAATTTTATTTCATATTCCAATTTATTCAAACTTTTAAATTTCAATTAATTCAAATTAAAATGCACATTCATTAATGCAGAACAATTAAATATTATAAAATTATTTTCCATATTTACAATGATTATTTTTTTTTATTCTCACAAGATCACTAAGAGATTTCACTTTTTCGGAACTGTTTAATCTTCTCTTTTATAATTTCTTATTTTTACAAAAATTTAAGATTTTTTCTTTTAATTTTGGTGTTTCTTTTGGTATTTGTCTTTTTGTTTTAGGATTTTCTTTCATTTTCTTCGTTTTATGCAAATTATTTAATATTATTTTACAAAATTTTATTATTATAACATACATTGAATTTTTCATTTCCTTCGTTTTCTTAACTATTTCCATCTTGTCTAGTTTTCGCAAACTTACTTATTCTTTCATAAAATTTTTATATTTTCTTTATTTTTCTAAATTTATTATTGGACTTGTTTTAAATGTAATATTATAAAAATATTTTTTGGTTTAATTTTCCAAAATTTGTTTATTTTTAAAGGATTTTTAAATTTCTATTGTGGACTTTTTATTTATCTTTATATGTATATACATATTTTTATTTTCTTTTTTTTATTAATTCTAAATTTTTAGTAGATTCTTAGCAAATTTTTTGTACTTTTTACATTTTTTACAGTTTGGCAGATTAAGAATAGAAAAACACTTCTCAATTTTCTTCCTATTTATCTAATTTCCCTTTGTTTTACAATTTTCTTAGTCTTTCCTTGCGTTTGATTAATTCTTTAATTTTTGACATCATTTTTCTATTTCTTAGAAACGTTTTTCCTTCTTTTAAATTGATTAAATTTAATTTTGTAATTACGAATTTTTGAAAACATTTATTCAATGCTTTTATCTACATTTTTTAAATTTCTCATTTTTTTACTTTTTTGAAGATTTTTATTCTTTTATTTCATATCATGTAAGTTTAATCTTTTGTACTAAATATTCTCATTTTAAAATTGTTCTTCTATTTCATAGAATTTTTCTTTTTTTTGCCATTTTTTAAAAATTTCCAAAATTTTATTCTTTTTTTTTTCTCTTCAATTCTTTGGAAAATAATTCTCTAATTTTTCTAACTTAAACTTTTTTTTTAATTATCTTCTTATTTATTTTTTTAATTTGAAAAAAATGTCCGTCAATAGTTCAATTTTTTAAAAAGAGTTTTTACTCTTTTATATATTTTTATCTCACTGTTTCATTCTTGTGTTGTTTTTTTTCTTTTCTTTTTCTTTATTTCTTTAATAATGTCCATAGCTTCTTTTATTTAACAAAATTTTCTTTAACAAAATTATTTTTTTAATAGTCTGTTTTCTTATTTTTTTACGTTTTATTTTTATAATTCATTATTTTGTTGTTGCTTTCATCTAATTTTCTTAATTTTGCAATTATATGAATTTGAAGATATTTTTTTGAAAATTTCTCATTTATTCGACATAATTTGTTTTTTGATTAAATGTTTTATTCTTCATTATTTCTTATTAAATGTTCTCAGTTCAAAAATAAAATACTAACAAATATACACTTAAAAATTATATATATACCTACTGATTTTATATATTAAAAAAAATTTTTTTTTTGATTTAAATAAAAAATTATCCGATTTAATAAAAAAGAAAAGGATTTTTTTGATTGTTAAAAAAAATCATGATTTTTATCAGCCTTGCTTCAAATTAATTAATTCAAATGGATATTAATTCATGCATAATAATTAAATAATATGAATAATTATCCATATTCATAATAATCGTTTTTTAGTTATTCTTACAAGATTTCTAAGAGACTTTATCGAAACTGTTTAATTTTTATCTTATTATTTTGTATTTTTACAAAATTTTAAGATTTTTTCTTCTTTTACTTCTTATATTTTTTTGTGTTTGTATTTTTATTTTAGGATTTTTTTTAGTTTTCTTCTTTTTATGCAAGTTTTTTAATATTATTCTACATAATTTTGTTATTTTTGACATTCACTATACTTTTTGTTTGTTAGATTAAGAAAAAAAACATTTTTCCATTTTCTTCTTGTTTATTTAATTTTCTTGTTGTTTCACAATTTTTTTAGTCCTTCCTTGCATTTCAATTAATTCTTTAATTTTTGTCGTCATTTTTTCAATTTTTAGAAACATGTTTCCTTCTTTTAATTTGCACTACGAATTTTTAAATACATTTATTCGATGCTTTTATCTACATTTTTTACATTTCTCAATTTTCTACTTTTTTGAAGACTTCTATTCTTTTACTTTATATTATGTAAATTTAATCTTATACTAGATGTTGTTATTTTAACATCGTTTTTCTATTTTATAAAATTTGTTTCCTTTTAAAAATTTCCAAAATTTTATTCGATTTTTTTTTAATTTCTAAAATAATTCCCTAGTTTTTCTAATTTTAAAAATTTTTTGTCTTTAGTAATATATTTTAACGGTTTTTTAATTATCTTTTTATTTATTTTTTAAATAAAAAAAAATGCCAGTAAATAGTTTAATTTTTTAAAAAGAGTTTCTACTTTTTTATATATTTTTATGTCACTGTTTCATTCTCGTGCTTTTTTTTAATGCTTTTTGATTTCTTTTATAATTTCCATGACTTTTTTTATTTAAAAGAATTTCGTCATTTTTTTAATAAACTGTTTTCTTATCTCTTTACGTTTTCATTTTTGTTTTTATTATTATTTCGTTGCTTTTATCTATTTCTTTTAATTTTGTAATCATATAAGTCTGAAGATTTTTTTTGAAATCTTCTCATTTATTCGACATAATTTGAATGATTTTTATTATAGGTTTTATTTTTCATTATTTCTTATTAAATGTTCTTAGTTTAAAAAATAAACTACTCACAAATAAACATTATTCAAATCAAAATCCTATTTAAATAAAAAAAATTTGATTTTTTTGAAAAAATCATGATTTTTATTAGCCCTGAATTAAATTAATATAAAGTAAATAAAAAATCTGAATTTTTTTCTCTTCCAAATGATGATTTTTATGTTACAAACTAAGATGACGAAATTAATTAAGAAATAATTTTTAATTTTTAGGGTAGTTAAAACCAAAATACAACATGCAATAGCCCATCACTTTGGAGTGGATTCCGATAAAATATATTTGACGAAACCAACCTTTTTCTCTCGAATGACAAACACTCCGGCGAAGACAATTCATGACGAATATTGGCATCCTCACGTGGACAAAGTCACTTACGAATCATTTCATTACACGTCGCTTTTGTACTTGAGTGATTTTAATAAAGAATTTAAAGGAGGGAGATTTGTGTTTATAGATAAAAACAGCGTCAATTCAACGATTGAACCCAGAAAAGGTAAATTTGGATTAGAATATTATTATTTTTGTATATTTATATATTGATTTTTGTTTTATATTTTGCAGGAAGAGTTTCTATGTTTACATCCGGTGCTGAAAATTTGCACCTGGTGGAGAAAATAACGTCCGGAACGAGATACGCTTTAACAGTTTCCTTCACATGTGATAAAGAATTTTCTATTCCGGATCCAAGGTTACCTGCTGATTCAAAACCTACATAATCAGTTGAATTTGAGTCAATATAACATGCTGAATGCTTCAAAGAATAAACATAATTTGCACAATAGTAATATTACTTAACGATTAGGAATAATTAATTAAAATAAAAATTAGGCATAGTTATTTGACTAAAGATTAGGATTGATTAACTAATTGAATATTAGGCGTGATTAATTAATTAATGATTAGACGTAAATAATAAATTAAAGATTAATTGTCAAATTACTTAAAGATTAGGCCTGATTAATTACTTGAAGCTTAAACGTGTCTAATTAATTCAAGATTAGATCTGAGTAATTAAAGATTAGGTTTAATTAATTACTGATTAGGCGTAATGAAAGATTAAAAGTAATTAATTAGTGATTAGACGTAATTATAGATTAGATGTGATTAATTGAGTGTAGATTATGAGTGATTCAATAATTAAAAATTAGGTCTGATTATTTATATGGGATAAATAATATTTATTAATTGAAGACTGCGTGTTAGGTAATGATAAATTAAGTGTGCTTAATGTGTTTGACAAATCTTTGTTTATGTGATTTTAGAGCATTTATTATATATTAAGTTTACGATACGACTGTGAGTTAAATCTGTACCTGTAAAAAGTATTGTACAAACTAACACAAGTCATTCCAGTATTAAGTAAGATTTTTATTCCTATTTAAACGCAGAGCTTATAGTAAATAAATTGTTTACGAATTGAAATCTTTGGTAATTGCTTTGTAGGAAATTAATTTATTAAAATCTAATTTTATCAATTGGGATTTAACTGCCCTGGCGACAGTAATTTGTTTCCGAGCCAATCAGTTTTTATCCGAATCTAAAAATAGATATAATTTGACGAAAAATTCTTTCCGAATCATTCCGAAATAATCCGTTTTATTCCGAAGCTAAATTTTAGTCCGTTTGAATCCCGTTATTTCATTCCGAATCAATCCGTTCCAATTTCAGTCGGGTTTATTCGAATATGAAACAGATTGATTCGGAATGAAATAACGTGATTCAAACGGATTAAAATTTAGCTTCGGAATGATTCGAAAATAATTTTTCGTCAAGTTACATCCATTTTTAGATTCAGATAAAAACTGATTGGCTAGGAAACAAATTTCGGAATTACCCGGAAAAATACTGATTAAAACTTATTCAATCCAATACTTTTGTCAGGGTGTTTTCTAGATTCTCTCTAGATAGTTACAATTCTATACATTTAAAAATTATAATTCGGTTTTTAACAAAACTCTTTATATTTTCACAATTGATGCAATCTTTTTCACGCTTTCTCCTGAAAGAATACTTCTATGGTTTCCTGGCAACTCTACAATCTTCACGGTTTGTCTGCAAACCTGTTAATAAAATTATTAATTTAATTGTTGAAATTAAGCGTGTATGATTTCTGGTTTATTAGTACACTATGTAATGAAAATTTAGATTATTTCAGCGAACTGGTTTAACTAACTAATGAATTACCTTAGATAAACCGTAGTCATTGTTTAAGGAAACAAAACTGTCTTTGGCTTTTATTAGAATAATTGATCCTTCGTATTTTCTAGATGCTTTATACATATTTGCTGCTCGCAATTTCTTATAGAACAAATCAGCAGCAATTTTTAGATCTTTTGATTTAAAGGAAGTGTTTCCTATCAAATTTAACATTTTATTTAAAGCTTCATCTTCTGACTTATTTTCCTTTAATTCTTCAAATGCCTAAAAAGTATAAAAAACCGTTTTAAAGTTTCTAGGATCAGGGTCGAAAACCCAAAAAAAAAACTATTTTCTAGTTTGAGGTTATGTTAACGGAAAGAACACCTTAATAGAATTTTCTTTTAATCAGATATTTATTGCACAAGAATTATTTTTATTTTTCTGAATAATTATTAAACAACAATTTTATTCCTTATTATTTTCATTTTACAATAAAAAGCCTATAATTTCGAATTAATATAATTTTTATTTATCTAAAAATTGATTTAATGTATTTTTTATACCATTATATTGTTTAATAATATCATTTTTTGGTTAAATATTTTTGTAACCTAACTTTTATACACACCTCAATAGTTTGTTTTTTTTAAGAAGAGTTGCGTAAATGCCAATTTTGGAGATATTCGTTCAAACAAAAATTAAAAATTATGATAGGTCAAATTTTAGACAGAATACAAATTATGCTTCTTGAATCTTTTATAAAATCGAAATAATGCAAAAATGATTCAGAATAATTATGTGTATTCAAAATTGTACATGTAAAAAATACTATATGCAAGTAAAAATATGTTAAATGGAAATTCTGAACAATGAATATTATGCTGAATAAATATTCGAGTCAATAAAATTTATGAAGAATATAAACATTAAGTATTATTACGTTAAGGAAGTTCTCTCCATTGATATAATATCAAACTAAAAAATGACTTTTCAAATCAAATAATTTAAAACTATTATTAAAATTAATTTCACCAAATTTTAAAAGATTCAGTTGTACATTTTCTACAAAAAATTAGGTTTAGCTAAAATTTGTTGTTAAATAGGTACCTAATAATTATTATTTAACATTTTATATTTTTTGTTTAAATTTACTAAACAACTGCAATTTTCATATTATTGAGACAGTGCAATGTAGCAGTTGGTTTTAGATGTTTATTTTTGCAATAAGTTATTATTTTCTAAGCAGAGCCGTAACTTAGGTTTTTCGCGCCCGGTGCAAGATAAATATTTTGGCGCCCCCACCCTATATTCATTAGAAGAATAGAAGTTAAAAAATAAGTTTAATCAGGTGCAGAGACTTGTAAATTTTTGCCATCTGCATACTTAATATTGACCTGTGGAGGGAGGGAGGAGAAGAGAAAAAAATATTAAATGAAAGAGTTTCTTCATTATCTGAATTATTTTAACGCAAAAGTTGTATACAATAACTTAGATTTAACATAATAAATGAAAATTTAGGATATAAATTGAAAAAAAATTAATATATCTAATTAAAAGGTGGCCAAAATAAAATGCAAAAATATGAAAGAAAGTTAAAATTGAAAAAACTAATTGAAAAATGAAATAGATAATTGAAAATTTAGGAATTTAATTAAGGAATGAAATTTGAGAACAACTTAAATTTAAAGAAATTGATTGCAAAATGATAACAATTTAATTGAAAATTAAAGAAAATTATTAAAATTTGAGAAAAATATTTTAAAATTTAGGAAATTAATTGAAGAATTATGAAAGTAATAAAAACTCCGAAGAAATATTTGCAAAGTAATAAAAATAATGAAAAATTGAAGACAATAATTTTAGTTTGTTAAAAATAATTGAAAAAATTACAACATATAGTTGTAATAGAAAAAAATTATTGCAGAATAATAAAAAGAAATGTGAATTAAAAAATTACTAAAATTAGAGATAAATAATAAAAAAAAAATTAGAGAATTTATTAAAAAATAATTGAAAATGACAAAAACTAATTTAAAAATGATAAAAATGATTAAAAATTACAGAATATATTTGAGAATTGAGATAAACAGGACTACTTGAAAAAGGATAAAAATAATTTGAAACTAAAGTTAATTATGGAAATTTAAGAACAAAAATTGAGAAATCATCATTTAAATACTTGAAAAATACAAAAAACGAAACTCATATTTAGTAAAAATATTTGAAATATAACAAAAGAAATTGAAAGTTAATTAATAAATAATGGAACTAATTTGATATTGAAGGAAATAATTTAAACTGAAAAAGTTTTATTTGAAACAGTTAAAGAAAATAATTGAAACTTGCAAAAATTTGGAATTTAAAAATTAGGAGAAAAATTGAAAAATAATGAGAATTATTGAATAAAATTTTTTAAAAATGATAAAAATAGTTGAAATTTGTAGATATTAATTGCAATCATAAAAAAAGCATTTTAAAAAATACAGAATATTTGTAAAGTAAAAGTATTACAAAATGATTTCAAGAATTTTAAATTTAGGAAAATAATTACAAAATTGTAGAAATAATCGAAAATTTATTTAAAAAAATGAAAATTACAGATATGTTATTGAAATTTTCGGAATTAATCAACAAAGATTCAAAATAATATAAAAATTGTAAAAATAATGCAAATGAAAAAAAAATAATTAAAAATTGAGGAAATATTTAAAATTAGAGAAAAACAATTGAAGAATGATTAAAACATTAAAAAGTGGATGCAATAACTTAAATTTGAGATACTAAGTGAAAATTTAGGAAATTTATTGAAAAATAATTAATATATTTAATTAAAAGATGAAGAAAATAATTGCAAAAATATAAAAGAAAATAAAAATTGAAAATATAATTGAAAAATGAGATAAATAATTAAAAATTTAGGAATTTAATTGAGGAATAAAATTTGAGAATAACTAAAATTTGAGGAAATTGATTGCAAAATGAGAAAAATAATAATTCAAAATTGAAGAAAATTAAAGAAATTTGAGAAAAATATTTTAAAATCGTAAAAATTAATTAAAGAATAATGAAAGTAATAAAAAAATCGAGAAAATATTTGCAAAGTAATAAAAATAATGAAAAATTGAAGACAATAATTTTAGTTTTTTAAAAATAATTGAAAAAATTACAAAATATAGTTATAAATAATAAAAGAAAATAATAGCAGAATGATGAAAATAATTCTAAATTGAAAAAATAACTAGAATTTAATATAAATATTAAAAAAAAATTCGAAAAGAAATCAAAAAATAATTTAAAAAGACAAAAATTAATTGGAAAATAAATTTAATAAAAAAATACTTGATAAAAATAATTGTTAACTGAAGAAAATAATAAAAATTTGTAAGAAAAAAATTGAAATAATTACAGAATATATCTGACATAATAAGACTTTAATAAATTATAATTATGGGTATATTATGTTTCTTCGAACTTCAATTAATTTGAAATTTCATTGATTAAAAATTTAATTAATCCTCGCTTTGAGAATAATAAATTTAAAATTATTAAAAAATTTCTTCAATTTTTATCATTATTTAAAATTTTTCTTTCAATTCTAATTATTTTCATTATTTTTTAATTTTTTTCCTAAATTATAAATTCATTTTCCGCAAGTTTCAAATATTTTCTTTAATTTTTTCAAATAAATTGATTTATGAAGTTTTTATTTAAAAACTAAATTTTACTAAATGAACGAATTATTTTCTTTCTATTAATAATTTTTATATTTATTGATTTTAAAAGTTTTATTAAAATGATGTTTTAAATACAGTAAATAAACACTTTTTGTCTAATAAAGTATTTACAATTAGTAACATTTATAATAATCAACTTAAAACTGTCTAAAAAAAGTAATCTAATTTTTTTTATTAAAAAAAAATATATATAAAAAATGTTGCGTCCCACCAAGTTTGCGCCCCCCCCCCCCGAGGACTGCGCCCGGTGCCACGGCACTGACGGCACCACCCTAGTTACGGCACTGTTTCTAAGTGTTATCATTAAAAATTATATTGGCTTTAAGCTTAAAGTAGTTTATTTTCTTTCTGCAAAGCTACTTCGTCATCTAGGAATAAGATAGAAGGCCAAAATGTAGTTAATTCTGGCATGATAATATTGTGCGCAGTCAGTAATAAAACTGCGGAAAAACTCGAAATTTATTCTCTGTGACTTCAAACCAGTGCAATAAATTCAGAACCACACACAATTACTGGTGTTTTTTTTAATTAATAATATTAAAAGTGAAGTTTGTATAGAAAAGATGATTTGTTCTTGTAATGCGGGAGAAATTTCGGAATTTTTGTTCAAATTCCACTGTTTTCACACAAAATAAACAGTTATCATTTATAAAATTATCATTCACTTCTAAAAACACTTAAAAATCTTGTTTTTTTTTAAAAAAAATACTGAACTCAGTGTATAAACATTGTCAATTTCCACTCTGATGTCGGCCATGTTGAATAGTTCCCAGAATAAACGATAGGGGCGTTTTGTAAATTTAAACTCATTTTTAAAGAATAATATAAAATGTTAGATAATTATTATTTAATAAAAAAATTCAGCTCAAACTAATCTTTTCTAAAAAATGTACAACTAGATTTTCAAAAGGATTTTGGGGGGGGGGGGTGGAAAATGATTTTCTAGTTTGAGGTTATGTAAATAGAAAGAACCTCCTTAACAATGCCAGAAATCACAAAAATCGTAGCCATTGTAAGGAATAGTACTACATGTAGTAAATTTTTTTCCAAAATGTCTGACAAAAATGAAAAAATTATTTCAAAAATGTATAAAACACAATATACATCAGGGGATTGTTGAATCGCTAATTACGAATCCCATCATAATATTATAAAATTCAAAATGGTGGATCCAGTATGGAAAACATAAAATGCAAAAAAAGCCTTAATTTTTCTAAAAATTATTTTTTGAAAGTTTCTGAAATTGATATTTTTGAAAAAAATAAATTTGCGATCCACCATATTGGATCCGTTATTTTAAATTCTGAAAAATAATGAATGGATTTATAATCAGCGACAACAAAAATTTTGTGGAAAACATTCCAATTTTTCGACCACCACATGGAATCCGCCATATTGAATTTTAAAATTTTATGATTGGATTCCTAGTCAGCGACCTCAAAAAACCCTAAGTACTGTGTTTAATAACCTTTGGCAAAAATTTTGCATTTGTGCACGCCATATTGTATCCGCCATTTTAAATTTAGAAAAATTATTAACAGATTCGTAATCTGCGGCCATAAAAAACCCCCATAAATTTTGGGAAAATGCTTATATACTGTGTTCAATAAATTTTTGAAAAAATTTTGTATTTTTGTCCGCTATATTGGGTCCATTATTTTAAATTTTGAAAAATTATATGAGGAATCGAAATTAGCGAACCCGAAAACTGTATGTACTAAGGGCCATAAATTTTAGCAAAAAAAAGGAGTCGATTTTTCGACACTATACCATACTACTACAACAACAACAACTATTACTAGTATTACTATATTCCAAAGTAAGGCTACGATTTTTATGATTTCAGATGTAAATGGTTTTTTTTTCAAGAGTCGCTATAATATCCTACAAAAGTATCAAGATTTAAAGGTAGTAGAAAATTTAAAATATGTTACGAGTTATGAAGAAAGGGACATAAGAAGCAAAAACTTGTAGGTTATGTTTAGTGATATGTTTACCTTGATTAAAAGTTCCTTCTTAATTATATAAAATCAAAATAAGTTTTTTTGAATATTTTGGAAGTATAATGAAAACTAAAACATCAATCGTTCGAATTATTGCGACTTGATTCTCTTTTATTTACATTCCAAAAATCAGAAATATAACCTAAATTTTTTACTTCTTAGGTTCCTTTCTTCGTAACCATATATCCTACCTTTACTACACTAATTTTGGAATTAAGCAGCCTTGCAAAGAAGGCAACAGATTTTAGAAAGCCGTCATTTGTGGCAAAATCCGGATTCATTTGGTTGATTTGTTTTGCAATTGTCTGGCTTACTAGCGTGATGAAGTCAGGAGAGCCATCAATTAAAGTTAATACAACAGATTCACCTGCATTTTCTAATTGCAAAGCCATTTCAAAAGCTACACAAGCACCGAAAGAATATCCTATGATACTATAAGGACCATGTTTCTTGATCGTTTTCATTTCTTGAATACAGTATGTTGCTAGATTAGACAAAGAATCTAGAGCAGCGTCTTTCGTACACTGAATACCCCAGACAGGTCGTTCAAGCTCAATGGCTAAATCCTTTAACGAAGAAACAACTCCTTCAATCGCGTGAATTAAGAATATCGCTTCACCATTTGTCATTGACTTTGATTGAAGCTGAACAAGAGATTCTGTTGGAACGATTTCTGTTCCAGAACATTGGTATAACAACTGACCTGGATTACTTTCAGCCACGGATTTATTAACAGAATCTACTAAAATTACTTCATCATTATCTACTGAGCCAGAAGATAATTCGAGTAATTTTCCAAGTGTAAGTGCTCTTATTTCTTGAGCGGACAGAACCAGATCATAGTTCCTCTCGAAAGTTTGCTTAATCTCTGTTCCCATTAGTGAATCCATTCCAAGATCAGCAAGAGTATTGTTTATATTGACAGTACTCATATCCTTGATGCCCAAAATATTGGCCACTGCATCTAAAAGATTCACTTGATTGGACGAATCGCCAGATTTTTGTTTCTCAGCAAGAACCATCGATGCCAATACAGGATGCGGTTGTTGAAGGAAAAAATCCATTGTTGTTAAACAACTTGACATTCGTTGCGGAAGGGTTCCTCCAATTTCAGTTTCGTTATTACCCATTGTTTCTAAAATAAGCCCAACGTCACCAACAGCTCCCCATTGAATAGCAAGACCAGGTAAACCAGCTTCTTGTCTTTTTTCCATAATCCTTTCCATAGCCGAATTCGCAAGACCGTAATTCGTTTGACCAGCATTACCTCTTCCACAAGATACTGATGAGAAGCAGACGAAGAAATCTAATTCCGGACAATATTTCTTGGAAGACAGATCTAAGTTCTTGGTAGCGTCCACTTTTGGCAAAGCAACAACCTTAAAATCTTCTTCTTTGAGATTTTCTATTAAAGCGTCACGAAGCACGACAGCGAGATTAAATATTCCTCCAACAGGTGCTAGATTATTAGCATCCTTAAGAAGAGAATCAGCACCGGTTTGAGTTGTTGCATCATTTTTAGAGATTCTTATTCTCATACCCTTTTCTCTCCATCTTCGTACACAAAGAGCTTGATAACCGGTTTTAATTCCCGATCGAGACGTAAGAACAATGTTCCTTGCTCCTCTTGTGATCATCCAATTGGCCAGCTCTAGACCAAAACCTCCAAGTCCTCCAATCAAAACATAAGATTTTTCTGGATTCATATACGTTCTAGGAATAGCCGTTATGGTCTTAGCAATCGGATGTACCACCTTTTTAGATTCCTCATTCCGAATTTTAATTAGAACCTTACCAATGTGTTTTCCAGTAGCCATAAACCTAAATCCCTCTTCTATTTGCTGCTCGGGAAAAACAGTAGCAGGTAAAGGACGCACCACTCCATTTTGAATTCCCTCATAAACAAGTCGAACTACTTCTTTCTTCTCGGGACCATTACTATCAAATATAGCATCCAGAAGGATACCATGAAAGGAGGTGTTTTCCATGAAAAAAGACATTCCCAAAGTTGAGTCTTTGGAGAGATCGAATTTGCCGATTTCGAGGAAACGACCGTATGCCGCCAAGCATCGTGCACTAGCTTGAAGTTTTTCCTCAGAGAGAGAGTTTAGTACGAGATTAACACCTTTGCCTAAAGTTGCCGAAAGAACAAGTTGTTCGAAACTCGTGTCACGTGAATTCCCAATGTTTTTGTCAGTTAATTGAGGAAACGTCTTCTTCAGGAATTCCCGCTTTTCTGTTGAGCTTACGGTTGTGAAAACAGTGCAACCATAATGAAGGGCAATTGCGATACTGGCTTGACCAACTCCACCGCTCCCGGAATGAATAAGAACAGATTCGCCAGGTTTTAATTTTCCTCTAACTACAAGAGCGTAATAACTTGTGGCGTAAACAACGGGAATTGTTGCTGCTTGCTCTAACGTCCATTTATTTGGAACCTCCCACAAGAATTCAGGATCAGCTAAAACTGTTGTTGCTAATCCATGTGACGCAACTATTCCCATCACACGATGACCATTCGAATCTCTGCCAGCGAATTCCAAACCTAAAATACAGTCCTGACTATTCAGATAACCAGGAAGTGCATCCGGTGACAGTTTGCCAGTTGCTAACATGATATCTCTGGAAATAAGGTTAATAATAATCAAAAATACTTCAATCATATGTGTCGATTCAGGGTGAAAAGGACCTTCCCTTATGAAAAATAAGTACTGGGTTAAGTATTGGGAGTAAGTATTGGATCAAGTATTGGATTAAGTATTGGAATAAGTATTGAAGTATTGCACGTAAAAAAAACTGGAGTTCAGCTTACTTCAACTGGAGTAATGGGAATCACAAAAAATAGTAATATATAGGATAGCTACAGCCTGGAGTAAAGGTTAACACAATTTCGATTAATTTCGATTGTCAGCTGAGTAGAGCATTACCGCGCATGCTCACGCAACTCATGTATCTCATAACTGTAGCTACATTCACTACAGTTGAGGCTGCTGTCACCACAGCCTGGAGTATTTTGACTACTAGTTTCCTGGAGTAGATGCAATTACAGCATTTTTTTACGTGTGGAACAAGTATTGGTTTAAGTATTGGAAACTCCAATACTATTTTCGAGTAACATATTTTTAAACAAATTTTTTTTTAATTTTCTGTGGAACTGTGATTTTGCATTCCATGTATTTCTATGTATTAAATTAACAAAAAAACTACTGCGCAGAGCTGGGAGCCATAGAAACTTAGTGCGCAACCAGCGAAATTTTCAAGAATGTTTGGCGAAAAAAGTATTAGAGTTTCCTGTTCCAATACTTAAACCAATACTTATTCCAATACTTCAATACTTATTCCAATACATATTCCAATACTTAATCCAATACTTATTTTTCATAAGGGTTAGCTGCAGAAATGAGTTTCACGCGTACGGGCGTTTGAAGTTGAGCCTCTCTATGCTACTGTTAGGTTCCCTCCTAGAAGAAATCGATTGACCACAATTTGCAACAATTCAAAGTTAGAAGTCCTACACTTCCACAATTGTGTACAATTAATAAAATCTGTAATTTTCTTCAGTGTTTCACAGTTTTTAAATTGACACTTGGAATAACCTCAAACTGTGAAGAATTTATATAAAAGTAATGTTTGATTCAAACATATTTTTTCTCATTGTCTTTTCAATTAAAAATCTACTTTTTATTAAGTTGTATAAATGTAACATTAATGTTTTATTTTCTTTATTACATAAAATTAATGTCTAATCAATATATAATTTATTATTACTATAATACCTAGAGTCGATATTTTATCGATATTTTTTTAATTTCATTCTTCAGTTCTCAATTGTTTTTTAATATATTAATTAATTCTCGGCTTTTTTCAATTACTCTTTTTCAATTTTTGAATATATTTAAATTCCATTCTTCATTTTGCAATTATTTTCTTTAAATTTAATATTTCTTGTAAAATTTTTTCAATCATATTTTTCAGTTGACTGAAAATAATTAATTAATTATTAATTGAGTCATTTTTCAAATTTTGTTTTGAAATGACAATTATTTTCGTAATTTTTCACTTATTTTCTTTAATTTTTCAATTTTTCTCGTCATTTTTCAACTATTTCCTTCAACTATTTATTATTTTTAGCAAGTTTTAATTATTTCCTACAATTTTTCCAATTTTTAATTATCATAAAGTTTTATAATTATTCCTTGACTTTTTTTTGATTATTTTCTTCAATTTCAATTATTTTTTTCAGTTGTCTAATAATCTAGTCATTTCTCGAATTTTGTTTTCAATTATCAATTATTTTTTCAAATATTAATTAAATTCTTAAATATTAAATTTATTTCCTCATTTTTTTATTTTTCTCTTCAATGTCAATTATTTTTTCTATTTTCAATCCAGTTGTTTAATTTGCAATTATTTCCAACATTTATTCCTACAAATTTTAACAATTTTGTGTAAATGTAATATTTATAGTTTAATTTTTTAAACTATTCTATTTAATTGTGTAATTAAGTAGCCATTTTTAAATTTTGGTTTTAATTCTCAATTATTTTCGTCATTTTTCAGACATTTTCTTCAATTTTACAATTATTCTCATCATTTTTGAACCATTTCCTTAAACTATTAATTTTTTTAGCAATTTTCAATTATTTCCTACAAACTTTTCTATTTTCAATTATTATTTTTCTCTTGAATGTCAATTATTTTTTTCGATTTTCAATCCAGATATTTAATTTGCAATTATTTCCAACATTTATTCCTATAATTTTTAACAATTTTGTTTGAATTTAATATTTATTGTTTAATTTTTAGAACTATTTTCTTTAATTGAGTAATTAGCCAGTTATTGAATTTTGTTTTCAATTGTCAATTACTTTCGTCCTTTTGCAATTTTTTTCCAATTATCCATTATTTTCTCCAAATTTAATTTAATTTTTCAATTTTCAATTTACTTCTTAAATTTACAATTTCATGCCTCAATTTTTTATTATTTTTTTCAATTGTCAAATATTTTCGTCATTTTTTACATATTTTCTTTAATTTTTTAATTATTCTCATAATTTTTCAACTATTTCTTTCAACTATTAATTTTTTTCAGCAATTTTCAATTATTTTCTACAAATTTTCCAATTTTCAATTATTATTATGAGATTTTATAATTACCTATTATTTGATTTTTTAAATTATTTTGTCGGTTGTCTTTTACAAAAACCATTATGAGTAACTTATCTGTTTTGCTTTTCTAGTTTTATTAAATTGATATTTTACAATTTATTTTATTTATTACAATTTAAAAACAACAAAATTGATTCTGCATTTACAGAGATCAGGCTTCACAATTTAAAAATTACCGCCTAGATAGTGCTGCCACTGCATTAAACCATTATCGATAGAAAACAATTCGGAACAATTGCGGGGCTGATTTTATTTAATCGTGTTCAATCGGGAATACACGATTAAGAAACACGATTAAAGCCAATTGAAGTTTTTTTTCTATTGTTTTTAATTAAATCCAATCGATTTCTTGTAGAAGGGTTATGTCTGTGTTTCACCTCTAATAACACAAAAACTAATAGACATAAACAAGTTTTGATTTATGTATGATAAAAAGCAACTCAAATTCTGACGATTCATAATAACAATTAAAAATCAAATGTTTTGAATTTCACAGGACGGGAGTTTGAACTTGTGCCCACGAAGTCTTCGTGCTTGTGCCTGCCTATGTTATTGTTAGGTTATGTCTATGTTTCTTCGCGAATAACAGAAAAACTAATAAACATAAACAAGTTTTGATTACTGTATGTGAAAGAGCAACTCAAATTCTATCGATTCATAATAAAAATTAAAAATTGAATGTTTTGCAGCTAAGGTCCTTTTCACCCTGAATCGACACATATGTTTGTTTTAAAAATCAAGAATTGAATTCCCGGTAAGAAGGCTGAAATCAACTAGAATTAATTTGATAAATTCTATTTAATACTTGAATTTCCCTTCATTTTATGCTTTTGCATTATGAATTAAAAATAACAGAATTCTGTTCCTTGTAATTCAGTTTTTGAAAAAATTTCAATAAATATAAGAATCGATCCCAAGTTTTTATGTCACAAGTCTAGGAAAGTAACCACTGAAACTGTAAAAGAATTTCCAGGGAAAGGAAAAATTTCAACTGTATTCTCTATTACGGAATTCAAAATTTTGGAGACTCTATTCCAGAAGGAATTATTGGGGATAGAAAAATCATGAATGCCTATACTGTTTTACAGAATATAAGAAATTTCTGGAATTAAAAACATTTTAATTATATTCTGTTGCATGAAATTGAAAATCATTTTAGAATAAAGCAGAATCAATTTCAAAAATATTCTTTTCTATTTCTAGAAGTAGGTGTTTGAGGAAAATCCAAGTATTTGACAGAAATGAAATCATTGCGATTTTGAGTAAATGTGAAATAAACTTAATTCTTTTCTTTTCAAGGCTTCTTGCCGGGTTATCAGGGTGTCTACTAATTTCGTCCCACAAAATTCCCGGTCATTTCCGAGTTTTTCCCGATTTTTGTTCCTATTTTTCCCGGTTTTTTCTCTTGTTAACTTAAAATTTATTTTAAGTATAAATAGACCTATAAATGGCTACAAAAATTGAATATAACAGTTGATAATTGAAGAAAATAATTAAAATTCAAAGAAAATAACTGAGAATTGAAGAATTAAATATTAAACTTTACAAAAAATAAAAATTAAGATACAATTAAAAAATACAATTAAAAAAAATTGTTAAAAGAAACAATTAATAATGAAAAGAAATAATTAATAATGGAAAGAAAAAATTGAACAATGGTTATTAAATTCAAAGAATATAATTGAAAATTGCTCAACTATAATATAGAAAATCAAAAAAAAAAAATTTTTAATACAAGTTAATAATTCAAAATTGAAATAATAAATTGAAAATTAAATAATGAAATTGAAATCAGAAAAACACAGAATTATTGAATATGAAAAAAAGAAACATAGTTGAAGATTGAGAAACAAAATTGAAATTCGAATACAATAATTGAGAATTAACGAAAATTACTGAACAATTGGATTGAAAAAAGAAGAAAATAATTTATAATTTAAAAAAAAATGGAAAATGCCAGGAATTATTTATTATTGAAAAAAACATTAAAAATTGAAGAATAGAGTTGTTATTTAAAGAAATTAATTGAGAATTGTAAAAAATAATTGAACAACTGAACAATTAAATTGAAAATAGAAGAAAATTATTGAAAATTGAAGGAGGTTTTGAAACATGAATTGAAAAAAGTCGAGATTACTGAATATTGAAACAAACAATTCAAAATTGAAGAGAATAATTAAAAATTAAAGAAAATAATTGAAAATTGAAGGAAATAATTGAAAATTGAAGAAAATATTTGAAAATTGAAGAAAGTACTTAAAAATTAAAGACACTATTTTAAAACAGCAGAAAAATTTAGAAAACAACGGAAATAATTGCGAACTGATGAAAATAATTTAAAAATTACCAATTTATTATCATAGATTGAAAATGGCGCCGTGCGAGTAACACGTTACTGTTGAAATGTGCCGAAATTCTTATTTTTCTGGATTGTTTTTGCGGGTCTGGTGGTTGTTACTTGTGCAACAATATACGGTAGTCGTTGTTACGCGACTTGCATTACAGTTTTTACCTTTGTACTACCTTTTTGGGTTTAT
The DNA here is from genome assembly GCA_037103525.1 of Ganaspis brasiliensis. Classification (NCBI taxonomy): domain Eukaryota; kingdom Metazoa; phylum Arthropoda; class Insecta; order Hymenoptera; family Figitidae; genus Ganaspis; species Ganaspis brasiliensis. The sequence continues at coordinate 621,961 of JAZKLR010000276.1, read as the reverse complement.
TTCATCACTTTTAATATCGTGATGAAATTATGAGTGCCATGCCGCTGTGACTTTATATTTTTAACTTGAATTATTGTGACTAAGTGAACTTTTTGTGCTCCTGTGGTTCTGGAATGTTTCCCATAAGTTTTTGGATACACTTTGGTCATTGTGCTATGGATTTTTATTAAATTTTTTGCTATTTGTGCTTTTGATATTTTACTTTTTGACCATACTGGGTTTTTCACATAGCCCTTCAACATGAGTCATATTACAGAGGTAAATGATCTATTGGACACTACTACTACTCAATCCCTTGTTGTCATGACAAATACAAACATTGATAACTCTCTCTGCTTCTCGTGTAAGACCAAGGCTGTAAAAGCAATTTGAAAATGTCCTGTCTGTTCAGTGACGTACCACATATCATGCGCTAGCAAAATTTCCATACTTCCAAATGGAGGATATAAGAAGTGTTGTGGACCACCCTCTCCCCTTATTGCTGCTCCAAATTCGTCTGCTACAGCTACTTTTTCTCTGAATGACCTACGATCTTTGATTATCGAGGAGCATAATAAATTAAGAGAAAAATGGGTAACTGATATACAGGCTCTAACATCAAGGGTTGATGTTTGCGAAACAGCTGTCCAAACTTTAAAACAAAGGATCGATCAATTGGAAACCCGTGTTGCACATTATGAGGAAGGTAATAAAAAAAATGTTTCCAATTTCAATGCCTGCCTATCTGAGTGGGAAGATCGCTCAAGAAGACAAAGTAATTTAATAGTTTTTGGCATGGTCGACCTTGATCCGTCCACCAATGAAAATGCTCATGAGAAAGACCTTAATTCTATTAAATTATATTTTACCTCCATTTGTCCTGGTATTGATCTGAATAAAATAAAGATTTGGCGAATTGGGGCCTACAACCAATCTCAGAGTAAACCTAGACCAATTAAGGTCATTTTACAAAACAATAATATGGCCTTACAGATTCGCAATGCTCATCCAGACTGGCAGAAGTTGAGGCAAGGGGATCCAATTTACAAGAATGTCTACTTAGCACCCGACCGCACGAAATGTCAACAATCCGAATATCAACGTGTCAAAAAAGAAATGCAGGCGAGAGTTTTGCAGGGAGAAACCAATATGAGGATTCCATATTATCTCGGGGAACCATCCATCATCAAGATACAGGAAAAATAGATAAGTCACTCCATATTTTTTACCAAAATGCACGCGGAGTTAATACTAAGGTACAATATTTTCAACGTTTTCCCAATTTCTTATTTTACGATGTTTTTGTTATTACCGAGTCTTGGTTAAAACCCTATGTAAACTCAAATGAGTATTTCGATCTTAATTTGTTCAGTGTTTTTCGTAAGGATAGGTCTTTTGGAAGGGGCGGAGGTGTTTTGATTGCAATAAATTCTAAATTCCAGGTATCACAAATCAATTTTGACGTATTGAGTCGATTTAAACCTATTGACATTTTTGGAATTATGATTGCTAAATTTACTATGAAGTTTATATTAATATCTATTTATATTCCTCCGGACATAAATGTCAATGAGTTTAAAGACTTTATATCCGCCTTTCAAGATAATTTTTTTTATTTGTCGTTATCTCAGTTGATCTTTTTAGGAGATTTTAATTGTCCTTATTATTTTGATTTTTTATTTAATGCTGCTAATGATGCTAAATCTCAATCTCTCTTTGACCTTATGCAGTTTTATGGATTGTCTCAACTAAATTCAGTCTTAAACTCTAATCACAGACTATTAGATCTTGTAATATCAAATACTGTGTGCTCAGTAGATCGAGCTCACCTCTCCCTTGTTCCCGAAGACCTTCATCATCCAGCGTTACAAATTGATGTCGCCATTGAATCAACACATAAATATGTTGATTCTTCGTTTATTGTTAATCGTGAACCAATCAATGGTGACGTAATTTTTAATTTTCGAAAAGCTAATCTAACCGGGCTTTATGTCTACCTTACAACCATCGATTGGTCCTTTCTTACTGATATTTCCGACGCTGATCTTGCTTGTGACGAATTTATGCGCATTATTAACAATGCATTTGTACTTTTTGTTCCAATCGTTTCTGACAAAAGCAACTCCAGAAAACGATACCCACCTTGGTTTGATATTAGTACAATTCGTGATTTAAAGTTTAAACATAAACTGTTGAAAAAACGGAAGTTAAATTCACATCTATTCGACCCTCAGGTAAGATTGATTTCTGCATCTTTAAAGAGACGAATTAAACACAGTCATCATTTTTATTTAAAGAACGTGGAAAGTAAGATACATTCGAGTCCTCAAGAATTTTGGAACTATGTAAATACGAGTAAAAAACAATATCAGTTACCAGATGTGATGTATTTTAATGACCGTATTCTTAATAATCCAGATTCGATTGTCAATGCGTTTGTTGATCTTTTTTCCAGTGTTAATACTCGACAAGATTTTCTATTATCATCCCCGCAAGAAATATCAAGCACTGTACACTATTGCGATACTTCTATGCTACTTACAATGGAGCAAGTGCTAAAAGCGGCTAAATCCCTAAAATCTAAAATGACCGCTAATCCTGACGGAATACCGAATTTTTTAATAAAAGACTGCGCTTCTGTACTTGCTGAACCATTGACGGTAATTTTTAACCTTGCTTTGAAGACTGGTAAATTTCCAGTGAAATGGAAATCGGCGCGGATCACTCCGGTCTTTAAATCGGGAGATAAATTGTTAATTCAAAACTACAGACCAATTGCAATTATACAAAATTTTGCAAAAGTTTTTGAGCGTGCCATATCTGAGGTTCTGCAAAGATGTATAAGTAGAATTATAGTTGATGAGCAGCATGGATGTGTTCGGGGCAGATCAATTCTTACTAGTCTTACGATTTTTATGGAGTTTATCAATAAAGCTCTATTAAATGGCCTACAGGTTGACGTTATTTTTTTAGATTTTTCAAAAGCTTTTGACACAATTTATCATTTAATATTGTCTGAAAAGTTGAGTGGAATTGGTCTGCCAGTTAACCTCCAATATTTAATATTGGATTATTTAAAATCTAGGTCTCATCGAGTTGCAATTGGAAAGCATAATTCTCGGATTTTTGTTCCATCCATGGGAGTTCCTCAAGGTTCTTCTCTTGGATCTCCACTTTTCATTATTTACATTAATGACATAACGCAAGCAATAAAATCTTTTATCTTAATATTTGCAGATGATGTGAAAATTTTTCGTATTGTGTATACTATTTCCGACATTAACGTTTTGCAATCTGATTTGGATGTAATTTATAATTGGTCTCTCTCAAACAAACTTGCGTTGAATGCTTCCAAGTGCAACATTATGTCCTTTGTAAGAACAGATAAAAAGATCTTGTATCCTTATTCCATCAATGGGATAAGTCTTAACAGAGTTTTTTCTAAATGCGATCTTGGCATTTTATTTGATGTAAAGTTGTCCTTCAACGAACATATTTCTAGAATCGTTTCATCGGCCTCGAGGGCTTTGGGCTTTTTAATTAGATCGACAAAACTTTTTAATCAACAAGACACCTTAATATTGCTTTATAATGCATTAGTTCGTTCTAAATTAAAATATGCTTCAGTAATATGGAATCCATATTTTGAGAAATATATAAGTGAAATTGAAAAAATTCAAGAAAGATTCCTAAAGTACCTGGCCTTCAAGTCCGATGGAAGTTATCCGCCGCGGGGGTCAGATTATGGAATTCTTTGTAAACGTTTCAAATTTCATACTCTAGAACAACGTCGCATATTTTCTGCTGTCATGTTCTTATTTAAAATCATATCATTGCAAACTCAATCGCCGGAACTACTATTTCAAATCGATTTTAAGATTCCTCGACTTGAGGCTCGTTATTTTGAACCCTTCTACTTACAAGTAAACCTACCCAAGTGCCACACGCCGATCTTAATGAAACCTGTCACTATTTCTAAAGCGTGAAGAAAGATGAGGTTTGCAATTTTTTAAAAATTCCCATAAAGGTTTTCAAGGTCAGGAACCGCCCTTCAAATATGAAAATTCAACATTTTTGAGACTTGTGTCAAAATGCAAAATGAAGTTAATTAAATTGTACAAAAACCACTACTTGAGAGTTTTTGGAGTAACTGATTACAAAAATGATGTCAGTTATTCAAAATCCAAGATGGCGGATTCAACAGTGACGTAACTAGAAAGCTTGGGGCCCCGATGAAAAGTAGATTTTATGGGCCTTTCGGCACCTAACACGATTTTCGTTACTAAAAAACGAAAAAAAAGAAAAAAAAGAAAATGAATTCATCTGCCTCAACTTTGGGGGCCCCGATGAATCCAATTGGCCACATCCCCTATTGTTACGCCACTGGGATTCAATATGGGGGATGAAAATACGAAAATATTTAGCTACATTCTCAAAAATGAATACTCGGGGGTTTTTGAGGTCGATGATTACGAATGAGGTATTATTGTTTCAAAATTGAAAATGGTGGACTAAATATGGTAGACAGATATTCAGAAAATTGAGCTACAATCTCAAAAATGGCTACTTGGGTCATTTTGGGGCGCTGCTTACGAATCTAATGTGATTTATGAAAAATAAATAATGGATTAAAGCTGACTGATGTATCATACAATTTTGTTGTCTGCAATTAGCCTAAATATTTTTAGTTACCAGGATCAACCACGAGGAGGTTGCAGAACAAATTTGACCCCATTTTTTTTTAACAGTTTTTTTAAATTTTTTTTTGTATTTTAAATTTTTTTCTTTTTTTGTATTTTAAAAAAATATTTTTTGTAGCATTGAAAACCAACGAAGGTTATAAACCTGCTAAATCAAACGGTAAACCAATGAAGATGATAAGAAGTAGGGAATTTTTGATTTGTTATCAAAGCATGTAGATATCATGTAGCTCTTCATGAATGATTACTGTAGTTGTAGCAAAGGTGAGGTTTACTCTGAAATTCAATATCAAAAAAGTGGTCCATACACATGGATGTTGTGCACCATGCACATTTAATAATAGCAGCGACACTGCAAAACTGGCATAAAACTTCATGATTTTGAAAGCAATACGACACTGGCGTGTCGCATCGAGGTGGTTTTTCTGATGTATAACCGCTTTTGTACCATGCATATTTAAACATGTTTACAAACCTAGGTGATGAAAATTGGTTATGAATCAAAGATTGCAACTTTAAGATATTGTTTCTCAAATGTAAGTTAATCTTAAAATCATGAAGCATTACTATATCGGAAAATTGTTTCAAAAAGTTTTTCCATGGTCTGAATGTGTAAACATCGAGAGGTTGAATCATTCCAGTGGTACCAGCAGGAATAGTCTTAACTGTAATAATCTTACCATGCTTTTCAACAGAGTTCAAGTTTTTTTCCGTTTGTCCTGTCCACGAATCCAGGCACAGGAGATAACGTTCGCCAGCACATGTATTCGGTAGAAAAATGTCTTGAAACCATTGGGCTGCAAGTTTAGAACTTAATTTTCCGGACTGCGATGCAAATGTTACAATATTTTCAGCTTTGTAAATGGTTTTTTCAACAATAGGTCCAAAGCAACTGCCTTTTTCTTGCGTTACAATAAGTAAAGGAGATTTTAATAGCCCACTTGCAGTTATAATCGGTTGTATCGTATAACTGTGGGTTAACGAATTAATGCTTTGTGCTAGCGATTCAACTTTTAAAGTTCCTATAAATGCAAGTGTGCGACCTGCATGCATTTCAAGATTAAATCCCGATTGATCAGTGTTAAAAACATTATCTGATCCAATCTCTGAAATTGTCTTTTTTACATTTTCTACGAATTCATCTGCTTGCTTTTTTAGAATATCTTTATTTTTAATTTGAGTTTGAGTCACAAACTTATTTATTTTCCTTGAAACAATGCCATGCTTTAATTTAAAGTTATGGATCCATTTTTCTGAAGCTGTAAATAAGTTTTGAGACAAACCAATATTATTTCGCTCTTGCAAAGCCCATCTTTTTAAATCCAAATCATGAACAGCTATACCTTTTTCGCGTGCAATTTGAAATTCGTCAAGTACGTATTTAGAAATTTTTTGTAATTTTTCAAATCTATTACCATTTTGAGACACTTGTGATTCCCACCTATGCAGCTGTTTTCTGTCGTTCAATTTAATGAAACGATGTTTCAAAGTATCAAATTTCATGTTTCCCGTTTTTCCTGATTTCCAAAACTCAACTGCTTTTTGTTTGTATTCCAAACTGACAGGTGTCACAAATTTTTTTATTCCCTTCACAACTTCATGCAAATCTTCTTCAGATTCTTCTACCACAAAATCTTCATCAACCAGCTGTGGATCAGGCACCGCACTTTTCTAAATACGTACTTGACGAATTTCAAATTGCACGCGAAAAAGGTATAGCTGTTCATGATTTGGATTTAAAAAGATGGGCTTTGCAAGAGCGAAATAATATTGGTTTGTCTCAAAACTTATTTACAGCTTCAGAAAAATGGATCCATAACTTTAAATTAAAGCATGGCATTGTTTCAATGAAAATAAATAAGTTTGTGACTCAAACTCAAATTAAAAATAAAGATATTCTAAAAAAGCAAGCAGATGAATTCGTAGAAAATGTAAAAAAGACAATTTCAGAGATTGGATCAGATAATGTTTTTAACACTGATCAATCGGGATTTAATCTTGAAATGCATGCAGGTCGCACACTTGCATTTATAGGAACTTTAAAAGTTGAATCGCTAGCACAAAGCATTAATTCGTTAACCCACAGTTATACGATACAACCGATTATAACTGCAAGTGGGCTATTAAAATCTCCTTTACTTATTGTAACGCAAGAAAAAGGCAGTTGCTTTGGACCTATTGTTGAAAAAACCATTTACAAAGCTGAAAATATTGTAACATTTGCATCGCAGTCCGGAAAATTAAGTTCTAAACTTGCAGCCCAATGGTTTCAAGACATTTTTCTACCGAATACATGTGCTGGCGAACGTTATCTCCTGTGCCTGGATTCGTGGACAGGACAAACGGAAAAAAACTTGAACTCTGTTGAAAAGCATGGTAAGATTATTACAGTTAAGACTATTCCTGCTGGTACCACTGGAATGATTCAACCTCTCGATGTTTACACATTCAGACCATGGAAAAACTTTTTGAAACAATTTTCCGATATAGTAATGCTTCATGATTTTAAGATTAACTTACATTTGAGAAACAATATCTTAAAGTTGCAATCTTTGATTCATAACCAATTTTCATCACCTAGGTTTGTAAACATGTTTAAATATGCATGGTACAAAAGCGGTTATACATCAGAAAAACCACCTCGATGCGACACGCCAGTGTCGTATTGCTTTCAAAATCATGAAGTTTTATGCCAGTTTTGCAGTGTCGCTGCTATTATTAAATGTGCATGGTGCACAACATCCATGTGTATGGACCACTTTTTTGATATTGAATTTCAGAGTAAACCTCACCTTTGCTACAACTACAGTAATCATTCATGAAGAGCTACATGATATCTACATGCTTTGATAACAAATCAAAAATTCCCTACTTCTTATCATCTTCATTGGTTTACCGTTTGATTTAGCAGGTTTATAAACTTCGTTGGTTTTCAATGCTACAAAAAATATTTTTTTAAAATACAAAAAAAGAAAAAAATTTAAAATACAAAAAAAAATTTAAAAAAACTGTTAAAAAAAAAATGGGGTCAAATTTGTTCTGCAACCTCCTCGTGGTTGATCCTGGTAACTAAAAATATTTAGGCTAATTGCAGACAACAAAATTGTATGATACATCAGTCAGCTTTAATCCATTATTTATTTTTCATAAATCACATTAGATTCGTAAGCAGCGCCCCAAAATGACCCAAGTAGCCATTTTTGAGATTGTAGCTCAATTTTCTGAATATCTGTCTACCATATTTAGTTCACCATTTTCAATTTTGAAACAATAATACCTCATTCGTAATCATCGACCTCAAAAACCCCCGAGTATTCATTTTTGAGAATGTAGCTAAATATTTTCGTATTTTCATCCCCCATATTGAATCCCAGTGGCGTAACAATAGGGGATGTGGCCAATTGGATTCATCGGGGCCCCCAAAGTTGAGGCAGATGAATTCATTTTCTTTTTTTTCTTTTTTTTCGTTTTTTAGTAACGAAAATCGTGTTAGGTGCCGAAAGGCCCATAAAATCTACTTTTCATCGGGGCCCCAAGCTTTCTAGTTACGTCACTGTTGAATCCGCCATCTTGGATTTTGAATAACTGACATCATTTTTGTAATCAGTTACTCCAAAAACTCTCAAGTAGTGGTTTTTGTACAATTTAATTAACTTCATTTTGCATTTTGACACAAGTCTCAAAAATGTTGAATTTTCATATTTGAAGGGCGGTTCCTGACCTTGAAAACCTTTATGGAAATTTTTAATAAATTGCAAACCTCATCTTTCTTCACGCTTTAGAAATAGTGACAGGTTTCATTAAGATCGGTGTGTGGCACTTGGGTAGGTTTACTTGTTAGATTATCCTAAGACTATAAGCGGTTCAACAGCGCCTATTTTTTTTGCGTCTTATCATGTCAGTCAAATGTTCTCAGAGTTAAATATCGTTCTAGATTTGTTTTATTCTTCGAATATAAATTTTGTAAAACTTTTGAATATTTATATCGATAACTTGTGGTCAGCATTGTAAACATTATTACATATTATAATTTTGAAAACTTTTGTAACCCATTTATGGTCCCTATGGACCGCGGGATATTGTGTTGAAATAAATAAATAAATAAATAAATAAATTTAAATAAAAATTGAAAGAAAAACATAATTTAAAAAAGCTGAGAATTGTTAAATATTGGAGAAAATTGAGAAGAAATTGAAAGAAATATATAAAAAAATAATTGGAAATTTATTTATTTATTTATTTATTTATACAGATTTACGGGCTTAAAGCCTTCTCGTACATAAGTACTTAACAATAAGTAAAATTAGATAACAATTGAAAAAAGAAAAATATATAAAATAGAAATTTAGCGCAAAGTTTAAGAAATATCAGTGCTCATTGCGAGTATTATAATACATGATGTTTGGTAATCATTTTTCACTGTGCAAATTATTTATATAATTCTAAATTGTTTTAATTTAGGAAAGATTTTAATTTAGGAAATTGAAGAAAATAATTAAAAATTTATAAAAAATCATTGTAAAACGCCTAGAGTTATTGAATATTGAAAAACTAAAGAATGGAATTGAATGTCGAAAATTATAATTGAGAATTAAAGAAAATAATTTAAAAATTGAACAATGAGATGGAAAGTAGAAGAAAATAAGTGATAATTGAAGAAAAACGAAATTGAACAATCCAGGAATTATAGAATTTGAAGAAAACAATAAAAAATGAAGAATGTAATTGTAATTTGAAGAAAATAATTAAAAATTGTAGAAAATAATTTGAAATTGAAGAAAATGAGATTTTATGAAAATTGTTGAATAATAATAATTGATGAATTGAATTGAAGTTTCAAAAACATAATTGATAATTGAAAAAAAAATTGAAAAAAGCCGAGAATTATTGATTATAGAAGAAATTTTCAATAATTGAAAATTGGAGTTATTGAGATGTGAAATAAATAAAAATGATAATTGAAAAAAATATTTAAAAAAAGTTGAGAATTATTGAATATTAAATTAAATAATTGAAAATTGAAGGAAATAATTGAGATCTGAAGAAAATAATTAAAAATTGATGAAAATAATTGAAAATTGAAGAAAATAATTAAAAATTGATTAAAATAATTGAAAATCGTAGAAAATATTTCAGAATTAAAGAAATTAATTAGAAATTGATGAAAATAATTGAAAATTGAAGAAAATAATTGGCAATTGAAGAAAATAGTAGAAAATGGAAGAAAATAATTGAGAAATGAAAAAATAATTTGAAATTAATGAAAATAATTCAAAATGGAAGAAAATAATTGAGAATTGTAGAAAATAATTGGAAATTGAAGAAAATAATTGTGAATTTCTAAAAATAGTTGAATAATTGAAAAATTGAATTGAAGCTTCAAGAACGTAATCGTTAATTGAAAAAAAAAATATTGAAAAAAACCGAGAATTATTGAATATCGAAGAAAATAATTGTTAAATATGATGAAAATAATTGTTAATTGAAAGCACACAATAGAATTGCCCATAACTATATTAACTATTATGCAATGTACGGCCTAATATAAAAACTGAAGTTCTATCTACATTTTTTCATAATAATTTGACTTTTTCATGTTTAATGTCTTTTATTGTTTCTGCGGTATTGATGTTAGCGTTAAGAAAAAAAGATAGTAGACAAACATCTATATTTCATGAGAATATAAGCATAATTGTCGCATAATTACACAAAATTCAAACGCATAATCAGATGGGTTCAAAATGCATAAAGTTATTATCTTTATTTATAAAACAAATTGATATATTAGTCAAATTTATTAGCCCAGAAAGAAAATTCCCGGTTTGACGGAAAATTCCCGGTTTTTCCCGGTCAATTTAAATTCCTGGTTATTTCCCGGTTTTACCGCTTTTCCCTGTTAGTAGACACCCTGATTATGAATTAAAGACGATCGATGGACAAAATGACAGTGGTTGACAAACACTTTCCTCTCCTTTGCTTTACAGTTGAGTCTGCTTATGTTATTGTTAGGTTGTGCCTATGTTTCATCGCCAATTACACAAATACACAAAAATTAATAGAAATAAAAAAGTTTTGATTTCTCTATGTGAAAGATCAACTCAAATTTTATCTATTCATATTAATAAAAAATAAAATCCAATGTTTTGAATTTTACAGGACAGGCGTTTTAAGTTGAATCTGCCTTTGTTATTGTTAGGTTCTGCCTATGATTCATCGCTAATAACACAAAAACTAATAGAGATAAACAAGTTCTGATTACTGTATGTGAAAGAACAACTCAAATTCTATCGATTCAGAATAAAAATTGAAAATCGAATGTTTTGCAGCTAAGGTCCCTTTCACCGTGAATCGACACATATGATACAGGCCCCAAAAACCCACTAAAAAAAATTCATTTTTGCATTAATTTTTCAACTTTAAGGCTACTTTAAATCTCTTTTCTTATTAAAATTATGTTTTTTCTAAACGTATATCAAAAGCTTAGTCAATTTATCTTTAAACGACTGTGGATAGGATAAAATTCAAATAAAATTGTTCAAGCTATTCCACTTTTTACTTTGTAGTCATCCTATTTTAAAAAAGGCATGGAAGTAGGAGGAATCCATTTTAAGTCGAATATCGAAAATCTCGAAAAAACTCGAATGAAAGTTCAACCATTGGGAATAGAAAATTGTAATAGAACGGCATTTCGAGTGCATATAAATCATAACAAGTAGATGGAGCTGTAGTCGAATAAAAGGTTTCTGCTCATGATTGGCACATTATATGACGTCATAATTCTGGGAGAATTTAAAAATATGCGATTTAATTTTCAAATCAATTAAAGTTAAAGGAATATCAATAACGTAAAGTTAATTGATTATTTTATATTTACAAAAAAATACACAGCCAAGTAATAATTTTTAAATTATTTATAAATTTTAAAAAGAAAAACTGGAGTTAATTATTTATTTTTTTACAAACAAATGTTTTAATTTTAAAATTAAATTAAAAGAAAGAAATTAAAAGAAATCAAAGTGTTAATTACTTAAAGTTAATAATTTATATTTCCAAACAAATACAAAGTTAAAGTAGGTAATAAAAAATTTAAATTATTTATAAATTTTAAAAAATAAAATTACAGTTAATTAGTTAGTTATTTTATATTTACAAACAAATGCAAAGTTAATAATAAGTTTTAAATTAATTTTTAACTTTGAAACAGAAAATTAGAGTTAATTAATTAATTATTTTTTTACACATGTAAACTTGACGTCATAATTCTGGAAGATTTAAGAAACACATACGTAAGCGATTTAGTTTTGAAATTAAATAATATAATTTTAAAAAACAATTAAAGAGTTAATTGATTACTTTTAAATACGTAAGTGATTTAGTTTTGAAATTAAATAATGTAAAATTTAAAAAGAAATAAAAGAGTTAATTAATTACTTTATTTTTACAAATATAAACTTGATGTCGTAATCATTTTAATTTATTTCTACATTTTAAAAAAGCAAATTAAAGAGTTACTTTATTATTTGTTTTTTTTTTACAAACAAATGTTAATTTGAATTTATGTGAATCGTTTCGTTTTAAAATAAGGGATATAATTCATAATTCTTTCATTTGTTAAGTTGTATTTTTACTGCGAAAGAAATTTTTGGTAAAGAAACTATATTTTCCGGTGAAAAAAGGTGTTCAAAAAATTTGATTAGGTTTTTTCAAAAATCCCTGTGTCCTAATTTAGATATTTTTTATGAGCTTAATTCGTAATCTAAATTTTCTTAAAATCAGTTTAGATGTTTTCAAGATATCCCAGCGACAAAAAGTGACCACACACTGCATCCGGACTTTTTCTTAAAAATGAAAATTTAGACTTTTTGAACAAATATAAATCGATTTAGACTATTTTTGAACAACCGAAAATCTTTAAGATCTTAAAGTTTCTTTTATGAGTAGGAAGTAGAAAGAAATAAATGTGTTGTGAAGGGTTAAAAAACTAAAAACTTTAAATAAATGTAAATGTAATTTATATTGCGGTAAATAATTAATAATTGAAGGAAATAATTGAAAAATGACGAAGGTCAGTTGAAAACAAAATTTGAAAAATGACTAGATTAATAGACAACTGATAAAAATAATTGAAAAAATTGAACTAGAAACATTTAATTTAAAGAAAATAATTGCAAATTGAAAAATTAAGAATATTTTATTATTATTATAATTATTACTATTACTATTATTATAGGAATAATTGTTAGAAATAATTGCCCCTTTTACAACTGGATTAAAAATCAAAACATAATTAAAGTTAAAGAAAATAATTGAACAATTACATTTAAAATTAAAGAAACTTAATGATAATCGAAAAAAATAATAGAAACAAGGCGACATTTTTTTAATATTAAAGCAAATAATTTAAAATTGAAAAGTGGAATTTAAATTTGCAAGAAAATAACTGAGAATAAATTAAAGATTAAAGAGAATAAATAATAAATGAGGAAAATAATTGACAATCGAAAGAAAAATTCGAAAACTGGCAAAAATAATCGACAACAGAACGAATTACTTTAAAAAAATTAAAGAATAATTATAAAATTTAAAGAGAATAATCCCTGGCGAAAACGCTTGACCAAAACCTGACCAAACTCGGTCAGATTTCGGTTTAGCGTTTTCGCCAGGGGTTGTAGGTATATTGAAAACTCTTTAAAGTTATAGAAAAAATATAGATTTTTTTATTAATGAAATTAAAATTATTTGAACTGATATTTAAATTTTTTAATTTTAATCAATTTAAATGCATTTTTTAAAAAATATCTGATTTAAAACAAAAAATATCTTTGTTCAAAACTTCAGATGTGAATAGACAAAAATGAATTAAAGGAATGACAGAACTTGAGGATTATTATTTTTATCATTATTATAGATTTGTGAAATATGAAAAAAAATTGATTTTCGATAAAATTTCTCATAACTTTTAGACCCACGAAGAAATTACCGGTTTAATAACAAATTTCCCGGTGATTTTCCGGTTTTTTCCGACTTTCCGGTGAAGTGACCACCCTGTTTGTTTATTAGAAACTATCAGGGAATTTAAATTAAAAACAAACAGGAATTTAAAGTAATAAAATCTTGACCTTTTAATTATGGTTCCTTTAAGAAAAAATTCCCTGTCTTTTCAAGATGTTTTTGGAAAATCGCTGATTTTTTCCTGACTTTTCCCTGACCTGCGACCACCCTGTAATACATTTATACTTCTTAAAGTCTAAGATAACCTCCCGGTACTTCGTAGAATGAAACAATGCACTAATTTTGATTAATATTATAAGCAATTGAACGCTGTATTCGAAATAATGCTTAACCATATTTTCCGTCATTACTTAAAAAAGTATACTTTGAATTTTCGCCCCATAACTACGCGACCAGAATCTTGTGCGCAACTAATAAATGTTTTTAGAAATTGCAATAATCTTTTAAATTAACAATTTCCAAACAATAAAATGTTGTTTCCAATCATTTCCAAACGATTAAAATAAAAAAATAAAAAAATAAATAATTTTCAGCGCTGATGTGAAGTTGGTACTGTAGATTTTAAAATCACTATACTTTTTTAAGTTTGGATTTATAATCAATAAAATTTAGTTTCCAATTATTTCAAAATAGTTTTCAAATGATTCAAAAAAAAAAAAAAAAGGTTCTAATTTTTAAGGCACGGTCATAGCTCCCGGCTACACGTATGAGAGTAAGCAAGAGGGAATACATTCTCTCTCTTCCTCACTCTCATACGTTGCCATGGTAACCTGCAGGTAGCCAGGAGCTGTGACCGTACCTTTATGGTGTAGTGCTAACTTCACGGAGGTAAACTTTTTAAGGTGATGTCAGATGCACAGGATTAGAGGATCAGTGGAATAGAATAGACGAATCAAATAGTTGCACATTGAAAAGCATTTTCTGATTGATTTACTCTTTTCCCTTGATTCGCTAATCGTTCAAACGTGACTTTAACCCTGCTAGAGGAACTCTAACCTTTTCATTTAACTTTTCTGTCTACTTCTAATGCATGTACCATTGCATAAGCTGGAGAAAGACAAGAACTAAAATGGAAAGGTCTATAGTATTATTAACACTTGATGACAATGGACAATATATAAATTTGCCTGTCATAATAATAATAATAATATATAACAAAATTTATTAATTTAAGCATTTATCCAATGAGATTTTAAATTAACAAAAATAGAAATAGGATATTGCATTCAAATCAACGATGACGGCCGCTGGCGGCCGTCTGAGGCGCTAGTATCATCAAAATTCAACTGGATGAAATTTTTTTTTGTATTTTCTTCCTATCTTTTACCACTTTTACTGCTTTTCCATTTTTTGGATTTTTTTTTTTCTTTTTTCATGGAATGCTATTTCCATATTTTACAAAACAAATTTCTACATTTCGTTATTCCAAAGTAAGACCCCGATCTGTGTTATTTTAAACGTTAATGAATCAATAAAAATAACCGAATAAATACTAATTTACCATTACCTGAAATTCAGCGACGCAAAATATACATGACAAAGTTGATTTCCCATCGATTTTTCGTGTTTATAGTGATTAAAAGGACTTTCGATCCATCGCAAGCTGCTTAGATCACCTCTTACTAAAGTATTGATATAAGCGTGCTCAACTTGACGGGATGGATTGTCAATTTGTTTATCTAATTGTAGGTGTCGATAGGATCCCCATTGTTCATTTTTTAAGACATTTGACACTAGTTGCTTGTTAAGTTGTTCAGCGTAGAAATTATCATCAAGAGAGAATGTTGGCGCATTTTTATCCTGAATAAAAAAATATCGAACGTCCAATCCACTAGGTTCTTGTCGAATACAGGTCATTAATCCTACAAGTCCTAAAAATTAAACATGAATAAATGCTTGTATACACGGAAAAAAGGTATTCGGTAAATTTTTTTGGTTTTGGCATATTTATGAAATTAACAAATGCAGAATTGTACACAAGATATTAGGAAATTTTTTCCATATTTATGGTAATCTTTTTCGAAATTACCAGAAGTATGGGAATAATTTTATAGAATATTGAGTATGATTCTGCATTTTTCACTTCAATCTGAAACACCCAAAACATTTTTTATACACATAAGTATAAAACTTATTTTGTACCTAATAGTAAATTCAGTAATTGGAACGTCACTGAGGGATTAGTGAATTATCTAATTAAAAAGACACGATCAATGAAAAAAAAATCTTCTACAAAAAAAAGTATCCTTGAACTATATGCTTGGATTAAAAATAATTATTCTGGGATCAAGAATATTGTTCTTAGACCAATAATAATTATTCCTGGATCATGAATTTTGAAATTTTTAAAAAGATGACTTCAGATTCGTAATCAGCGACCCCGAAAACCCCTGAATAACAAGTTTCAAGCGAATTTAAGCAATTTTGAAAAACATGTCCTCCATATTGAATCCGCCATTTTTTTCTAAGATAGATAGGTTAAAATGTCCGAAACCTCTAAGTAAGTAATCAACATAGATAAAATAATTACCCAACAGTTCCTCTCCTTGACTGATCACCAAACACATTTGCCCTTCAGTTTCTGACTTCTTAAGCGCAGTTTTTAGATCATTCACCCAGGAGAAGTTTTTTTCAGTAATTTCGATAATGACTGGTACTTTCTTTTCTTCCTCTTTTTTAAGAAGAATATAGCTCTTTTCAAGAGTGACTTGTTTTGCAACTAAAATTAATTTAGATCCTGTAAAAATTTTGGAATCAACCTGAGCCGTTTCTTCGGTAAGAATAAAGCCACCAGATCTCAATGAATCTTCTAAATTTTTCAGAACCGCTTTCATTTTATTATTTATCACATCAGAGGCGAGAATCAAATGAAAATCGTGTTCAACGAGTGTGCTGTGCACATCAAAGACTACGTTTTTAATCTTACATTGTTCCATGATAGGAGCATACTTTTCTGGTTCAGTTGTGGCCAACTTCAAGTCAACGTCGAGAAGAGGCTCATTGAGTAAAATATCCAAAACCAACGGAGTCAAAAGATCCTCAGGTTTGCGTTCAAAAGTTGGTTCAATGGCTTTAATTTTGATCCCACTAATGTTTTCTTTCACCAGGTGAAGAATAGAAGTAAGAGCGTGTAATTTCGATTTCTCTGGATCTTTATCAAGAGCTCGCACATTTTCGTAAGGGATAAAAGTATACTTCTCGTGTTTCGGATCAGATTGAATCTGTCTTCTCGGAGCAAGAGAAGATTTTAAACCTCGCATTTCAACTCCGCCGGACTTCACTATCCCAACTTCATTGTAGTTATAAACTGGAATAATCTTAGCTTGTAACTTCTTTACCAGTTTCAGATGTCGCTCAGGATTAATTGAAACATACTGTAATCGAGTTGGTAGAAAAAGATCTCTGGTGTTTTTACCTAGAATAGTAAACTGGAGTATTGTATCCAAATAAGAAACCCAATTGTCGTTCCAAGCTAAATATCCAGAAATACCCCGATTGTCAGACGATATGATCCCTTGGAAGAGACCACTGTAATCATATCCAGAAAGTCGGAGATCTTTATAAACGTCATTGGTTTTTAATTCCAGTAAATCAGATTCATTTGTAATTACAGGAACTGGTAAGTTGAGCTGCTCCTTTTCAATATTTTCAGGAATTCGAATTTTTCCATTGACAACCACAGATCCACTCTCGCAAATTTCAAAGGCGCCTGTACCTTCAAAAATGTTGATGAAGAATTTAACGGAACCGTCTTTAGGCAGAATAGTCGCACGGTGAAATTGCACGTCCTCAAATACAACTGGTGTGTTTTCGAAATACGATTCATGCAGTTTTGCAAAAGTTTTCCAAACGATGGTTAAATATCCAGTGGCAGGGAAAAGAATTCTCCCTTCAATACAATGACCAGTGAGAAAAACGTCTTTTTCTTCTGAAATGTCAAATTCCACAACGCCTTGGCGAGTATTTTCAGATTTTCCAGAAAAGTCAGCAACAGCCCATTGCACGGAATGATCCCATCGAACAACAGAATTCATCATCGGCGTTCCTCGTCCAACTGGATAAGTGATAGACGGATACAATTTTGAAAGTTTCGGCTGAGCCCCACCGACATAAAGTTTCCCGATATTCGTCAAAAGAAAAACAAGATTATCCCTGTGATCAAGTTTTTGAAGACCCAGCTTCAGAACACCTGTTGATAAAGATTTTCGAAGAATTGCCTGAAGTAAACAATGAGGAGCGATTTCAATAACGATTGCATTTTCCGGCACATGAGCAAGTGCTTCGTGAAAACGAACCGGAGAAAGAAAATTATTAACATAATACGCTGGAGAGCAAAATTGAGCCAGTGGCGTATCCCAGGCCGTTTTTGAAATAGAACTTGAAATCCACCTAGAGGTCCTTTTTTTCGGATCGGGAATAATCTTATCCATCATAGTTTTCAACTTTGGAGCCACAGAAGCGATATATTTACTGTGAAAAGCACCGCCTGAGCTGTTAATCACTTTGGCAAAGATTTTTCGTTTCATGAGTTCATCCACAAAGTTAGTTACAGATTCAGGAGGTCCGGAGATGGTAACAGAATCGGCAGCATTATGACAAGCTGGAAATACATCAGGTGGGCATTGTTTTTGGGTATCTTCCCAACTGAGTCCCACAGCCGCCATCGCTCCTTTAGGCAAATTTCCCTCTAAAAATGATTTACCTCTCCAATATGCAGCAAGAACGGTTTGTTCACAACTTAAAGTTCCGTCAGCATAACCACATGCCAATTCTCCCATTGAGTGTCCTATAATTCCATCAGGTTGAATGCCAATTAAACTGAGCAAGTCTACTAAACCGACTTGAATTGCAACAATGGATACAAAACTGTTGACTACATTTTGAAAAGTTTCCTCAGTTCCTTTTAGGATAAGATCCATCAAGTCAATTCCTTCAGGTTTCAAAACCTCTGCACATCGTCGAATGGTATTTTGAAAAATATCAATGCAAAACAATTCCCTACCCATTCCAGGCCACTGGGATCCCATTCCTGGGAAAATATACCAAATCGGTATCTTTTTCGCTCCAACTTGATCAACTTCTCGAATTTTTTCATCGCTGAGGATTTGGTATCCACGATAACCGTGACCTAGAATGTTACTAGTATGCAAATCTTGTACCATAGCTATGAACTCATCATCTTTTTCGTTTTCCTTAATCTTATCTAAAAACACCATTATCGACTCTTTAGTTGTTCCTGACACAGCGACAATCTTAGGCATCTTGGCTTCAGAAACGGAAGCAATTTTTGGTTTTTGATTGCTTCGTAAAACAACATGGGCGTTTGCACCACCAAAACCAAACGAATTAATTCCAATTAAACCTCCATTCCAGGGCGTAGGTCGATCAATAACCTGTAATCTACCATCAACCAATGCCGGAATATCTGTACTAGGATTTTTAAAGTGTAAATTCCCAGGAATAATTCCAGTTTCCATGGCAATTAACATCTTTACAATAGAACATAAACCACTCGCTGGTTCCGGGTGTCCCATATTTGATTTCAAGGATCCGATAAGTAAAGGTTGTTTCCTATTTTTGCAAAATAAATCTGCGATCGAATTAACTTCCTGGAAATCTCCGACTATTGTCCCGGTTCCGTGAGCTTCCAAATAAACAACATCGGCCGGATCAATACCAACTTCCGAGTAGACTTCGCACATTAGTTTATTTTGCATTATTCCACTGGGAAACGTAATTCCCTCAACTTTATTACCGTCAGTATTCAACTTGGAATTAACAACAGTTGCATAGACCCTTCTCGAATCCCGGGCTTTTTGAAGAAAAATAACCACTGCTGCTTCTGATCTTACATACCCATTTCTTGAATTGTCAAATGTTTTGCATGTTCCCGACGTGGATAATAAGTTTAACTTGTTAAACTGAAGAGATCTTGTAGGTCTTAGGAGAATGTTAACACCTCCAACGATAGCAGCATCACATTGATTTGTTCGTATTGCTGTTACTGCCTGATGCATTGCAGAGAAAGATGAAGAGCAGGCAGAATCTACAGTAAAACTAGGTCCTGAGAAGTTGAAGGCGTATGATATTCTGTTAGAAAGCATTGATTGAGAACATCCTGTTAAGCTGCATCCTGTAATTTAGAAAAAATTATGCAGTACATTTTGGAATTTTAAGGATCAGACATTTATAATGGCGCACCAATTTTTTAACTTTTTGAATCCAACTCCCCCTCCTCACAGTTAAATTGCTTCTTTAAAATACAAAAACCAAGGTGGTTAGAAGTTTAGATAAATTTTTTCTCGCTCGTGAGATAAGAGGCGCATGAATATTCCCTAAAACCCATTTAGCCTACATCCCAATTAACCTAAAACCATATAACCTAAAATGCATTTAGCCTAAAAAGCATGAAGCCTAAACTGCATTCAATCTAAATCCCATTTAACCTAAAGTTTATTTCACCTAAATCCCAATTTAACTTAAAATGTATTTAATCTAAATTTCCTTTAAACTAAAATGCATTTAATCTAAAATGCATTCTGCCTAAATTTTATTGAATCTAAATCTAAATAAATCTAAAATGCATTTAGCCTAAAACACACTTAACCTAAATTTCATTTAATCTAAATCCGATTTATCCTAAAATGCATTCAGCGTAAAATCCACTTAACCTAAATTACATTTAACCTAAATTTCAGTTACCCTAATTCCCATTTTATCTAAATTCCATTTAACCTAAAACCAATTTAACCTAATTCCATTAAACCAAAATTTCAATTTATCTAAAATGAAATCAGCCTAAATTTCATTTAACCTAAATTACATTTAGCTTAAAACCCATTTAACCTAAATTCCATTAAACCTAAACTGCATCAACATAAATACCACTAAACCTAAATTCTATTTAACCTAAATCTCCTTTAACTCCTTTAAATCTCCTTTAAAATGCATTTAATCTAAAATTCTAAAATGCATTCTGCCTAAATTTCATTTAATCTAAATCTCAATAAATCTAAAATGCATTTAGCCTAAAATAAACTTAACCTAAATTTCATTTAATCTAAATCCGATTTATCCTAAAATGCATTTAGCGTAAAATCCACTTAACCTAAATTACATTTAACCTAAATTTCAGTTACCCTAATTCCCATTTTATCTAAATTCCATTTAACCTAAAACCAATTTAACCTAATTCCATTTAACCAAAATTTCAATTTATCTAAAATGAAATCAGCCTAAATTTCATTTAACCTAAATTACATTTAGCTTAAAACCCATTTAACCTAAATTCCATTAAACCTAAATCCCATTTTACCCAAATGCATTCAGCCTAAAGCCCTTTTAACCTAAATCCCATTTTACCTTAAATGCATTCAGACTAAATTCAATTTAACCAAAATTTCATTCTGCCTAAAATGCATTGGGCCTAAATTTTATTTAACCTAAATTCCATTCAAAGTAAAAGCCATTTACCCTAAATTTCATTTAACCTAAATCTTCTTTAACCTAAATACCATTTAACCTAAATCCCATTTTACATAAAATGCATTTAGCCTTAATTCCATTTAACCTAAATCCCATTTTACGTAAAATGCATTTAGCCTTAATTCCATTTAACCTAACATGCATTCAGCCTAAATTTCATTTAACCTAAATATCGTTTAACATAAATCCCATTTTACCTAAATTATATAATATAATATAATTATATAATATATATTTTCAGGGATCACAGCCCCTATTGTTAGTAAAAAAGGGGAATAGGGGCAATTTTTTTTTAAAATAGGGGACAAAAAGGGAACAAAAAATTCGCCTAAAAGTCTATGATGGCGACTTCCATTGAAAAATTGAAGATGTTAAATATGGTCTTAATAGTTTTTACTTTTTAAATAGAAGAAAATTTAGTGTTTACTAAAATGTCAAATTAATATTTTTTAAACAAATAGCGTTATTCATATAAACATTAAAATATTATGTATACTAGAAACATTAAAGTGCGCTATGGCACGCGAGAAACTTTGCATTGTTATTTGTCATTCAAAACTATAAATTTTTGGAAATTTAAATAATGAAAATTGGGAGAATTAAATTTTTTTTTAAAATAACTGAAAAATAACGAAAATAATTGACAATTGAAAATAAAACTCGAAAAATATTTAGATAATTACACAATTGAAGAAGAATAATTTAAATAATTAAACAATAAACATTAAATTTAAACTAGAAAATTGAAAAATTAAGAAAATTATAGAAATAACTGTTGGAAATGATTGCGAATTGAAAAACTGAATTGAAAATCGACAAAAATAATTGAAATTCAAGAAAATAATAAAAACTTGAAGAAATAAATTGAAAATTTAAGAATTCAATTGAAATTTGAAAAAATAAATTAAAATTGAAAACAAAACTCTAACAATAGCCAGGTTAATCCAAAATCGAACAAAATAATTATTGAAAAAATTAAAGAATAATTATAAAATTTTAAGAGAATAATTAAAAAAATTGTTGCAAACAATTGAAAATTGAGGGAAATAAATAATAATTGAAAGCAATACTTGAAAAGTAGATTAATTTACAATTAGAAAAAATAATTCAAAAAATCAAACAATATTAAATTTAAACAAAATAATTCAAAAACTATGGAAATTATAGGAATACCTAATTGTTGGAAATAATTGAACATTGAACAACTAGATTGCAAATTAAAAAAAATAATTAAAATTAAAGAAAATAATTGAAAAAAGAGGAAACAAATTTTAAATTTAAGAAAATAATTCAACATTGCAAGAAGGAATTGAAATTTAAAAAATAAACTTAAAAATTGAAAAAAGTAATTGAAAAAAAACGATAATTATTGAATATAGAAGAAAATAATTGAAAAAAAGCGAGAATCTTTTAATATTAAAGACATTAATTTAAAATTGAAAAATGAAATTTGAAAAAAATAGTTGTAGAATTAAACATTTGAATTCAAATTTTGAAACAATTTTTGTGACTGAAAAAAAAATGAAAAATTTAAAATTGAAAAAAACATTTGAGAACTGAAGAAAATAGTTGTAGAATTGAACAACTGAATTTAAATTAAAAACAGTTTTTATAATTGAAAAAAATTATTGAAAAAAGTCGAGAATTAAAGAAAATTTTTAAAAATAATTTTAAACTGAAAACATTATTTAAATTTTTTATAAATAATTAAAAATTAAAGAATTAAATTACATTCTTAAGCAGACAGATAGATAATTGAAAGAAAAATTACAAAATGATAAAATTATTAAGTATTAAAGAAAATAATTGACAAATGAAAAAAATCTTGGAAACTGTCGAGAATAATTAACAGGAGAATAACGAATCAATTTAAAAAGTTAAAGAATAGTTATAAAATTTTGAGAGAATAAGTGGAAATTGAAAAAATTGTTTAAATTAATTAAAAATTGCGGAAAATAAATGATAATTGAACAAATATCTGAAAAACCAAAGTAGTTTTTCGCTAACTCCCCACCCCCTACACTATGTGTTACATAGTTTTTTTTTTCATAATGCATTTCGACGGCATATGTAACTATTGTCGAATTTCAAGAAAGTCAATTATATCACAGTCAAATTATCTGAATAAAATTTTGTGTTCTCTACATTACAGAATCGTTTAAAACCAACAAATCTAATAATTCTAAATCTAAAAATAAATATATTCTTAAACCATTGTTTATAATTTTCTTTTAAAAAGCGGCTACCTCTGCCTTTTTCATTAGGATTTTAAATTACCCGCAGTCTTTTAAAAACAAAAAAAAAATAAACTGTGGTCAATTTCCCTATCTCCCAAATAGCTTAGCGCGATTATTAAATGATACAACCCACTCAGAAAAAAAGTGCGGAATTCCTGCGGAGTTTCCGCGGTAAACTCCGCGGTAAATTCCTGCGGAGTTTCCGCAGGAAATTCCGCAGAAATTCCGCAAAAATATTCCGCAACGAGGTTTCACAAAATCTGTGATTGAAAATGCACAACAGATATCCTGGTCGCTCCGGTCAACTTCTTCGAGGAAGTTGACCTCAAAATGTGAAAAATAACTGCTACACGGTATTCAAGAGTAAAACCGACGTCTAGGTCGCTCGGGTCAACTTTTTAGGGAAAGTTAACCTCAAAATGTAAAAAGTAACTGCTACACCGTTTTCAAGAGAAAATTCGATGATCAGGTCGTTCGGGTCAACGTCTTCGGGAAAGTTAACCTCAAAATATAAAAAATTACTGCTACACCGTTTTCAAGAACAAAACCGGTGGCTAGGTCGTTCCGGTCAACATCTTCAGGAAAGTTAACCTCAAAATCTAAAAAATACATGCTACACCGTTTTCAAGAGAAAATTCGATGACCAGGTCGTTCGGGTCAACGTCTTTGGGAAAGATAACCTCAAAATAAGAAAAATAACTGCTACACCGTTTTCTAGAGCAAAACCGATGTCTAGGTCGTTCCGCTCAACATCTTAAAAAAAAGTTAACCTCAAAATAAGAAAAATAACTGCTACACCGTTTTCTAGAGCAAAACCGATGTCTGGGTCATTCCGGTCAACATCTTTAGGGAAGTTAACCGCAAAATGTGAAAAACAACTGCTACACCGAAAATTCGATGACCAGGTCATTCGGGTCAACGTCTTCGAGAAAGTTAACCTCAAAATATAAAAATTTACTGCTACACCGTTTTCCAGAGCAAAACCAGTGGCTAGGTCTTTCCGGTCAACATCTTCAGGAAAGTTAACCTCAAAATGTGAAAAATATCTGCTACACCGGTGTCAAGGGAAAATTCAATGACCAGGTCGTTCGGGTCAACGTCTTCGGAAAAGTTAACCTCAAAATATAAAAATTTACTGCTACACCGTTTTCCAGAGCAAAACCGGTGGCTAGGTCTTTCCGGTCAACATCTTCAGGAAAGTTAACCTCAAAATGTGAAAAATATCTGCTACTCCGGTGTCAAGGGAAAATTCAATGACCAGGTAGTTCGGGTCAACGTCTTCGGAAAAGTTAACCTCAAAATATGAAAATTTACTGCTACACCGTTTACCAGAGCAAAACCGGTGGCTAGGTCTTTCCGGTCAACATCTTCAGGAAAGTTAATCTCAAAATATGAAAAATATCTGCTACACCGGTGTCAAGGGAAAATTCAAAGACCAGGTCGTTCGGGTGAACGTCTTCGGGAAAGTTAACCTCAAAATATAAAAATTTACTGCTACACCGTGTTCCAGAGCACAACCGGTGGCCAGGTCTTTCCGGTCAACATCTTCAGGAAAGTTAACCTCAAAATGTGGAAAATATCTGCTACACCGGTGTCAAGGGAAAATTCAATGACCAGGTCGTTCGGGTCAACGTCTTCGGGAAAGTTAACCTCAAAATATAAAAATTTACTGCTACACCGTTTTCCAGAGCAAAACCGGTGGCCAGGTCATTCCGGTCAACATCTTCAGGAAAGTTAACCTCAAAATGTGAAAAATATCTGCTACACCGGTGTCAAGGGAAAATTCAATGACTAGGTCCTTCGGGTCAACGTCTTCGGGAAAGTTCACCTTAAAATATAAAAAATTACTGCTACACAGTTTTCCACAGCAAAACCGGTGGCTAGGTCGTTACGATTAACTTTTCAGGAAAAGTTAACCTCAAAATGTAAAAAGTAACTGCTACACCGTTTTCCAGAGCAAAACCGATGGCTAGATCATTCCGGTCAACATCTTCAGGAATGATAACCTCAAAATGTAAAAAATACCTGCTACACCGTTTTCAAGAGAAAATTCGATAACCAGGTCGTTCGGGTCAATGTATTGGGGAAAGTTAACCTTAAAATGTAAAAAATTACTGCAATGCCGTTTTCTAGAACAAAACTGGTGGCTAGGACGTTCCACACCTTCAGGAAAATTAACCTTTCTAAATTTGAAAAATACCTGCTACACCGTTTTCAAGAGAAAATTCGATGACCAGGTCGTTCAGGTCAACGTCTTTGGGAAAGTAAACCTGAAAATGTAAAAAATATCTGCTACACCTTTTTTAAGAGAATATTCGATGTCCAGGTCTTTCGTGTCAACATCTTTAAAAAAGTTAACCTCAAAATGTGAAGAATAACTGCTACACGGTATTCAAGAGCAAAACCGATGTCTAGGTCGTTCGGGTCAACTTTTTAGGGAAAGTTAACCTCAAAATAAGAAAAATAACTGTTACACCGTTTCCAGAGCAAAACCGATGTCTAGGACGTTCCCGTCAACTTCTTCGAGGAAGTTAACCTCAAAATGAGAAAAATAACTGCTACACGGTATTTAAGAGCAAAACCGATGACTAGGTCGTGCGGGTCAACTTCTTAGGGAAAGTTAACCTTAAAATTTAAAAAATTACTGCTACACCGTTTTCCAGAGCAAATCTGTTGTGCAGGAGGTCTGGGTTAACTACTTCAAGGAAGTTAACCTCAAAATGTAAAAAATACCTGCTACACCGTTTTCAAGAGAAAATTCGATAAGCAGGTCGGTCGGGTCAATGTCTTGGGAAAAGTTAACCTCAAAATGTAAAAAATTACTGCAACGCTGTTTTCCAGAACAAAACCGGTGGCTAGGACGTTCCGGTCAACACCTTCAGAAAAGTTAACCTCTAAATTTGAAAAAAACCTGCTACACCGTTTTCAAGAGAAAATTCGATGACCAGGTCGTTCGGGTCACCGTCTTTGGGAAAGTAAACCTCAAAATGTAAAAAATATCTGCTACACCTTTTTTAAGAGAATATTCGATGTCCAGGTCGTTCGTGTCAACACCTTTAAAAAAGTTAACCTCAAAATGTGAAAAATAACTGCTACACGGTATTCAAGAGCAAAACCGATGTCTAGGTCGTTCGGGTCAACTTTTTAGGGAAAGTTAACCTCAATATATAAAAAATTACTGCTACACCGTTTTCCAGAGCAAAACAGATGGCTAGGTCGTTCCGGTCAACATCTTTAGGAAAGTTAACGTCAAAATGTGAAAAATACCTGCTACACCGTTTTCAAGGGAAAATTCGATGACCAGGTTGTTCGGGTCAACGTCTTCGGAAAAGTTAACCTCAAGATATAAAAAATTACTGCTACACCGTTTTCCAGAGCAAAACCGGTGGCTAGGTCGTTCCTTTGATCATCTTCAGGAAAGTTAACCTTAAAATGTCAAAAATTCCTGCTACACCGTTTTCAAGAGAAAATTCGATGACCAGGTCGTTCAGGTCAACGTCTTTGGGAAAGTAAACCTGAAAATGTAAAAAATATCTGCTACACCTTTTTTAAGAGAATATTCGATGTCCAGGTCTTTCGTGTCAACATCTTTAAAAAAGTTAACCTCAAAATGTGAAGAATAACTGCTACACGGTATTCAAGAGCAAAACCGGTGGCTAGGTCGTTCCTTTGATCATCTTCAGGAAAGTTAACCTTAAAATGTCAAAAATTCCTGCTACACCGTTTTCAAGAAAACATTCGATGACAAGGTCGTTCGGGTCAACTTCTTCGGAAAAGATAACCTCAAAATGTAAAAAATAACTGCTACACCATATTCAATAATTCGATGTCTGTAGGGTCTATAGGTCGTTTAAGTCGAATGTGCCGCCCTAGGCAGTTTCCTACATTGCCTATTTAGTAAGTCCTCCACTGTTTGTATGGAAAAATTATTAATTCATAATTCGCAGGGTATATTCAAATGTTTAGAAAATTTTAATTTGTTTAAACAATTTACGTTTCATATGGTTTCGAAATTAAAAAAATTTTTTTAACAGACATTGATTCTTTTGTAACAATTGACAGAAAATTTGTGCAATAAATATTTATTGTATTTGTTTAAACAATCGAAATTTTTAATAATTTTTTTTTATTAAATTCTCTTAGAAAAATTTTGCTTACGACTGTTATTATTAAAAAATATCACGAATTTTTTTGTCAGCAATTTTCGAGATATTTTGATTGTTTAAACAATTTATATTTGTGGAAACAATTTAATTTTCCCATATTAGACAAAATTAGAAAATTGGAAAAATTTGTAAGCTGGTAATTTAAGACATTAGAGATTTGGTTATTGGAAAATTGGAAAATTAGGAAATTGGAGAAGTTGTTATATTAAAATTGGAGAAATTGAAAAATGATAAACTGGAAGATTGGCAAATTAGAAAATTGTTCAAACTGTTAAATTAAGAAGTTAAGGTTATTAATAAATTTTCAAAGTAAAAAAATTTGTAAATAGAAAAATTGGAGATTTTTTTATTAGGAAATTGTCAAATTAAATAATATTGGTAAAATATAAAATTGGACAATCAGAAAATAAAAAAACGAGAAGAGGATAGTTTTGCGCGCGTAGCGCGCTTTGGAAGTTCTAGTGCTTAAAATAAAATTATCACCGAAAAAAGTTTTTTTTACAGTCATCTTTGACAGCTTACAAAGTACCCTAAGTTACTTACTACCCTAAGTTAAACGTATTTTAGTTTAAATTCATTGCTAGGCTATAAAAATTTAAGGCTATATCCATTTTAGGTTTAATAGGTTTTAGACTACTCGGATTTTACTATTAATGAGTTTTAGGTTTCATGCATTTTAGGTTAAATGCACTTTAGACGGTTAAATACATTTTAGACGGTTAGATGCATTTTAGGCTATAAAAATTGTAGGCTGAATGAGTTTTAGGCTGATTGAGTTTTAGGCTTAATGCATTTAATGTTAAATAGGTTTTAGATAACTTGCAATCTAGGCCTTATGAGTTTTAGGCTAAATTTATTTTAGATTAAATGGGATTTAGGATGTATGCATTTTAAGCTTAATAAGTTTTAGGCTGCTTGCATTTTAAGTTATATGTATCTTAGTTTAAATTCATTTAAGCTATATGCATTTTAAGCTATATACATTTCAGGTTATATGGGTTTAAGGCTACAAGCATTTTAGGCGAAATATGTTTAGTTTTAATGCATTTTGGGTTAAAGAGGTTTTAGACTACATGCATTTTAGGGTGAATTAGTATTAATTCATTTTAGGTTAAAGGGGTTTTAGGCTACATTCATTTTAAGCTGATTTAGTTATACGCTTAATGCCTATCAGGTTAAATAGCTTGAAGACAATCTGCAGTTTAGGCTAAATGAGTTTAGGCTGAATGCATATAAGGTTAAATGGGATTTAGGCTAAATGCATTTAAGGTAAAATAGGTTTCATGCTACTTGCATTTGCATTCTCACCTTGACTTCTTTATTCTCGTGCGATGAAGGGAGAGAAAAAATTCAAATTTCTATTTCTGTCTTCTCCTATTTCAATTCGGCTGGCTGCCCAGCCAGCCAGTCTGCCAGCCGAGATGTGAAGGCTACATGCATTTTAGGCTTAATGAGTTTAAGTCTTAATGCATTTTCGGTTAAAGAGGTTTTTCGACAAATGGTATTTAGGCTGAATGGGTTTTAGGCTAAATGCATTTCAGGTTAAATGGGATTTAGTTTAAATACATTTTAGGTTAAATGAGATTTAGACTTCATGCATTAAGTTTTAGGCTAATTACATTTCAAGTTAAATGTATTTTGATATTTTAAATAAACTTATAATTCAAATGTATTTTAGTTAAAATTCAATCATGTTATATGCATTTTATGTCCAATGGGTTTAAGGTTTTATGCACTTTAGGCGAAATAACTTTTAGGCTCAATGCTTTTTAGGTTAAATCGGATTTAGGCAATATGTATTTAAATACACGTAGCCTAAACCCATTCATTGTAGCTTAAAGAGGTTTTAGACTACTTGCATTTTAGGCTGAAAGAGTTTTTGGCTGAGTGCATTTTAGGCTTAATGCATTTTAGGTTAAAAAGGTTTTAGGCTACATGCCTTTTAGGCTTAATAAGTTTCAGGGTAAATGCTTTATAGCTTAAATATATTTTAGGATATAAATTAAAGGCTATATGCGTTTTAGGTTAAATGGGATTTAGGCTACATGCTTATTAGACTGAACAAGTTTTAGGCGTAATGTATTGAAGGTTAAGTGGGTTTTAGACTACTTGCATTTTAGGCTAAATGAGTTTTATGCTGTATGCATTTTATCTGGTTTTGAGAATAGAAAATATAAATAATATAATTTAATTGGTTTAATTGCATTTTAATATAATAATTTTAATTTCAAAGTTTAAATTTAATGTAAGGAGTTTTTTATTAAGTTAAAAATTACAAATTTCAATAATAATAATAAATATTTTATATAAATTAAAACTAATTCTTACTATTTATTTCAAATTATTTCACTTTTTTCTTCGGATTGTAATGTTTCAATCAATTTAAATTTATTATTGAAGTTAAAAGAAAATTAACATATAATTGCTACTTTTTAATATTGAAAAACTGTCAAATAATATAGACCTCAATGGCTCTGAGACTGAACCCAGGACCTGCCAATTGGCTGTTGAATGCTCTAATACTGAGCTACGCAGGGTTACTGATCATATTCGCTCACAGTCCATTTTGTTTTTTAAGCTATTGCGATTATTTCAAAATACTCCCTATTACGAATTCCCATATAGGATCCGATTTAAATTTAAAATAAAAAATAAATTTAACTTAACAAGCAATCAGCTTAAAACTTATTCAGCCTAAAATGTATTCAGGCTAAATCCCATTTACCTTAAAATGCATTTAGCCTAATACACATTCAGCCTAAAATGCAGGTTGTCTAAAACCAACTTAACCTAAAATGCAAGTAGTCTAAAACCTCTTTACCCTAAAATGAATTAAGACTAAAAACACATTCAACATAAATCAATTAAGTCTAAAACCTCTTTAACCTAAAATGCATTAATACTAAGCTCATTTAGTCTAAAATTCATGTAGCCCAAAACCCATATAATCTAAAATGCATATAGCTTAAAATGCACATAGCCACAATAAATTTAAACTAAAATACATTTAACTTTAAATGCAATCGGCCTAAAATTTATTAAGCCTAAAATGCATGTTGCCTAAATCTCATTTAACCTAAAATGCATATAGCCTAAAATGAATTGAAACTAAAATACATTGAACTTAAAATGCAATTAGCCTAAAACTCATTCAGCCTAAAATGCAAGTAGTCTAAAACCCACTTAACCTTCAATACATTACGCCTAAAACTTGTTCAGTCTAATATGCATGTAGCCTAAATCCTATTTAACCTAAAACGCATATATCCTTTAATTCTTATAGCCTAAAATATATTTAATCTATAAAGCATTTATCCTGAACTTTATTAAGCCTAAAATGCATGTAGCCTAAAACCTCTTTAACCTAAAATGCATTTAGCCTAAAATCAGCCAAAAAATCTTTCAGCCTAAAATGCAAGTTGTCTAAAACCTTTTTAAGCTAAAATAAATGTGTTTAGGCGACATGTATCTAAATACATATTGCCTAAATCTGATTTAACATAAAATGCATTGAGCCTAAAAGTTATTTCGCCTAAAGTGCATGAAACTTTAAACCCATTTGACATAAAATGCATATAACATAATTGAATTTTAACTAAAATCCATTTGAATTATAAGTTCATTTTAAATATCAAAATACATTTAACTTGAACTGTTATTAGCCTAAAACTTAATGCATGAAGTCTAAATCTCATTTAACCTAAAATGTATTTAAACTAAATCCCATTTAACCTGAAATGCATTTAGCCTAAAACCCATTCAGCCTAAATTCCATTTGTCGAAAAACTTATTTAATCTAAAATGCAATAAGCCTAAAACTCAATCAGCCTAAAATGAATGTAGCCTACACATCTCGGCTGGCTAGCTGGCTGTGCAGTAGGGTGGTCCAAAAACAAAAAAGTTGAAAGTATTATGCTCTCACCCCCCAGGATTGTTCTATATTGAAAAAAAAATTACCCATATTTTTTTGTTTTTATTTTGTTTAATATTTAGAGGTCGCTCAAAGAGCTCAAAGTTTCCCATGCAAAATGCATGGGAAAAAAAAACTTTTTCGAAGAATTGATATAAAATCCATGAAAATTAATATTTCTTGATCGGATAATGCTGCTTCTCTTCAGGAGAGTTCAAAAAACAAGATCCAATAATTTATTAAACAATTTTTTATTATTAACTATTTTTTAAAGGTCCCTAAAAAACCCCGTAAAATGAAAAAAACGTAAATTACGGGGTTTTTTAGGGACCTTTAAAAAATAGTTAATAATAAAAAATTGTTTAATAAATTATTGGATCTTGTTTTCTAAACTCTCCTGAAGAGAAGCAGCATTATCCGATCAAGAAATATTAATTTTCATGGATTTTATATCAATTCTACAAAATAATTTTTTTTTTCCCATGCATTTTGCATGGGAAACTTTGAGCCCTTTGAGCGACCTCTAAATATTAAAAAAACAAAAACAAAAAAATAGGGGTAATTTTTTTTTTGATATAGAACAATCCTAGGGGGTGAGAGCAAAACATTTTCAACTTTTTGTTTTTCCCATGTATTTTTGGACCACCCTACTGTGCAGCCAGCCGACATAAAACAGAAGAAGACAGAAATAAAAATTTAAATTTTTTCTCTCCCTTCATCTCACGAGAATAAAGAATTAAAGGTGAGAAAGTACCTTAAAACCTCTTTAACCTAAAATGCATTTATTTTAAAATGCGTTCAGCTTAAAATGCAAGTAGCATGAAACCCATTTCACCTTAAATGCATTTAGCCTGAATCCCATTTAACCTTATATGCATTCAGCCTAAACTCATTCAGCCTAAACTGCAGGTTGTCTTCAAGCTATATAACCTGATAGACATTAAGCGTATAACTGAATCAGCTTAAAATGAATGTACCCTAAAACCCCTCTAATCTAAAATGAATTAATACCAATTCAGCCTAAAATGCATGTAGTCTAGAACCTCTTTAACCTAAAATGCATTAAAACTAAACTTATTTCGCCTAAAATGCTTGTAGCCTAAAACCCATATAACCTAAAATGCATATAGCTTAAAATGCATATAGCTTAAATGAATTTAAACTAAGATACATATAACTTAAAATGCAAGCAGCCTAAAACTTATTAAGCTTAAAATGCATACATCCTAAATCCCATTTAACGTAAAATAAATTTAGCCTAAAACTCATAAGGCCTAGATTGCAAGTTGTCTAAAACCTATTTAACATTAAATGCATTAAGCCTAAAACTTAATCAGCCAAAAATGAAAGTAGACTAAAACTCTTTAAACCTGAAATGCATTCAGCCTAAAACTCTTTCAGCCTAAAATGAATGTAGACTAAAACTCCTTAAACGTGAAATGCATTCAGCCTAAAACTCATTCAGCCTAAAATGCAAGTAGTCCAAAATACATTTAACCTAAAATGCATTAAGCCTAAAACTTGATGAGCATAAAATGCATGTAGCCTAAAACCTATTAAACCTAAAATGCATAAAGCCTACGATTTTTATAGCCTAAAATGCATTTAACCGTCTAAAATGTATTTAACCGTCTAAAATGTTTTTAACCGTCTAAAGTGCATTTAACCTAAAATGCATGAAACCTAAATCTCATTAATAGTAAAATCCGAGTAGTCTAAAACCTATTAAACCTAAAATGGATATAGCCTTAATTTTTTATAGCCTAGCAATGAATTTAAACTAAAATACGTTTAACTTAGGGTAGTAAGTAACTTAGGGTACTTTGTAAGCTGTCAAAGATGACTGTAAAAAAAACTTTTTTCGGTGATAATTTTATTTTAAGCACTAGAACTTCCAAAGCGCGCTACGCGCGCAAAACTATCCTCTTCTCGTTTTTTTATTTTCTGATTGTCCAATTTTATATTTTACCAATATTATTTAATTTGACAATTTCCTAATAAAAAAATCTCCAATTTTTCTATTTACAAATTTTTTTACTTTGACAATTTATTAATAACCTTAACTTCTTAATTTAACAGTTTGAACAATTTTCTAATTTGCCAATCTTCCAGTTTATCATTTTTCAATTTCTCCAATTTTAATATAACAACTTCTCCAATTTCCTAATTTTCCAATTTTCCAATAACCAAATCTCTAATGTCTTAAATTACCAGCTTACAAATTTTTCCAATTTTCTAATTTTGTAATTTTCTAATTTATCAATGTTTTTACTTTGCCAATATTCCCATAACAATAATGTACTTTTTTTAATATTTTCCAGTTACCCCTCTTCTACTTTTATAAAAAAATCCCAAATAAATTTAAATCTTAAGTATCCTGCTATCAAACTGTACCTATCTTATTATTATCTAGCCTAAATAATAATACTGTATGATATAAATCTTTCTCTAAATTAATATACTGTTTATTAAGGAAAATAAATTTCTGGCTAAGTATGAGATAAAAAAGATTTAAAAATCTTCCTTTATGAGTTATTTTAAAAAAATTAGTAAACGTCTAATATGGGAAAATTAAATTGTTTCCACAAATATAAATTGTTTAAACAATCAAAATATCTTGAAAATTGCAGACGAAAAAATTCGTGATATTTTTTAATAATAACAGTCGTAAGCAAAATTTTTCTAAGAGAATTTAATAAAAAAAAAATTATTAAAAATTTCGATTGTTTAAACAAATACAATAAATATTTAATGCACAAATTTTCTGTCAATTGTTATTAAAGAATCAATGTCTGTTAAAAAATCTTTTTATAACTCTCTTGCTTTTAGAATCACAACTGTGAACTTTTCTTACTAGAGGGCGCCAAATGCAAGATAAAAAGCATGTAGCCTAAAACCTCTCAACCTACAATTAATTTAGCCTAAAACTCATTCAACCTAAAATGCGGGTAGTTTAAAACCCATTTAACTTAAAATGCATGCCTAAAGCCACTTGTTTTAGGCTATACCTTGAATGCATTAAACCTTGAATACATGTAGCCTAAAACTCAATTAGCCTAAAATGCAAGTAGCCTAAAACGAATTTAACCTTAAATGCATTAAGCCTATAACTTGTTCAGCCTAGAATGCATGTAGCCTAAAACCCACTTAACCCAAAATGCATAGGGCCTAAAATTCATACCCTAATAGCACAGAACGTTTCATCAACGTTGCTTCATCGTTTTCTTGCAACGTTGCAAACGTTGCATTGCAACGTTACCGGTCAAGAAAAGTAACGTTGCATATGTCATGGGGCTATGAACGTTGCAAGGGAACGTTGCGGAACGTTATTTTGAAACTTTGAATAACCATTTAAAAATCTTTTAAAAATTAATAATGTTGATATTGTGCGCAGTAGTTTTCTATCGCAATTAGAGCTGCGCAGTTGATTTTAGTGACCAATGTTCTATAGAAGCAATCATATTATCAACATCGAATAACATAAATAAAAAAAAATTTAGCCTTTTCCGCAACATTTTTCCGCAACCCGCACTGCGATTTTTCGAATGCCTATTCAAAGTTCCAAATTAACGTTCCGCAACGTTTCCCTGCAACGTTCCTAGCACCATGACATATGCAACGTTATTTTTCTTGGCTGGCAACGTTGCAATGCAACGTTTGCAACGTTACACGGAAACGTTGCAGCAACGTTGATGAAACGTTTCGTGCTATTAGGGTATTGCCTAAAATGCATTTATCCTAAAACTCATGTAAAATAAATCTCATTCAATCTATATTCCATTTAACCTAAATCTCATTTATCCTAAGTCTTATTTATCCTAAGTCTCATATAACCTAAAATGTATTTAAGCTGGATCGTAATTTACCTAAAATGGAGTAAGCCTAAATCCCATTTAACCTAAACGTTACTTAACCTAATTCCAAGTTAACCTCAAATGCATTTAACTTAAATTCCATTTAACCTAAAATGAGGTTTTACAAGCCGTAATGTAATAGTGTGATACACTGGTTAGTTTCCCGCCCGGCTACTGCGGCGCTTTCGTCGCTACACACAGATGTAAAATTTGTATAACGACATGGCAGTAATGTGCGTTAGTAAATACCAACACATATAACTGCCATGTCGCTATACAAATTTTGCATCTGTGTGTAGCGACAAAAGCGCCGCAGTAGCCGGGCGGGAAACTAACCAGTGTATCACACTAATATATTACGGCTTGTAGAACCTGCCTAAAAAGCATATAACCTAAAACTCATTAAGCTAAAATGCATTTAACTTAAAATGCACTCAGCCTACAACTTATTCGGCCTAAAATGCTTGTAGCCTAAATGTAGTTAAATGGGAGTTAGGCTAAATGCATTTTAGGCTTAACAGAATTTTGGATAAATGTATTTTAGGTTAAATGGGCGATAGGAAAAATCGGAGTTAAGCTGACTGCATTTAGGTCAAACAGGATTTAGGCTGAATGCATTTTAGGTTAAATGAATTTTAGGCTGAATGCATTTTAGGTTAAATGGAATTTAGGCTTAATTCCTTTTAGGCTATATAGTTTAGGACAAATAGGTTTTAGTGAATATTCATGCTCCTACTCGATTTTGTACTTCAAATAAGAGTAGCAGTTGTTTTTCTCATTTTAAGGTTCACTTCCACACTGAGGTTGTCCCGAAAGATCTTGACATTCTAGACATCGGTTTTGCTCTTGAAAACGGTGTAGCAGTTATTTTTTTTATTTTGAGCTTTACTTTTCCAAAGACGTTGACCTAAACGACCTATAGACCCTACAGACATCGAATTATTGAATACGGTGTAGCAGTCATTTTACACATTTTAAGGTTAACTTTTCCGAAGACAGTGACCCGAACAACCTGGACATCAAACTTTTTCTTGAAAAAGGTGGAGGAGTAATTTATTCTATTTTGAGGTTAACCTTGCTAAAGAGGTTGACCGAAACGACATGGACGTCGAATTTTCTCTTAAATACGGTATAGCAGGTATTTTTTTACATCTTAAGGTTAACTTCCCCGAAGAAGTTGACCCAGACTTCCTGCACATCGGTTTTGCTCTTGAAAACGGTGAAGCAGTTATTTTTCAAATCTTAAGGTTAACATTGCATTGAAGTATATAACGTTAAAAATAACTATATTTTTTTTTTTTTTTTAATAAAAACTAAATATTTAGAAACATTATATACGTTTAATAAAAAAAATACATTTGTTAAATCACAAATCTAGGGTATAACAGTAAAAAACAATAAAAAAAACATCATTGACACAGATTTTCGCCCTTATATGGCAGCACAATGAAATGTAGACTTTCTCACCTACGTTGTTCGAAAGCAAATAAAAAATCGAGTTATAAAAATGGACGACTTTGAAAATTAAGTGAGCGGACGACATCGTTCTTGTCAAAAACCCAAAATTTTGACAATAACGAAGGCCGTCCGCTAACATAATTTTTAAAGTCGTCCATTTTTTATTTGCTTTTGAACCAAGTAGGAGCAAATGTCTACATTTTATTTTTACTGCCAGAAAAAGTAGAAAATTTGTCAAAATTTTAGATTTTTGCCAATAACGAAGGCCGTCCGCTAACCTAATTTTTAAGCCGTCAATTTTTATAAGTCGATTTTTTATTTGCTTTTGAACCACGTAGGTGAAAAAGTCTACATTTTTTTTTGTGTCAGAAAAAGTAAAAAATCTGTCAAAATTTTGGGTTATTGCCAATAACGAAGGCCGTCGGCTAACTTCATTTTTGAAGTCGTCCATTTTTATAAGTCTATTTTTTATTTGCTTTCGAACCACGTAGGTGAAAAAGTCTACATTTTATTTTTTGTGTCAGAAAAAGTAAAAAATCTGTCAAAATTTTGGGTTTTTGCCAATAACGAAGGCCGTCCGCTAACTTAATTTTTTTAGTCGTCCATTTTTATAAGTCGATTTTTTATTTGCTTTCGAACCACGTAGGTGAAAAAGTCTACATTTTATTTTTTGTATCAGAAAAAGTAAAAAATCTCTCAAAATTTTGGGTTTTTGCCAATAAATTAGGCCGTCCGCCAACTTAATTTTTGAAATCGTCCATTTTTATAAGTCGATTTTTTATATGCTTTTGAACCACGTAGGAGCAAAAGTCTACATTTTATTTTTTGTGTCAGAAAAAGTCAAAATTTTGTCAAAATTTTTGGTTTTTGCCAATAACGAAGGCCGTCCGCTAACTTAATTTTTAAAAGTCGTCCATTTTTATATGTCGATTTTTTATTTGCTTTTGAACCACGTAGGTGAAAAAGTCTACATTTTATTTTTTGTGTCAGAAAAAGTAAAAAACCTGTCAAAATTTGGGTTTTTGCCAATAACGAAGGTAGTATGCTAACTTAATTTTTAAAGTCGTCCATTTTTATAACTTGATTTTTTTATTTGCTTTTGAACCACGTTGGTACAAAAGTCTACATTTAATTGTGCTGCCAGATAAGGGCGAAAATTTAGTTTTTATTAAAAAATCAATGCAATAGGTTAACTTCCCATCAAAGGTTTCCTGAAGATGTTCAAAGAAACGACCTAGCCACCGGTTTTGCTCTGGAAAACGGTGTAGCAGTAATTTTTTATATCTTGAGGTTAACTTTCCCGAAGACGTTGACCCGAACAACCTGGTCATCGAATTTTCCCTTGAAAACGGTGTAGCAGTAATTTTTTTTATTTTGAGGTTAACTTTCCCGAAGACGTTGATCCGAACGACCTGTTCATCGAACTTTCTCCTGAAAACGGTGTAACAGGTATTTTTAACATTTTGAGGTTAACTTTCCATAAAAATTTGACCCGAACGACCTAGACATAGGTTTTGCTCTTAAATACCGTGTAGCAGTTATTTTTCACATTTTGAGGTTAACTTTCCCTAAAAAGTTGACTCAAACGACCTAGCCATCTATTTTGCTCTGGAAAACGGTGTAGCAGTAATTTTTTATATTTTGAGGTTAACTATCCCAAAGACGTTGATCCAAACGACCTTGTCATCTAATTTTCTCTTGAAAACGGTGTAGCAGGTATTTTTCACTTTTTGAGGTTAACTTTCCTGAAGATGTTGACCGGAACCAGTTATCCATCGGTTTTGCTCTGGAAACGGTGTAGCAGTTACTTTTTACATTTTGAGGTTAACTTTCACTGAAGAAGTTGACCGGAACGACCTAGTCATCGGTTTTGCTCTGGACAACGGTGTAGCAGTTATTTTTCTTATTTTGAGGTTAACTTTCCTGAAGATGTTGACCGGAACGACCTAGCCATCGGTTTTGTTTTGAAAAACGATGTTGCAGTAATTTTTTATACTTTGAGGTTATCTTTTCCGAAGATATTGACCCGAACGAGCTAGTCATCGAATTTTTTCTTGAAAACGGTGTAGCAGGTATTTTTCACATTTTGAGGTTAACTTTCCTGAAGATGTTGACCGGAACGCCCTAGCCTTCGGTTTTGCTCTGGAAAACGGTGTAGCAGTAATTTTTTATACTTTGAGGTTATCTTTTCCGAAGATGGTCGCACGAACGACCTGGGCATCGAATATTCTTTTAAAAAAGGTGTAGCAGTTATTTTTCTTATTTTGAGGTTAATTTTCCCAAAGATGGTGACACGAACGACCTAGCCATCGGTTTTGCTCTGGAAAACGGTGTAGCAGTAATGTTTTATATTTTGAGGTTAACTTTCCTGAAGACGTTGACCCGAACGACCTGGTCATCGAATTTTCTCTTGAAAACGGTGTAGCAGGTGTTTTTTACATTTTGAGGTTAACTTCCTCGAAGAAGTTGACCCAGACATCCTGCACATCAGATTTGCTCTTGAAAACGGTGAAGCAGTTTCTTTTTACATTTTGCGGTTAACTTTCCCTAAAAAGTTGACTCAAACGACCTGGACATCGGTTTTGCTCTTGAATACCGTGTAGCAGTTATTTTTTACATTTGGAGGTCAAGTTCCTCGAAGAAGTTGACCCGAGCGACCAGGATATCTGTAGTGTATTTTTAATCAAAGATTTTGCGAAATCTCGTTGCGGAATATTTTTGCGGAATTCCTGCGGAATTTCCTGCGGAAACTCCGCAGGAATTTACCGCGGAGTTTACCGCGGAAACTCCGCAGGAATTCCGCACTTTTTTTCTGAGTGGGAAATTCAGAATTAAGTAAAAAATATCTTTGATAAATTATATATTTAAATTTGAAAATTAGAAATAGGGGAAATAGGGGACAAATCTTTAAAATAGGGGAAATAGGGACAAAACTTTAAAATAGGGGAAAAAAGGGGAATAGGAGACAGTCTGTGATCCCTGTATATAAGTAAAAAATAAATACATTTAGAAAAACTTTAGTTTCCTAAACTATATTTTCAAATATAACGGCTGTTTTAGTAATAGTTTGGAATTCATGGTTTTATTCGTATTTGAACTTTGAAACGCGTTTTTTTCGAAACCACATTTTTCGAACTAGCGACCATGATTTCTCAAAAATGACTTAACCGATTTCGTTCAAATTTATAGAGTATATTCAGCTCATGTGTGGCTATCGCCCGAACCAGGATAATTGGAAAAGGTCAAGTCGTTTTTTTTATATACAAGAAAATAGACCCAAAAAATCGCGTTTTTTAAGAAAAAAAATCCAAACCCGCGTAAAAAATTCAATTTTTAATATTTTCAAAATATCCTGGTTCCGGCGATAGCCACATAACCACAGATTAAAATGCTATTTCATTTTTTGATTTCTGTTCAGCTAATCATTTGGAATCGTGGTCGCCGATGGACCACTTTTTTATCACCAAAGCCACTTTACAGTGTTATAAGTCGTAAATATTGAAATATTTTTAATTGAAAAAATTTGTATTTGTAGTTAAAATATCACTAAATATATGGAAAAAAGTCCGAAGTTCTAAGTTTTCATGGTTCTGAAAAAAAATTTAAGAAAAAATGCTTAAAAACGGCCCGTTACATGGGGTGACTCCCTTAACCTAAAATGCATTCAGCCTAAAATTCATTTAACCCAAATTCCATTTAACCTAAATCCCATTTTACCTAAAATGCATTCAGCCTTAAGCCCATTTAACCTAAAATGCATTCAGTCTTAATTCTACTTTACCTATAAATAGCATTTAGTCTAAAACCACTTATTCTAAATCCCTATTTACCTAAAATTTACATTATATTTTAGGTAAAATGGGATTTAGGATGAGTTTCAGTCTGAATGCATTTTAGGTATAAAATGGGATTTAGGTTAAATAGGATTTAGGTTTAATGGAATTTAGGTAAAGTGGGATTTAGGTTAAATTGACTTTAGGTTAAATGAAATTTAGGCTGAATACATTTTAGGTTAAATGGATTTTGGGGCATATACATGCGCCTCTTAGATAACTTCAGTGAAAGGTTTGACGTCGAAGAATAATGATCTGCACTGTCGGTAACTGACCTGTGCAGATCATTAGAACACTGTCGATGTACCGGTTATACTCAGGAGGGGTTTTTCTACAGTTTTCCCTCTTCACTGGCGAGCGAACGCAATATTGGGTGGTCCAGGTAAATGCGAGTACTCCTAATTTCAAGCCGTTTTGTAGACGCAAAAGCACTTAATACTTTTGTTTAAACTATGAACAATGGAACAAAGCGAAGGAAAAAAATTTCACAAGGAACACTTGTATGGGCGTAAAGACGAAAAACGAGTGTATAATTAATTTTAATTTAAAGTTCATATAATAAATTAATGAAAATAAAATATAATTAAATAAACGGTTACAAATGAGGATCCACTAACAAAATTATTGCAAGAGGGGATCAAATTGTTTAAGTTAGAAGAGCTGCATGAGGGGCAGAAAATCGACGGAGATTCGGTGATCCTTACAGTAGGAGAAGGAATCAAACTCTAAACTGGTGAGATTATTATATATAATTGTAAATAAATAATAATTCTGAGAGGTTGGCGTGGAAACGGATCCTTATGATTGGCTGAAAAGACCATGTCAACAGGATGTGAATATAGGAGATCTGATTTTCGGGTTTCTGTGTTTATGCTCGTCTTGAGACTGATGATGCTTGTGTTCAGTGAATCAGTCTTAGTATACTGCCGTGAAAAATCCTTAAAATAAAATTAATAGAAATACTAATCATAATTTTTTTTCTTAGATAAAAGAATGATTCCTGAGATGCAATGGGAGGCACTTCTGGGATGGTACAAAGAATTGATTCTTTCTAACCAACTAGCGCTTATGTCATCACTGGCTACCTCAGAACCGCAAATTAAATCAATGGAAGTAGATAAGCAGACGAGCAAAGATGAGTTTAAGGAGAGAGGAAAGATTGTCAAAACAGATGAGAAGATAGAGAAAATCAAAGAAAAGAAAAGTGAGATTGAAACGGATGAAAAAAAGAGAAAAATGGTAGAAGAGAAAATGGTAAGATCACAACAGTGATTAACCAAAGAAAATCAGACAGAAATAACAGATAAATTGAATACAGATAAGAAAATAAAATAAAATTCAATGGAAAATAAAAGCTTAGATGAGAAAGAAAAAGAAGCGAGAATTAGACTATGAATCAAATTGGAAAAAAGGAGAATTTCAGAAATGATTCATATAAATTCGAATCACTCCACTATTAATTTAAAAGAAGATAGCTTTGCTCTAAATAAAATTTTCTTCCCGTTACTCAGAAAGTTAAATTCTTGATCACTTTCACGTATTTTTGTTTATTATTTGTCTTGTGAGTTCGTTGACTTCCGTTAGTCATTGTCACCGTTTGTATACAAACGAGAAATTCTCAAAATTTTAGTTCTGATAAGACCGACAGACTGTTTAGATTGCCAATAACGGTGATCACAATATTAAAAGATAAAATAATTAATTTAATTTCTGTGGTGTATAACTTGACGTGTTAAACAAATTATCATATTTTAACTAATTAGGTAATTCTGTGTTTTTTTGTTTTTTTGGCTTGCATAAGAAAATTATTTTGTTATTTCGTCGCTTGGGAGAAGAACTCTGCCATTTCGATAAAGCTCTGAAAACAAAACCAACTCGCAAGAGCTCTGAAAACTGCGCCATTCTAATTAACATTTGAAGAAAGTGCCATTTCGGAATTGACAGATTTTGTTTTTAAATTTAAGTTGGCAACGCGAAAGATTTTGATTAGGTTAAGAATATCTATATAAAAAAACAAGCTCAGGTGATTTAAAAAATTTAAGAATTAAAATAAATTTACAATTATGTTTTAGTATTGATCACCTGAGCTTGTTTTTTTATGCTGACATTATTAACCTAATAAAAATCTTTCGGGTTGCCAACCGCAATTTAAAAACAAAATCTGTCAATTTCGAAATGGCACTTTCTTCAAATGTTAATTAGAATGGCGCAGTTTTCAGAGCTCTTGCGAGTTGGTTTTGTTTTCAGAGCTTTATCGAAATGGCAGAGTTCTTCTCCCAAGCGACGATTTGTGTTGTGATTAATGAAGTGTTAATTTTCTAAATAAATTTTAGCCTGAGGAGGTTGGCAAAACCCGGCCAATGAAACGTTGCGTTTATGCAAAAACAAAAATTGTGTCATAATTTTTATTTGACTTACCTTCCCGAGATCTCTAAAAACAACTTTCTGTCTTCTTATAAAATTTTGGAAGGAAACAACTCTCTATTTTTAATTCCATATGAATTTTCTAACTTTGATATAACTATCTGGGATACAAAATTCCATAATGTAGATGAGTTGCCAATAGTTGAACTAACGAAAAATGAAACGTCAGCCTTAGAAGAGAATGAAAAATATCAGAGAAGTAATAAATCTCTTCTTTGGCATGTTCGTTTTTGTCATGCTTCAATTGATTGTATTAAAGATCTTCAATTAAAATTTTCGAATAACAAAGAATTAAATTCTGCAAAATCCGATAAACCAATTTTGGACTGTGAGATGTGTTTAATCTCAAAATTCAACAAACTCTTTTTAACAAAAACAAAAATACGATTGCAAACTTTTTTTTCCAAAAACCGATAAACACGCTTAATCACTAGAAACCACGCGAACATGTTCAACCGAACAAGTAAACTAACGTCAGAACAGAAACGACGCCATAATGAATGCGCAAAAACCTCTGCGCATTCAATATGTTTGAATCAAACATAAAATATATTTCTTTCAAGTATAAAGACTTCGAACACAAATTTGGTTTAATTTTAACAAAATTTAGTTTTTAATCAAGTAAACAGAAAATTATCTTCA
This sequence comes from Ganaspis brasiliensis, assembly GCA_037103525.1. Taxonomy (NCBI): domain Eukaryota; kingdom Metazoa; phylum Arthropoda; class Insecta; order Hymenoptera; family Figitidae; genus Ganaspis; species Ganaspis brasiliensis. The sequence goes on along the minus strand of JAZKLR010000276.1, from coordinate 578,261 downwards.
AACACAAAATATATTGCAATCAAAACTTCAGATATTTCTAATATATTGAAATTAAACTTAAAAACATTATTCAATCAACCAAAATCATTCAAACAAATACTTATATTTAAATCATAAAAATATTTTTCTCAGTGTTTTGAAATTTACGTTTAGAAGTAGATGTATATTGTATGAGAACTTACCATTGATCAAGTCTGGGTCAGCACCCCAAAACACGTGTGAGTCTGAATCAGAACACCCGACGAAGACTCCAGTTCTAGATCCTCTGATTTCGGAAGGATTGATTCCTGCGTCTATAATGGCTTCGTGCGTCAATTCCAAAAGTATTCTTAGCTGAGGATCCATAACGTTTGCTTCTTTAGCTTCAACACCAAAGAAAGTCGAGTCGAAAGATGCGAGATCTTTAAGTTTTCCGGATCTAGTTGGTAATTTATAAATACCAGATGTCCAACGTCGTTCATCATCTGTTACTAGATCAATTCCATCAAACAGTTTCTGCTTAAATTCCTCGATGTTAGAACATTCAGGAAAGCGGCCTATATATTAAAAAAAGAATAATTAAAAATTAGATGACGCCACAGAAAAATCGCCAAACAAAAACGTCACTGCTCAGAAAGGTTGTTTTCGACGTACGACTTGGAGTATCTTCTGGACTCAAATTGTCAGCTTTAAAGAAACAAAGCTTCTAGGTTAAAGTAAATTATTTAAATTAAATTCAAAAAGAATAAATCACGTGCTTTTTCGCACCAAATCCAAATGACTCTATTTGACTTAAATACAAAAATTTTTAATTTCAGTAATACTGATTTATTAATTAAAAAAAAAAATTAATTTCCACAAAACAATTATAAGGGTGATTCTCCAGAAATATTCCTTTTTGTGCATCGGAAATGAAAATTTATTAAATATATTTTAGGACCTCTAAAATTTATAAACATGTTAAGCAATTAAAGATTTAACACCTTCATAACTTGATCATGCTAATTTGTAGCATTTAAAACAGATTTTTAATATTAAAATTTATAGATAAATCTAAAGGTTAAAATGTAGAGCAAGTGTTTTTTTTTAAAGTTATCAACAACTTCAGGTCATTTGAATTTATTTTGAACAATATTTTTTATAGTCTGAAAGCTATTTAATATTATTAATTTATTATTAATTATAATTTAAAAAAATTGTAGATTTTAAAACACCTACCAAAATATGAAATCTTTTGACCACCAATAATTATTTGTCAAGATTTAAAGGTTTATTTTTCGTTGACAGTTCAAAAACAATTGATATTTATATTAATTTTTAATATGAGCCAGAGGAATGACGAGCCAGAGGAATGATGATTTCAACATTTTTTACATTTTATTTCAAATTAAACTATTTTTCTTAAACTTAAAATAGTTTAGCATGTTTGTGTAAGTTAACTTTATTGTAGAAAAATTGCAAAAATATTTTATCTACTGTCATTCTATTTTTAATTTGAGCCAGAGGAATGATGCTTCAGGTTGTGAATCACTGTAAAAGCTTTAATTTATAAATTTTTTAACTTTAAATAATGATTTTTTTACAAAACCCACTTGACAAATTATTATTAGGGATGCTAATGTATTTAATAAGTATGAAAACAGATAAATAACTCAACTAATATAAAAAATATTGAATAATATACAACAAGCCAGAGGAATGATGCAAAACCAGAGGACAAAATTCATTTTCCATTTATGGAAAGTCTATAAGATCTATTTTATTTATACTTTGTATAAATATTCTACAATCCCTTAGCTTCTAGAAAATATCTGTAAAGTATTGTTTTTCAAATATTAAATAGTTGTTTTACGTTTTGAAAGAATGAAAAATTGACATAGGACAGGTTAAAAGGCTCACTTTTAGTAGTTAACATTACAAAAAAAAAGTACTTTAAAGTTATAAAATAAATAAATTCTTTTGCAGGATTTTTAGAAAAAGTGGTAAATTATTGACGTATAGAGAGAAATTGTCATAAATTATTATTATTTTTGAGAAAATCTTGAAGACATACAAAAGTAATATTTCGGGAGAATCACCCATAAACATTTTCTAAAATGATAAAACAAACTCAGTAATATACACTCTAATTTTTCAAATTGATAACAAAAATTAACAATCTTTTAAAAACAACAGTTAAAAAAATAATCGAAAATGAATTGGGAAAAAATTATCAGTTAATACAAAAAAAATTTCAATTAAGTTCTAAAATGGTGAAAGTACTCAGGAATAGGAATAGGAAGGAAATAATTCGTTCATTTAGTAAAATTTAGTTTTAAAACTTGCAGAAATTGAATTTATAATAGGGAAAAGATTAAAAAATAATGAAAATAATTAGAATTGAAAGAAAAATTTTAAATAATGATAAAAATATTGGATGAAAATTGTAGCAAATAATTGAAATCATAATAGTAATCAATTGTTAGAAATTGAAGAAATTTTTAAAAAATTTTAAATATATTATTCTCAAAGCCAGAATTAATTAGATTTTTAATCAATGAAATTTCAAATTAATTGAAGTTCGAAGAATTATAAAATATAATTGTAATTGTACTCTTGTTATCACAAATATATTCTGTAATTCTTTCAATTATTATTTACAAATTATTATTTTCTTCAATCAACAATTATTTCTATCAATTATTTTTTTATTTATTTTATTTTTCAATTAATTTTTGTCTTTTTTAATTGTTTTGTGCTTTATTTTCAAACTTTTTTTATTATTTCTCTTAAATTCTAGTTATTTTTTTAACTGACAATTATTTTCTTTTATTATTTATAACTATATGTTGTAATTTTTTCAATTATTTCTGAAAAACTAAAACTATTGTTTTCAATTTTTCATTATTTTTATTACTTTGCAAATATTTTCTCGGATTTGTTCTTACTTTCCTTATTCTTCAATTATTTTTTTAGATTTTAAAATATTTTTCTCAAATTTTAATAATATTCTTCAATTTAGAATAATTATTTTTATCATTTTGCAATCAATTTCTTCAAATTTTAGTTATTCTCAAATTTCATTCCTGAATTAAATTCCTAAATATTCAATTATTTATCTTATTTTTCAATTTTTATTTTCTTTTATATTTTTGCAATTTAATCTCAAATTTAAGTTATTGCATCCACTTTTTCATGTTTTAATCATTCTTCAATTTCTTTTCTCAAATTTCAAATACCTTCGTCAATTTTTAATTATTTGTTTTTGGCATAGGGGAGAGTGGCCATCAATGTACCGGGTTTTTTTCAAGGTCATAGTACTTATTCAATTTCACCAATTTCAAGCACTTCTTTGCATCAATATAAAACTACAACACTTCTCTAGGTAATGCACACATATTATACACGATTTATTTTGATTAAATAATTTAATTTAGGATCTTTCTAAACTAACAAGCTATTTTCATTTTCAACAACCTGGGTACACAATGAACCACCTCTATAAAAACACTAAAAATGTTCAACAATAATAATATTGCAATTTTCACTTTGTAAAAAAACTTATTTTCTATCAAATACTATAAAAAAATATTACTTAACACTTTTTAATTGATAATGTATAACATAAATATACCTCAACTTTAAGTTAACTAGCTAAAATGGCATTTTAGTTTTGCTATGTTGAGAAAAGTACTGATAACAATCGCTGTAACATGCTGTACGCATGCCTAGTTTTATAATCAGGCATACCACTCTAGAAATCGAAAATACACTGAAATTCCAGGTGGTTCATTGTTCCCCGGTACATTGAATCAACATGACATTTGCAACAAAAATGGTTTTTTATAACTTAATCCAAGATTTCAAAATCTTTATCTCATTAGAATATTGTAGTTAAGGCCCAAAACAAAATAAATCGTAAGTACATTTATTTTTAAATTGCCTTATTTCAATTAAAAAATGTGTTTGTATTTTAGGTAAATTTTTTCTTCAGTGCATCAAAAACAGTTTTTTTCAGTTTTCTCTGTAAAGAATAAATCCACACGTCTCAAATTTATGGACGTAGTGTGATTACGCAAACTTCATTTATATTTAAAATTAGGAGAATTTTTATTTAATTGTTTCTGAGAAAATTGGAATGGTTCATTGAAAAAACTGGTACATTGATGGCCACTCTCCCCTATGCCTTTTTTCAAAATTTTTATACTATTTTGAAACTTTGTTGATTAATTCCGAAAATTTCAATAATATATTTAAAATTTTTATTATTTTTTTTAATAAATTTTCGATTATGTTTATAATGTTGTAATCATTTTCCTGAATTTTATAATTTTAAATTCCAAATTTCTGGAAGTTTCAATTATTCTGTTTTACTTTTTCAAATAAAACTTTTTCAGTTTGAATTATTTCCTTTAATATCAAATTAGTTACATTATTTATTAATTATTTTAATTTTAATTATTAATTTTTCTCAAATTTTAATCAAGTTCGTCAATTTTTAATTTTTTTTTTTTAATTTGTAATGATTTTCACAAATTTTATATTATTTTGATTATTTGTTTATTTATTCGGAAAATTTACTCGAAATGAAATAAATTTTCAACTTTTGCTTTAAAATAATTACGATAATTAAGAAACTCTTTAATTTAATATTGTTTTCTTTCTCTTCCCCCCCCCCCCTCCCTCCACCGATCAATATTAAGTGTGCAGATGGCAAAAATTTACAAGTCCCTGCCCCTGATTAAACATATTTTTTTAACTTCTATTTTTCTAAAGAATATAGGGGGGGGGGGGGACTCCAAAATATTTATTTCGCACCAAGCGCGTAAAACCTAAGTTACGGCTCTGAACATTTTATATACTTTAGAATTTTTTTCATGTTCAACAATGAGTACACTTGAAGTTAAGCACTTTTTTATTTCCGTTTCGAAACTTAATTTTTAGAAATTAATTGTTTAATGCAATTCCGTATGTGTGGGCAAGACGGGGTATAAGAAGTGAGGTCAGGATAAGGTACTAAAAACCAATTATTTTTTTATTTTATAAAAAAAGTCTTCTTTTGGTGATTTTACACACTATTTTTAACGTTCTGTTATGTAAATAAGGCATTTCAAATACAGGAGCAGTTAACCACTTGTTTATTTATATTAAAAAAATTATTGTTTTTTGAGGTTAGCTTTGTAATTTAATTTTACATGAGAGAATTAAAATTACACATTAAACTGGTTTTTTAATTTATTTTCTAAAATCAATAAAGGTGCTTGCGAAATTCGTAGGTAAAAATAGGTTGATTTTTATACTACCCCATCTTTACCCCGGGGGGTACCCCATCTTACCCCCACGTTTTATAAAGATTATTATTATAGAAAATAAAATATTTTTGAATCGATAATATTAGTTTTATTGAGCTTCAATCCTTAGGTACCCCGTCTTGCCCCCACCTCCCCTGCTCAAGAATGTACCTCCTAATTTTTCCAATTGATAACAAGAAATATCAACTCCTAAAAACCGCCCATAAGTATAAAGTAATAAAAAATAATGTTGTAAATAATTATATTTAAGTTCTTAAATCATATAAAAAAAAACTAATTAGATTATTCCGTCGCACGTTCCTTCGTTTTAAAACTGGAATAGAATTTTTTTTGTAGAAATTGATAATTATTTTCAAAATTAATTACGATTATTTTACTTAGGTGTGGTTTTTATGTGTCTGCTGTGTGTGTTACGACATTTCGGAACATGATTAGTAGGGGAAAGTCGCCTAAAACGGGCCCACAGTGGGACAAAATGCCAAAAACCTGGCCAACACTATAAAATGTCTTTCAATTTGCTTGAAATTGATTACTCGGGGCTTTTTGGGGTCGCTGACAACGAATCTGCTATTAGTTTTTAAAAATTCAAAATGGCGGATCCAATATGGCGGATATCAAAATTAAAAATGAGTCGTATTTGCTTGAAACTCGTTACTTGGGGGTTTTTGGGGTCGCTGATTACGAATCCGCTATTAGTTTTTAAAAATTCAAAATGGCCGATCCAATATGGCGGATGTCAAAATTAAAAAAGAATCGTATTTGCTTGAAACTCGTTACTTGGGGGTTTTTGGGGTCGCTGATTACGAATCCGCTGTTAGTTTTTAAAAATTCAAAATGGCAGATCCAATATGGCGGATGTCAAAATTAAAAATGAATTGTATTTGCTTGTAACTCGTTATTCAGGGGTTTTTGGACTCACTGATTACGAATCCGCTATTAGTTTTTAAAAATTCAAAATGGCGGATCCTATAGGGCGGATGTCAAAATAAAAATGAATCGTATTTGCTTTAAACTCGTTACTCAGGGGTTTTTGGGGTCGCTGATTACGAATCTGCTATTAGTTTTTGATATTTTAAAATTGTGGATCAAATAGTGGAGGACAATAAAATTAATAATTATAGGAGTGTACAGTATATTTTTGGTATAAATTGATATCATAACAATGTTGACAATTGTAAGTGTATATATGTATTCCTAAATGAATTGAACTGACTTTTGACTTACTTTTATTATTAGTATTATTATTGATTAATTATTCACTTTCGAAAGCATTACTAGAATCACTGTCATTTTCATCATCATCAGAAGAAATTCTTGGGGTTTCTGGATCTGCAGATAGAATTAGTAATTCGATTGCTTCTGGCGACAATGTTTTCAATTTTTTAGCTGGTAATTTTCTCAAACTGGAAATTAAAGGGTCTGATGCAACTAACATTCTTCGAAAGATATCTTCCATATTTGTTTTCCTGCTAAATTTTCGCGCAAAATCTTCACGATACTTTCTAATGTATTTGTTACACGACTCTTGAGCTTCTTCTGACATTTGGCCGATTGGAAGTAGCATAGTTTCGATGATTTCATGACCATGAATAAGGATTTCATGCACAGTTGTCGGCATATAAAACCAAGGATACAATTGCACAAAATATTTAGCTGTTTCTAAAGCATATTCTTGAAATTTTGTCACGTTAACTTCAAATCCACAAGAAATCGCTTGTAATATAACGTGGAATCTTTTAATTAAATCTTCGTCAACGCCAGTTATCTGAGCAGATACTGCATAATCTTAAAAAAAACGTCTCGCAGTATTGCCATCGTTCGATGTACCGCTTCCTTGTTTTGGTTGATCAACGATCAAACCCAACTCTTCACGAAAACGTTTCTGAATCACTGTTTTTCGTTCTTCGACGCTTTTCTTCTCATCTGGATCAGTAATTCTCCATTTTTTAATGTTAAGTTTGTATGATAAATGAAGACAACACTCAAAACATCTTATCTTTGCATGAAGCGATGAAATTCCGAATTCTAAATTTCCTTCTATTATAGGCATTTTTAAAATTTTCTCTATGTCATTAAAGATCTTTGAAGTTGCGTGACAAAGATAACAGCGCATTGCAGATGATACATTTGCAACAGAATTGCAGACCTTACCGTCGATCATTGTAAAGAAAAGTTTGTAATTTACGCAAATTTCTTTACCATTTACAGAAAATTTATCTGGAAGAAGATTCTTTTCTTGTTCTTTAATTTCATCGACTTCTTTCCGGGTAACTTCAGGCGTTTCATGCAAAAATTGGATTTTTAATGGACGACAAAACCGTGTGGATGAGGGTCGCGGATTTTTCCAAACAAACAGTTTTAACATTACTTTCTTGGTTAACAAATGACAGTTCTAATGGAACAAGTGATGTGAAAAAAATATTGGAATCATCATTACAGTCTCCTTCGGTAAATTTTTGTTTATAATTTCTTTGACTCGAAGTGCCGTCGCAACCCCATTTACATATTAAATCCAAATTACAAACTGTATCAATTGGAAGGCTTTCAACAGCTTCAGATTGAATTGATAAAATTCTGTCAACTGTATGATGTAACAATGATTGAAGTGTGACAGAGGCTTCAATTTCAGTTATAGTTATTTCGGTGTCTTCGGGGTAACATCTTTTTTTAGCCTTTAGAACGTGTGAATAAGGTGGAAACAATTTTGATTTCTTCCCCTTGCTTGTTTGTTGAAGTACCTGATACTGGTTTTTCGAAAGCCCAGTTTCAATTAATAACGACAATGCCTCGTCTTGCGAAAGTGTTTCTTCTGGAACAATTTTTAACGATTGTCTGTACAAAGAAGCTTTAGATGAATTACAAGTCGAAATATCTTTTACAACAAATGTCGCATCTAACTTTTTCTCTGCTCTCAAGCTCATTTGCGTTGCGTAAATTAATTCATCACTGCTTCTTTCTTTACGAATATCTTCAGTTTTTCTGCGCTTGGTTCTTTCACTTAATTCGAGAAAGTTACTTGTAGACCGACCCTTATCAACTGCACTTCTTTCAGGAGAAATTGTCGAATCTATTTTGTCAGCTAAATGAACAAACTCTCCCAACCAGTCCTCAAATTTGCTTAAAAATTTACATTCTGTTCGATTAACTTCTTGCCACTTACTTTTTATCCTTTGCACAGTGCTTCGTAAAGACAGTTTATATTTTTCAGTTAAAGTAATGGTACTTTCTACTTTTCTACTCATATCATTTTCGACAATCATATATATATCACTCCATTTATCATTTAGGTGACTTTTTAATAGGAAAAACAGCTCTTTTCTTGTAAAACCACACTGACTCATTTTATCGGCGCATCTAAAATACAATATAAATATTGATATAAATACAAATAAAAATAATTGTGAACCAATGTATGAATTATAATAATTACCTGATACGAATAAGACTCTAGACAATCAAGTTTCAGGTTATAAACATTTGAGATCCTATAAAGACACTCGTCACGCAATTGTTTTTTACGCATCATGACAACTAAAATTCGGTATAAAAAAGCGCGAAAAATTTGAACTGTTACTTAAAATATACGCATATTTCATATAGAAAGGGACGTTAGTCGACATTTGTAATAATTGATCAATGTTATGAAGTACTCATCACAATTAAGTAATAGCTGGTTATAGTATTTCATTTCGCTCTAATTAAGCTCTTAAAACTTAAGCTCATTTCATATTAATGTACGTTTAATGTTATTGCCCATTGGCCTTAATCTTCTAGACTACAAAATCTTACAAAAGGACTTTAAATTAGAAATAGTTATATTTCTATAATTATGATTGATTTATCACATTTATTTTAAAAAATATGTTGTAAACATATTCTTGATAAAGAACATCAAGTGCACTACCGCCTGAGTTTGTGTACAAAATATCAATCGAATCGAATTCGATAAATTTTTCATTTTTTGTCCACCATTTTGAATTTTTAAAAACTAATATCGGATTCGTAATCAGCGACCCCAAAAACCCCTGAGTAACAAGTGTCAAGCAAATACAATTCATTTTTAATTTTGACATCCGTCATATTGGATCCGCCATTTTGAATTTTTAAAAACTAATAGCGGATTCGTAATCAGCGAGTCCAAAAACCCCTGAGTAACGAGTTACAAGCAAATACAATTCATTTTTAATTTTGACATCCGCCATATTGGATCCGCCATTTTGAATTTTTAAAAACTAATAGCGGATTCGTAATCAGCGAGTCCAAAAACCCCTGAGTAACGAGTTACAAGCAAATACAATTCATTTTTAATTTTGACATCCGCCATATTGGATCCGCCATTTTGAATTTTTAAAAACTAATAGCGGATTCGTAATCAGCGAGTCCAAAAACCCCCAAGTAACGAGTTTCAAGCAAATACGATTCATTTTGAATTTTGACATCCGCCATATTGGATCCGCCATTTTAAATTTTTAAAAACTAATATCGGATTCGTAATCAGCGACTCTAGAAATCCTCAAGTAATTATTTTTAAGCGAATTAATGCCGTTTACAGAATTTAAATATAAATTTAAAATCAATTATTATTTGTAATTTTTTGCATGAACCCATAAAAAGTGATATTAAAACCGCAGTGGCAGCTAAAGGCAGCCAAATCTTGATTTTTCTGAACAATGAATGTTCTAGGAACAAATCTGTATAAGTTTCACGGTGATCTTTTTTGACCATTTTTTTATATCTCTACATAAATATAATTTTTTTTCTTTCTTTAGAATGTTTTGCTGTAATTTTGTATTCTATACATTTTTTTTATAATAAGAAATTTTTAAATTTCAACATAGTATCTGAATTTTACAAACATTTATTTACTTATTTCATTTTACAGAATTCATTTTTAAATAGATAACATTTTTTTATTCTCTTTTTAACAAGAACGTTTTATTCATGGCTATTGCGTGAGAAATTATTTCAAGCCAAGTATAAGGTTTGAAACGAAAATAAGAGCAAAATGTCTTTGACTGCGCCCTTTATTTTATGAATTTGGATGCTCCTGGGGGTCCTCTGCGAATGCACATAGAAATAATAGCATTTACAGAAACTTTTTTTTTTCACTTTTGGCCAGGTTTTTGGCATTTTGTCCCACTGTGGGGCCCCTATTCATATTTTGCAAAAATTTATTTAGTTAGTGAATTATTAATTTGATAGATATCTTGAATTGAGATACAAATTTTTCAAGTACAAATAACATTTTTTATTATTATTTCAAAAACTTGAAATTTAAAGGAATTAATTCATTTACAAAGTATATGGCAAAATTTAAATAATTACCGGAAGTCCCAGTGATTACGATGTCATCATCAATAGAGTATACTGTGCCGTTAGAAATTAAAGGATTGGAAACTATTGGATCACTAGCACTTTCAAATCTTGATGTCATTTTGAAAAATACTGTATACTTTTCTAGAACCTATTCCAGTACTTAATTAATCTACGTCTTGTACCACCACACAATAGTTTTGACAAAAAAAAGTAATTGCGAACTGCTATAATCGATGCACAATTAAATTCATCAAATATCCATATTTCGTTGATTACTTAATTAAGGTCCACATTCGTATGATCATTTTACAAAGGTTCTGTCTTAATTTACTTGAAGAAGATATTGTTTGGACAGTCCAAGTAATATTAAAAATATATTTTATATAAAGCTATAAAAATAATAATCCACGTATCTCGATAACTGTGCAAAATTTCATGCTAAGTTGTGTGATTGACAAATGTGCTGTGCTTGAATGGAAGAAGCAAAATGCAGATTTTCTTTTTACGAGTCTCTTCAGGTACGAATTACATTAACCCAATCAATTAAATTACTGAACAGACACTGCAATTTTATTGTGTATAATGACTTATAGACATTCACCTTTCAAGTTCAACAGACAATAAAATAAACTTAAAAATCTTTTTCCTCTGAAAGACAATGAAACATTAATAAGTTAAAAACTCAAACACAAAAAAAGCTTGTTGGCTGGTTCTGAGAAAAAAAGTACATTATTGTAAAATCATTTTGTACAACGAGGAAGTTGAACTGGAAAAAAAGCACATTCAGAACATGAAACAAATAAAAACATAAAAAATACACGTATAACGTCATAATTTTCTAGAACTCTTGACTCAGATAAAGAAAATGTGACTATAACTATCTTTATAACTATATGTTTACTTATTCTAAAATAATAATTTGTTCCTAAAGAAATTTCTTTTTATAATTTATATATTTCACAACGGCTGCAATTTTTTTCATGCTCTTTCCTGACAGGTTACTACAATTATTTTTTTAATCCTCACAGTTCGGCTGCAGATCTGATAAAAAGTAATTTATTAAATTTACAACATAATGCACATATGGCCGATAGAATATTAGCTGGCGTGTGATGGAATTGTAATAAGCCCTACGAGCATTTTTACTATCAAATAGATGGAAATTTTATAAATGGCTGTTGGTTTCTTTCTATCTCAAGCTCTTCAGAATATTTTCATGTTTTCATATTAATATTAGTCACATTAGATAATTAGAATGTTTAAATACAAGCCGAAGGCGCACGGAGAAAAAAAATTAGCATCCAAAGCTAAGACTTAGCTACCTTAGCTAACTTTAATTGCTATTAAATATGGATAGCTAATTTTTTAGCTAACACAACTATTAATTAGCTTTAACAGCTAATTTTGTTTGCTAAAACAGCTGAATATTAGCTACCACAGCTAAAAATTAGCTATCCATATAGTAGCTAACTCATTTTTCTCAGTGCGAGTAAGGGGCCATCCATAAATTACGTAACACGTTTTTTTAAATTTTCAGACTTCCCCCTCCCCAAGTAACACGTCGTTACATGCATTAGCGCCATTTTTTCTGCTGATAGTAACAAACTACTTGACCCCCCCCTAAGAAACGTTACGTAATTTATGGATGGCCCCTAATGCAGTTTATATGAGAAAAGTCACCAATGTTACGTACGTCTATCACACACTATTTTCTGTAATGTCCATATTTCGTCGCTTGGGAGAAAAACTCTGTCATTTCGATAAAGCTCTGAAAACAAAACCAACTCGCAAGAGCTTTGAAAACTGCGCCATTCTAATTAACATTTGAAGAAAGTCACACTTCGTAATTGACAGATTTTGTTTTTAAATTTAGGTTGGTAACGCGAAAGATGTTCATTAGGTTAAGAATGTCTGTATAAAAAATAAGGTATAATACATTATATTTGATATAATAATTATATTTATTATATATAATTATATATAATTATAAGATAATATCATATTATCTTATAATATTTATATTATTTATTATAAATATATTACTAATATTATAATAATATTATATATTAATAATATTTAATATTATATATATATAATATAATATAAAAAAATTATATATATATATCCATATTATATATATAATATATGATATATATTATTAATATAAATAAGGTAAATGTCCCTATTTGTAGACACGTACCAATTTGTGCACAAATAAGTTTAAATGTTTAAAATAAAAACTTAACAATATAAAAATAATATAAAAAACAAATGTTTTTAATTTTACCTTATTTGTACTTCGTCTTGAGTTACTTTTCATGATTCTTGTTCACTTAGAAAACGAAAATTTAAATAAAAACCTTGACCGTGTCGTTCGTTTTGACAGATTAAGAAAAATATGTTAATCGCAATGCATTTTTCATGTATGTTCACAAATTGGTTCAATAACATTATTCCGCCAAAAATCAATAATTTATTATATTTTGATAATAAAACCTTAATCAAAATTATTGTTAATTCAGAAAAGGATTGGGTTCATTTTAATTTAAAAAAATATTTTCATAGAAGAATTAAAAAATAATTTTTTCTTCATTTATTTTAGTAAAATTTTTAGTAGTGCACTAATGGGGAAATTTATCTTACTGACATTCTTAACCTAAGAAAAATCTTTCGCGTTGCCAACCTAAATTAAAAAACAAAATCTGTCAATTTCGAAATGGCACTTTTTCAAATGTTAAGGGGTCTGTCTCATACAAAAATTTCAAAAAATCGATTTTCCAAAAATATTTTTTTTGTACTGTATATGTATCTAGAAATCAGGAAAAATAGTTATTAATATTTCCAAGCACAAGAAGAGGTTACAGAAGCCAAAAAATAGAATGATGTCTCCGCACAGTCAGAGCAAAATGTAATTTACCGTTCCAAAAGGTCTAGCACCTTTATTTTTCAACCAATTTTATTAAATTTTTAAAAATTAAAGATAATAAAGTTGGGAAAAGACTTGTATAGTTTGACTTGTATATTTAATTATTTGTTTATATTTATTTTTTTAATGCAAAGTATAACAAAAATAGCAATTTTTTTTAAAACTTGTTTTAAACGCGTTTTTCTCGAAACCGTGTTTTTTGACGAGTTTGTCACGATTTACAAAAATCTATTGAATCGATCGGGCTCAAATTTTCAGGACTTCTTCTACACATAAGTGGCTTTGGCATGAACTAGGATTTTAATTTTCCATCAATATTTACTAATACTTTCAAACAATTTAAGTTGTAAAAACAAGGTAAAAAAATTCAAACGGCCGCCATTTTGTTTTTTTTACCCGATCACAAAAATCCTAGTTCATGCCATAGCGAGTGATCTATATTTTAAGAATCCGTTTTATTTTTTACTTTTACATGCATCCTTCTAAAGATATCGTGACAAACAGGAAAAAAAGTGGTATAGTTTAAGCGGTGATTTCTCGGAAAAAAACCTATAAAAAATAATAAACAAAGGTTTTTATTATAATTTAATATGTACATTTTGATGTGCGAAAACATAAGAAAGCTGAAAAGAAAAATTAATGAAAAAAAAAAAATCTTGAAAAAAAGGTCGTTTGTATGAGACAGACCCCTTAACGTAGAAATTGGCTAGAGGCTTATTTTCTTAGTAGTAAGCAATAAATTAAGATAGGTTTTACTCTTACATTATTTAAGTGTAATATTTTTAAAAATAAACTGTAGTTTATAATTTCATTTCGTCGAATATAGTTTCAAAAATGTCCGAAATAATTGTCGTTCGTGCTGAATTTGAAGCTAAATTATTTAGCTATTATTATTATTATTTTCACGAAGTAAATATGCAATAATTATTTATAATGTCTATTACTTAGTGTTCCTTAGTATCTTCTCTAAAGAATAAGCTTAGTTTCAAATATTATTTGTTGATATAAATACGAAATTTAGTAACAATTAACTTTCATTACTTTTTATAACACTCTCCCTCGTATGGTTTTTTAAAAAATGTTTCAATTTAAGTTAATAATATCTTGTTTTATTAACAAAAAGGTTCTCTATAACTTTGCCACGTTGAATTTTAAAAAATCCATACTGTTTTACTAACATGAATATTTGTTTAAAAAAAATTTCCAAAAAAAAAAAGGATTAAAAAAGCTGTAAAAGGTTTTAAAAATTAAACGTGGTAAAGTTGTATAGAACTTTTCTGTTAATAAAACAAGCTACTATTAACTAAAATTAAAACATTTTTTAAAAAACCTCACGAGCGAGAGTGTTATAAAAAGTAATGAAAGTTAATTGTTACTAAATTTCGTATTTATATCAACAAATAATATTTGAAACTAAGCTTATTCTTTAGAGAAGATACTAAGGAACACTAAGTAATAGACATTATAAATAATTATTGCATATTTACTTCGTGAAAAATATTTTAAAAAAGCATCAATTTTCGGCAGGCAGGCACGCGACTAATACCTTAACTCATGCACTTTGTTTCACACTGATCTATATTACTCGTAGCATTATTTTCATAATAGCTAAATAATTTGGCTTCAAATTCAGCACGAACGACAATTATTTCAGACATTTTTGCAACTATATTGGACGAAACGAAATTAGAAACTACAGTTTATTTTCAAAAATATTACACTTATCGTAACTTACTTCCATTTGAAATTCGATTCCCCCACAGTGGGAAAAAAACGACGCTGCTGCACAAAAGTCTGCTGACAATTCAAATCTTAACCGATTTTAACTTCTTTTAATTTGAAATTCTCAGGAAGACTTGCGCTATAAGCCTTGAGTGCCACTTTTTTAAAATTTTGTAACATAACCTCAAAAACTTGTTTTATATCTATTTAGTTAGCTCGAATACCAAAACTCATGTCAAAAATTATTTATAGAATACAGTAAATGAAAGGCTTTGAGTCCCTTAATAAAAATTTGACACAAAATTTTCAATATTTTAAATATCGTATCCAAGATAGCGTCCAAAACGGAGAAAAATTTATTTACGCTTTCTAAGTAGTAAAACAAATTACAAACACTTGGTACAAGTTTATAGAGGTTTTTGCGATCGCTGATCACGAATTTTATGTCAAATTGGCATTTTGACAGTTGACAGTTGTCAAATTAACTATAGTTGACAGTTGTCAAATCAACTGTCAACTTTGACAAAAACAAATAGATTTTCTAAAAAGGACAGGAAAATGATTTTTGGAGTCTCTGATATCGAATATAATGTCAAATCTACTCTTTGACAAATGACAGCTGTCAAATTAACTGTCAACTTTGCTGAAAAGTGAAATGTTTTTAAGAATTTTCAGCAACAAAGTTGTTGTGTTTTAGCTGTAAAATCAACTGTCAATTAAATGAAAAGTTGGTAAAGTCTCTTTGTTACTGTGACAGCTGTCAGCCATCACATTGTTAATATGTCGGTATAAATTCATTAGCAGAGATCCTTCAAATTCTTTTACAATATTTTATAAAAGAAGATCACTTTATAGCAAATTTGAAATGTGATATCAATTTGTATTTAACATGATATTACATTCGTAATTAGCATCCCCAAAAACCCTGTAAGAACACTGCTATAACACGACAACCTTGTTACTAACATTTTCTTAAAAAAATTCACTTTTCAGCAAAGTAGACAACTTTAAACTGTCAAAATGTCAATTTCGCATCATATTCGTAATCTACTACCTTAAAAACCCTTATACTGTCACTTTCATAAAAATAAATTGCTTTATGTCAAAGTTGACAGTTGATTTGACAGCTGTCAACTGTCAAATGTCATTTTCATATCAAGTTTGTAATCAGCGACCCCAAAAACCAATTTACTACTTAGAAGGCGTAAATAAATTTTTCTCTGTTTTGGGCTATTTTAAATTTTGAAAATTTTGTGCCTAATTTTTATTAAGGGACTTAAAACCTTTCAGTTTTTGTATTTTATAAATAATTTTTGACATTCATAGCGTTGTCAAGAAAATAACAAGATTTTTCACCATTTTTTATTTTTTTTTTTGTTTAAAACTTTTGCAATCTCTTTGACAGCGCTATCATCATAATGATCTCCATAATTTTTCTGTAATCTACATATGATACTACATTTTTGTACCAAATTTGAACTCTCTAAGTCAAATAGTTTGGCAGATAAGGGGGGATACGTTCTTTTAGGGGATGGGCGATTTCTGGAAAAAAATAATCGATCTTAAATTATTTTTCGAATCTGTTAAATCGATTAATCGGATAAAAAAGATCGAATCGAGATCGACCATCCCTAGCTCAAGTTACCACAAACAAACTTGTACTAACACCATCTGTTGAAAAATTTTCTTAACATTTTTTTCATACAACCATAAACTCATATTTTCCATGTAATAATAGCCGTAAGATATATTGAAAAACATTTGTTTCATTTAAAATAAAGCAAAAAAACGACATATTACTAGATGTTTGATCGAGCTATTGACCAAAAATGGTAGAAAATTTTAGAAAAATTGTTAAAAAATGGTCATTTTTGCGATTTTGAGGCACCAGATGCAATTTTTTAGGATAAGTTTATTGTGAATTTTTCTCTATCATTCAATACCTACAACTTTGCTAAAGACATAAACAAATATTTCTCTAGGTTTACGAGATATAGCGTTATTAAAATATTAAAAAAGTTGTCAAAATCCAGTTTGAGCAGAAAAATGGATGATAGCATAAAATCCAAACCTGAACCAATTTGGCAAAAGTAATAATGCAGAATTTCCAAATTTTTAAGTGCTTTCAGCAGCGATTTTCAAAAATCGGTTCTGAATTTTCATGATGCACAGTGTTATTAGTAATGGGCTTTTATAGGCTTGAAAATTTGCAAAATTAAGAAAAAGTTACAACTCTCTACGAGAGGAGCCCACTAGGAATCAAGAGTTACTTTAACTAGGATCCTAGATATATCTCAATCAGGATTAGTTAAAGTTACTCTGATTCCTAGTGGGCTCCTTTCGTAACTAAGAGCATAGTTAAATCGCAAATTCATATTTTTCGGTGATGTTTATATTTTCTCAAAATTTCAAAAAATAAATTGAAATTTTCAAATTTTTAAAACAATTACTTTATTATACTTTCTCCATGAGGAAGCAAGTTGTTCATGAAATGAACATAGTCCTCTCGGCTTGTTTAATCTTGATCCACAATTGTTGTAAGTTTCTTTAATTGCAAAATTAGGAAAATTAATAAAAAAAGTTGTTAAAATAACAGAATATATTTAAACAACTTTTAATTGGCGGCTATAACTGTTTTAATTTAATATCTTATACAATTTATTGACTTAGTACAGAGTGAAGCTGAAAAACTTGACATTTTTTAAAAGTTTGATACTCTCACTGTTTATTTTGAAAGTGTTATAAATTTGTAATTCATAAATAGTTTATACATTTGAAAAGTTTTTCTTGTTTTTCGAACATTGAAAACAAGCTTTGTTAAATTTGCCTAGAGAGGCGAATGACTTGAGTTCAAACTTAGATTTTTCAAACTTAGATTTTGATGACAGAGTCTCCACTTTTATTTGTAATAAGCTAAAAATCATTTTATTCAAAAACTAATATGTCAAATGCGGCAAATTGACACTCTGCACGGAAAAAATGAAATGTCTGCAGTAGGTAACTATTATTTGCTGTTGAATTTAACAAAATTAGTAACCACAGGATATTATTTGCTATGACAATGAACAGTGTTTGCTGTGATAAACCATATTAGACACATTTTTTAAAATTTACTCTCACAGCAAATTTTATTTTGACGTGGCAGCGAATAATTTACTGCCACAGTAAACTTCTTCTATGCGTGTGTACAAAAGAACCATTTATTTGCAAGCCCGTTTATAGACAAATAAAATAAATAAAAATTTATTGTATTATAAGTTAAATGTAGTATGATGACACACAATAATTACTGTAAAAGACCTTGATGATACCCTTCTTGCTAACTTTAGACGATAAACTTTTTTGGGTAATAATATTTATTGTTTTAAATACGTACGGTAGTATGAAAAATGCCAGATTTTCGTGAGTAATATCTGTAAGAAAATATAGATTTAATAAATGTTAAATTTTGTATACAGGTTATTCTAATTCAAAACTATCTCCCTCACAAACTATTAAACATTTTTTAAACAATATTTAAAAAAAATGTATTTCTTTTAATAAAGCCAAATCACCTTTATTATTAATAGCTTTGAAAGAAAAATTTCTACAATTTCTCAATTAATTAATTATTTTTCTAAATTATACATTTTTCTTTTACACAATTCAGTTTAAAGACTTGTTTTCTTGATTAGTGTACGAGGGGGGAGGGGCGTTTTAAAACAGAATACGTTTGTTTCGCATACGTATTTTTAAAATTAAATATAATATTTAATTCAATAAATACCTTTCGAGTCGTTGATAAGTTCTTCACAGATTTTATTTTCAATAGCGGAAAGAATAATTCGTTTTGCGATGTCAGGCCAAGTTGTTGCAATTGACTTACATTTTCCATTTAAGGTCTGCTCAAAATCACTTTTGATCTATAATCAAAATATTTTGTTTAATAAGTTAAACTAATTATACGCTAATCTGAAAAGTATGTAACATTTCATTTTCTAATACTAACTAATTCTACTCCAAGATTTGTTTTTAAAACAGGATATGAATTGAAATAATCATCAATCGAACTTCCCCGATCTCTCGTCTAGAATGTCTCTGTCCATAATTGTAACACGTAAGGACTATCGGGAGTTATCGTACGCAATTTATTTAGTTTTTGTGAAATGTCAGCATTCTTTGAATTATGATTTTGTTCTGATCTATCAGCTTCTTCAGCAGGAACAGTCTGTTTTTTTTTAAACTTTTTAAGGTTTGTGTAAGAATCATACAGTCTTCCACGAGCTGTTTTAGAAATTGGGGCTTTTGCAGGAATATAATAAGTTGACGGACTCTCAAACTTATAAACTAAACAAATTTGTGGTGCCCAAAACAAAAATGTACCTCTGGATATACTGAAAGATGATAATTAATAATATTAATGAACTAAATTTATTTTTAAACGTTTTAAAAGAGAATATAAAATTATTAAAATGTTGTTTAACATACTTTTGAGAAGAAGAAAGCAAGTACTCAATAATAATATTTGATAATTTTCCACGTTCACGTTTATCGAGTTTTTCTTTATCCACAAGAAGTTTGACAAATCCTGTTGTACTTAACAGTTTTTTTAAAATCTAAAAAATACAGTTTTTATTTAAGAATTTAATAAATTCTGCATTTATAATTTAATAATAAGTATTTCCAAAAATAATCATTTGAACCTAGTAGCTTACAAATTTTTTATAAATTAGAAAATAATTCAATACCTGTTGTTACCTAAACATTTAAATAAGTTTTTAAATAAAATTGTAAAATATCTTCTGTAAAAAAATTAAAAAATCCTTTTTGAGTATAATTTGTATTAAAACAAATATCATATTTTTGCTAACATTTTTATGGAATCTCGTCTGCTCATTTATTTTACTTTATAAAAAATATACAAAGTCAAACTATACTTTTACATTCAAATTTAATTTTAATATACTGAGGTAGAGATTGTTGAAACAAAAGTTTAAAGTAAATTTAGGTTAATTTTGTATATTTTTTAAAAAATAGTAAATTAATAACTGTAAACAAAATTCCATAAAAATTTAACGAAAATTATGTTAATTGTTATAATATGGATTAATCACTCAAGGATTTTTTTACAGAAAAATAGAAAATATTCAAAGACGAACAAAGATGAGTAGTAGAGCTATGCCGATCCGGGAACAGTTACCGACCGAGAAAATTGCTAAATCTGTAATCCTGCAGAAATCTGTTTTACCGACCGAGTGTAGGAATCTGCATTACCCTAGTTACCGACTTTGGCCGGTAGGTGGCGCTGTTTTGGGGGATTCCCCTGAATTTGCATATCATTTGCATACCACCCACCTAATTTGCATACCACCCACCTAATTTGCATACGCTGTGTATTGTTCGAGGGCTAATTTGCATACCACCCACCACCCACTCACCTAATTTGCATACGCTGTGAATTGTTTTTAACCCTTTCCTGCAGACTAATTTGCATACCACCCACCGCCACCCACCTTACTTGCATACACATTGAATTTTGGCCTCATTTTGCGATTTGCGGATGCACGTTTTCAAATTTTACCCACACTTTTTAGGTTGTTGTACGCGGGGTTAGCGAGGAATCTGTTTTACCCTAGTTACCGACCAGATGGCGCTGTGTGGGGGATTCCCCGCGCCATTTTGGATTTTTACCCCCACTTTTGCGCGGGAATTTAAATTTTACCCCCACTTTTGAGCGGGAAGTTAAATTTTACCCCCACTTTTAGGTTTTTCAAGCGCGCCATTTTGGATTTTTACCCCCACTTTTGCGCGGTAAGTTTAAAATTACCCCCACTTTTAGGTATTTGAAGCGGGGATTTCCCTACTTTTGAGCGGGCTTTTAGTCTGTTGTAAGTGAGAGTTCTACGTTACCGACAGTGATTTTAGTGAGTTAGCACACCAGCCACTACTGATAGACGGCGCTGCAATCGAATCCCGCCAAGTTTAACTTAAAAAGCTAACCCTTTTAATTTGCATAAAGTGTTATGTAAGAACTAATTTGCATATCATTAGTATGCAATACCACCCATGCGGCTAATTTGCATAAACTGCGTATTGTTGTTACCTTTTACCGAAGAACTAATTTGCATATCCTTAATACAACCAATCTAATTTGCATAAACTGGGTATTGTTGTTAACTTTTACCTAAGAACTAATTTGCATATCCTTAATACCACTAATCTAATTTGCATAAACTGTGTATTGTTGTTAACTGTTACCTAAGAACTAATTTGCATATCCTTTATACCACCAATCTAACTTGCATAAACTGTGTATTATTGTTATCTTTTACCTAAAAACTAATTTGCATATCACCCACCCCCACCCACCTAATTTGCATACGCTATGTATTGTTTTTAACTCTTTTCTACAACTTACCTACCACCCACCACTATATGTTTCCATTGTATCTACCCTACCCCCCCCCTTTACCCACCCACTCCACCTACCACCCACCGCCTGTCACCCATCTAGTAGATGCTTTAAATATCTCTATTCAATTCTCAACACCACCCACCACCCACAACTCAACTACGAAACTAATGTATTGGGACTTAAATTTTCAAAACACCATCCACTTTTGCATATATGTTATCAAATTTCAAAAATCATAATAAAAATCGTGAGGAATCAAGGGAAGGTGATATTAACGCTCGGACCTAAGTGGGCGACTCAAGTGGGTGGTTGGGAGTGGGTGGCGCTAGGACCCAGCCCACGCAACTCAGCGCGGCATGCTGCTGCAGGCTGCGCGCACGCTTCCCAGAGCTATCGAGTGTGGGGGGGACTTGTGAGAGTGGGAGAGCCTCTAATGTATAGGCGTCCGCAAGAGGTGAAATCTTATTTCGCTTCAGAGTTTTGTAGCAGCAGGTTCTCTTCCAAGAGCACCTCCGTAAGTATTTCTAGCTTTACAGATTTTGTATATTTTACCAGTAAAATAACAATTCGTTGTTTATAATAATGTTTTTTAATGTTACAGATACACAGACATAGTTTCTGCCTACTTTTCTAGGAGGTTCACGGTTGTCAATAATAAACTCTGTAAGTAATTCAAAACTTTGTTTATTTACTAATAAAATAACAATTTTTTTGTTTATTTACAAATAAAATAACAATTTTTTGTTTATTTACAAATAAAATAACAATTTTTTGTTTATTTACAAATAAAAAACAATTTTTTGTTTATTTACAAATAAAAAACAATTTTTTGTTAATAACACCCCCCCCTCCTTTTTTTTCTTCTGTTATAGGTACACTTGTTACACTGCCTATTTGGATAGGATATACAAATACACTAGGCATCAGCACTAAGTTCCGTAAGTATTACTATTTTTAATAATTTTGAAAAGTTAGTAGTAAATAACAATTCATTGTTTACAACATTTTTCTCTTCTTATGTTTTAGGTACACAGTTCTAGTCTGAGCCTAATTTCCTCTGATATGAAAATTTAGCAAAATTCAGCCCGACTTCAGTGAAAACAACGCAGCTCGTTCCACTTCTATTTTTTCAGCTTCTCTTTCAGCCTTCTTTTTCAGCATTTTTTCAGCATTTTTTCAGGCTTTTTTCAGTTTTCTTTTTCAGATTTTAGAAAAAATTTGTCAAAATGCCCCGGTGTAGAAACAGTGTACAAAAACGTTTTGCCTCTGCTGACAGTGTAGATGAAATTTGTGAATGTTCCGCCAATTTCATTGACACTGCTGAATTAAAGTTATGCTCTGTAAAGTCCAAGCCGGCTGACGCTCGTCTTATTAGTGCATTCGAATGGCAGCATAAATGTAAACAGCAATACGCTATTTTAAAAAAATTCTTTAAGAGATATAGCTTTACGGTTCCTCAGAAACAAAAAATCTTAAATTTATTAAACAGAGTGCATTACTTGAAATGTCATTTTAATTTATTAGAGAAGAGCGGCGCCGGTCTCAATCACTCAAATGAAACAATTAAGTGGGTTGACACGGATACAGCCTTTAATAATCAATTACAGTCGGGAACAATAGTAAATTTAACGCATATAGATGTTAACCAGTTCTTAGACGATGCCTTTGTTCCCTTTAAAAATCATGTCGAGACTTTTTTGAACACGCTTGGTCCGGTAAAAACGTATACGGTATTGTACGCCAAATTTAAGAAATCCCTACCTGACGGTTCAGAAGAATTCTCTTTAAAAAACTTTGCAGTTAAAGCGAGGGAAATTTTACCTTCAACTCAGTTAGATGAATTTTATAATGTTAATGTTAAACAACTAACACTTAGAAAAATGGAGGAATTTGAGGAAAAAGAATCCAATTGGACTCTTGACTCCATCCATAGACTTGATGTAAATATTAATAAATTCAACCCCTTGAGCGCTAGTTCTTACATTCGTCTGCCAAAAGTTATTGAAAATAAGCATGCCTGCATCAATGTTAGAAATGATCATGATAATCAATGCTTCAAGTGGTCGATTTTATCAGCATTACATCCAGATTCTTCTAATCCATGTCGTTTAATGACTTACGACAATTTTAAACATGATTTAGATTTTACTGGGATTAAATTTCCTGTAGCTCTAAATGATGTTGCAAAATTCGAAACGTTAAATACAATTTCCGTCAATGTATACGGTCTTCAAAAGGTTAATAATGATTTTAGTGTAACACCATTACATCTTACATCACAGAAAAGAGATTCTCATGTGAATCTTTTACGCATTGAAGATCATTACATAGATGAAAGTTTGAATGTTAAGGAAGATGCTTCTGCTAATGAAACAATCGTTTCATTAAACTATCATTACGTTTGGATAAAGAATTTATCGCGACTTGTAAGCAGTCAATTGTCTAAACATGATCACAAGACGTATATTTGCGATCGCTGTTTGCATTACTTTCATAGGGAAGAAAAACTTATTGAACATACTGAAGATTGTAACAAATTGAATAAAACTAAAGTAATTTTACCACAGCCTAATAACAACGTAATTCAATTCAAGAATTTCAATAATAAGGAGCGTGCTCCATTTATTATATATGCAGACTGCGAGAGTTTATTACTTCCTGAAACGGAATCTTCAACCTTAGGTGATTGCACAGAAGTATTTCAAAACCATAAACTTCTGAGCATTGGATACTATTTAAAGTGTTATGATGATACTTTATCAGTATACAAAGCATCACCTAAGGATGAAGAAGATCCTGCAAAATGGTTTGCTAAAGAGTTAAAACAGTTGGCAGAGGATATTGAGACTGTATTTATGGTCACCATTCCGATGGAGAAACTAAATGCAAGTCAACAAGCTGCTTTTCGAAGCACTAACATTTGTCACATCTGTAAAAAGTCTATCGCGCATGGGGCTGTGAAAGTAAAAGATCATTGTCATATAACTGGAAAGTACAGAGGGGTAGCGCATCAGGATTGTAACATCAACTATCAGGATTCAAGAACTATTCCTGTAGTATTCCACAATTTAAGTGGATACGATGCGCATTTCATTATAAAATCCATTGCCACTGAGTTTGAGGGTAAAGTTCACCTCCTCCCCGTTAACAAAGAAAGATATATTAGCTTCACCAAACATGTTCAAGGGAGTATCATCAATTTTCGGTTCATAGATTCATTCAAATTTATGGCATCGTCTTTGGATAAATTGGCATCTTATCTTCCTCAACATAATATAATAAATTCCGAATTTTCTACCTACTCTAAAAATAACGTAGAACTGTTAACCCGAAAAGGAATTTTTCCATACGAGTATTTGGACTGTAGAGCAAAACTTAATGAGGCACAACTACCTCCAATAGAAAAATTTTACAGTACATTAAACGATTCGCATGTAAGTAATGATGATTATATACATGCGCAAAAAGTCTGGAATACATTTAATTGCAAAAATCTCTGCGATTATGTATATTTGTACATGAAAACTGACATTTTACTACTCGCAGATATTTTTGAAAATTTTAGAAACCAGTGTATTATTGCGTACGGTTTAGATCCAGCTCATTATTATACAACACCTGGGTTGAGCTGGGATGCTATGTTAAAGTATAGTAATGTAAAATTGGAACTTCTCACTGATATAGATATGGTTATGTTTATTGAACGTGGCATTAGAGGTGGTGTAAGCCAGTGTTCAAATAGATATGCCAGAGCTAATAATCAGTATATGGAAAAATATAAAGAAGAAGAAGAGTCAACTTACATTATGTACTTGGATGCGAACAACCTGTATGGTTGGGCTATGATACAAGCACTTCCCTACGGTGGTTTTAAGTGGGTGCCAAATGTAAATAATAATTTTAATTTTAACGTTGAAGATGATGCTCCTGTTGGTTATATTTTAGAAGTTGATTTAGTCTATCCCGATGAATTACACAACAATCACAGTGATCTGCCATTCTGTTCAGGACACTTAAAACCACCAGGATCAAAAGAGACAAAGTTACTAACTACCCTTCTACCGAAACAAAAATACGTTATCCATTACCGTGCACTGAAGCAAGCTTTGGCACATGGTATTAAACTTACACATATTCACAGAATTTTACAATTCAAACAATCTGCTTGGTTGAAAAGTTATGTGGATTTTAATACCATGATGCGAACGAACGCTACAAATGATTTTGAAAAAAATCTATTTAAGCTAATGAATAATGCAGTGTACGGTAAGACAATGGAAAACGTACGGAAACGAGTTGACGTTAAACTTGTAACAAAGTGGGGGGGTAGATATGGAGCTGAAGCTCTTATATCTAAACCTAACTTCCACTCGCGAGCTATCTTTAGCGAAAATTTAGTTGCGGTGGAACTTAGAAAAACGGAAGTGCTTATGAATAAACCAATCTATATTGGTCTTAGCGTTTTAGACATTTCCAAAACACTCATGTATGATTTTCATTACGATTACATGCGAGAAAAGTATAATTATAACTGTAAATTGCTCTATACTGACACCGATAGTCTTGTTTATCACGTTACATGTGAAAATATCTATTCTGATATGAAAGCAGATATTTCTAAATTTGATACTTCTGATTATCCTGTTGATAATATACATGGAATGCCGCAAGTCAATAAAAAAGTTTTAGGTCTCATGAAAGATGAGTGTAGTGGGAGAGTTATTACAGAATTTGTTGGCTTACGGAGTAAAATGTATAGCATTCGAGTAGAGGATCAGGACTTTATAAAAAAGGCCAGAGGTGTTAAGGAGGTAGTTGTGAAGAAAACAATTACCTTTGATGACTATGTCTACTGCTTAAAAAATGTTGAAATGCTAGCTAGAACACAATATTGTATCCGGTCAAAACTCCATAATGTACACACATTAAAACAGACAAAAATAGCTTTAAGTCCGTTTGATGATAAAAGATATTTAATAAAAAATAGCACGGACACCCTCGCTTGGGGGCATTATAATATAAACAATTTAGATTCTAATGATGTAGAAATGACACTAGTTTAAGCAAACTGTTTATAATATATTGTAAATAAGCAGAAGTGCAAATTTTAATTTCTATTTGAAATTTGTAAATATTCAAGAAAGTGTGTTTACGTATGTGTGTGTGTGTGTGTGTGAGAGAGAGAGGTATTAAGAGACAAAAACTATAATTTACTGTAAAAATTTAAAATATGGTTTAAATAAAAACAAAAGTTGGCTTATAAATTTGTTCTCTTTTTTTCTACCTTTGTTTTATATAATTTAATGTAATCACAAAAAGAAAAATTCAAGTTAATAATTTCATTAAAAAAATTAAATTTTTATTAAGTTACTTATTATTATTCTAAGATTATAGGTAAAGCAGTAAAGACACATTGATTTTTGAAAGTATTGAATTCATTTATTTCTATAAAATCTTTAAAATTTATTACAGAAAAGATTCACATTGTTTGTAAAAGGATTTCAAAGTGGTAGAAGTACAATCAATTTCATCGACGTCTACTAAAACATTTTTCACTTCACTTGGTGCACTGAGAAACCAATTGCGAAGAGTTAATACATTACTGGCAGCACAATTTACAGTTGGTGCCATATGATGTGTACATGTAGTTAACAAGCAGTCAGTTTTAATATTTTTAATTGATGGACAGTCTATTTCTTCTAAATTTTGCACATTTAACAAGTATTTTTCTAACCACACTTTTTTTTCACTACCTTTTGTGTAAATAGTCTTTGCACCTCGTAGTGTTTCTTGAAGAACGATACGTAGTTCATCATAAGATACATCTCCAGCTATCCATTGGATTCCATGATAATTATTGGTCAACCAACGGTTCTCACTTTTGTATCGTCCAGGTAAATAATTCCAACTATATGGTGGTTCAAAGAGATAAACTCGAGGTTGAGCATCTGCTTCAAGTGGAAGAATAGCCAACTCCTTAAAGACAAATTCGTTACAGCTCTGTTTAAAACCTTGGATGTCTACAATAAAATCCATCTTAGACAATAAATGAAATTCAAAGCCAAGGCAACATCTTATATACCAAACTGTAACCCTCCACCCCTCCACCGCCCCCCCCCCCCACATCCTAATTTCATCGCTGATTGGTTCATACTATACCACATGATTATATACGATGACGTGTTATGCACTAGCAATAGTATTGGTATGTCAGTACAAACCCAATAAACATTACATTTATATTCAACACTTCTCAGCATGATGTAAAATCCCTCTCTGCGAGTTAGAACAAGTTAGGCTAGGTTCACTGAAGTTAAATTTGTAAGTTAACTAATAAGCGTTAAAGTTAACTTTTAAAAAAGTAAAAAATAACTTTTAGAAAAGTTTAAAAAGGTTGAATTTAACAGTCATGAAAGGTGATTGTAAAAATATTTTGGAAAAGTTAAAGTTAACTTTTAGAAAACTAAAACCCAATTAGCATGTAAATCCCATAAGAGATAAAGTTAACTTTCGAAAAAGTTAAAGTTAACTATCAAAAAAGTTAAAGGTAACTTTTAAAAAAGTTAAAGTTAACTTTCGGAAAAGTTAAAGGTAA
This sequence comes from Ganaspis brasiliensis, assembly GCA_037103525.1. Lineage (NCBI taxonomy): Eukaryota > Metazoa > Arthropoda > Insecta > Hymenoptera > Figitidae > Ganaspis > Ganaspis brasiliensis. Next base: position 550,038 of record JAZKLR010000276.1, on the reverse strand, counting down.
CTTTTGGAAAAGTTAAAGTAAACTTTTACAAAAGTTAAACCCAATTAACATGTAAATCCCATAAGAGATGAAGTTAACTTTTGGAAAAGTTAAAGTTAACTATCGAAAAATTTAAAGGTAACTTTTGAAAAAGTTAAAGTTAACTTTTGGAAAAGTTAAAGGTAACTTTTGGAAAAGTTAAAGGTAACTTTTGGAAATGTTAAAGTTAACTTTCGGAAAAGTTAATGCTAACTTTTGGAAAAGTTAAAGTTAACTTTTAGAAAAGTTAAACCAAATTAACATGTGAATCCCATAAGATATGAAGTTAACTTTCAGAAAAGTTAAAGTAAACTATCGAAAAAGTTAATGGTAACTTTTGGAAATGTTAAAGTTAACTTTCGGAAAAGTTAATGCTAACTTTTGGAAAAGTTAAAGTTAACTTTTAGAAAAGTTAAACCAAATTAACATGTGAATCCCATAAGATATGAAGTTAACTTTCAGAAAAGTTAAAGTAAACTATCGAAAAAGTTAATGGTAACTTTTGGAAATGTTAAAGTTAACTTTCGGAAAAGTTAATGCTAACTTTTGGAAAAGTTAAAGTTAACTTTTGGAAAAGTTAAAGTTAACTATTGGAAAAGTTAAGGTTAACTATTGAAAAAGTTAAAGTTAACTTTCGGAAAAGTTAAAGGTAACTTTTGGAAAAGTTAAAGTTAACTTTCGGAAAAGTTAAAGGTAACTTTTGGAAATGTTAAAGTTAACTTTCGGAAAAGTTAATGCTAACTTTTGGAAAAGTTAAAGTTAACTTTTAGAAAAGTTAAACCAAATTAACATGTGAATCCCATAAGATATGAAGTTAACTTTCAGAAAAGTTAAAGTAAACTATCGAAAAAGTTAAAGGTAACTTTTGAAAAAGTTAAAGTTAACTTTTGGAAAAGTTAAAGTTAACTTTCGGAAAAGTTAATGCTAACTTTTGGAAAAGTTAAAGTTAACTTTTAGAAAAGTTAAACCAAATTAACATGTGAATCCCATAAGATATGAAGTTAACTTTCAAAAAAGTTAAAGTAAACTATCGAAAAAGTTAAAGGTAACTTTCGGAAAAGTTAAAGTTGACTATTGGAAAAGTTAAAGGTAACTTTCGGAAAAGTTAAAGGTAACTTTTGGAAAAGTTAAAGTTAACTATTGGAAAAGTTAAAGTTGACGTTCGGAAAAGTTAAAGTTAACTATTGGAAAAGTTAAAGTTAACTTTCGGAAAAGTTAAAGTTAACTTTCGGAAAAGTTAAAGTAAACTTTTGGAAAAGTTAAAGTTAACTTTTAGAAAAGTTAAACCCAATTATCATGTAAATCCTATAAGAGATGAAGTTAACTTTTGAAAATGTTACAGTTAACTATCGAAAAAGTTAAAGGTAACTTTTGGAAAAGTTAAAGTTAACTTTCGGAAAAGTTAAAGTTAACTATTAGAAAAGTTAAACTTAACTTTCGGAAAAGTTAAAGTTAACTTTTAGAAAAGTTAAATCCAATTAACATGTAAATCCCATAAGAGGTGAAGTTAACTTTCATAAAAGTTAAAGTAAACTATCGAAAAAGTTAAAGGTAACTTTTGAAAAAGTTAAAGTTAACTTTTGGAAAAGTTAAAGTTAACTTTTGGAAAAGTTAAAGTTAATTATTAAAGAAGTTAAGGTTAACTATTGGAAAAGTTAAAGTTAACTTTCGGAAAAGTTAAAGGTAACTTTTGGAAAAGTTAAAGTTAACTTTCGGAAAAGTTAAGTAATATTACAACAGGAGCGTATATAAATAATCAAAAAGTGCATACTATACATGAATTTTTTCCTGTTGTTCCACCTGGATATAAGATCACGGAAGTTCCAACTCGAATCATTTACCTTCCAATCACCGTGAAGACAATACATAATATTCAGCTTCGTTTAATTGATCAGGACGGTGGCTTGGTTAATTTCAGAGGGGAAACAATAACAATACGTTTACATATAAAATCTATGTAATGGGTATCGTGTACAATCACAAAAAGAAGGTTGGTGGCAGTTATAAAAGTCAATCAACATGTGCAGAGAAGATCAGTGTGAATGTGACTCGGAGAGTGTTAACACCTCAGAATCAACTATTCCTGAAACAACTCGGTCTACAAGTCAAACCTCGAAAATAAGAAAAAGAAAGAGGAAAAGAAGAGATCAACTTTACCTATATTTTATGTGCAGCTGTTCTAAGAAAAATGGAAGAAATTCTGAGCATTCCAACAGCAGTGAATTTTGATGAATCTATTGCTAATTATGAAATTCATAGTCATCAACCATATGCATCGTCATCTTTTAATAACAGTGATGAAATCCGAATTGTAGTACAAAATCAAGATTTGTCTATTTTACCAAGTAAAAGTGCATTACATATATTTGGAAGGTTAACTAAGGATGATGGAATCACTCTTACAGAAAATGTCCATCTTACAAATAATGCTATAGCTTATTTGTTTGATGAAATTCGTTATGAATTAAATGGTATTGAGATTGATCGATGCAAGTATGTTGGACACACTACAACTATAAAAAACTTAGTATCTTTAACACCTTCTCAAGTTAACCGTGCAGAAAATGCTGGATTTGTGAAGTTTGAATCAACTTCAAGAATGTCATTGACAAATGGATACTTTAATGTAACAATACCACTGAGTATGATTTTCGGTTTTGCTGAAAATTATAAGAAAATTGTTACGAATGCTAAACATGAACTTATTTTAATAAGATCACGCAATGATAAAAATTCTATTATTTATGATGGACAAGTTGGTATCCCTGAGTTCAAATTTGTAATTAATAAACTTGAGTGGTTGGTACCATATGTATTACCATCTGACAATAATAAAATAAAATTATTGAAATTTATTGAAAAGATCCCTTAATTTCAATAAGTTTTAGATCTTGGGAAATGTATGAGTATCCATTAGTTCCCAGGAGTACAAGAGTTATGTGGCAAATTAAATCTTCAACACAATTAGAGAAACCAAGATATGTAATTGTTGGATTTCAAACTGAAAGAAAAGATAAATTGGGAGTTACTGCATGTTTTTTTGACCACTGTAACCTCACAAATGTGAAACTGTTTTTAAATTCACAATCTTATCCTTATGGAAATTTAAATCTCCACTTTGATCAAAATCAGTATTCTATATTATATGATATGTATGCTAACTTTCAATCCTCTTACTATGGAAGAGATTCGGAACCTATATTAAATATGTCAAATTTTAAATCATTGGCTCCATTAATTGTGATTGACTGCTCAAAACAAAACGAGTTCCTAAAGCAGACCTCAGTCGATGTACGTTTGGAATTTGAGTCCACAGATAATATCCCCGATGCAACAACTGCATACTGTCTGGTCATTCATGATCGCATTGTGCAATATAAACCAATCAGCGGTATTGTCAAGAAATTGTAAAAGTGGAGGGGGAGTGACTGAACTGGTATATAAGTTGTGTTCTTGGGATAGAATTTTATTTCTATTCCAGGATGGAGTTCATAGTAGACGTTCAAGGCTTTAAACAGTCCAGCAACGATTTCATTGTCAAGGAGTTGGCTATTCTTCCACTGGAAGCAGATGCTACACCTCAAGTTTATTACTTTCAACCACCCTATCATTATGATTCACTATCGAAACGTTGCAAAAGTATGAACACTTGGTTGACATTCAATTACCATGGACTCCATTGGGGTACAGGAGAAATACCTTATGATAAATTGCGAGTTATTTTTCAAGAAACATTACAAGGAGCGAAAACTATCTATACAAAAGGTGTTGAAAAGAAAGAGTGGTTAGAAAAATATTTGTTAAATGTACGAAATTTAGAAGATATAGATTGTCCACCGCTTAGAAATGTAAGAAAAGACTTATTGTTAACTACATGTACATACCATTGTATAAGAACTGAAAATTGTGCTGTAAACAATGTAATAGCTCTTCGAAATTGGTTTCTAAATTTAATGTGTGAACCTATAGAATCTATAGTAGGTGCTGATGAATTACATCCTCTGTCTAATAGTTTAAAATCTTATTATGAACAATGGGATATGTATTGAAATGAATTTGAACTTTTAATATGAATAAATGAATTTGAATATTTTTGAAAATCAATGTGTTTTGACTGTTTTACCTTAACCCTTAGTATTATAATAAAAAGACTTTATGAATCAATTCTTAGACGATGTCTTTATTCTGTTAAAAATCAAGTCGAGACTTGTTTAACACGCTTGTTCCGGTAATAGTCTTTACCTGAACCTTTAGTATTATAATAGAAAGAATTTATGAATCAATTCTTAGACGATGTCTTTATTCTGTTAAAAATCAAGTCGAGACTTGTTTAACACGCTTGTTCCGGTAATAGTCTTTACCTGAACCTTTAGTATTATAATAGAAAGAATTTATGAGTCAATTCTTAGACGATGCCTTTGTTCTGTTTAAAAATCAAGTTGAGACTTGTTTGAACACGCTTTATCCGGTAATAGTCTTTACCTGAACCTTTAGTATTATAATAGAAAGAATTTATGAGTCAATTCTTAGACGATGTCTTTGTTCTGTTTAAAAATCAAGTTGAGACTTGTTTGAACACGCTTTATCCGGTAAAAACGTACACTGAAAATCAAAATGTCTTTACTGCTTTAACTTATTTTTTACATATTGTTCATTGTTTTTCTGTTTTATTCTTTTTTTCTTTTCTCTTTTTTTCTTTTTTTATTTCTTTTTTTTGTTCATTTTTTATTCTTTTCTCTTTTTTTCTTTTTTTATTTCTTTTTTTTTTTCTTTTTTCTTTTATTGTTTTCTTTTTTCTTTTTTTTTTCTTTTTTTTCTTTTTTTTTTATTTTTATTTTTTTTCTTACATTTCTAAAATATAAAGGTAGAATAAAAAGATACAATTTATAAGTAAATTTTTGCATTTATTTAAACACATATCTTGAATATTTACAGTATATTACAATTCTCTTTATTATAATATTTATTAGATAAATTCAAATTCTAGATTATTATATTTTCCACCAATATATTTTAATTTTAATTTGTTGGATTCCACGGCTTCGTCGAGCACCTTGAAGTTGTCTGGCTCCTTCTCAAACAGGTTCGTAAACCTTGCTGGCAGGAACGTCCGGAATTCACCATCCAAATCAACTGCAAATTTGAATCCATACTTGGTTGACATCCTCTTTATACTAGTTACGGTATAGAGGGCATTGACATCCAACTCAGCAAGCGGCTTCGTGGGTAGTAGATGCTGCAAACGTCCAAGAGAGTTGATTTTGCTTAAGGTGGCGTCCATTCTTTTGAATATCTGTAAGCAAATCAAAATAGAGCTGTTAGATCAAAATATAATATTAAGCTAAAATCAAAAATAGACTTTAAGGTTGAAGAGGGCTTACCTAGTAGAGGATTCGGAGCTGCTCCTGATGCTGCTTCAGCTGCTGATGTAGTCTGTAACAGATATGTCTCCACTTGGCTTCAAATCCTTCTTATATCTCTTGAACCCCACTCCTTCTCCAATTTCCCACTCTTCTTACCCCCACTTTGATGTTGCGCGCGCAACTCCTCTTTCACAAGTCTATCCACTCACACTGGACCCCGTTAACCGCACGCGCATCTTTGCTGCGCACCTTTCACTTTTGAGACTGCTAATGATATGCAAATTAGTTCTTACATAACACTTTATGCAAATTAGGAAAGGGTTAGCATTTTAAGTTAAACTTGGCGCAATTTGCTGTAAAAAAGTGGGGGTAAAATTTGAAATCCCCTCCAAGAAGATGGCTGAAAATGAAAGAAAAATTTAAAAAAGCGCATGCGTAAAACATCAACTGATGCTACAATTTCAAAAAGCAGGGGATTCCCCACCAACAGCGCCATCTGTTGGAAAATGTCGGTAAAATGTTGGTAACCATGGTAAAACAGATTCCTCGCTAACCCCGCGTACAACAACAGGGGATTCCCCACCAACAGCGCCATCTGTTGGAAAATGTCGGTAAAATGTTGGTAACCATGGTAAAACAGATTCCTCGCTAACCCCGCGTACAACAACCTAAAAAGTGTGGGTAAAATTTGAAAACGCGCATGCGCAAATCGCAAAATGAGGCCAAAATTCAATGTGTATGCAAGTAAGGTGGGTGGCGGTGGGTGGTATGCAAATTAGTCTGCAGGAAAGGGTTAAAAACAATTCACAGCGTATGCAAATTAGGTGAGTGGGTGGTGGGTGGTATGCAAATTAACCCTCGAACAATACACAGCGTATGCAAATTAGGTGGGATGTATGCAAATTAGTCTGCAGGAAAGGGTTAAAAACAATTCACAGCGTATGCAAATTAGGTGAGTGGGTGGTGGGTGGTATGCAAATTAGGTGGGTGGTATGCAAATGATATGCAAATTCAGGGGAATCCCCCAAAACAGCGCCACCTACCGGCCAAAGTCGGTAACTAGGGTAATGCAGATTCCTACACTCGGTCGGTAAAACAGATTTCTGCAGGATTACAGATTTAGCCATTTTCTCGGTCGGTAACTGTTCCCGGATCGGCATAGCTCTACTACTAAGATGATTTAACAGATTTGTGAAAACTTGAAAATTTCAGACAATTATTCAAATATATTTTTAAGTATTTATTAAGTTCTTAAAAAAAGTAACTTTTTTTTAAATATAAAAAAAGTAAAGTGTTTGAAAAATTTGAAGTTTTGATATTTTTATTGTCTATATTTTCTTAATTTTAAATAATAATAAAATAAAGTTATTATACAAGTTTTTTATGCTTCAATATAAGACATCAAACTTTCAATATTATTATTTTTATTATTATTAATATTATTTCCTATTTATTAGGTTTCGTTTTAATTTAAAATCAGTAAGAAATCGACTCTAAGCGATGATTTTTTGGAATGATTTAACATTTAATAAAATTCTGCCTGTCCTTCGTCCTCATAAACTTTTTCAGTTTCTGAAATATTCTTTTTCACTTGGGTATCAATATTATTGTTTGTTATAGTCAGCTACAAAAAATGGAAAAAATAAATATTTTAATTTAATATAATATATTATAGATTTATCAATTCTAAAAACACAAATAATATTTCGATTGTTATACCTCGGATGCTTGCTTCTCAGGGTTAAAATTTGATTTACAATTTTCTTCAGTCAATTCTGTTGATAAAACTTTATAATTTTGTCCTAATTGGCCATAAAACGTGTAAGTACACGCATAGAAGTTCTCTTATAATATTTGTGATAAGTGATTGAATATTTTAGTATTTTGTGTTTCAATTTAGGGAAATTGAGGCTTTGTATTAAAAGTTATTATATTTTTATGAAAAGCCCGTGTAAAGCAGATTTTCAAAACATTGAAATTACCATTTCTAAATTTGAAATTACTATTTTTAAGTTTGAAATTTAAGCGTTCTAATCTCTGTTAAAACTATACGAAAAATAGTTGGTGTGGCCAAAAGACGAGAATACCGTTATAAGTTATTAAAACTATACGAAAAATTAAAATTAGGTTTAAAAGGCAGCCCGTTTCATTAATTGGTAAAAGTATATTAAAATAGGGAGGCGTGAGAAAAAGAATGTTTGGAAGGACGAAGCACCAATCAGATCTTTGTCTAACTTTTCTCCCACTCTATAGTGAAGGATAGACGATGTATTCAAAGCATATAACTACACAACGACACCGCAGTGGCTCGCTTTGATTGGCTTAACCTATTCTTACACTAACTTAACAGTAATATAGTATAATATTATATTATTAATATTAATAAACTTATATTATTATAAGTTCTCTGTATAATTGTTCATAATTCTTATTAACAGTTTTATACTTTAAAGTTTTTTTTAACTAATTTTTATTTACGTAAAACAGTAAACTGCAGGGTTCTAAATATTAATAATTTTGTACTATTTCTCAAGCCAATTTAAAAATTATTAGAATTATAAAAGGATTTTGATTCATTATTTTACTATTACGAATTAATATTAAATAAATAGATAAAAATATATTTTTTTTTTAGAATAATAATTCTTTTTAAAAATGAAAATTTTTTTATAAACATTTTTTTATTAATAAAAGTTTTTTATATTAAACTTTTAAAAAATTGAAAATATACATTTAGTAAGGTTTCCGCCGAAATTAATAAAAAATTTGCATTTAGAGGCAAAAAAATAAATCTTTGAAAATAATTTCAAATTACAATATTTTATTGAGAATTTAAAATAATAAATATTATTAAATTATTATTATTGTTTTGTAAGCTCTGAAAAGCTGTAAACTCTTTTTAAGTTATTTAGCGAATACTTAACTTTTTAAACATTTTATTAAAGATTGGTTGTTAATTAGATTTTAAATTGAATAAACAGACTAAATTTTAGAAATTTAAATTTATTAATAATTTATTTCTACTAAAAACAATGTTTGTTAATGTATAAAAGCTCGATAATATTTATAATTTTTTAATTATATTATAATTATACAAATTTCTTTAAATTATATATCCAGACAAATCAGTTAATTTAGTAAAAATCCAATGATTTGTTCTTAATTGAAGGTAGAAAAGCATATAATTACAATTCGTCATAGAAAACTACCAAAAAACAAATATTATATTACGAAACTTGAAATACTTACTACAATTTAACATTTAATGTTTTCTTAATAAAATTTCAACTTTTCAAAGCTTTATATTAATTTTTGTTTCGTTAAATGTGAAACAATATTATTTTAATTTCAGACATTCTTAAAAATGATAACGATAATTCATAGCATCCTCAATTTCCCTAAAGTGTAACTAAATATAATAAAAATAAACGTCAAAATATTAAATTATGCCACAAGATTTCTTTCCGTGTATAGTACAACTAATAATAATGCGGAATAATCGGTCGATAAAAACAAAATCTACTGATAGAAAACAAATATTGGGCACCGTTTTATTAATTTAAACTTTAAAGTGTCAGTTTATAAAGAACAATCATATTTTAATAAATAATGAATAATATCATCTCCTTATTTTAAAATATACAGGCTCACAAAAAAAGCTGACAGAACATTCATGCAGACCTACATATTTTATCGTATTTTTTTCCTGCTGACTCTCTTTTTTTACAGTGTAATGCTTGGCACCTGAAATAAAATATTAACAAATCCGACGACTTTTTAATAGAATCTCGGTCAAATAATTGAGAAATATTATTTTTAAAAACTAAGCAATTCCACTAACCCATAAAATTGTTCTTATCTGCATTGCAGATTTTTTTTTGTTTTATTATTGCATTCATATTATTGAATTGATTTATTGAAGGTTTTTATTATCAAACTTTACGTGTGTTATCAATTGGAAAAAATATTTTTTATTTTTTCAATGCATTTTTTCAACATGAGCAATGTAGAACCTGATCTTCTTAAAATAAACATTATGTCGGATTAATTTAATATCAAATAAGAGCACAGTTTTTATATTACATTCTAAAGAATTGTAAATTTTTAACATATGCAAAAGATGGAAAATTAAACAGGAAAATTTTTTCGATATAGGAAGGCAATAATGTTGATCACAGTATTTATATGAGCCACGTTATAATCTTGGAAGGGATTTAAATTTGTTTTCGATGTAATATTAATTGTTATTGTTATTATTAAGACTAGCAAAAGTACGCGCGCTAATTATGCGGACAAAATTCGGCTAGTAGTTTATATGTAATAAATAAACTATGACCTCATTTAGATTAAATTATAATTATTATTAGACTGAATTTTGTGAATTAATTTTTATTTATTATAAATTATTATAAATTTATTAAAAAAAAAAGATATTCAAGAGATTTACCTTCGGTTGAGAGGAATTCTATGATAATACAATTTCTTCAAACAACACAAATTTCAAAAATTAATAACAAACCGTTCTTTAAAATTTTTGTCAATTTGAATTTAGATTTTTTTTTAATTAAAAAATCTCCAACTTGTATCGGTTCAAAATTTAAAAATTATTTTTCCCTTCAGTTAATTAAAATTTCAATATAACCAAAATTTTAGGATTTCTGAGTCATTATACTTATTATACTATATAATATAAATATAAATGTGTATTAAAACCAATGAACGCCAGGCATGCATCAATATCATTATGAAAGAAATTGTGCACATAAAATTCATCAATATTTTAGCTCCAACTTACAAAATCATTCACTATGTATGCGCGAAAATTTACATTGTAAAGAATCAGCGAACATATCCAGATCAAAGTCATTACACATTCTATTAAATACCTCACACAAATCATTAATATTAATTTTTCATTATATTTTTTAACATCCGCATTTAATAATTTTGTTTAAAGCTTTTTACAGGGCCTTTTTTGGTATTATGATATATAAAATATTAAAACTACATGTTTCGACTCATTTAATAATACAGTTTCTCAGCAATATGGACAATTTCAAAAACTCCAGCGAATTTTAAAAGACAAATAAAGACACTTTAAAAATAAAATTTTGATTTTTTGCATTACTTAAAATATTAATTTTTCATAAAAATGAATCGACAAAAATTAAGGAAAATTGACCCACCAATCACTTCTAAAAACATATCTATCGCTCTAATTTGCCAAGTCGATTGATAGAAGTATAAAATGAATTATGGTTAGAATCCCGAACAAAAAAACCAGTGGTTAAGTCGTGAACGTGTCTTGAACTTCGCGTACGGTAGTTAGTGACCCCGTTTTTCCGTTCTAGGGTTAAAATAAACATTTATAATAATCATAAAAAATTATAGACTTACATTTAAAAGATTCATTCTTTTTGGATGTTATTAAATCAAAATTAAATTCTATGAGTTACATTTTTACTTTAGATTTTACTTTTATGATTCAACATTTCGATTTTAAAAGAGAAATTCAAGGAGAACTGAGAAAAGAGAAATAAAGATAGAAAAGATTTTTTAAATAAATAAATAAATCTAAAAAACGATGTGATCACCTATTTCATATGTTCCATCGCATTTGCTGATGAAAGATTTGGGAAATGAAATTTTAAAACAATTTAAATTTAAAATTGTATTCTACTTTAGATATATAGATGATATTTTAATATGCGCTCCAACATAAAAAATTAACAAAAGTTAGCATCCTTTAATTCAGCAAGTAAAAATATACAATTTACTATAGAACTTTCAGTTAAAAATAAAATTAATTATTAATCAATCTTTAATTCTCTTTTCTGTTTTGTCCTTTCTCCTTCAATATTTCTCTTTTAAAATCGAAATGTTGAGACATAAAAGTAAAGTCTAAAAAGTTTTTAACACAATTAATTCCACAAAAAAGTTGGAAGCTTTGAAAAATAGTGAAACTTTTTACAGATATAAAATTTTCAAATTAGAGTTTTATCTTAAAATAATGAAATTTTATAATAAACATATCTTTTTCACGTTTAGAATAAAATGATTTATGTTTCTAATAAGTTTTGATACATGTTATATTAAATAGGTTTAGATTTATAATATCTTTAAAAAAAGTGTCCGATTTAAGGTTACGAAGTGAAGTCGTGAACCTTCTACTTTTGACTAGTAATAAAATGAAAAGAAATACAATTTCTGCCATAATAATATGCCTAATGAATGCAGAAAATATTAGAGTTTCACATATTTTAAAATTAGGTTTTTTAAAAATATGGTCACAATAGCCCTCAGACGAAAGTCAGTGGATTAACCCAATTAAAATTTCGACTATTAAAATGTTGACTAAAATTTATATCAATAAAAATTGAAACTAATGGAACTTGAAATCAATGGAAAGTTGGAAAATAATTAGTTTATGGTAATTCCGGGTGAGTTGGAACACCAGGGAAGATGGTACGCTTGCTCTATCTTTGAATATAATTTGTTAAATTTAATTTTAATTTTGTATGTAAGTGTTTAACGGTACGTAAACAAAATATAAAATGTATATTTGTTACTAGCAAAATTACAAAAAAATTTATAATCCATCGTTAATAAGATGAGCGTCGCGAGAAATCAAAGTTTTATAGCTTAATATTATATGTATGTGCTTTTTTCTAATTAACGGATTTAAATTCAGTTCGTGTGAATTTAGGCAACTTTGGACACCTTTCTATGTGTATGTATAAGTAGCAATTTTTATTGAAACTAGGAATATATTTTTTTTAATTTTATTTTTCTCTGACAATCGGGATAGACGGAACAATTTTTTTTCTGGTAAGATGGAACAGTTATATAAAAAACAAAAGCATCAAGCTACTAACCAAATTTGTTTGTTTACGTTTATAATTTAAGAGTTAAAATGGAATTACGTCAAATTTTACGGACAAGTAATTAATTACACATTAATTTAATCCGTAATTTAAGTTCTCAGTCCATTTTTGAAAGTTTAATGAAAGTATTAAATTGAATTATTACGCGTAAAAAAAGTTACGAAATGTCATCGAGTGCAAACGACAAAGTTCATGCTATACTACACGTGTAAATTCAAGAAGAAAATCGTGAAAATTGGTTCGAATTATCAACTTCATAAAATAAGAAAATTTTTAGGTATTTAAAGAAAAATATTTAAAATGAAAGGAATTAATATTTTTTATAGTATTTGACTTTTATTTGTCAATTTTCTATCAGACATAGTCATTTAAAACGAGGAACAAACTATGGTCCATCTCACCCGGATAATTTCATCTCTCCCAGAAGTGTCTTCTTTTTTTTTAAATTTCTTTTAAACTAAGAAAAAATGAAAGAAAATTAAAAGATTCACGAGCTAATGTATGGATGTTAATATTAAAGTATTTTAGAAAATTTAGATTTTTTTATCTAATTCCTTATAATTTGCAGTAGTTTAAAAAAGGTGTTTCAACTCTCCATGACTTACTCTAAATTTATATAAATTTTAAATTAGTTCAAACTTAAATATAGTTCAAATTACAAACAATTAATACTTGAAGTTATCGATTCTACATAATTTTATTGATTAAGACTCCATTAATTAATATATAATTATTTGAAACATTTTATAATTTTAATTTTCAAAAATCTAAATATCAATCAATTTAAACTTTTATGCATGAACTTTTAAGAATTTTTTATATCAATCGATTATATAATTTTAATTTACCAAAAACTTTTAGTGAATACTGCACTGAAAAAAAAACAATTAAGAATTTACTTGAGAATTAGGTAATATTTACTTTTTTTACTTAAGCAATGCAAATAAATTAAAACTTGCTGTGAATCCAGGTAATTTTTACATTGTTTTCTAAAAAGAAAAAAAACAAATGACACTTTTGAAGAAAATTTGACGTTTTGTGTCAAACTCTTCGAAGTTAAATTTTAATTATATTCCGGAAGATTTAATAATGGAAGTATAAATAAAAGTAAGTAGAAAAGTAATTTATGTATTAATTTATTATTTATTTTTCTTTAATTACTCCAAATATTCGTTTCAAATACAAAACGTCAAATTTGATTCGAAAAGTGACATTTTTTTATCCTTAGAAAACAAAGTAAAAATTACCTGGTTTCACAGCAATTTTTAATTTGTTTCCATTGCTTGAGTAAAAAAGTAAATAATACTTAAAACTCAAGTAAATTTTAAATTGTTTTTCTTTCAGTGTGTATTTTAACTGCATTGACAGAAAATAAATTAATTAAAATATAGTTTACCCTACAATATTGAACTAAAATTTCCATACACTAAAATTTTTAATACATAAATTAAAATTTAATTCTATCAATATAAATTAACTTAAAATGTTCTTGTGATTAAATTAATTGATATTGACATCATTCAAAATTGAGATCATTAAAATTTTGAAATAATTATTTTTAATGAAAATCTAAATTAGTAATTAAGAATCAATATATATTCAAGTTTTAATTCATTGAAGTTTGAATTTATCTAAATTTTTATTGGTTATAGGGCTTTAAATTATCAAATTTTAATCAATCATTGCGTTTTTATCATTCTAATTATTAATAACTAAATATTTAAACTTTTCATAATTTTAATTTTTTTTTATAAATATAAATTGCATTTAATTTCAAATTCAATTAGGCCTAATTTTCATTAATTTAAATTATAGTCTAAATTATTATTTTCAAAATTCGGACTGATTAAAGCTTTGATATACATTGAAATTTTTTTGTAGAATTAGAAGTTTTTATATAATGGTTAATGTTAAAAATAATTTAAATATGCATTATTAGATTTTTAAAATATGTAAAGTTTATAACAGTTCAAATTTGAATTAATTATATTTTTTATTAATTAAAATTTAAAGGAATTTACAAAAAATTAAATATACAAATAAAAATTTGAATTAACTGAAGTTTAAATAAATTTAAGTCAACATTTCGTTGAAACTGTTTTAAGTTTGGATCTATTTTAAATTTGGAAAAATTAAAACTTGAATTGTTAAAACTTTTGAAGAATAGAAATAATCCTCAATAGAAATTTGGAACGATTGAAGTTATTATAAATTATAGAAGTTTGAATACATTTTGTTCAAAAAACTATTCTTTCAACAAAAATATTTCAACTTTTTGTAATGTATCTATCTACGATATTTTCTCCTTTCATTTATTTTTCTTATTATTTTTTCTTTTCTAAATTTAAAATTGGAAAATTCGTGCTCTTTTAAAATATTTTTTATTTACTTTTACTTATTTGTTTATTTCTTGGAGTCGGCAGCGATTTTAATTTGCATAGAATGAAAGTTATATTTATCTAGAATATTAAGTTTATTTGAATAACAAATTTCATTAAATTATTTATCTTATTTGTATTTGCAAAAATTTATAGTTGTAAATGACCAGAAACAATTTAATGTTTTTCAATGTTTATTTTGCTATTATTTTCAACAGTTTTTAATCCACAATTATTCTCTTTAAATTTTATAATTATTCTTTAATTTTTTTTAGATATTTTGTTGTGTTGTTGATTATTCTCGACAGATTTAATTTTTTTCTTTCGATTGCCAATTATTTTCCTCATATCTAAATTATTGTCTTTAATATTTAAATATTTTAGTCATTTTAAAAATTCCCTTTCAATTATCAATTATTATGTTGAAATTTCAATACAATTTTTCAATTTTAATTTATTTTCTACAATTTTATCTATAATTTCCATCAGTTTTTAATTGACAATTTATTATTCTCTTTCAATTTTATGATTATTCATTAAATTAAAAAAAAATTCTAATTCCGATTATTCTTATCATTCTTCGGTTTTTTTCAATTGTTAATTATTTTTTTAATAGTTAATTATTTCCGTCATATGGTAATTTTATTTTTAATTTTATAATTATTCTTTAATTTTTTTAGATATTTTATTTTGCTGTCGATTATTCTCGACAGATTTAAAATTTTTCTTTTGATTATAATTATTTTCCTTATTTGTAAATTATTGTCTTTAATATTCAATTATTTTAATAATTTTGTAAACTTTTTTTAATTATTAATTATTTTATTGAAATTTTAATACAATTCTTCAATTTTCATTTATTTTCTACAATTTTATTTTATTTCTTTATTTTTTCTTTTTATTGTTAATTATTTTTTTAATAGTTAATTATTTTCGTCATATTGTAACTTTATTTTTTAATTATCAATTATTTTCCTGATATTTTCATTTAATTCTTCAATTTTCAAATTATTTTTTCAACCTTTTAATAATTTTCTTCAATTCTCAAATATCTTTTTTAATTTTCAATTATTATTTTTATCGATTTTCCATTAATTTCTCAATATTCAATAATTCTCGGATTGTTTCAATTACTGTTGTTATTATTTAATTGTTCAATTGTTGTTATTATTATTCAATTTTTCAATTGTTGTTATTATTATTTTTATTGTTGTTATCACCTATATCTATAGTTATTTTGATTATCATTAAAATTCTTTAATTTTAAATTTAATTATTCAATTATTTTCTTTAATTGTTAATTCCATTCTTCAATTTTTATGTATATTCCACAAATTTAATTTCAGTTCTTCAATTTTTAATTTCTTTTTTCAATTTTTAATTATTTCTTTCCATTTTTAATCCAGTTGTTAAATGTGTAATTATTTCCAACAATTATTTCTTCAATTTTCTTAAATTTTCAATTTGCAATTATTTTCTTTAAATTTAATATTTCTTGTTTAATTTTTTCAATTATTTTTTTCAGTTGTCTATTAATCTAGTCATTTTACGAATTTTGTTTTCAATTCACAGTTATTTTCGTTTTTTTTCACATATTTTCATGAATTTTTTAATTATTCTCGTCATTTCTCAACTATTTCTTTCAATTATTAATTATTTTCCGCAATTTTCAATGATTTTCTACAATTTTTTTAATATTTAATTATTATCTTAAAATTTTATAATTATTATTTGATTATTTAAATTATTTTGTTCGGTTGTGTATTAATCTAGACATTTTTTTAAGTTTGCTTTTTAACGTTGAATATTTTCGGCATTTTGTAATTTTTGTTCCACCTATCAATTAATTTTTTTTTAATTTTAATTTAATTCTTCAATTTTCAATTTATTTCCTCGACTTTTTATTATCGTTTTTCAATTTCAATAATTTTTTTGATTTCCAATCCAGTTGTTCAATTTGCAATTATTTCAAACAGTTATTCCTATAATTTTTCAACTATTTTTTTTTAAATTTAATTTTGTAATTTCCATTATTTGTACTTGCAAAAATTTATAGTTTTAAATGACCAACAACAATGGAAAGTTTGTCGCGCGCTTAGGTGCGCGTTAATGTTGCTAGTATAAAAATAAAATTTTAAAAAGTAAATGATTTAAAAAAAAAACCTATTTTGCCAAACTTCAGGTGTGGAGAGAATGAATGAATGAATGAATGAATGAATTGCAAATTTTGCAAATTAATTGAAAAAAGATTAGGAAAACAATTAAAAATTGTCAAAAGTAATTTAAAAAACCATAGAAATGTTTAAAATTAAACATTATTTAAAATTATCATTATTTTGCAATTTTTCAAACTTCGAGCACTTTCAATTTTGAAACTTATCAAATAGGAATCGGTTCAATTTTAAAAATTCCAAATTTAAAAAACGTTCAATTTTTAAACTCTTCCAAATTGGAAGGCGTTCAATATTTTTTAAAAAATGCAATCAATTTTCAATCTAATAATTCAAACAAAACCATTTTTTATAGTTGTCTAATATATATCCTAAAAATAAAAAAAAGTCGCTTTTGAATTTTAATAAGGTATAGATATGAAGTTTTAAACAGGCTTGGGTCCGTAAATAGTCTACTTCACTATAGAATTTACTTTTATAGTGAATCAGACTATTTACGGACACAAGCCTGGTTTTAAATAATCACTTATAATTTCCTTGAAATACTGTTTATAAAATGTTTATCTTGTTTGAAGCGAACAAAGAAACAGAATGTGCTTAATCATATTTTTATTGTTTTAAGAAATTTTAATTTTATATAAATGATTGATAAATTAAATTTTGTAAATTATTAAATCACGTTTTCTGTTTCTTCAGTTTGACCTTGCTTTAAACTAACAAAGGAACAGAATGTGCTTAATCACATTTTTATTGTTTGAAAAAGTCTGCAGAAATTTCGTTTTTAAAAATATTAATTAATTAATGTGATTTATTAATCAATAATTAATAATTTGTATTCTAAAGGCACGTTCTTTGTGAAGAATTATTGATAGGATTTTGGTATATAAGCCACTCAAAAATGCAGTGTAAAATTACTAGTAATCGAGATTCATTACGCGCAAGATGAACAACAATAAATTTTTAGTCCTTTCCCTTGTCAGTTTGTTGATTATTTCAATATGTGCAAATACAGAAGGCAAAACTGTTAATGTAAGTTTAAAAAAACGTTTTATACTTAATAATATTTTTAATAAGTTCACTTGTCATTTGAATTGTGTAAACCATTTATAGTATGATAACAAAAATAATATATTTAAAGCAATATTAATAATCAATAATAATAATATTATTATTATTATTATTATTATTATACTCATAAGTTCTATTGACTCTATATTTAATTAAAATTTAATTCAAGTGCTTAAAGGGAAACTTCAATATTAAAATTATGTCTCTTATCTTTTTAGCGGGATCAACATATAATAGTAAAAAGACAAGCAAAAACTAAAGACACAGTTGTACAAGGTAAGGCGAAAAACTTTGAAATTTTAAAACTTTGTTTAGCAAAAAAAATAATATTTTTGAATGTATCTATCTTAAAAAAAAAAACGATTCATTATTATTATTTTTTAAAACCAATCATTTTCTAACTATAAATCCAAGTTTCTTAAAACCTTTTCATTTCACTAAAAAAAATTTATTTGCTTCAAACTTCCAATGAGTTAACTATGAAATAATTATGTTTATTTGATTATTGTCCAAAAATTGGTTATTTGAATCAAATAATAATTTTTTTCAGTGCATTCTTAAAAAACAATAAATATATATATTAAAAATAATCTTACACATTTATGAAACACTATTTATACGCAGGGAGAAAAAAAATTATTCAAAATTGAAAAAAATACTTCTACCTCCTTTTTTTTTTAAATTGGAGAATATTTTTAAGTACCTCACAGATCATAAAATATAAAATTTGTTAATTCTAATATAAAAGTTAAAAATTAATTACAAGTATTTGGTTAAACATTTATCAAAATTATAATAAAAATAAGCAATTAGCAATAATTTATTACTTTCTTCAACAATTATTAAAAAAAAATAACTGCACTTCCAGAGTTTTGACACTATTTGATATTAACTCAGAAAGTGAGGGTCCGGATTCCATAATTTGTTACGCGCGAATTCTGACTGAAAAGTTTTGTCCTTAAAGTTGGTTAAAACTCACCGTGTAAAGTCAAATATACTGTGAAAATTGAGTGTTACTTTTTACCCCTGTTACAACTAGCCACGGTCTCCCCTAATAATTGTTAATTCTGAAATAAAATTATTAGATTTAAATAAAATTAGGAAAATAAACTTAGAAATAAAATAAGAAAAATATTTATATTAAATAAAATTATTATATTATTTACCGAACAAGAATTTATCTTTTTTTACATTCTTTTTTAGGTCTATTTGATTTTTATAGAATTATAACTAAAATTTAAATTATAAATAACGTTTCTCTATTAAATTTTTTTTTTTTTTCTGGACAGAATTAATAATTATAAATAATAATTTATTTAAACAATTACAATTGCAAATAATTTTGCTGAATATTTTATGGATGTAAATAAAAATAATTAAAAAATGAAACTACAACTCGACAGATAAACACATGAAAACACAAGAAAAATACATAAAATTACCTGTAAACGTTTATAAATTGAAGTTTATGTAACAATTTTTTTCAAAATTCCTAAATTAACTTTTAATTTTTGTAATTTAAAAGAAAATAACATTTTTTCAATTTATTGGAGTTTTTATAACCCAATTTCGCCCCTGAGTCCTCAATTTTCACGAAACATGTCATAAACATTTGTTTCTAGGTTTGTAATTTTGTTTTTACTCTATTGAAAATTTTTATATGAAAAATCATTCTGAAATTCATGTAGAAATTCGTGTAGAAATTCATATGAAAAAGGACATGACTAATAGGGTGGCCCAAAAATGCATTGTAAAAATTTTTTTCGTGGAAAAAGGCATGACACCCCCGGAATTCGTTCCAATGCGAAAAAAAGTAAATACGTATTTTTGGATTTTTCAAAATTTTGATATTAACTGGTACCGCTGGGCACCTCGATTTTCCTATGTAAAATGCAAGGGAAAATTTTCAATTTTCGAAAAATCAAAATCATTTGCAAGGGTTTGACAAAAGTGAACATAAAGTTACTGACAACTGTTTAAACAAATTCATTTGTTTAAACTTTTAATTTTTTCTAAAAAACCATTTAAATGACTTTTGTATGTGTACATTTTTATGTTTTTTATGTTCAAACAAATTAATTAGTTTAAACAACTAATTTTTTCTAAAAAATCATACAAATTACTTTTTTATGTTTTTTCGTAATGTTTTCGTTAAAATTTTATATCAAAAAATTTTGAAATTTAAATTTACATGAATTTAAAACGTTACAAAAAAATAAAAAATAGTCATTTGTATGATTTTTTAAAAAGAATTAATTGTTTAAACTAATTAAGTTGTTTAAACATTAAAGAAATAAAAATATATACATAAAAAAGTCATTTGTATGATTTTTTTAGAAAAAATTATTGTTCAAACAAATTAATTTGTTAAAACAATTGTCAAATAGTTAAAAATATTCGTAAAAAATTGATTAAACAGTAATTAACACTTGCGATAAATAATAATAACTATTACTATCGATAAAGATGTTAAACATGGATTTTACTTAGGAAAAGTGCGTATAGGTGCAAACATTTAAAAAGGGTAGTTTGGGGTAGTTTTATGCCGGGTTAGGGTTATCAAAATTGAAAGTCCACGAAAAAAGTTATTTGGGCCACCCTAATGACTAACATTGTCCAAAAGTATATATCAAAATTCATAAAGAAAATTATACATCAAATTGGTGTAAAAATTGATGTAAAAGACCATGTCAAAAATGTCATAAAACTTATTTTTTATCACATTAACATAAAACTGTTAGATTTTACGGATTGCTGGTCAGCCGACCTTTATTTTATGGAACATCTGTCAGAACTTTGATGAACACGGCGTTTAAGAGTGATACTTTGTGAGGGAGACATTTTCTTGGGGTAATGTGTCTTCGGGGGGACTTTCCCTGCATAGAAATTAAAAAAAATTGAAAACTTGTTCTTACAAAAAAATCATCCGTCTCAAGATGACCCACCGTGGGTGATTTCTATGCGGGGGCGACTTATTCCCACACAGAATTACCCCACTCCTATAACCACCTCTCCACAGGGTCTGAAAATTGAAACTATATATAAAATTATCCATTTCGTAGTTTACTTTGATGTGATAAAAAATGTTATTAGGTTAAGTCTGGGGGAGATGGACATAGTTTCTATAAAGGTACAAAAAAATAAAAAAAAGCATTTTTATATTGATGTTTATTGTTAATTAAACATTGACCATTTAATTTTTAAACAACTATAAATAATATAAAATATCTTAATGTAATCAATCATAAAATTAATGTTTTTTAAAAAGTACGATAGGCCATCTCTCCCTGAGTATATTGTAATATCATTACAATAAACAGATATCTAAACAAATCGACATTTTTTAGTACTGGAGTAATAGACAAAATAAAAAGGAAATATTATATTTAATTTTTTTTCTTTTTTGACAAATTATTTTTTTTTTTTTGCATCTAGATACAAAACTAAAGAAATTTAGTCTAGAACTTTTTGAGTCAATTTCTGTAAAATATTTGAATTGACCATCTCCCCCATATAACATAATAATATTAATAATTATTGCTATAACAATAACAACAATAATAATAAATAATAATGATATTAATAATTATCGTTACAACAATAATAATAATAATGATATTAATAATTATTGTTATAACAATAACAACATTAATAATAACAATAATAAATTAACTGTAATACCATTAATTCTTGGCATACAAATTTTAATTAAATGATCACTATATGGTGCTGGAGATGTACCTTTAAAAATATAAACACGTGGTTATAAGTCAATGCACGTGGTTATCAGGGTCTCAAATTACGCGCATATATACTTATATATATGTGACAAATGCATCGTCGCATGTGCTTTAAATTTCTTTTTCTTCCAATGTTTTATTACAAAATAATTAAGTTTATTTAACTGTTACGTACGTAACAATTATCCAAGTCTAATATGATAAAACATACTCAGAACTATGTCCCCTAATTTTTTTAATTGAAAAAAATAATCATCAACCCCTAAAAACCACACTTAAGGGCATGTGATGATAATGCTAAATTTGTCCGTAAACTTTCTCTTAAAGTACTCAATGTTTTGACACCAAACTTTGTAGAATTACTCAAAACACCATTTGAATGGTCTCTCTGACCCAATTTTGTTTCATTTTTGTCTTTAAACTAAATATTTTTCAAATTTACATTTTTTTCAAAATTTTCCAAAAATTGTAAAATTGAAAAAAAAATTAGTTTAAAGATAAAAATGAAATAAATTTGGGTCAGAGAGACCATTCTAATGGTATTTTGAGTAATTCTACAAAGTTTGGTGTCAAAACATTGAGTACTTTAAGAGAAAGTTTACGGACAAATTTAGCATTATCATCACATGCCCTTAAAGAAAATAGAAAGAAAAATCCACACAGAAAACTTAAAATCTAAAAAAAATTATAATCCAACTCTAATATGATGCAACATACTCAGAAATATGTCTCCTAGTTTTTCCAATTGACGAAAATAATTATCAACCCCTAGAAACCACCACTATGGAAAATAGCAGAAAAATTTCCAAACAAAAAATTTGATTTCTTCAAAAAAATTGTAATCCAATTCTAATATGATAAAACGTACTCAAAAATATGTCCCCTAATTTTCCTAATTGACAATAATAATTACCAACCCCTAGAAACCACACATGAGGAACATAGCAGGAAAATAATCTCACATAAAACTTAAAATCTACAAAAAAATTATAATCCAACTCTAATATGATTGAACATACTCAGGCATATGTCCTCTAGTTTTTCCAATTTACATTAATAATTATAAACTCCAAGAAACAACTCCTAACGAAAAGAGCCAGTATCATTTTGACACATGACATAATTTTAGATTGTTATATTGTACAGAATGGAAATGTTATTTTGTACAACTGCTAAATGATATTTTGTACAATTTTGAAAAATGAATTTGTTATTTTGTACAATTCTTTAAAAAAGCTAAAATATTGTACTTCCAATGTTTTATTGCTTTTTTAAAAAATTGTACAAAATAACAAATTCATTTTTCAAAACTGTACAAAATAACATTTAGCAGTTGTACAAAATAACATTTCCATTCTGTACAATATAACAATCTAAAATTAAGTCATGTGTCAAAATGATACTGGCTCAACGAAAATAGCAAAAAAAATTTAAACAGAAAATTGGAATTCTACAAAAAAATTATAATTAAATCCTAAAATTTCTTGAGGGGTAGCTTTTGGGGTTGATAATTACTTTTGTCAATTAGGAAAAATTGGTGACATATTTTTAAGTATGTTTAATCGTCTTAGAGTTGAGAATATATTCCTGAATAGGATCCATCATATAAGAGTTTGATTATAGTATTTTTGTAGACTTTGAGTTTTCTGTTTTGATATTTTTCTGATATTTTCCTTAGGGGCAGTTTCTAGAGGTTGATAATTATTTTTGTCAACTGAGATAATTAGGGGAAATATTCCCGAGTATGTTTCATCTTATTACAGTTGGATTATAAATTTTTTGTAGAATTTAAATTTTCTGTTTGGATATTTTTCTGCTATATTCTTTAGGGGTGGTTTTTAGTGGTTGATAATTATTTTTGTCAATTAGGAAAATTAGGAGACATATTCTGGAGTATGTTTCATCATATAAGAGTTGGATTATAATTTTTTTGGAGATTTTAAGTTTTCTGTGTGGATATTTTTCTGCTATTTTCCTCAGGGGTGGTTTCTAGGATTTGATAATTATTTTTGTCAATTGGGATAATTAGAGAACATATTCATGAGTATGTTCCATCATATAAGAGTTGGATTATAATTTTTTTGAGATTTTAAGTTTTCTGTGTGGATATTTTTCTGCTATTTTCTTTAGAGGTGGTTTCTAAGGGTTGATAATTATTTTTGTCAATTGGGATAATTAGGGGACATATTCCTGAATATATTTTATAGTCTTAGCTCTTAGAGTTGACTTATGATTGTTTAGTAGAATTTACATTTTCTGTTTCAATATTTTTCTGCCATTTTCCTTAGGCGTGGGTCCTTGGGGTTGGGAATCTTTTTTGTCATTTAGCTATTTTAAATTTTTAAATTTTGATTTATGATTTGTGTTTAGCGACCCCAAAAACCTCCGAGTAACAAGTTTCAAGCTAATTGGTTTGATTCTTAAAAATTCGTCCGCCATTTTGAATTTTTCAATTTTGACCCCAGATCCGTGATCAGCGACCCCGAAAACCCCCGAGTAACAAGTTTCAAGCTATTTAGTTTGACTTTTGCTTAAAGCCTATATTTAGGTTTTCCGGCAGTCTAAAGGTTAAAGTCTAACAAAGAAAAACTAGTCACGGTGGGTTTTAAACTTAATTAACCCAAAGTTCCTGGCATCTGGGATTTTCTTCTTGATTTCGATTCTGGAGTGTGAACACATGATTTTCCAACACAATGGAAATGTACAATAGTTTACATATTTAATTTATTAGATTATATGAAAAAAAGGTTTTAATAAAAAATATTCCTTTTTTTATTATATGTAACTTTTATACGAAGAGTTTTTTTTTCTAAAATGGAAGTTTTTAAAACAAATGTGAATTTTCGTTTTTTTTTTAATAAAAATCGATGATCTCAAAAACGGATCCTGCGATTATTTTAATTTTTGTTGTAAAATCATGTTTTCACACTCCAGAATCGAAATCAAGAAGAAAATCCCAGATGCTAGGACCTTTGGGTTAAATAAGTTTAAAGTCCACCGTGTAGTCCTTAAAATGACTATTACACCGAAAAAAATATACTTGGATTGGGAGGAATCCTCTCATTTTGATACAAATTTTCCTCTCAAAAGTAGAGGGTACTCTCAAAACAATGTAAAACCGTGAGAGGATTTCACGAAAGGAATGTTACTCTCTTTAGAGGAATATTTTTTTTCGGTGTATCTTGTTTGCAGACAATTTCAATTTCAATTTAAGTTTAGATTTGGACTCAAAGCTTAATTACAGTTTTCTTTAGGACTAGTTTTAAGACTTAAGTTCGATTTATTTAAAGATTTTTATCAGCAGCTAGTTTTTATTTCGATAAGTCTATTTTATATTTCACCTAAAAACTAGACACTTTTTGACATTGAAGTAATACTTATTTTTTTCTGTCGCGTACCGCATTTGAGGCTCCATATCATTTTTGCACAAAATATTTCTTTAAAATTGTTATATTGTACTCCTACTAAAATCAAAGATTTTTACGTTTTATTAATTAAATATTATGGCAAGCATGCTTAAATAACATTGCTGGTGTGAGGTTATACTATGATAGGAAGTAGAATTCTCTTTCTTTTCAGTCTCCAGAACTCTCAAATCACAACTCCCGATTAGGGATTGCAATCCCGCATAATATTTTGCGGGATCCGCAAAATTATGCGGGATCCGTAAAACTGACATTTGTTTTTTATATGAGAGATTTTATATGAAGTGATCAAAATAAAAAAAATTGTTAGCCAATCATGCTTAAATTCGAAGTATTTATAGTGCGTACAGATGGTAATCTTTGGTGATTTTTTTTTTGTCCAATATTTTCCGAGTGGGAGGGGGGTAATCTTTCTGGGGTTTT
Source organism: Ganaspis brasiliensis (assembly GCA_037103525.1). Classification (NCBI taxonomy): domain Eukaryota; kingdom Metazoa; phylum Arthropoda; class Insecta; order Hymenoptera; family Figitidae; genus Ganaspis; species Ganaspis brasiliensis. Next base: position 524,568 of record JAZKLR010000276.1, on the reverse strand, counting down.
GAAAATACCCAACCAAATTTTTTTGAGCACTATTTTTCATCGAAAAAAATCGGTTTTTGCCAAAAAAATTTTTAATGCTAAAAATACAACTTAATGAATACAAAAATCATATTCCTTATCTCAAAACGAATCGATTGACCTATATAACTTTTATAATTAATCAAGAATTCGTAAAATATTATTAATTTCTTGCTTCCTCTATGAGGAAGCAAATTATTTTGCTTATTTGGAAGCGAAATGTCCATGAAATGGACATAATTCTCACCTAGTTTTATATTTAACAATAAATTAAAAAATTTTTGCTACTATCAGTTTCGATAGAGTTTTTCATGGTTTTTCGATTGGTGATATGTATATAAAAAAATAACATTTTTTTGGTCAAAAAAATATATAAATACCTCAATATTAATACCTCGAGTTTAAGCGCATGATTGGCTTAAACTTAAATATGAGTGTGTCTTGTTTACTCATTTTTTTTACATCACCTAATGAATAAAGGGCAAACATTTGTCTATTGTTTACAACTATTTAAAATCTATAACGCCAACCAATGTAGAAGCAGAAAGAGCGTTTTCAGCAGCAGGATACATTTGTAGTTCCTTAAGAAGCAGGTTGGGGGACGAAACCATTAATATAATATGTTTTTATTTCACAGGAACAAAAATGGCGCTTTTAGATGTCTGTAGGCAGGGTCTAAACGCATTCATTTGTTCGGCCGTGTGAAAATGGCGTCCATTTTTTTCCTAGGGCAAAAATGAACAGCTGATCCATGCATTTTTTTCACCTTAGGGAAAAAATGGACGCCATTTTCATACGGTCAAACAAATGAACGCATTTCGACCCTAACCTACAAGCATTTAAAAGCACCTTTTTTGTGCCTTTGGAATAAAAAGTATCGTAAGCAACACGGGTTTAAAGTCAGTCCAATTTGTTTACAATAATGTTTGTGTACTCGTTTTGTCTCGGGCTTCGCCCTCGACCGTCACTCGTACACAAACATCAGCGTAAACAAATGGCTGCCTTTAACCCCTTGTTGCTTAATATACTATTTTTGAGATCATATTTTCAGTTAAATGAATAAAAAAATTACAGATTATAATTATAATTGGTCGAGTCCATACCAAGTGATCACACCAATTTCAGTCATATTGAGTAATATTTACGAAATTGATATTTTGGGTTCCTTTAGGAGTAAAAAAAATAAATTTTAATTATTTTTAAAAAATTCAAAATATTTTCGAAAATATTCAAATTCAAAATTTTGAGTACTATTTTTTTTGTTTTATCATAACTTCTGTAATTTTGAAGCAATTGAGATCATTTTTTTTTAAATTACTCGTATTTAAATACTCTTTCAAGAAAAATTATAATAATTAAGAAATTGTTTATAATTAAATTTTTATTAAAAAAATTAAATTATTTATTTAAACAAAATCTAAAGTATATCATCGATCTTTTTCAAAAAATTCATAAACATAGCCTATAATGTGCTTAAAAATTTAAGCCAAAGAAAAAGATGGTATGTATTATAGTTTTTGAGAAAAAAATTATTAAGTTATGCTAGCGCGGCGCAGACCGGTGTCACCGCTACTCAACGCGTAGTTCCGTAGTAACCGAAATGTATGTATATTATTACATAATATAAATACAGTTAATCGTCATGTTTATTTTTTTATTTTACAAATTGTGCTGTGCACAGAATTTGAAAAAATTTTTGTTTGAATTTTATTCTCAAGGGGTACGAAGGAATGAAATTTTTGTGTACCTTTAATGGTCAAAAAATTAGAAAAAAGTGAGACTAGTACTAATAATGACCCAAATTCAATCACTTCAACTACAAACGCAAAATGATAAAAAATCAAAGGATACAAACCTGTATATAAGTGAATTTTTAATTAAAGCTTGCTTGCTTATATAAAAAATACTCAACGATCTCTCTTTCGAGAAATACACGCACCTAGCGGCAAGTTAGGAACTACAAATGTTAGCGGCAAATTCGAAATCTTTAAAATATTAAATATTGAATTTAATTATAGATATCAACACAAATTCATATAATTTTTTCTATTATGTGAACTTATAAGATTGATTTGAAATTTTTTTTACAAACATTGATTAAAAATAGTTATTTATAATAATCTTCAAATTTCATTCATTAATTCAATCTGTCAACACCTGCGAAGTTTGTCAGTACTTCGCAGTACTGACAAATTTTATGTTTCATACTTTATGTTTCAAATTTTTAATCATTTTTCTCCTTATAAAATTTTGTCATCTTTTAAATTTATTATAGTTTTCATTTCTTTCAACTATTTTCAAACTATTTTTATCATTCTTTAAGGGGAGAGATAGGTGAAATTTTAACTCAACAAAATTTTTGATGCTCAGAGGTGTCATTTTTTTTCTTACATCAATTAAGATGTAGAATTATGGTATTACATAAAAATTAAAAAACAATATTTTTTTGGTCATTTTCGAAATTTTATTTTTCAAAATCCATACGATGGATTGTAGAAAATCATTTAAAAATCCCACAAAAAAATTGTCGATGGAAAAAATGAAAATTGTGAAAGAGGTTTAATTTTTAAAATTTAAGTTTTTCTTAGAATAAATTTCTCAAACTCCGCAAATTATTTGTTTCTCTATTTTTGACATTACCCCATAATTTTAGGTCTAAAATTGCATAAGAAAAAAAATTAACACCCCTGACAATCGCGAATTTTGATAATTTTACCAGTCCATTATTTTTCTTTCTTCAGTTTTAAATTATTTTAATTATTCACTTATTTTCACTTATTTTTACCAGTTTTTAATTATATTAATTATTTTTCAATTGATTTAACAAATTTTCAATTATTATTCTTAAATTTTAATAATTTTCCCAATATTTAGTTATTTTTATTATTTTTCTATAAACTACCAATTTTTTAATTACTTTTTTTTACTTTAATTATTTTCTCCGATTTTTTTAATTCTAAAGTTTGATGTCCATGTACTATGAAAAGATCAGTGTAACTTTCTGAAGCTTATAATTTAAATATAATACACTAACTATATTTACATTATGTAAAAATATACATACATTTCGGTTACTACAGAACTACGCGTTGAGTAGCGGTGACAACGGTCTGCGCCACGCTAGCATAACTTAATAATTTTTTTCTCAAAAACTATAATACATACCATTTTTTTCTTTGGCTTAAATTTTTAAGCACATTATAGGCTATGTTTATGACCGTAATCGTCTTATTTATCATTTTTCTTGAATAAGACTATTGGCACACCAAAATAGTTTATGGAAAATAAAAATTTAAATAATTAGAATTATTTTGAGACATACTAAATTGATGTGCTTCATGTCTTCAAAAAACTATTCTAATTTAAATAACAGAAAACACGTGTGTACAAAATTTGACAACGATCGTAATACGAGTGATACTTTACGAAAATGAAATAAAAGTATTCAAAAAGTACTTACATATATTTTTACGAGTACCATTTAACATTGTGTGAATGTGCTTTGAGAAAAAATACTTTATTGCAATGATAATGTGAAAATATTTATCAATTACGGTCGACCGTAATCGACCGAAATTTTTTAGAAAGAAATTTTTAAGTCTGAAGTTGCCGATTCTAATATTTTCAACAGAAATTGTCATTAATTAAAACCTGAAGGTTAAGTTTTAATGTTTATTTCGAGATTGATTTTCACACAAAAATGGAACTTTATTCCTTTATTCCTAGTGTAGTATTATTAATATTTTACTATTCTTATAAATATTGAAAATATTAAACAAACTTATCGTTTTTTAAAAATGATAACCCCTCAAGCAATTCATTTCAACTGTTTTTCATCCTAAAAAGCAACCACCTGTTGAATATTTTTATGTTACAGGTTAAAAATTATTTGTAATTTTAAATAATTTATAATTTCTTGAAGACAATTAGATTTATTTGTCCATTTGTATAATTTGAAAGCTTAGCACTTGAAGTTTATGTAGACAAAGTTTCAATACTGTGCTACAAAAAAAATAAAATATTTTTTCTTATTGAAAAGTTAAATGTTCCAGAGATATGCCCATAAACACACATATTTTCTTTCTTGATTACCAATTAGTGAGTCTAATTGTACAGTACAATAGTCTTTTTATTAGTAACTTTTTTAATAAAAATAGTTTTAATTTTGAAGTTCCCATCATATTAGAATTATCTAATTAACAGAATTTATTTATTAAATCATGCACTTACACGCAGAAAAAACCATGAACGCCGGAAAAATTCCAAAAACACTGCGGGATCCCCCGGGATCCCGCGGGATTGTTACCGAATCCCGCAAATGATCCCGCGGGATTGAAAACTGTGCGGGATTGCAATCCCTAATACACACGCTATTAATTTTCATAATTTTCAGTTATTATCTTAAATTTAAATTATTGTCTTTAATTTTCCATTATATAACGATTTTTTAATTATTTTCTTTTGCTTAAAAATAAATTCTGCAATTCTTCTTGATTTTATCAATTTATAATTATATTCATTATTTTGGCATTACTTTTAAATATTTCAATTATTTATCCTATATTGCAATTATTTTAATCAATTTTCGTTATTTCTGCGATTTTTTAATTATTCTCTTTAATTAAAATTTTTTAAGTAATTTTGTAATTATTATTTTTTTTAAACATATATTCTATAATTTTTTCAGTTATTTCTTTCAAATTTTATTGAATGTTTTCAATTTTTCATATTTAAATTATTTTCATCATAATTCAATTTTCTTTATCAATATTAAATTATTTTCAGCATATTTTAATTATTTTTTTCAATTTTGAATTAATTTCATCATTTTTCCATTATTTTCCTCGATTGTTAATAATTATTCTCATTTTCTAAAATTCTTTTCTAAGATTTTTAAGTATTTTTCAAAAAATTCAAATATTTTCTACAATTTTTAATTATTTTCATTTGTTATCAGAATTTCAAATTTTTTTTATTAATTATCGTAAATTTCAATTATTATTAGCTTTCTTCCAGACTTTTCTACAATTTTTAGTTTTTCTCATTTTATAAAAATAATTTCAAAAATTTTAAAGTATTTTTCTTAAATTTCTATTATTTTCTTCAATTTTTAATTATTTTTATTTGTTTTCATAATTTCCAAACAATTTTATTAAATATCGTAAATTTCAATTATTTTTAGCATTCCTCCAGTCTTTCCTACAATTTTTAATTATTCCCATTTTCTAAAATTATTTTCTAAGATTTTTAAGGATTTCTCTAAATATTCTATTGTTTTCTTCAATTTTTAATTATTTTCCTTTGTTTTCACAATTTCAAATTTTTTTTATTAATTATCGTAAATTTCAATTATTGTTAGCTTTCTTCCAGACTTTTCTCCAATTTTTAGTTTTTCTCATTTCATAAAATAATTTTCTAAATTTTTATAAGTATTTTTCTGAAAATTCAAATATTTTCTTCAATTTTTAATTATTTTCCATTTGTTATCAGAATTTCAAATTTTTTTTCATTAATAATCGTAAATTTCAATTATTTTTAGCTTTCTTCCAGACTTTTTTACAATTTTTAGTTTTTCTCATTTTATAAAATTAATTTCTAAAATTTTAAAGTATTTTTCTCAAATTTTTATTATTTTCTTCAATTTTTAATTATTTTTATTTGTTTTCATAATTTCCAAACAATTTTATTAAATATCGTAAATTTCAATTATTTTTAGCATTCCTCCAGTCTTTCCTACAATTTTTAATTATTCCCATTTTCTAAAATTATTTTCTAAGATTTTTAAGGATTTCTCTAAATATTCTATTGTTTTCTTCAATTTTTAATTATTTTCCTTTGTTTTCACAATTTCAAATTTTTTTTATTAATTATCGTAAATTTCAATTATTGTTAGCTTTCTTCCAGACTTTTCTCCAATTTTTAGTTTTTCTCATTTTATAAAATAATTTTCTAAATTTTTATAAGTATTTTTCTGAAAATTCAAATATTTTCTTCAATTTTTAATTATTTTCCATTTGTTATCAGAATTTCAAATTTTTTTTCATTAATAATCGTAAATTTCAATTATTATTAGCTTTCTTCCAGACTTTTCTACAATTTTTAGTTTTTCTCATTTTATAAAAATAATTTCAAAAATTTTAAAGTATTTTTCTTAAATTTCTATTATTTTCTTCAATTTTTAATTATTTTTATTTGTTTTCATAATTTCCAAACAATTTTATTAAATATCGTAAATTTCAATTATTTTTAGCATTCCTCCAGTCTTTCCTACAATTTTTAATTATTCCCATTTTCTAAAATTATTTTCTAAGATTTTTAAGGATTTCTCTAAATATTCTATTGTTTTCTTCAATTTTTAATTATTTTCCTTTGTTTTCACAATTTCAAATTTTTTTTATTAATTATCGTAAATTTCAATTATTGTTAGCTTTCTTCCAGACTTTTCTCCAATTTTTAGTTTTTCTCATTTCATAAAATAATTTTCTAAATTTTTATAAGTATTTTTCTGAAAATTCAAATATTTTCTTCAATTTTTAATTATTTTCCATTTGTTATCAGAATTTCAAATTTTTTTTCATTAATAATCGTAAATTTCAATTATTATTAGCTTTCTTCCAGACTTTTCTACAATTTTTAGTTTTTCTCATTTTATAAAAATAATTTCAAAAATTTTAAAGTATTTTTCTTAAATTTCTATTATTTTCTTCAATTTTTAATTATTTTTATTTGTTTTCATAATTTCCAAACAATTTTATTAAATATCGTAAATTTCAATTATTTTTAGCATTCCTCCAGTCTTTCCTACAATTTTTAATTATTCCCATTTTCTAAAATTATTTTCTAAGATTTTTAAGGATTTCTCTAAATATTCTATTGTTTTCTTCAATTTTTAATTATTTTCCTTTGTTTTCACAATTTCAAATTTTTTTTATTAATTATCGTAAATTTCAATTATTGTTAGCTTTCTTCCAGACTTTTCTCCAATTTTTAGTTTTTCTCATTTTATAAAATAATTTTCTAAATTTTTATAAGTATTTTTCTGAAAATTCAAATATTTTCTTCAATTTTTAATTATTTTCCATTTGTTATCAGAATTTCAAATTTTTTTTCATTAATAATCGTAAATTTCAATTATTTTTAGCTTTCTTCCAGACTTTTTTACAATTTTTAGTTTTTCTCATTTTATAAAATTAATTTCTAAAATTTTAAAGTATTTTTCTCAAATTTTTATTATTTTCTTCAATTTTTAATTATTTTTATTTGTTTTCATAATTTTAAAAAATTTTATTAATTATCGTAAATTTCAATTATTTTTAGCATTCATCCAGTCTTTTCTTCAATTTTTAATTATTCTCATTTTCTAAAATTATTTTCTAAGATTTTTAAGAATTTTTCTAAAATTTCAATAATTGTTTTCTTCAATTTTTAATTATTTTCCTTTGTTTCCATAATTTCAATTTTTTTTTGATTAATTATCGTAAATTTCAATTACCAATTTTTAGCTTATTTCTTCAATTCTTTTCTCCAATTTTTAGTTATTTTCTTTTTGTTTAATTGATTTCTAAAATCTTCATGTATTTTTTCAAATTTCAATTATTTTTTCTTTTTTTAAAAAAATTCTGTAATTTTTTCAATTATCACACTTAAAATTTAAATTAAATTAAATTAAATTAAATAAATAATTTTAAATTAATTTTTTTTTAATTCTTTACATTTGTTTCATAATTTCAAAAATTTTAACTATTTATCTGACTTATCAATTATTTCATTATTTATATTATTTTTTATATTATTTTCTTCAATTTTTAATTAATTTCGTTCTTTTTTTCGTTCTTTTTCATAATTGCCAAAAAGTTTTTACTTATTTCTATTTAATTAAACTTGTTCTGTTCAATTTTAAATTACGTTTATGTTTTTCATTTTTTTATTTATTTTTACTAATTTTTCATTATTTTCGTTTATTTCAATGTACTTCTGAAAGATAGAAGTATTTTTCTCAAAATTTGTTCAACTTTCCTTTATTTAAAATATTTTATGTGATTTGTTTCATTATTTTCTCAAAATTTAGTCATTTTTTTTTATTTTAATTTATTTATCTCAATCTTTAATCATGTTTTTTCAATTTTCAATTATTTTCTCTAATTTTTTATTATTCAATTTTATTTTAATTTACTTTTAAGATTCTCAAGTATTTTTTTCAAATTTAAATTACTTGATTGCATTATTTTTTTTTAATTAATTTGCAAAATTTGCAATTGTTTTGTTTAATTTCAATTATTTTTTGCAATTCTTTTTAATTCTAAAATATTATAAATTTTGTCCTAAATAAATATTTATTTTATTTATATTAATTAATTTTTAAATATTATATTTAAAATATTTATTTCATCTTATGAGATAAATATTATTTACCGATTTGCTATATTTATTATTGTATTTTATAATTTCTAAAAGGTATGAAAAACTAATCGCGCGCTAGCGCGCGTTTTATTTTGCTAGTAAAGAAATAATAAAGGATTATTTGAAACATTTTATGATCCTTATTATTAAAAATGTAAATACCAGTCAATTTAAACTGTCAAGGGATTTTTATATCAATCATATTCCGTCAAGTGGGGCTATTTTGTGCACCGTGGGGCTATTTTGTGCACGCGAGGTTTTTAATGAATAATATCTTTATATTCAGTTGTTTAAGTTTGCTACTTTGTATAAATATTTTCTGAGATCTAGACTACCGAGAGTACTAAATGAAATTAATTAAGTGTTCGTTTTTAAATTAAATTCTTAAATCATCAAAGTAAATTATTTATATTTCAATGATTTTGTTTCAAAGGTACACTACGAGGAAGTAACCAATTTCGTATCTCAAAGCTATATAAAAATAAATTAGTGATGTTTTACAAAATTTATATGAAATAATTAATGTGGAAGAATGAAAAATATCTAATATAAAATTGTTTTATAGTTTTTAAAATTAGTTTAAGTATAAGTTTAATTTAATAATTTTACATTATATATTATATAATGAATTTATATTATATTGTTAGTGATGTCTAAGTTTCCAAATATATTCTGAACTCTTCTTAATATTATTTTATTAAACTTAGTAACCAAACATTTTTAATCGAAGATTTCGGTCCACACAATATCAGTTATATCATTTGAATTTTCTTCATCATTACTATATTCAATAAATAAATTGTTAGGATGATGTATACATCATGACGATGACGCACATATAATTGACCGTCCGAAAAAAAAGGTTTAGTGAAAAAAATTCCTAATTTATAGAATCTTTGACCCTGTGATTTATTAATTGTTATTGCAAAAGCCAAAACTATAGAAAACTGTTTTCTAAATAAAATCAATAATAAATTTAAAAATTCTCCAAAATCTAAAGTTATTCTAAAAACAAATGCAGTTGTACCTTCTTTATACTAGTCGAAAATCCAGGATTACGATGGAGCCTCCAGAGAGTTTATAGATAACCATTTTGAAGATTTTAATTTCTTCCCACAGCTATCTGTATGCTTGTCCTATGATGTTTCTAATTTTGCAAGCTAACTATTTGTTGCTTGCTTGTCCATTACTTTCGAAAGGTTTATGAGGACTTGATTTCTTTGCAACTGACAACCTTCAGATTATATCCTTTGTTTATATATTATCAAACGCAAGGTTAATTAAAGATGTTTGTATGGAATTTTTTGCGAAGTGATGAGTGGGCAACATCTTTAAAATCTCTGATTAATATGAAAAACTGACAGTGCACAAATTAAAGAGCAAATTCTAATACCCTGCTTCAAATTGTGACATAATTTTACTGGTGATTAGAAGCAATAAAAAAAATAAAAAAATTAATAATAATATAGGGACGTAACAATAAAATTAACTTATTAGTTATTGCCAATATTTTTGGTTCTAAAAAATCACAAGATTATCACTAAACCGTTTTTATCCACATTTTACTCACAATATTCAAACTCATTCACGTGATTTAAACTTACGAGACCTTCGGTGTCCAACAATAAACCGAACCTTTAATAATGAACAAGCACGAGTAAGCTGTAAATCACAGTATTTTCAATAAATAAAATTTAAAATTCTAAAAGAAAATCAGAGTAACATGGGCATAATTTGTCAAGAACGATATTCCTCTGTTTTTCAATCATAAACAATATGAAAAAGTAAACCAAAAATAAACTCTCATAAATTCTCAAAAATTATCAGGTAATTTATTCTGAAGATAATTTACCAGTTTCTAGAACATTTTCAAATCTTATTACTTACGTTCCTAAGTAAGAATTAAATCAATTTTTAAATTTTATTCTTAGGGTTTTTTATTTATTTAAAAAATTTATCTGATTTCTAAAATTATTATAATATTATTATAATATAAATACACTCATTAAAGAACTTGTATAAAGAATCAATTTTCTTTTCGTGTACCATCTGCTGAGCCAGCAGATAACTCGAGTAACTTGCCAAATGTTAGTGCTTGTATTTCTTGAGAAGACAGAACCAGATCATAATTCCTCTCGAGAGTTTGTTTAATCTCTGTTCCCATTAGCGAGTCCATGCCAAGATCAGGAAAGGTATTGTTTACATTGATATTTTTTAAATCCTTGATGCCCAGAATATTGGCAACTGCTTCCAGAAGATTAACTTGATTGGAAGAATCGACGGATTTTTGTTTCTCAGCCAGAACCATTGATGCTACAACGGGATACGATTGTTGAAGAAAAAAATCCATTGTTCTTAAACAACTTGACATTCGTTGTGGAAGGGTTCCTCCAATTTCAGTTATATTATTGCCCATTGTTTCTAAAAAAATTCCGACGTCACCAATAACTCCCCATTGAATAGCAAGACCAGGTAAATCAGCTTCTTGTCTTTTCTCCATAATTCTTTCCATTGTAGAGTTGGCAAAACCATAATTAGATTGACCAGGATTGCCCCTTCCGCAAGCCACTGAAGAGAAACAGACAAAGAAATCTAATTCCCGACAGTATTTCCTGGAAGACAGGTCTAAATTTTTGGTAGCATCTATTTTCGGCAGGGTAACAACATTGAATTGATCTTCTTCAAGATTTTCTAGCAAAGCATCATAAAGTACAACAGCAAGATTAAATATTCCACCAACAGGTGCAAGTTTACTAGCTTCCTTAAGAAGAGTATCCGCACCCGTTTGAGTTGTTACATCGTTTGTAGAGATTTTTATTATTATACCATTTTCTCTCCATCTTCGTACATAAAGCGCTTGATAACCGGTTTTAATTCCCGATCGAGATGTAAGAACAATGATTTTTGCTCCTCTTGTAATCATCCAATTGGCTAGTTCTAATCCGAAACCTCCAAGTCCTCCAACCAGAACATAAGCTTTTTCTGGATTCATATACGTTCTTCGAATAGCAGCTGTGGTCTTTGCAACCGGAACTATCACCTTTTCAGATTCCTCACTTCGAATTTTAATTAGAACCTTGCCGATGTGTTTTCCTGCAGCCATAAATCTAAATCCTTTTTCTATTTCTTGCGCAGTGAATACAGTAGTAAGTAAGGGACGCACTGCTCCATTTTCAATTCCCTCATAAATAAGTCGAGCAACTTCTTTTTTGTCAGGACCATTATCAGCGAACAAGGCATCTAAAAGAATGCCATGTAAGGTGGTGTTTTTCAGCAAGAAAGACATTCCCAAAGCTGTATTATTGGAAAGATCGAGTTTACCAATTTCCAGGAATCTACCGTGTGTGGCTAAGCAGCGTACACTAGCTTGGAGTTTTTCCTCAGAGAGAGAGTTCAGTACAAGATCAACACCTTGACCTGAAGTTGCCGAAAGAACAAGTTGTTCGAAACTCGTGTCACGTGAATTTCCAATGTTTTCGTCAGTTAATTGAGGAAACGTCTTCTTCAGGAATTCCCGCTTTTTTGTTGAGCTTACGGTTGTGAAAACAGTGCAACCATAGTGAAGGGCAATTGCGATACTTGCTTGACCAACTCCACCGCTGCCGGAATGAATAAGAACAGATTCACCAGGTCGTAATTTGCCTCTAACTACAAGAGCGTAATAACTTGTGGCGTAAGCCACTGGAATTGTTGCTGCTTGTTCTAAAGTCCATTTATTTGGCACCTCCCACAAGAATCCAGAATCCGCTAAAACTGTTGTTGCTAATCCACGTGAAGCAACTATTCCCATTACACGACGACCATTCGAATCTCTACCAGCGAATTCCAGACCAAGGACACAATCCTGATTCTTCAAATCACCTGGAAAAGCATTAGGTGACAGCTTGCCAGTTGCTAACATGATATCTCTGTAAAAAGACTTAATAAGGATTACATTGCTCCACTAAAAGTAAAAATAAAAGTATTTATGTGATGATATAAGACCCACATATCCTATGTATTTTGACGCGCTGATTCCGAATCCGCGATCAAAATTGGCCTAGCACGTAGAAGTTTGGTCCTTATCTCAAAAACACTTAGACTTCTGTCTACTAGAAATTAAACCCGACTTTGAATCCCGACGCTTCTCTAAAACTTATTTTATATAGCTAAAATTTTTATATAACTTCTCTTTCTTATTTTTTGATTTTTAAGTACGTTGTGTTCTTTCGATCCACTTAGATCAGACTTAGATACCTATCAATTTAGAGCAGGGTTTTAGTTCCTAGTAGACAGAAAGGGACATGTAGACATTTTTAGGTGTTTGCGGAGTTAGGTTCAAGTTTGGACCTACTGGGTCAATTCTGATTACGGATTCGGATTCGTGTTATAGGGAAACTCAGTCAGAGGCAATCTATAAATTACGTAACATGTTTTTTGATCATTTTGAATCGCTTCCTCCTCCATGTAACAAGTCGTAACATTTTCTCAACCCTCCCCCCACCTTTATCCTTAAAGATGTTACGTAGTTTATGGATAGCCCCTAATGATCATGAATGTCGAGTTAAAAATGTTACTTTTAAAAAAATTAGACAGGAAAAAAATCTTCATAACAATAAGTCAGACTTTCATGGAAATTACGATTATTATTTTCGACGAATATGAAAGCGTAAGATCAGTTATTAAAACTTCATTAGTCAATTCAAGTGCTTTTTCAATATTTACGTATCGTCAAGTTAAAAAATAAGTTTTTAACTAGGATTCAAATTTATGTAAAAAATATATTATTTCTTTAATAAAATTAATTAAATAATCATCAACTTGTCTAATCATTACCTAAAATTAAGTGGCGCATAATACACATGACATAATTCTTGTCCAACAAGTTTCTCGGGATTGTGGTAACTTAGGGGACTTTCTATCCAACGTAAGCTGCTCAGGTCACCTCTTACTAAAGTATTAATATATGCGTGTTGAACTTGACGTGATGGAATATCACTTTCTCTATCCAATCGTAAATGCCGATAAGATCCCCACTCTCCATTTTTCAATACATTCGACATAAGTTGCTTGTGCCATTGTTTAGCATAAAAAGGATCATTTAGAGAGAAAAATGGAGCATTTTTGTCTTGAATAAAGAAAAACCGAGCGTTTAGTCCACCAGGCTCTTGTCGAATACATGTCAATAATCCCACAAGTCCTGTACAAAACAATTTCAGAACATTAAACTAAATCCAATAAATGGAACATTCTATTAATAAGATTCCAGTTTAGGAATTAATTAAGGAATTTGATTTTAAAGATCGTTTCGTAATAGATATAAATAACTTCTATAAAAGACGAAAAAATATGTATATATATGTCTTCAACAATGTTTAATGTAAAATTTACTGCACAACTTCTTTCAGTGTAGATCAACATATTTGAAGATATATTACTTATTTAATACAAATATTAAAGAAACAATTTACGATCAATTCGCGGACGAAAATTGAGAAAACCCTGTATCAAAATTGGAAAGGAAGATGAAAGGTAAGTAGGAACCTCCTCAATCCACAAACCCACTACCTACTACCTCTAATCTCCCTTAGCTGAAAAGAAACAAAATTAGTTAAAAAAATAAAAAATTGACGTTTCGGCACTCCCCCAGTGCCCTCATCAGGAGCTGGAAAAGAGAAAAAAGATTATTAGTACTCCGGCCAGCTATCTGGAAACTGCAAGACCGTTACTCCTTACAAAAGGAGTAACGCAAAAAAAGTAGAAAAAAAATTAAATTAATTAGTTGAGGAATACATTTAAAATCTATGAATACGGTCAATCAAAATTTTGAGTATATTTAGACGGTAACTGGCATTGGTTCTCACCAGTTTTAACAATCTATCAAGACACAGTCGAGGGTACCGTGTACTATCCATCAATAAAATTTGTATGAACCAAGACAATGTATTTTTGAAAATTGTGTATGAAGAATGCAGAGAACCAGTTTCTAATCGAACCGAATAATTGGGGGTGCAATCCGAAAGATTCATAAATCTTTTTAAAAAAAGACAGCTAAACTCTATTGACATAATCCAGAAAACCCCAACTCCAGATTTGACAACCGTAGCAAAGAATGCTCTCTACGAGGCTCCTAAATAAACTAGTGAGTAATTCCCAAGAGTCCACCCTGTCAGAATGAATAATTCTTAATAATGAGCCGACAGCAATATTAGCTGCACTAACAGATCTTATCACAGCGGGGAAAAAAGAGCAGAAGTTATGAAAGGGAACACCTAAGTAAATATAATCATTAACTACCTCGATGCATCTTTCGTCAAACTTAAAAGAGTTAAAGTTTTTTGCTTTAGAGTTGGCCGATTTAGTGAAAATGACAATTTTTGTTTTTTACGTTTTGACTGTAAGTTTGTTAAGATTACAATAAGATCGTAACGCTTCTAGTTTTTTACGTAGTTCAGTCTGCGTGTCAGCGAGGATTAAAATAATAATCGTCGGCGTAACCTGAGACAAGTATTTCCACAATACTGTTAACAGATAATCCTCTGCAGCCGTTTTTGATAAAATAATCCTCTATATCCGAGATAAACAATGAAAAAAGAAATGGCCTTAAAACTTCTCCCTGCAGTACACCTTGAGAAACCTGAACGTTATCCGTAAAACCGTCGTTTGTTTTAATACATGTATATTCAATCGAATAGAAATTAATTAAAATATTAATTATCTTAGAGCTAAAGAATGTAATTTGTTCCATAAAATCTAATGAGAAATTGATAAAAAGGCTCCTTTTAGGTCGATAAATGCAGCGTTAACCACTGCATCCGGAGTGTGCAAATGAATCTTGATAATTGAGGAAAGACTAAACAAATTGTCTAAGCAGATTCTACCCTTATGGAAACCAGATTGGGACTCGGGAATCAAATTGAAATCCGTCGCACAGGTGACCAGGCGATCACAAATGATTTGCGTAAAGATTTTAACTATGCAATTGATTAAAGTGATAGGTATATAATTGTCCGTATCATTTCTTGAGTACCCTTTCAGAAGTCATAATTTTATTAAAAGGATGATTAATATATAAAATCCATTTTTGATGTCATTGCCTTAAAAAATTATAGTTGATACCGTTCATAGCAGGAGCCTTTCCATTTTTACATTTGGACAAGCAAGTCACAAGTTCCTCAGTCGAAATGTTGTCCTCTAGCGAAGGGATGAACAACTTTTGTAAACACTGTTTATCTACAGGGCAAACATGAAATTGAGGGTAACTTTTTTGACCAAACCCTAAACTTTACCAAACCCTAGAGTCCGTAATGGAATGTCAATCGCTTTTAGATCGAAAACTGCTAACAGCTCTCCAAAAATCGGAGGAGTTCTTACAATTGTTAACCGCCGCAATTTTAGCTGAGTATAATTTTTTTTCTTTTAACTTTATGAGTTTACGATATTCCCTCTTTTCAGTATAATAATTTTTTCTAGAAGTATCGGAGGAACTATGTGTATTATAAATCTTCAACAACTCCGAAAGACGTTTGTTTGTAATCAAACATTCTGCGTCCCACCAGGGTTTTCGCTTAACACATTTTCTCTTCGGGCAACATATAGACATTTGCATCTCTGAGGCAACGTTTCTAATAGTCGAAATAATATATGAATTAAGAAAATCAATATTCTGATCCAAGAGTGCCACCTTTCCCCTCCAGGACATATTAACAGCAATAAATTAATTTTTTTATTGTTAAATTTAAATTTAACAGTTTCTATGGATAAGTCTTTGTTAACAAGATTTATAATATTTAAAAAAAAAACTGGAAAATGATCAGATAGTGTGGCTCTTTAAAAAACTTTAAGGTCCTGAATAAGGTGGAGGGCAGCAGTCGTACACCATACTAAGTCAATGACATACATACAGTTATTCATACAGTTAATAATTTTTTTCCCCTTAACATTAGCAACTTTATCAAAAGAGCATCTTTCAACAAAAACAGAGTTAGTATAATTAAAAATATTTGAATTCAACTGATTTATTTCCGCGGCTCTACCATTAAAATCCTCCCCAACAATAAGAGGAGTATCTGAATAATTAATGAAAATATTGTTCAAAGAGAGATCAAAATCATCTAAAAAATTGTCAAGGTCGATTTCTGGGGCGGCATAAACAAGACCTATAATAAAATGTAAATTTACACGACGAGAGCTTAATTTAACAAAAATATAGATTACAATCAATTGAAATTACGGTTGCCGCGTAATGTTTAGTATTCTAAGCAATAAGTAAACCTCCCTTAGCTCTTCCTTGTACATAATCTCTTCTCGCTGGAGAAATGATGCATTCATAATTATAGTTGAAAGGTTGAAGAACTGCGGATTCCGACCAAGTCTTACAAATGCAGAAAATATCATGACAATTCGTAGAGTCACTTAGTTGTGAAATGTTGCGTATAAGGTAATGGAACCAATAGTCGATCAACATCTTGAGATAAAAAAGTAAGATTTTCAATAAAACTCAATAAATTCAAAACGAACTATGCATTTTGAATTTTCTTTTTTAAATTATGTAGTGGAAGCTCTGCAAATGCGTAACCGTTGACATCGAATTATTTAGTATAAGTTATTTATTGTAAAATTAAAATTTAAAAAGAACCTTCTTTTGGGGGTTAGGGACCCAATAGTCGATCAGCGGCAAAAATGGCTGAAAACCTTTTACACCAGTAGTCGATCAATCTTGGACCAATAGTCAATCACACAACTTGAAATACAATTATTTAGTTAATTAACTAGAAAAATGAGTCGTAGTACTTAAAAATTAATGTATTTATAAGTTTTACAAATAAAATTAACAACAAACAAATAAAAATTACATGTAAAGCGCAAATTAATCGACTTATATCAAACTGTATCAAACTGATCGACTATTGGTACCCGATCGACTATTGGTGCCGTTACCTTACCATGCACATTCCAGAAAACAATTGTCACTTGGGTATCGATGTCTGAAGAACTCAAATCGAAAGCCGAACCTTCCACCAAATCCGGAGTGAGTATTCGCTGCTATTCAGTATCAGACAATTTGAGTTTTCTAGAGGCAGCAAGCTTATCATCAAATTTCTTTTGTTGTTGTTTAGGAGTGTTAGAAATTAAAAAAGCGTCTAGTGGTTTTAAAAGTGCACTCTTTGTTTTGATTGTGTTCTTTTTAGATCTCTCCTTAGGTTTCTTCTTGATAGATGTCTGTGATGTGGGCGCTGCAGCAGCGACACACAGAGCCGACTGAGAAACTGTGTTGCGCATTGAGAAATCTTTATCCAGTTGAGCAGGATGTAAAGCGAAATTTTCATTTGAGGATTCATTCCTTGGACAACAGTAGGTGGCGATGTTCTCTTCCTCCATAGTACGGTCATTTGAAATGATAATATTATTATCTTTTAATTCGCTTACTTTTGAGAAGACCAATTTCACCCATCTATCAGAAATAAATTTTACAATAACCGGACGGTTATTATTCACTTTTCCAAGACGGTAGGCATCTTCGATCGCTAGGTCCGGGATATTAAGACCAACTACAGAAAACAATTGTATAATCTTCGAAATTAAGTTACTATAATTTTCATTTGAATCCTCAAGATTAAAAACGATCATATTTTTGGCACATTGTAAAGAATTCAATCGAGAAACATTCATCTCCAGGACGTTCAGTCTTGCGTTGTTTCTAGGTTCACAACAGCACCATCAATTTTCGTACTCAAGTTTTTATTAGAATCAGTTAATTCCTGAATTGACAAGAATAGTCGTTCCCATCTCCCTTTCTCTTCAAGGGAAGACACAAATCCCAAGAAAAACCACGTAACGGAGAGACTGATAGAACAGGAAATAAATACAAAATTGTCTCAAAAGAAAAAAGCACGGGAAAAGCCGACTGCACTCAACAACTTCTCATGCGAAACTCATTTGAAGATATATTATAAAATATTAATACCATTCAACACGACGTTTCTACAACCTGAAAAACTTATTGACTTGTTTTCAATTAACACAAATGTTAATAATATAATTCAAGTAATCAGAAGATTTCAAATTCACTCAATTTCTTCGAGAAACCTGAATTAATAATTAACAAGCATTTGCAAATTCTTTCTCACCATCGGAATCAAGTGGAATTCGTGGCAAGTATTATCTTAAATCAACAAACAGCGATAGAGGCTTCCGATCTACGCCTAATTGTCAACTCAAACTTGTCTAACCCATTGATATCTCCAAGACCAACTTGTACGAGTACTCATTCTGCCACACCGAATCACTATCTTCTTTAAAAGTAAGATAACTCTTATGACAAATAAACAATTTATAAACGTAATTTCACTTTCCTACTTATAATCAATAAATAAATATTCTAAAAGCTAATTAACATCCTCACCCAGAATTAGATTAATTAATTTGAAACTAATGCAAAAAGAGAAATCTAGGATAATTTGTAAGTGCTTCCTCTCGTCGTAACAATTATAATAATTAAATTAGGTGAACTAGGTTTCAAAACTTAAAACATGGGACTCGAATTATGCACTGCGGTGCCTAAAATCTATAAATTACATGTACAGGAGCTGAAAAAAAGTTTTTCTTTACTCGACTGATGAGGATGACAAACATTGGTCATCGAAACGTTGCCTTTATCATATAAAGTTAATTACATAAAAAGAATTGTTTTTTTTCTATGTATTATTCACCTTCCTGAAATCAAATTTCAACTCCTCTATATTAATTTTGGAAGGAAATTTACTTCTATTGTTATAAATTATAAAATTCATATAAAATACTTACCTAACAATTCCTCCCCTTGACTAACCACCAAAAATCCCTTGTCCTCAGTTTCTGACTTCTTGAGTGCAGCTTTGAGATCCTTTAGCCAGGAAAAGTTCTTTTCAGTAATGTTGACAATGACAGGTACTGCTTGTTCTTCCTCTTTTTTCAAAAGAATGTAACTCTTTCCAGGAATAACTTGTTTTGCAACTAAAATCAGATTAGATCCTCTCAACATGTTTGAGTTAATTACAGTCGTTTCTTCAGAAAGAATAAAACCTCCAGGTTTTAGTGAAGCTTCCAGGTTTTTCAAAACCGCCGCCATTTTATTGATCATCAAATCAGATGTAAGAATCAGGTGAAGATCTTGTCCAACGTGACTGTTGTGCACATCGACAAGAATACTATTAATGTTACATTGTTCCATAATAGAATTGTAATTTTCTGAGGTTGTTGTGGCTAATTTCAAGTCAACAGTAATCATAGGTTCACTAAGTAAAATATCCAGAGCCAATTGGGTCAGAAGTGCTTCAGGTTCCCGATTAAAAGCAGTTTCAACTGTTTTAATTTTGATAACACCGACATTTTCTCTCACCACTTGAAGAAGAGAGGTCAGAGCGTGTAATTTACATTTCTTTGGATCTTCGTCAAGAGTTCGCCCATTTTCGTAAGGAATAAAAACATATTTCTCGAGCATTGGATCAGATTGAATTTGTCTTCTAGGAGCAAGAGAAGATGTCAAGCCCCTCACTTCAACTCCGCCAGACTTCACAATTCCAATTTCACGGTAAAAGTAAACCGGAATTTTTCCACTCTCTCGTGACTTCTCAACTAATTGCAGGTGACGCTCAGGATTAATTAAGACATATTGTAATTGAGTCGGTAAGAAAAGATTTTTAATATTCTTGCTCAGAATACTAAATTGAATTACTGTGTCTATGTAAGAAATCCAATTGTTGTTCCAAGTTAAATATCCGGAAACACCTCGATTGTCAGATGATTGGATTCCCTGAAAAATACCTCCGTAATCGTATCCACAAAGTCGAAGATCTTTATAAATGTCGTTGGTCTTCAAATCCAGTAAGTCAGGTTCTTTGGAAATCACAGGAACTGGTATGTTTAACTGTTCCTTTTCAATATTTTCTGGAATCCTAATTTTTCCACTGGCCACTAAAGAACCACTTTCACAAATCTCAAAGACACCTGTACTCCTTAAAATATTTATGATGAATCTAACGGATCCTTCTTTCTGCATGATAGTCGCGCGGTGAAAATGCACGTCCTCGAATACAACTGGTATTTTTTCAAAAAATGACCCTTGAAGTTTTGCAAAAACTTCCCAAACAATTGTCAAATATCCGGAACCAGGGATAAGAATTTTTCCATCAATACAATGCCCGGCAATGTAAGCGTCAGATTCTTTTGAGAGATCGAATTCTACAACACTTTGGCTAAAATTTTCTGATTTACCAGAGAAATCGGGAACATCCCATTGTAGGGTGTAATCCCACTGAATTATTGAGTTCAACATTGGTGTTCCTCGTCCAACGGGATAAATGATAGGTGGATACAATTTTGAAAGATTAATCTGAGCTCCGCCGAGATAAAGCTTGCCGATATTTGTCAAAAGAAAACCAAGATTATTATTATCACATTTTTGGAGAGCTATCTTTAAAACACTCGTTGGTAAAGATCTACGAAGAATTGCTTGAAGTAAACAATGAGGTGCGATTTCAATAACGATTGCGTTTTCCGGCACTTCCGCAAGTGCCTCGTTGAAAACAACCGGAGAGAGAAGATTGTTAACATAATATTCCGAAGAGCTAAGTTTTGCCAGAGAAGTATTCCAAGCATTTTTGGGAATAGAACTGGAAATCCACCTGGACGTTCTTTCCTTCGGGAGAGGAATAATTTTGTCAAGAATAACTTTCAATTTTGGACCTGCTGAAGCGATATATTTACTGTGAAAGGCATATCCGGAGCTGTTTACCTCTTTGGCAAAAGTCCCCTCCATTTTGAGTTCGGCAACGAATTTATTTACTGATTCTGAAGGTCCCGAAATGGTTACAGAATCGGTAGCATTATGACAAGCAGGAATGATATCAGATGGACATTTTTTCTGGGCATCTTCCCAACTTAAACCTACAGCCGCCATTGCTCCTTTAGGTAACTTTTCATCTAAAATTGTTTTCCCTCTCCAATAAGCTGCAAGAACGGTTTGTTCAGAAGTTAAAGTTCCATCAGCATAACCACATGCAATTTCTCCAACCGAGTGTCCTATAATTCCATCCGGTTGGATCCCAATTAAACTGAGAACATCGACCAACCCGATTTGAATTGCTGCAATAGATACAAAACTGTTGACCACATTTTGGAAAGTTTCGTCAGTTCCGTTCAGAATAAGATTAATCAAATCGATTCCTTCAGGTTTTAAAGCCTTCGCACATCTGCGAATAGCGTCTTGAAAAGTATCTATACGAAAAAGTGCCCGACCCATTCCGGACCACTGAGATCCCATTCCCGAGAAAACATACCAAATGGGTCTTTTTTTGGATCCAACTTGATCGATTCCTCTAATGTTCGTATCGCCGAGGATTTGGTATCCACGGTAACCGTGACCTGAAATATTAGTAACATGTAAATCTTGGACCATAGCCATAAACTCATCATCCTTTTCGTTTTCCTTAACCCTATTTAAAAATATGTTCACGGCCTCTTCGGTTCTTCCCGAAATGGCAATCATTTTAGGCACACTAATCTCCGAAACTCGGGAGATTTTTGTTTTTGAATTGCTTCGTAAGATAACGTGAGAGTTTGTACCACCAAAACCAAATGAATTGATACCAACCAAACCTCCATTCCAAGACGTCGGTCGTTCAACAACCTGCAACCTTCCATCAAACAATGCCGGGATATCTGCGTTAGGATTTTTAAAGTGCAAATTTCCGGGAATAATTCCAGTTTCCATGGCAATTAACATCTTTACAATCGAACATAAGCCACTCACAGGTTCCGAATGGCCCATGTTTGATTTCACGGATCCAATCAACAATGGCTTTTTCCTATCTTTACAAAATAATTCGGCAATTGAATTAACTTCCTGTGGATCTCCAACTTTTGTTCCCGTTCCGTGAGCTTCCACATAAACTACATCAGACGGATCAATACCAACTTCTGAGTAAACTTCGCGCATTAGTTTATTTTGCATGGCTCCATTGGGATACGTGATTCCCTCAACTTTATTACCATCAGCATTTACTCTGGAATTAACAACAGTTGCGTAGACTCTTTTCGAGTTACGAGCCTTTTGGAGGAAAATGACCACTGCAGCTTCTGATCTTACGTATCCGTTTCCTGAACTGTCAAATGCTTTACATGATCCATCAGTTGACAACATGTTTAGTTTGTGAAACTGAAGGGATCTTGTGGGTCTTAAGACTAGGTGTACACCTCCAACAACAGCTGCGTCACATTGACCTGATCGAATTGCTATCTCTGCCTGATTTAATGCATAAAAAGATGAAGCACAGGCAGAATCAAGTGCACAACTAGGTCCTGAGAAGTCAAATGTGTACGATATCCGGTTAGGAAACATTGCTCGGGTACAACCGGTTAAACCGTATCCTGTAATTCAAATTAGAATGTGTTTAGTTTTTTCAGTGAGAAAGTTAAAATTTTTTTTTTTGGAATCTAACTTAGCAAAGAAAAATTAATTTGATGTCGGTAAAGCTATATACTTTGTGCTAATTTAAAATAAGTGAGAAAGAAACCCTTGAGTGATGCTGCCGGTTTGTCGTAAACTTATATCTCTTAAAGTTAGTATCAATTTTTCGGATTTACTTCGTAATCAATTTGATTGTCGGGTCGAAGGAATTCTAATGACAAATTAAACAGTCGATCTTCGTACCTTGATAGAAATTGATCTACAACTACGCTTTCACGTGCCAGCCGAGGACACGGAAAGGTAAGATTGTGATCCTTCTCTCGGTTTTTGTTGTTATCGAAAGACGCGACGAAGTTAAAAGTAATTATGTTTGTGTTTTGATATATTAAAATGTGGCCGTTTTATTCGACCGAATGAATTGTTGAAATAGAATGAAATTAATTTGAAGAAATGAATTTGATTAGACATAACGGATAGCATCACCCGGGGCTCCCCACGTCGAGAGGATGATTTTTAATATGATCTGAATTTCTGAATCTGGCATATCTTCGACGAAACATTTCATCTACTCTTCATTTGATTTATAGATGAGTACTTTTGAACTATTCTTACATAAAATATCATTTGTTGAATATTGAATAGTAAGTGTATAATTAAGAGCATATATATTTATGAAAAGAATACGTTGATCGACAATTTAAATTTAAAGATTAATTTCTATTTATCTATCTCATTCAATTATATGTGTACGTCCACATGAAAAGGGTCCATGTTGTTGATTTTATTTACTGAGATATTCGCATTTTTTAAAAGATGATTCAGATTTTAGAAATTTTTTTTATTGATGAAACTACTTAATACTTCATGTCGAATTATGCATTTACAATAACTTTATCGTAATTAATAACACAAATCCTATTTTTAATTTTTAAAATGCATGGGTGCTAATGGTAACCTTAAACTTTAAATTCGTTTTTCTCAAAACTAGGATTTTGACACTTTTAACTTTGAATGCTTATAACTTTGTAAATTGTTTATCTAAAGGGGTCCAGAACCTCTCAAAATATCCGAAATTTAATCAAGAGTAACAATTTTGAGAAAATTGTGTATTAATTTTAAATATATTATTATTATTATTATTATTATAGAAATGTTTTATATGAGTTCTTGATCAAATGTTCTGAAGTATGTGTGTGTGTGAGTAGTTTTTTTGTAAACACGATAACTCGAGAACGGTCTAACGGAGTTAAAAAATTAAAATTTTATTATTTCATTATAATCCTTTTCGTTACTTATGGTAAGAGAATTATCTTTAATATGCAACTCATTTAATTTCTTTGCTAACTCATTTTGCATTTTAAAAGTATCTATGATTTCGAATAAATAATAATGTATCTTCAAAGAAGGCAACTATTACACTAAATTAATTTTAAATTCAAAAATAAAATTTATTTTTAACCTCTTGATATAATCCTAAATCAAATGTAAACAGAAAGGAAAATTCAAAGCAACTTTATATACTATAACCGCTATCGAAGGCTCCGTGCAAAAGGCATTGTACCGAATCTACTCTAAACAGTAAAAACAATTCTTAATATTTATTTTTGACCAACTTATTAATGATTGTCAATTTACCCAGCTCTCTCCTTTTTTTAAAAAAAACTAGGTAACCTGATTTATGAATAATTTAAATGTATCATAAAATGATAAAATTATGTTGTACAACTCGCCATTCTTCATGTCTGGCCTTGCAGACCAATATTCGTCTGCTTCTGAAGAAGAAACCCCGATAAAAACTCCAGTGTTAGATCCTCTTAATTCGTTTGGATTGGTTCCTGAGTCTATGATGGCTTCGTGTGTCAATTCCAAAAGTATTCTTAGCTGAGGATCCATAACGTTTGCTTGTTTAGCATGAACACCAAAAAAATTCGCGTCGAAAGATGCAAGATCTTTAAGTTTTCCGGATCTAGTTGGTAGTCCATAAATACCAGATGGCCAACGTCTTTCGTCATCTGTGACTAGATCGATTCCATCGAACAGTTTCTGTTTAAATTCTTCGATATTTGAACTCTCCGGTAAGCGTCCTGTATTTAAGAAAATAAAAAGAAAACAATTTTTATAGTCTTAATTTGCAACATTATTGAGTTATTTTGAAATAATTTTCTAGATTTGTTTGCCGATGTAATATCGGGATAATAAACATTAAAATTGATTAGAGTTTATGACAAACCAATTTAGCATCTCACATACACTAACAAAAATTTTTTAAATCTTTTGAATTAAATATATTGTAATTAAAGTAAATTCCCCTGAATTTAAAGTAATTCTAGGAATAAAAGGTGTATTTCCTGCTTTTATTCCTGTAATTATTATAACTTTTATATTAAATTTAAATAACTCTAAAACTTTAAGTCTTGTCCTATTACAAAGACCATCATTAATACTTAAATTTCTTATGAACATAACTATTGCTCCAATTTGTAAAATTAATTTATGAACAGGTAATCCTGGAAATTTTAAAAAATTTAAATATTCTACTGGAAAGTTCAACTGTACGTCATCAACTGACTGGTCTAACCATTTATTTCTTGCATAATCTATAGTATAATATATTTTATAATTTATATTATAAATGTCCTCATTATGTCTTGAAAGAATTACTTTATTAGATAGACCACATTCTTCTGAAATTACAAACCCATAAATTTTGTTACAAATTTTATTTGTTTTACATTTTTCAGGAACTCGTAATAAATTAATATGACCTTCTCCTACTTTCAATAAAAATTAGTAAAAAATTAAATCACTACACCTTATATTATTTTTTAATGTCATAATTTTAAATTGAGGCCATAAATGCGAATATTTAATACATTCTTGTACTACATTTATTCTACACCCATACTTTATTACTGGTAAAATTTGTCTAAAATCTCCTCATAAATTATTAATTTCCCTGCAAAAGGTAAACTTTCTAAATTACAACATTCCCTTAAAGTTTGATCAACAATTTTTAAAGCGTTTTTTGGAATCATTGAAGCTTCATCCCAAATGATCACATCACATTTACGTAATGTATCTTTATCCGATTTTAATTTTAAAAATGTGGTCCATGCCATGAATTACTGTCCATGCCATTGATACTACTTTCTTACCTTCTCCTAAATAATAATCAATTAAAGTTTTGTATAAAAAATTTTTACCACAACCACTGGGACCATCAGTAAAAATAAATGAATTTTCATTAATAATAATAACATTAAAAATATTCTTTTGATCATCATTTAATTGATTTAATAAATTTATACTCATTTCTTTATTTTTCATTCAGAATAAAATTTCTTCTTTTATTAATTGTTTAATTTCAATATATTTAGGATCTGTTAAACCAAAATCAGAATATGAAAGATTTTTCAAATTAAAAACTATGTTAATATCTTGTAATGCCCTTTGCTCATGATTATCACTAAACCTTTCGCGAAAGTATGGTTTAAACTCATTCTAAATTTTAATAAATAAAGAAGGTGCATTGTCGAAAACGAGATACCATGCAAAAAATTTTTTTAATTCAGAAGGCATCATAATTTTATATGCTTCTTCAAAAATTTTAAATACTTCAATATATCTGTTTCAACTAACCCCTTAGCTATTGCTGCTTGTTTAAATGAATCGTACACAGTTAAAAATTTTGTGTATTTGTGTAAAAAACAGTCCTTGTTAAATTTTTTGTGTTAAAATGTAACATTTTTCGTGTGTTGATTTTACACATTCTTCAAATGTCATTTGATTCTTGAACATAACCTCAAATTTTTTAGTAGTAACTCTGTAATTTATGTTTATTTTTTTGTTGCAAAAGCATAAATTCCATATTGAAAATTCATTTTAACTTGCAAAAGATAAAATACAATAGTAATTGTATAAAATATACACGCTTTAAATTATTATAATGCGTAAAATAAGAGGTTAAAATTTGTGTACAAAATTCAACATATTTTTTTGTGTTGAATTAACACATAAGTTTTGAGTGGACCGTTTGGGACATGTGAAAAATGTTAAATTTAACACAAAATTTTTTACTGTGTAAACTACACCTTCAAAAGTTTTTAAATCTTTAAATCATTTTGCTCCTACAATATTCAAAATTAATTTTAAATGGAACCTTTTAATGTCTTTTGGGCTGACGCTATTAACTCTACCCAAAGTTTTAGAAAATTGTTGTCGTTTTATCTAACTTTTGTTTGTTAGTCAAAATGATAAAATTTTGGTATATGAGCAAGTCTCTGGAACCTTTAACATTTTAATTTAAAATTTTTTTTAGTTTTATTCTTCAGCACAGCTTTAAAATTTAAACTATAGTATTTTGAACCTAAATAGATTTCAATTCTATTGCAGTACAAGCTTTTTTTGGTTGCGCTCTAATCTAAAATATCAATTTTATGAGATACGAAAAGGGGGTTATGTAAAATTTTAATATGCCTGAAACTAAAATATATAATTTTTTAATAACATTGAAATAATAGAAAATGATGAGGATCATAATAATTAACTAAAGAATCACTATTTTAAGACTATCACTCTGTAAAAAAAGTTAAAAATTATTTTGTATACAATCATTACAATTAGTAAAATACACGTTTGCTTTAAATTAAATTGTTTTGAGACAATCTCAGATTCTAAATTTAACCTTAAAGAGTTACAACGAATTCATGAAAATACTGTGTTCAATTAATTAAAAGTAACTAAATAAGTTTTACTTGAGAGCTTTACGATGATATTCTCTATGCATTCTTATAAAAATAATGCATAACTTCAGATTGATCGAAAAAAAGTGAATTTGAACAAGAGACTATTTGACGAGCGACAATTTGAATATCCACATTAAAAAAATATGTAACTAATAATTAAAATAAATGGCACTTCATGGGAAATTTAAAGTACATCGAAATTTGTATGTGCCACAAATTTGGAGCAGATTTCATAAGTTGTTTCGTAAAGCTCACTTATTTGACCAGCGACAGTTTCTTCGTACTACACAAGTATGCGCGTATAACCAGTATTATAATTTATATAAAAAATAAATTTAAATAAAAGAAAAGTACACTGATTTGTTATTTGAGCTAAAATTGAACTGTGCCTCAAGTTACAAATTATTCCCTCCAGTATTTAAATAATAATTTGATAAAAACTGAATTATTTGACCAGCGACATACAAACTGAGGAACAATTTTCAGAACAACAAATATATCACATTTTGATATTGTGTATTATGTTTGCTCTCTTTATTCGATTCTTAATTACATTTTTAATTAGTTCATAACATAAAATTTTGTTTTCCTTCAGAAATTAGAATAAAAAATTAAAACTTTTCAAAAAAACAGCGGAAGTGACACATTCAAAAATATAGAATAATCAAAATGATTACAGTAAAATAAATATAAAATAATAATATTAATTCAAAACAATGATTGGACAATGATCTGTATATCTCATTTTAAAATATATCAATTTTTGGTAAACTTTAGTTGTGATTAAAAGTGTTTTTTAAAGTAAAATATATGAGGAACATTAAGGTTAAAAGTTCCAGAGACTTGCCCATATAAGAATACTTAGTTTGATGAATTATATTATTCGTTTAATTTTAACTTTTTTGATATTTCGACTGGGGAAAAATAATCTTTTATTTCGAAGAAAATACGTTTTATATGCGTGAAAGAGTAAAATGATTATTATTGTTCGGAATTGAAGTTGAATTAATTTTGTTTTTTCACAATGTAGGGAGAAATGTTTTTAATAATTACCGGAAAATCCAGAGATCACGATGTCATCTTCAACGATCTGAGCATTAAACTTTTTGAGATTGTCTGACATCTTTTACATAACTAGATTTAAAATCAAATAGCTTAAGAATAACTCGTCGATTTAATCTGTCGTACAAGCCTTGTTGATAATCATCTGAAATAACGTTAATATTCACAAGATTAAAATCAAGTAAAAAATTAATAAAATTATTGAAACAGTTAATTATTTTGTATTGTAATCTGAAATTCTAAAATTAAAAAAAGCGGCTTAAGTAAGAACACAATCAACAGAACGAACACAAAGTACTGCTTTACTCGGAAAATTCTTTACGAATATATGATTATTTAAAAAAATGTTATTATACGTAAAACATTTTCTTTAATCAAATTGAGGTGAAAAAAGTTAATACTATTCATCTTTTATTTTTCGTACGACCATACTATAAGTTTTTGTGATAATAGTTTAAAGTCTTAATTACACGTTTAATACGTCCAGAGCGAACCGATAAAAAGTTACCGTCAACATAACTAAAATAGAATAAGCAGGAAAGCAATAATAATTGTGTTTAAAAACTTTTAAACAAAACTTAGAATTAGAAACTTTATGCATATACAGTTTTCCGTTTATTCCTAATATGCGTAATAGTAAATTTTGTATATGTATATATTTTATCATTTTATTAAACTAAGTATATTAAATTTTTTTTTGTTACTCCGATCCAAGTACGCCAATCTTGACTACATATTACCAAAGTAATAACATAGATTATTATTTGGTGCTTATTTTAAAATACCGTCAAGTGGGTCTATTTTGTGCGCCGTGGGGCTATTTTGTGCACGCGAGATTTTTAATGAATAAAATCTTTATATTCTGTTGCTTAAGATTGCTACTTGGTATAAATGTTTTCTGATATCTAAACTACAGGGAGTAGTTTAGTAGTTTAGTTTTTAGTTTTACTTTCAAATTAGTTAACTAATTCCTAGAAAAAAAATATTTCTGGCTTCGTTTTTCTTTAATGTACTCTAGAATATCTACAAATAATACTTCATACTGCAAAAACGTTCAAAAAAATTTTTTACACAACTTTATAAATAAGCAAACTTGGATGCACAAAATAGCCCCACCATGGGGTTTATTTTGTGCACAACTTTGAGTTTCTATAACTCAGACAAAAAACTTTTTCTTGTCGGCTAACACATAGGACACCTTTAGAAGGGTGTCTACAACATAACTGAATAGATAATTTCTTTATTTTTTCAAATTCTGAATTTCAATAAAGCACTGAGAGGAAAAAGAGTGGTTTGTGCACAAAATAGCCCCACTTGACGGTATGTTAAAAATTAGATTGATTTATTTGTTATTTTTGACAAATTAGATTAAATAATTGTGTAACTGATTCTTTACTGTTATAAAATTATTATTTAAATTTTATTAAATCAAAAAAAAAAAGTTTTGTTTTTTAAAGTATGATTTTTCTATCAAATGCATTTTTTAAAAGTTAAATATTTATATATATTCTAATACATTAATAATTGATTTGATTATAAAATAATGAAAAAAGATTTAAAATAACAAAAGTAGGTGTCACTGACAAAATAATTCCCTGGACAATTTCTAGGTTAAAGATGCTCGAAACAAAACAAACAAGATACCTGCGATCACAACCGAACTTCAAGCTTAACAGTAACCTTTATTCGGCTACAATAAACAAAGTGCTTTGCAGGTACTATATCAACAAGCACTCTCGGCTACATTGAATCAAAAATTGGTTATATTTAGTAAACATATTTTCTCAGTATAGTTTAATTTAGGTTAAATGTCAAAAATAAACTATCATTTATTTAAATTAAATTAATATTATTAGATCCAAAACAAATTAAAAAAAAATGTTTATTAACATATTATTATTATTTTAGATCAGTTTAATAAGTTAATAATACAGTTTATTTAAACATCTATATGATTCGTTTAAGTTGAATGTTATAAAAGATATAATTCAATTAATTTGATGCGCAATTTGATGCGCTGATTACGAAAATCATAGTGAAAATTGTCGACTAGGCCATCTTCATGATAAAAAACATGTATAAAAAATCATAAATATTTTTTAAATTTTTCTCGAAAAATATTAATTTTTGTTAAAAAATGTATACTTTCTAAAATATGTACTTTAAGGTCCTCTACAACTTTTGTCAAGAACATTTTTTTACATTTTGCGGTTTTTACGAGTTAAATGCAAAAAACAATGAATTTAAGGATTTTTGGTTTTTTATGGGGTTTTTCATGAAAATGATCAACTTGCCAATTTTCACTGTGCTTTTCCTAATCAGCGCAACAAATAACTTGAGAAATAAGTGTGATGATTTGCATTTCCCTAATTTTGATGTAATGCGTGTAATTGTGTATAGGTTGATTTTATGGTAATTTCTAGTTTTTTTCATTTTTCTCAAAAACTAATCGGTTTTAGGAAAAACTGTTTCACATATAAAATGTGTATTTTAATGAAACCTACAACTTTTGTATAAAGCAGTTTTCGATATTTTAAATATTTAAAGAGATAAATGCAAAAAACTTCAATTTTTATGGTTTTTTATGGTTTTTACAATGAAGATGATTTAATCGCCAATTTTCACTATGATTTTCGAAATCAGCGCATCAAATTACGTAAGTATACCAAGTTTCATCAAAATTAGAGGGTTGGCCTATTCGGAACTTTATCCAAAAATCGAAATAAGCCAGAAGTCCAGATGATGGAACTCATCCCTGGAAGAACTTAGATGAACTGTAAGAAAGTTTTTTAATAAAACAAAAAAACGAAGGACTCAACAGGCCTTGGATTTATATTGCACGACTTGAGGGCTCTTTAAGAATGAAGTTGAAAAGGCAAAGGCAAAGGCCTTTAATTGGACAAGTTTTTCCGAAATGATCGAAAAGATACCTGACTTTGTAAGACTCCACAAAATTCTATCTAGAGACTCTATGGACAAACTCAAAGCTATTAGACTCTCAAATGGTCTTTCTGCTCAAACAAAGGATAAGTGCTTGGAGCATCTGAGGAAGTTTAACTTTCCAGACTTCAAAATAGACGAAAACAATTAGAAACAAGAAGCTGATGCGTTCCGGTGTAGTCGGGAAAGTCGGAAACTTGACTCGAAGATCTTCACTCCTGAAGAAGTAGATTGGACTATTAGTTCTTTTGAACCCTTTAAGGCGCCAGGGGGAGATGATGTATATCCGCTCCTTCTTCAAAAGGTCTTAGAGTACATCAAAAGCCCCCTGAACAAAATTATGAGGGCCTGTGTGGCTCTCGTTTATAGTCCCGAGAAATGGAAAAGGACTAAAGTGATGTTTATTCCAAAGGCCAGGCGAGAAGGTTACACTGCTCCCAAGGACATTATACCAATCAGTCTAACATCCTTTTTACTAAAGGTGACTTGTTGAATTTAGATGTAAACAAACTTCACCTAATTCTTAAAAGGTAGGGCGTAAGATGTATGAAAGATGTATGTATCAAACTCGTGTCTACCTTGTGATTGGCTACCGTACTCTTTCAATGTTGTATGATGGAAGGGATGAAACTACAGGAACCGAGGTTTCTTCAAAATTTGAGGAAAACCAAAAATCAGTTCTTCGTCTGACCATCATCGGAGTCACAACAAGTTCTTAGAACACTTCTGTAACGTAGCTTCATCCGCTTTCTGAGTTACATGGTTCTAGTTGGGTTTTTCGCGAAACTTAATGGAAGTTCTTCGATTCTTATTACTTGTATTTAACGTAAAGAACTACAAAAATATAATCCGCAGCGTGTGATAATGTGCGAAATTTGTATTTCGAAATTATACTGTGAAATTATATCGTGAAATTGTATTGTGAAACTAGTAATTATACCTGACTTAAAAGAGCAAAGAACAAGTGCAACAACGAGAACTTCCGACATAAGACTTGTCAGTAATTCCTCCACTATTAACTCTTTATTATCACGAGAAAGGATCTGCCTTCAATTCTACAACAGATGCATCATTGGAAATAGTGAGGGGACATAAACCTTGGCTGGACTAGGATCTTGAGTCGCTAAGGTGTCATATTTCTCTACGACCAAAAGACCCCATAAGAGCCAATAAATCTATTTGCCTATTCACGGATCGTTGCTGGATCACTACTAATATTTCAGAGACTAAAACGAAGCATTCGCAGGTTTAAAAATACTGTAAGCCTGGTATACTATTCAGTTTTCTAATTCCGATTGTTTCAATGAATGACGGTTCAATTCTAATAAATCAAGAATTCAAATTATTTAAGGATTCTTTCTCACTCTCACCCGATTCCTTAACCATTCATTAAATTGCTCTGATTTGTACTTTCATCAATAAATTATATATTCATGTATTATAACCTAACTAATGCGTATTATTCAGTAAATTTTCTTCCCTGTTCCCTTAGTTTAAATTCTGATGGGTTTGTAAATAAATCGAGGGTTTAAAATAATAACTTTGTAGACTGTCAATGTCCCCTCCGGACATAACACTATTATATTATTTATTAAACAATTAAAAAATGAAATTTTAGTTGGTTTAAATTATTTTCCAAGAAAAAAAAATTCTCACACTTTAACAATAATTTGTTTAAGTTAAGTTGGAAAGTTAAAAAAAATTGCGAAACGCTAGATTTATTTGTCAGATAGTAGGGAAATAACAACAATACATTTTTTAAATAAAATATATATTTTGATAATAATATCAATGAATGAAAAAAAGCATTAACAATAATAATTAATAGTTTTTTTAATAAGTCCCAGGTAATTTTACTTATATGGAATTTTTTTAAATCCACATAAAACATAGTTAATATAATTTATTTAATAATTGTATACGACAGATTTTCATTGTTTGGATATTCATGAACATAAATATAGTTTACAAAAAGGAAAGGTCTATTTTTCAAGGTTTTATACCAAATTTACGAAAAAGTGCATTTTTCCTATGGGAATTCAATGGTAATTTTCAAGGACTTTGAACGTGTTAATGTTAATATTAAAAAACAATACGTATCTCATATTTTTCGCGAAAGAATAAAATTTGAGGGTAAATTTTATGAGAATAGAATTTTTTTTTGGGCCACCCTAATAAATACACGCCTTAAGAAACTTTTATAAGAGAACAATTTTCTTTTCGTGTACCATCTGCTGAGCCAGAAGATAACTCGAGTAACTTGCCAAATGTAAGTGCTCGTATTTCTTGAGGAGACAGAACCAGGTCATAATTCCTCTCTAGAGTTTGTTTAATCTCTGTTCCCATTAGTCAGTCCATGCCAATATTAGGAAAGGTGTTGTTCACATTCATATTTTTTAAATCCTTGATGCCCAGAATATTAGCAACTGCTTGCAGAACATTAACTTGATTGGAAGAATCGACGGATTTTTGTTTCGCAGCCAGAACCATTGATCCTACAACGGGATACGATTGTTGAAGGAAAAAATCCATTGTTGTTAAACAACTTGATATTCGTTGTGGAAGGATTCCTGCAATTTCAGTTTCATTATTACCCATTCTTTCTAAAACAAGTCCGACGTCACCAATAACTCCCCATTGAATAGCAAGACCAGGTAAACCTGCTTCTTGTCTTTTCTCCATAATTCTTTCCATTGAAGAGTTAGCAAAACCATAATTAGATTGACCAGGATTGCCCCTTCCGCAAGCCACTGAAGAGAAACAGACAAAGAAATCTAATTCCCGACAGTATTTCCTGGAAGATAGGTCTAAATTCTTGGTAGCATCTATTTTTGGCAGGGTAACAACATTAAATTGGTCTTCTTCAAGATTTTCTAGCAAAGCATCATGAAGTACAACAGCAAGATTAAATATTCCTCCAACAGGTGCAAGTTTACTAGCTTCCTCAAGAATAGAATCTGCACCGATTTGAGTTGTTACATCGTTTGTAGAAACTTTTATTTTTATACCCTTTTCTCTCCATCTTCGTACATAAAGCGCTTGATAACCGGTTTTAATTCCTGACCTAGACGTAAGAACAATGTTTCTTGCTCCTCTTGTAAAAATCCAATTGGCGAGTTCTAATCCGAAACCTCCAAGTCCTCCAACCAGAACATAAGATTTGTCTGGATTCATATACGTTCTTGAAATGGCAGCTATTGTCTTCGCAACCGGAAGAATCATCTTCTCAGATTCTTCACTTCTAATTTTAATTAGAACCTTACCAATGTGTTTTCCTGCAGCCATAAACCTAAATCCCTCTTCAATTTGTTGCTCAGTAAAAACAGTAGTAAGTAAGGGACGCACGGCTCCATTTTTAATTCCCGCATAAATAAGTCGAGTAACTTTTTTTTTGTCAGGACCATTATTATCGAACAAGGCATCTAAAAGAATACCATGTAAGGTGGTGTTTTTCAGCAAGAAAGACATTCCCAAAGCTGTATTATTGGAAAGATCGAGTTTACCAATTTCCAGGAATCTTCCGTGTGTCGCTAAGCAGCGTACACTAGCTTGAAGTTTTTCCTCAGAGAGAGAGAGAGTTTAGTACAAGATCAACACCTTGGCCTAAAGTTGCCGAAAGAACAAGTTGTTCGAAACTCGTGTTACGTGAATTTCCAATGTGTTTGTCAGTTAATTGAGGAAACGTCTTCTTCAGGAATTCCCGCTTTTTTGTTGAGCTTACGGTTGTGAAAACAGTGCAACCATAGTGAAGGGCAATTGCGATACTTGCTTGACCAACTCCACCGCTGCCGGAATGAATAAGAACAGATTCACCAGTTCGTAATTTGCCTCTAACTACAAGAGCGTAGTAACTTGTGGCGTAAGCCACTGGAATTGTTGCTGCTTGTTCTAAAGTCCATTTATTTGGCTTCCCCACAAGAATCCAGGATCAGCTAAAACTGTTGTTGCTAATCCACGTGAAGCAACTATTCCCATTACACGACGACCATTCGAATCTCTACCAGCGAATTCCAGACCAAGGACACAATCCTGATTCTTCAAATCACCTGGTAGTGCATCAGGTGACAGTTCACCAGTTACTAACATGATATCTCTGTAAAAAGAGTCAATAATGATTATAAAAAAACTTATTAAGAAACTTTCCATAAATTACGTAACACGTTTCTTGATAATTTTGAACCCCTCCTTCCCCTTTGTAACAAGTTGTAACAAACTCATTTACACCCCCCGCTTCTATGACAGTCATCTAACTTTGAATAATATTTTACCACCTTCTAATTTACAGAAAGTTTGCTTGTTTTTAATAAAATATCATATAAATTCAAGAGATATAATTTGATTATCTCAAGGAGAATGTACATAAATGTTTGTGACAATTTGGAAAACGCGTAATGCATTGTGGCGCTACTGTCGATTTTACCTAACCTTGCAATATCACTCGCAGGTTGCTGAATCAACGAATATCAAGTGTATCAGTTTCCATGTCAGCAATAAAATATGATCGATCTACCCATAATTCTGGAAGTTTCTAGAGGTATACACTTTTCAAACGTTTGTCTTCTTCTAATCCGCTTTAGATACGCTAGCAATGTTACTGCGTTCGCGCAGAAGTTGGTCGTCATGACAACGAACTTCTGCGCAGACGCAGACATAAAGAAAGGCTTTATCTTCAAGTGCTTTTTCAATATTTCCGTATCGTCAAGTTAAAACACAAGTTTTGAAGCAGGATTCGAATTTATGTAAAAAATATTATTTCTTTAATAAAAATAATTAAATAATTAGCAACTTAACTAATCATTACCTAAAATTAAGTGGCGCATAATACACATGACATAATACTTGTCCAACAAATTTCTTGGGATTATGGTAACTTGGGGGACTTTCTATCCAACGTAAGCTGCTCAGGTCACCTCTTACTAAATAATTAATATATGCGTGTTGAACTTGACGTAATTGAATATCACTTTTTCTATCCAATCGTAAATGCCGATAAGATCCCCACTCTCCATTTTTCAAAACATTCGACATAAGTTGCTTGTGCAATTGTTTAGCATAAAAAGCATCATTTAGAGAGAAAGGTGGAGCATTTTTGTCTTGAATAAAGAAAAAGCGAGCGTTTAGTCCACCAGGCTCTTGTCGAATACATGTCATTAGTCCCAAAAGTCCTGTAAAGAAAAATTTCGGAAAACAAAATTAAATCCAATTAACAGAATCTTCTAATAATAAGATTCAAATTTATTACTAATACTGCAAATTTTTCGACATTTGAGACTAGAAAATAATTTAGGAATTTGATTTTAAAGATCGTTTTTTAATAAACAAATTTAAATATTTTAAAAAATATATTCATTGATATTCATATTTTGAAGTAGGTTTTAATTTCAATTTTTCCAACTTTACAATTTTTTTTTCCAACTCAGAAGTTGGACCGAAATCATTGCTAATATGAAGGGACTAAAAATCTCTAAATTATTTGACACATATGAAATATTTACCTAACAATTCCTCTCCTTGACTAACCACCAAAAATTCCTGGTCCTCAGTTTCTGACTTCTTCAGAGCAGCTTTGAGATCCTTTAGCCAGGAGAAGTTCTTTTCAGTAATGTTGACAATGACAGGTACTGCTTGTTCTTCCTCTTTTTTCAAAAGAATGTAACTCTTTCCAGGAATAACTTGTTTTGCAACTAAAATCAGATTAGATCCTCTCAACATGTTTGAGTTAATTACAGTCGTTTCTTCAGAAAGAATAAAACCTCCAGGTTTTAGTGAAGCTTCCAGGTTTTTCAAAACCGCCGCCATTTTATTGATCATCAAATCAGATGTAAGAATCAGGTGAAGATCTTGTCCAACGTGACTGTTGTGCACATCGACAAGAATACTATTAATGTTACATTGTTCCATGATAGAATTGTAATTTTCTGAGGTTGTTGTGGCTAATTTCAAGTCAACAGTAATCATAGGTTCACTAAGTAAAATATCCAGAGCCAATTGGGTCAAAAGTGCCTCAGGTTCGCGATTAAAAGTAGTTTCAACTGTTTTAATTTTGATAACACCGATATTTTCTCTCACCACTTGAAGAAGAGAGGTCAGAGCGTGTAATTTACATTTCTTTGGGTCTTTATCAAGAACTTGCGCATTTTCGTAAGGAATAAAAATATATTTCTCGTGCTTTGGATCAGATTGAATTTGTCTTCTAGGAGCAAGAGAAGATTTCAAGCCCCTCACTTCAACTCCGCCAGATTTTATAATTCCAATTTCCTGGTAAAAATGAACCGGAATTTTTCCACTCTCTTGTGACTTTTTAACTAATTCCAGGTGACGCTCAGGATTAATTGAGACGTATTGTAATTGAGTCGGTAGAAAAAGACTTTTAGTATTCTTACTGAGAATACTAAATTGAATTACAGTGTCTATATAAGAAATCCAATTGTTGTTCCAAGTCAAATTTCCAGAAATACCTCGATTATCAGATGATTGGATTCCCTGAAAAATACCTCTGTAATCGTAACCACAAAGTCGAAGATCTTTATAAATGTCGTTGGTCTTCAATTCCAGTAAATCAGGTTCCATGAAAATCATAGGAACTGGTAAGTTTAGCTGCTCCTTTTCAATGTTCTCTGGAATCCGAATTTTTCCACTCATCACTAAAGAAGCATTCTCACTTATTTCAAAGATACCTGTACTTTTTAAAATATTTATGGTGAATTGTACGGAGCCTTCTTTCTGTATGATAGTAGCGCGGTGAAAATGCACGTCTTCGAATACAACTGGTATTTTTTCAAAGAACGATCCTTGGAGTTTTGCAAAAGTTTCCCAAACAATAATTAAATATCCGGAACCAGGGAATAGAATTTTCCCATCGATACTATGACCGGCAATGTAAGCGTCGGATTCTTTCGAGAGATCGAATTCTACAACACATTGGCTAGAGTTTTCTGATTTTCCAGAGAAATCGGGAACAGCCCATTGTAGGGTGTGATCCCACTGAATTATTGAGTTCAACATTGGTGTTCCTCGTCCAACTGGATAAGTAATAGACGGATACAATTTTGAAAGTTTTATCTGAGCTCCACCGAGATAAAGTTTCCCGATATTTGTCAAAAAAAAACCAAGATTATCATTGTCATAATATTTCTGAAGAGCTATCTTTAAAACACTCGTTGGTAAAGATCTACGAAGAATTGCTTGAAGTAAACACTGGGGAGCGATTTCAATAACGATTGCGTTTTCCGGCACGTGATTAAGTGCTTCGTGGAAAAGAACCGGAGAAAGAAGATTATTAACATAATATTCCGAAGAGCTAAATTTTGCCAGAGAAGTATTCCAAGCATTTTTGAAAATAGAACTCGAAATCCATCTGGAAGTTCTTTCCTTCGGAAGAGGAATAATTTTATCAAGAATGACTTTTAATTTTGGACCTGCAGAAGCGATATATTTACTGTGAAAAGCACACCCAGAGCTGTTTACCTCTTTGGCGAAAATTTTCTCTTTCTTGAGTTCGGCGACGAATTTAGTTATTGATTCAGGAGGTCCAGAGATGGTTATAGAATTGTCAGCATTGTGACAAGCAGGAAATATATCAGATGGACATTTTTTCTGGGCATCTTCCCAACTTAGACCTACAGCCGCCATAGCACCTTTAGGTAACTTTTCATCTAAAATTGTTTTCCCTCTCCAATAAGCTGCAAGAACGGTTTGTTCAGAAGTTAAAGTTCCATCAGCATAACCACATGCCATTTCTCCAACCGAGTGTCCTATAATTCCATCCGGTTGGATACCAATTAACCTAAGGACGTCGACCAATCCGATTTGAATTGCTGCAATAGATACAAAACTGTTAACTACATTTTGGAAAGTTTCGTCAGTCCCATTTAGGATAAGATCCATCAAATCAATTCCTACTGGTTTTAAAGCTTCCACACATTGTCGAATGGTATTTTGAAAAATATCAATAGAAAACAATTCTTTACCCATTCCAGACCACTGGGAACCCATTCCCGAAAAAATATACCAAATGGGTCTCTTTTCGGATCCAATTTGATCGATTTCTCTAATGTTCACATCGCCGAGGATTTGGTATCCACGATAACCGTGACCCGGAATGTTAGTAGCGTGCAAATCTTGAACCATAGCCACAAACTCATCATCATTTTCATTCTCCTTAATCTTATCCAAAAATACTTGAACCGCCTTTTCAGTTCTTCCCGAAACGGTAACAATTTTAGGAACACTAACCTCCGAATTTTGGGGGATTTTTGATTTTGAATTGCTTCGTAAGATAACGTGAGAGTTTGTACCTCCAAAACCAAATGTATTGATACCCACCAAACCCCCATTCCAAAACATCGGTCGATCAACAACCTGCAATCTTCCATCAAACAACGCCGGGATATCTGCATTAGGATTTTTAAAGTGCAAATTTCCGGGAATAATTCCAGTTTCCATTGCAATTATCATCTTTACAATCGAACATAAGCCACTCACAGGTTCCGAATGGCCCATGTTTGATTTCACGGATCCAATCAACAATGGGTTTTTCCTATCTTTACAAAATAATTCGGCAATTGAATTAACTTCCTGTGGATCTCCGACTTTTGTTCCCGTTCCGTGAGCTTCCACATAAACTACATCAGCCTGATCAATACCAACTTCTGAGTAAACTTCGCGCATTAGTTTATTTTGCATGGCTCCATTGGGATACGTGATTCCCTCAACTTTATTACCATCAGCATTTACTCTGGAATTAACGACAGTTGCATAAATTCTTTTCGAGATGCGAGCCTTTTGGAGGAAAATGACCACTGCAGCTTCTGATCTTACGTATCCGTTTGCCGAACTGTCAAATGTTTTACATGTTCCATCAGTGGACAACATATTTAGTTTGTGAAATTGGAGGGATCTTGTGGGTTTTAAGACGAGGTGTACGGCGCCAACAACAGCAGCATCGCAACGACCTGATCGAATTGCTGTCTCTGCCTGATTCAGTGCATAAAAAGATGAAGAACAGGCAGAATCTATTGCGCAACTAGGTCCTGAGAAGTCAAATGTGTACGATATCCGGTTAGGAAACATTGATCGGTTGCATCCAATTAAACCGTACCCTGTAATTCAAATTAGAATGTGTTTAGTTTTTTTAGAGGCAAAGTAAATAAAAATAAACTTGATGTCGGGAAAAGGGAACTGGAAGTTTAAAAGTTCCGTTTAATGAGAGATTTATTAATTGTGTGCTCTCTAAGTCTCAATTAGTGATTTACTACTGATTAATTAGAAAAAAATCGATTACTGTTAAATAGTAAAAACTTTCTGTATTTTTTAGTAGAAAAGTACCAATCATTAGTAAGAGATTACTAATTTATAATTGAAATATCTACTAATTGTTTGATACTTTTTGGGTTTTTTAATTTGACTGCAGATTCGTGATCAGCAACACTGAAAACCCTCGAGTAACAAATTTCAAGCTAATGCGATTAGTTTTTAATTTTTTTCCGACATAGTAGATCCGCCATTTTGAATTTTGGAAATTTGACATCAAATTAATAAATATTGACCTCAAAAAACCCCAAGTAACAAGTTTTAAGGAAATCCAATTAAGTTTTAATTTTTTGTCCACCATATTGAATCCGCCATTTTGAATTTTCAAAACCTAACTTCAGATTCGTAATCACCGACCATAAAAACCCCCGAGTAACAATATTTTAGAAATTTGCATTAATTTTCAGCATATCGTCCACTATATTAGAGTCCACATTTTGATTTTCCAAAAAGTGCCACTCGGCATTTCTATGGCCGGTAATATTAACCCAAACTATTTTTGAAGAGCAGAAGGCACATTTCAAATAACAATATTGTTGAGCAATTTTCTATTAAATTTTCATTTTTTTAGAATTTTTTTTTACCTATAAATTCAACTTAATATATAAAAAATCATATTCCTTGGTTCAAAACTAATCGATTGACTTTTATAAAGTTTATATTTTGTCCAAATTTTAATAACCAAATCGCAATTTCCAAATTTTTGAAAAATTGAAATTTTTAATTTTTTAAAAATTAACTTATTGCTTCCTTTATGAAGAAGCAAATCTTTTTTCTGATGTGGAAGCAAAATTTTTATTCAATGAACATAATCCTCGACTTGTTTACTTTCTCTTTTAATTTTCATGTGTACCCTGAATTCTTTCAATGTTTTTCTTCAAATTCAATTATTTTATTTAAAGTTTTCTTTTCTCCAGAAAAATAAAGTTAACAACTAAGTTTAATAAAGTATTTTCCGGGTTAGGCAATAATTAATAAGTAATAAAATGCTAAAATAAATGTGTATTTTTAAAATTGTACAAGAAATTGAAAAATTACTATATTAATTCCGTAAACTTCTTTGGAAATATATATTTCATGTAGATCAACAGATTTCATTTTTATTGTAGAATATAAATATTATTAATTATTAAACTTGCTTTATTTATATTTAAATACAGAGGCGTAACTGTTAAGGGTTAAAGTAGGGCAGTGCCCCGGGGTTCTTAAGTTCAGGGGGCCCTTGGCCAACCCTAATAGAACCTTTAAAAAAAAATTCCATAAAACTTACTAATTGTAAGAACTTATAGTTTCAACATCTTGTGTTAACAACAATTATAAATATTTAAATATAATATTTCAATATCAATTTATATAAATAAAATAAATATTTACTTAGGACAAAATTTATAATATTTTAGAATTAAAAAGAATTGCAAAAGATAATTGAAATGAAACAAAATAATTGCAAATTTTGCAAATTAAATTAAAAAAATAAAAAAAATGAAAAAAAAAATGAATAATAAAAAATGAGAGAAAATAATTGAAAAATGATTTGAAATTTTAAAACTTGAAAAAAATAATTGAAATTTGATACAAACAATGATAAGTAGTCAAAAATAAATGACATTTAAATGAGATAACTCAAGAAATAACAGATTTTTTTTTAAATAAGGAAAATAATTTAAATTTGTGAAAAATACATGAAGATCTTACAAATCAATTGAAATAAAAAGAAATACTAAAAATTGGAGAAAAGAATTTACAAGAGCTAAAAATGATTCAAATTTTCGATAATTAATACAAAAATTTGAAAATTGTGAAAACAAATGAAAATAATAAAAACTTGAAGAAAATAATAGAAATTTTAGAAAAATACATAAAAATCCTAGAAAATAATTTTAGAAAATGAGAATAACAAATACCAATCGAGGAAAATAATTGAAAAAAATAATTGAAATATGCTAAAAATAATTTTAGATTGAAAAAAATTGAAATATGATAAAAAATTTAAATATAAAAAACTGAAGAGAGTAAATAAAATTTGAGAAAAAAATTGAAAAAATCTATTACATATGTTTAAAATAATAAATAATTACAAAATTACTTAAAAAATTTTAATTAAAAAGAGTTATTTAAAAATCGCAGAAATAACGAAATTTTATGAAAATAATTAAAATTTTGGATAAATAATTAAAATCTGTAAAAATAATTTTAAAATAATGAAAATAATTATAAATTAAAGAAAATAATTGAAATTTTAGAAAAATACTTTAAAATATTAGAAAAAATTTTAGAAAATTAGAATAATAATTAACAGTCGTGAAAAGTAATTGAAAAAAGATAAAATTAATTCAAAATTGAAAAAAATAATTGAAATATGCTGAAAATAATTGAGGATTGAGAAAAAAATTGAGAGATAAGAAATTTAAGACAGTAAATAAAATTTGAGAGAAAAAATTTAAAAAATAATAGATTATATGTTAAAAAAAAATAATACCAAAACGAGTACCAAAATTACTTAAAAAATTTTAATTTAAGAGAATAATTACAAAATCGCAGAAACAACGAAAATTGATTAAA
Organism: Ganaspis brasiliensis; assembly: GCA_037103525.1. Classification (NCBI taxonomy): domain Eukaryota; kingdom Metazoa; phylum Arthropoda; class Insecta; order Hymenoptera; family Figitidae; genus Ganaspis; species Ganaspis brasiliensis. Next base: position 481,101 of record JAZKLR010000276.1, on the reverse strand, counting down.
AGAGTTGAAATTTTGGATAAATAATTGAAATTTTTAAAAATAATGCCAAAATAATTATAAATTGAAGAAAATAATTGAAATTTTAGAAAAATTCTTAAAAATCTTAGAAAAATAGAATAATAATTAACAATCGTGGAAAATAATTGAAAAATAATAAAATTAATTCAAAATTAAAAATAAATAATTGAAATATGCTGACAATAATTTAAATATGAAAATTTGAAAACAAGTAGGTAAATTTTGAGAGAAATAATTGAAAAAATCACAGAATGCATGTTTAAAAAAAATTACTAAATTACTTAAAAAATTTTTAATAAAGAGAATAATTAAAAAATCACAGAAATAACGAAAATTGATTAAAACAATTGAAATTTCGGATAAATAATTGGGATTTTTAAAAATAATGCCAAAATAATTATAAATTGAAGAAAATAATTGAAATTTTAGAAAAATTCTTAAAAATCTTAGAAAAATAGAATAATAATTAACAATCGTGGAAAATAATTGAAAAATAATAAAATTAATTCAAAATTAAAAATAAATAATTGAAATATGCTGACAATAATTTAAATATGAAAATTTGAAAACAAGTAGGTAAATTTTGAGAGAAATAATTGAAAAAATCACAGAATGCATGTTTAAAAAAAATTACTAAATTACTTAAAAAATTTTTAATAAAGAGAATAATTAAAAAATCACAGAAATAACGAAAATTGATTAAAACAATTGAAATTTCGGATAAATAATTGGGATTTTTAAAAATAATGCCAAAATAATTATAAATTGAAGAAAATAATTGAAATTTTAGAAAAATTCTTAAAAATCTTAGAAAAATAGAATAATAATTAACAATCGTGGAAAATAATTGAAAAATAATAAAATTAATTCAAAATTAAAAATAAATAATTGAAATATGCTGACAATAATTTAAATATGAAAATTTGAAAACAAGTAGGTAAATTTTGAGAGAAATAATTGAAAAAATCACAGAATGCATGTTTAAAAAAAATTACTAAATTACTTAAAAAAATTTTAATAAAGAGAATAATTAAAAAATCACAGAAATAACGAAAATTGATTAAAACAATTGAAATTTCGGATAAATAATTGGGATTTTTAAAAATAATGCCAAAATAATTATAAATTGAAGAAAATAATTGAAATTTTAGAAAAATTCTTAAAAATCTTAGAAAAATAGAATAATAATTAACAATCGTGGAAAATAATTGAAAAATAATAAAATTAATTCAAAATTAAAAATAAATAATTGAAATATGCTGACAATAATTTAAATATGAAAATTTGAAAACAAGTAGGTAAATTTTGAGAGAAATAATTGAAAAAATCACAGAATGCATGTTTAAAAAAAATTACTAAATTACTTAAAAAATTTTTAATAAAGAGAATAATTAAAAAATCACAGAAATAACGAAAATTGATTAAAACAATTGAAATTTCGGATAAATAATTGGGATTTTTAAAAATAATGCCAAAATAATTATAAATTGAAGATAATAATAGAAAAATTGCAGAATTTATTTTTATGCAAAAGAAAATAATTAAAAATTCGTTATATTATGGAAAATGGATGACAATAATAATCTAAATTTGAGATAATAACTGAAAAATTAGGAAATTAATTGAAAAATAATAAAAATATTAAGAGATGGAGAAAATAATTGAAAATTTACATATGTATATGACAGTTCAGAATATTAATTAAGACCTTATCTGAATGATTAAAAATTGATAATAATAATTGCAAAATTACAAAAATACTTTCTCTATGAGGAAGCAGTAGTGGTGAATTAAAAAAATTAATTTAAATTCCCGATGAAAGTATAGAATTTAAAAATAAATAATTAAATTGATTGAATGTCAAGGGAAAAATAATTAAAATTGAAAAAGTGATTAATAAAACTGAACAAAAGAATTGAAATTCGAAGAAGATAAATTTCAGAATCAGGGAAACAATTGAAAAGTAATTAAAAATTGCAGAAAATAATTAAAAAATGCTACAAAGTAGTACCAAATTTCAGTTTAAGTAAATGAAATCTTAATAGAAAAGAATTATTAAAAATTGAAACATTTTTTAATCACTTGAAATTTAGTATTTTTGAAAAGTCGATTAATTTAACTTTTAATCAATGCAAGTTTACATTAACTGAACTTTGAAGAAATTAAAAGTGCTATAAATTTAAAACTTGAGAACATTTTAAAAAAGGTGAAATATGATTTAAAATTTTAAAAGAAAGAAACATTTAGTGAGAAATCTCATGTGTGGACGGAAGGATTAAATAAATTAAACTTATAAATTATTATATTGGGGACCCATTTTCTTTTTGCCCCGGGGCCCTTGCGCTACCAGTTACGCTACTGTTTAAATAGTGTTATTAAATATTTATAATTATTGTTGTGATCAAACTGTTTAGAAACTAATTACACCCTTGCGCGTTTATTCTAGTTTCAACAATAAAAACAATTCTTAATATTTATTTTTGACCAAGTTATTACTGATTACCAATTTACCTAACTCTCTCCTTTTTTTTAAATAAGTAGGTACTCTGATTTCTGGATATTTTAAATGTAGCTTCAAAATTGTAAAATTATATTGTACAACTCGCCATTGTTCATGTCTGGGCTTGCAGTCCAATAATCGTCTGCTTCTGAAGCAGAAATCCCGATAAAAACTCCAGTGTTAGATCCTCTTAATTCCTTTGGATTGATTCCTGAGTCCATGATGGCTTCGTGAGTCAATTCCAAAAGTATTCTTAGCTGAGGATCCATAACGTTTGCTTGTTTAGCATGAACACCAAAAAAATTCGCGTCAAAAGATGCAAGATCTTTAAGTTTTCCGGATCTGGTTGGTAGTCCATAAATACCAGCTGGCCAACGTCTTCCGTCATCTGTGACTAGATCGATTCCATCGAACAGTTTCTGTTTAAATTCTTCGATATTAGAACTCTCCGGTAAGCGTCCTGTATTTAAGAAAATAAACAGAAATCAATTTTTATAGACTTGATTTGCAACATTATTGAGTCATTTCGAAATAATCTTGTACACCTATTGCCGACTGAGTTTAATTAAATTTGAAATTAATTTAGGTACCTACCTATGTTTTTTAATATGCTAGCACTATATTTATACAATATTTATTTATAAATTTATATTGAAACTTTTACGTGGTAAAATAATCTTTTATTTCAAAGAAAATACGTTTTATATGCGTAAAAAAGTTAAGTGATTATTATTGTTTGGAATTGAAATTGAACTTAATTTTGTTTTTTGGCAATTTAGGGAGAAGTGTTTATAATAATTACCAGAAAATCCAGAGATCACGATGTCATCTTGAGTGATCTGAGCATTAACATTTTCGAGATTCTTTGGCATTTTTTACAAAACTAGATTTAACATTGATTAGATAAATAATTAAGATAAATATATGTTTTAAAATCAAATAGTTAAAAAATAACCTTTCGATTCAATCTGTCGTACAAGTCTTGTTGATAATCATCTGAAATAACATTAATATTCACAAAATTAAAATCAAGGAAAAAATTAATAAAATCTTTGAAATAGTTAATTGTTTTATATTGTAATCTAAAATTCTAAAATTAAAAAATGTGCTTAAACGAGAACACAATCAACAGAACGAACACAAAGTACTGATTTAGTCGGAAAATTCCTTACGAATGTTTGATTAATTGAAACAATGTTATAATACGACAAACATTTTCTCTGATCAAATTGTGGTTAAAAAAGTTAATACTATTATTTTTTTATTCTTTGTATGACAATATTATAATTTTTTGTGATAATAATTGAAAGCCTTAGTTACATATTCAACACGTATAGAAAGAACCGATAAAAAATTATCGTCAACATAACTAAAATAGAATAAGCGCGAATGCAATAATAATTGCTTGTAACAATTTTTAAACAAAACTTAGAAAATGTATGCATATACAACTTTTTTTTTCTCTAAAACTATATACTGAATATTTTTATATGAAACTTAGTAGAATTATATAAAATATCATCTAGAAGGTCTTTCTGACTCTAGTGTGTTCTCATTTTGACTAAGAAGTTAATTTTGTAAAACTGTCCAAACTTAGAAAAAATTGAAAAAGTTTATTTTATATTTAGGGCAAAATCGAATAAAAGTTAGGAATACCCAGACCTTTGAGGTGATATTTTAAGTAATTCGATAAAGTTCCATTAAAAGATATTCAGAAATTTTCGAGAAACACCGATAAGAAATTTTGTCCATGGGTCGTGTTATCAATAAAGTATTCAATATAGTGGCACAAACTATTCAAACTTCAAAAACATGCATAAGTTATTATATGAAATTCAAAATGGCGGCGCCAACAGGCAAATTTTGAAAAAAATTTAATAATTTAATACATGTTGGACCAATGCTAATATTTTTTATTAAAATTAATAAAACTAAGTATACAAGAGTTTTTTGGGTCGCTGATTACTAATATGTTTATGATTTTTTAAAATTCAAAATGGCGGATCCAATATGTCAGACCAAATTTTTTAGTTTTTAAGAAAAATTATGAAACTCAGTATACAAGGGTTTCTTAAGTGTCTGATTACGAATATATTAATGATTTTTCAAAATTCAAAATGACAGATCCAATATGTCGGACAAAAACATACATAATTACCGGAAAATCTAGTTATCATGATGTCATCTTCAACGATTGGAGTATTAAAACTTTCGAAATTGTCTAGCATTTTTTACAAAACTAAATTTAATTAATTAGAAAAATAATTAGGATAAAAATATATTTTAAGAACTGATAATTAAAGAATTACCCGTCAATTGAATCTGCCGTACACGCCTTGTTGACAATCATATGAAAGAACAATAATATTTACAAAAGTAAAATCAAGTAATATTGAATTATATTGAAATCTGAAATTAAGAAACTCAAAAATGAGCTTAGACACATATGAACATAACCAACGTACTGAAAATACTGATGCAATCGGAAACCGCAAATTCCTTATGAATATTCAATTATTTGAAACTGAGGTCAAAAAAATGAATACTATTATATTTTATTCTTCGTATGAACTCTAGAACTAGCAGGAATTCAATAATAATTGTTTTTAAAAACATTTAAATAGAACTTATAAAATGTATGACTAGTTTTATTAATGTGTCAAAATACAAATAAACAATAACCGTAAATTATATTTAGCATTTAGTATTCATTTACATTCATTAGTAGGTATATGGAACTCTTTAAGTGATTAGATAACAATCAAATTTTTTTAAAACAACACTATTACTATCTACCAGCAGATAATTCGAATAACTTGCCAAAAGTAAGTACAATTATGTCTTTAGAGTTAAGAACCAGATCATAATTCCTCGACAGAAATTGTTTAATCTCAGTTCCCATTATCGAGTCCATTCCAAGATCAGCCAGGGTGACATTCCTATCGACATTTTTCACGTCCTTAATGCCCAAAATATTAGCCACTGCATCTACAAGATTCACTTGATTGGATGAATCACCAGTTTTATCTTTCTTAGCAAGAACCATAGATAATAAGACAGGTTGCGTTTTTTGAAGAAAGGAATCAATTGTTGCTAAACAGCTTAAAATACGTTGAGGAACGGTTCCTTCAATTTCAGTTTCGTAACTACCTGTAGTCTCAAAGACAATTCCGACATCACCAATGACTCCCCATTGTATAGCAAGACCAGGTAATCCAGATTCTCGTCTCTGTTCCATAATTCTTTCCATAGCCGAGCTCGCAAAACCATAATTACTCTGACCAGCATTACCTCTTCCGCAAGACACTGATGAAAAGCAAACAAAGAAATCTAATTCCGGGCAGTATTTCTTTGAAGACAGGTCTAAATTCTTAGTAGCGAACATTTTTGGCCGAGCAACTACCTTGAAATCATCTTCTTCTAGGTTTTCCGTTAAGGCATCACGAAGCACAAGAGCCACATTGAATATTCCTCCAACCGGTGATAGTTTATTAGTTTCTTTAAGAAGAGAATCTGCACCGGCTTGTGTTGTTACGTCATTTGAAGAAATTGTTATTCTTATCCCCTTTTCCCTCCATCTTCGGACGCAAAGGGATTGGTAACCGGTTTTGATTCCTGAACGAGAAGAAAGAATGATGTTCTTTGCTCCTCTAGTGATGAGCCAATTAGCTAGTTCTAGACCGAAACCTCCAAGTCCTCCAATCAGAATATAAGATTTTTTTGGATTCATATACGTTCTAGGAATAGCCGTGATGGTCTTAGCACCCGGAAGTACAACCTTTTCAGATTCCTCATTCTGAATTTTAATTAGAACCTTACCAATGTGATTTCCAGTAGCCATGAATCTAAACGCCTTTTCTATTTCCTGATCCGTAAAAACTGTATTTAATAAAGGACGAACCACACCACTTTTAATTCCTTCGTAAACGAGTCGAACGACTTCTTTCTTTTCATAAACATTATTTTCAAACAAAGCATCTAGAAAGATGCCATGGAAGGTGGTTTTTTTCAGGAAGAAAGACATTCCTAAAGCTGTATTATTAGAAAAATCAAATTTGCCAATTTCCAAGAATCTGCCACCTTTCGCCAAGCATCGTAAACTAGCTTGAAGTTTTTCCTCAGAGAGAGAGTTCAGTACAAGATTAACACCTTTGCCTAAAGTTTCCGAAAGAACAAGTTGTTCGAAACTCGTGTCACGTGAATTTCCAATGTTTTTGTCAGTTAATTGAGGAAACGTCTTCTTCAGGAATTCCCGTTTTTGTATTGAGCTTACGGTTGTAAAAACAGTGCAACCATAGTGAAGGGCAATTGTGATACTAGCTTGACCAACTCCACCGCTACCGGAATGAATAAGAACAGATTCGCCAGGTTTTAATTTTCCTCTAACTACAAGAGCGTAATAGCTTGTGGCGTATACCACTGGAATTGTAGCCGCTTGTTCTAAAGTCCATTCATCTGGAACTTCCCACAATAATTCAGGATCAGCTAAAACTGTTGTTGCCAATCCACGTGATGCAACTATTCCCATCACACGACGACCAGATGAATCTCTGCCCGCGAACTCTTGACCAAAAACACAACCTTGACTCGCCAAATCATCAGGAAGAACATCAGGTGTCATCTTTCCAGTTGCTAGCATAATATCTCTGGAAATAAATGCAATAATGATTAAAGTTACTACAATTTTCAAAAGAAAGGGTGAAAATAAAAATTCAAATCTTTATCACCCCAAAAATCCGATTTAAGGACATATCTCTAGAACCTTGATACATACACTACCGGCCAAAATTGTCCCTTCCAAGGGGAAAATTGCATCTATTCTTTGGGTAGAGAGAAAACAAACAGGAGCACCTATACTTATACTTTTCTCCAATCCGAAGATGAGAACCTCTATCAATTTGGAGAACGCCTAGGAAATCCTTCACCTCAAAGGTTCCAGATGTTACGTGTGAGTTTTGAGTGAGGGTCACCTCTACTCAATCCTCGCACGCTCTGTGTAGTCAATCTGGCTTACTATTCACTCAGGGTCAAGGGTGAAAGCGGTGGGGGCACCCACACGCATATCTCTCTTTACCTGAGCATCCTAGCATGGAACCGAGGAGCACCTCGAGTCCCGACAGCCAGAAGACTGACTGAATTGGCGAGCGAAACTGAATATATGTACGCCGTCAGTCGCCGCTGCGAAAAAGGGAAAGAAACAGACGTGCAAGAAGTGGGAAACCCCACTCTCTTCGAGAGCCATGCCTGCTTCTACAGTAATGTATGAGTACGCTACACATTTACATCCCATATCATTACACAAGTTTGGTGGGCTGAATTTTCTAGAAAAGTAATTGGAAAAATTTGAAATTAATCTAACTCAAATTTTGAACTATTAGCTTTAAAATAAGCTAAAGAAAATAAAAATATCTTGACTGGTTCAAAAGTTATAAGTAAATGTATTATACGAAAAAAGCAACGATTCTAGTGCTTGCTATGGAAAATAGGCCGAGAAGGGAGGAAACAACAGAATGTTGAGTTTTGTTCTTTATACACATTTACTTATAACTTTTGAACCAGTCAAGATATTTTAATTTTCATTGGCTTATTTTAAAGCTAATAGTTCAAGGTTCAAATTAGCTTAATTTCAAAATTTTAAAATTAGTTTTCTAGAAAATGCATCCCACCAAACTTGAACAAAGAAAATTTACAAAAAAAGAAAAATTCACCTGTCTTTATCACATTGAACCACCATTTCTATTAATTGAAAGAGATTTAAAATAGAACCATTTAACGGAAAATTTTATAAGCTTTCCAATGGTCTATGAAAAATTTTAATTCGCTAATATCTGACAGAGTTATCAACATTTTAATACGGTCATGTTTTTAATCCCATTTTTGTAAGTGGTCACACAATTTTAGCCGGTAGTGTATTCATTTATTTTCGAGAAGAAAATTTATCTGAACATTCAACGAATGATTAATCTAATGAACAGTTATTAAATATTCATCACCTGAAATTAAGTGCCGCATAATATACATGACAAAATTCCTGTCCAATAAATTTCTCGGGTTTGTAGTAACTGAGAGGACTTTCCACCCATTGCAAACTACTCAGATCACCTCTTACTAAGGTATTAATATATGCGTGTTGAACTTGACGTGATGGAATATCATTTTCTTTGTCTATTCCTAGATGTCGATAAGAACCCCACTGTCCATCTTTTAATACATTTGACATAAGTTGCTTGTGCCATTGTTTAGCATAAAAAAGATCATTCAAAGAGAAAAGTGGAGCATTTTTGTCTTGAATAAAGAAATAACAAACGTTTATTCCGACAGCCTCTTTTTGAATACAAGTCATTAAACCCACAAGTCCTGGAAATTAAATGTGAATCTAATTAACAGAAGTTTTTATATAAAAGTCAAGTTTAGTTGCAAAAATTGTAAGGCAAATGATATATATTTGGATGATAGATATTACTAAAAAAGCATTAGAATTGGATTACAGATTTAGGATCATCTAGGAGAGACCAACAGTACTAAGAAACAAAAGTTTTAGTACTCTCAAGGAAATCGTTAAGTTGGTCAATTTTGGTTGTCGCAATTAAATTTTGATTGAGGAACCAAATACTTCTTTGTGCTCCCAACCGAACTTTGATTTGAGCTACTAAATGAAATTGTGATATTTTTATTTTGTAGAAAATTTATTTAAATCAAACTTTGGTAACCAAATTTTGGTTCAACTAAATTTTTGCTAATTTCCAATATTTTTCTGAACGCGTCTGAAACCTGTGATAAACCATCATATTCGAAATATTTACCTAAACATTCCTCTCCTTGACCGATTAACAAAATACTTCGCCCTTCAGTTTCTGATTTCTTCAGTGCAGTTTTCAGATCATTTACCCAAGAAAAGTTCTTTTCCGTTATGCTAACAACCACTGGTACTTCTCTTACTTCTTCTTTTTTTAACAGAATATAACTCTTCCCAAGAATAATTTGTTTCGCAACTAAAATTAAATTGGTTCCATTTAAACAGTTTGAGTAAACTTTAGCCGTTTCTTCAGAAAGAATAAAACCACCACTTTTCAATGAAGCTTCCATGTTCTTCATAGCAAGTTCCATTTTATTGTTCATCAAATCCGAGGTCAGAATCAAGTGAAGGTCCTGTCCAACAACAGTTTTCTGTACATCAACAACATCACTTTTAATACAACATTGTTCCCCGATGAAAGTATAATTCTTTGGAACAGTTGTGACCAATTTTAGATCAACAACAAGTACAGGTTCACTTTGTAAAATATCTAACACCAATGGGGTTAAAAGTGTATTAGGTTCCCGTTCACCAGTGATTTCAATTGCTTTAATTTTGATTCCACAGACGTTTTCTTTCACTATTTGAAGAAAACCAGTGAGAACGTCCAATTTAGATTTATCTGGATCTTCTACAATAGTATCCGAATTTTCATAAGGAACAAAAGTATATTTCTCGTGTTTTAGATTAGATTGAATCTGCTGTTTCCTTGAGGCAAGATTAAATTTCATACCTCTCATTTCAACTCCACCGGACTTTACAATTCCAATTTCATTATAATTATAAACCGGAATGTTTCCATTTTCTCTTAACTTCTCCACTATTTGGAAATGATGCTGTGGATTAATTGAGACGTATTGCAATTGAGTTGGTAGAAAAAGATCCCTGGTATTTTGGCCAAAAATAGCAAATTGGATCATAGTTTCCATAAAAGAAATCCAATCGTCCTTCCAAGACAAATTTCCCGATATACCTCTATCGTCGGATGATTCAATGCCTTTGAAGAAACCACTGTAATCGTATCCACGAAGTCGAAGATCTTTATAAATGTCATTAGTTTTTAATTCTAGTAAATCGGGTTCTGTGCAAGTTCTAGGAATTGGCAACTTGAGTTGTTCCTTTTCAATGTTCTCTGGAATTCGAATTTTTCCGCTGACAGCCAGAGATTCACATTCACAAATTTCAAAAGCACCTGTTCCTTCAAAAATGTTGATGACGAATTTAACAGAACCTTCTTTTGGCATTATGGTTGCCCGGTGAAATTGTAGGTTCTCAAACACAACTGGTGTTTTTTCAAAAGACGAACCACGCAGTTTCGCAAAAGTTTTCCAAACAATTATTAAATATCCGTTAGTCGGAAATAGAATTCGCCCATCGATGCAATGACCGGAGATAAAAGAGTCACTTTCCTTTGAAAGATCAAACTCCACAACACTCTGTCCAGTATTTCCTGATTTTCCTGAAAAATCAGCAACAGTCCATTTAGCCGAGTGATCCCATCGAATAATCGAATTCATCATCGGCGTTCCTCGTCCAACTGGATAATTAATAGACGGATACAATGTCGAAAGTTTCGGCTGAGCTCCACCGAGATAAAGTTTCCCGATATTCGTCAAAAGAAAAACAAGATTATCATTATCATTTCGTTTCTGAAGACCTATCTTCAAAACACTCGTCGGTAATGATCTACGAAGAATCGCCTGAAGTAGACAATGAGGACCGATTTCAATAACGATTGCGTTTTCCGGCACGTGAGCAAGTGCTTCGTGGAAAAGTACCGGGGAAAGAAGATTATTAACATAATACGCCGGAGAGCTAAATTTTGCCAGAGAAGTATTCCAAGAGGTTTTTGGAATAGAACTCGAAATCCATCTTGACGTTCTTTCCTTTGGAAGAGGAATAATTTTGTCAAGAATAACTTTTAATTTTGGACCTGCAGAAGCGATATATTTACTGTGAAAAGCATATCCAGAGCTGTTTACCTCTTTGGCGAAAATCTCCTCTTTCTTGAGTTCGGCAACGAATTTAGTTATTGAACCAGGAGGTCCGGAGATGGTTACTGAATCGGCAGCATTATGACAAGCTGGGAATATATCCGATGGGCATTTTTTCTGGGTATCTTCCCAACTGAGACCTACAGCCGCCATGGCTCCACTGGGTAAATTTCCCTCTAAGATTGTTTTACCTCTCCAATAAGCTGCAAGAATGGTTTGTTTAGAAGTTAAAGTTCCGTCAGCATAACCACATGCAATTTCTCCAACCGAGTGCCCTATAATTCCATCCGGATGGATTCCAATAAAACTGAGAACATCGACTAATCCGATTTGAATAGCTGCAATGGTTACAAAACTGTTGACTACATTTTGAAAAGTTTCATCAGTCTTGTTTAGGATAAGATTCATTAAATCAATTCCTAATGGTTTCAAAGCTTCTGCACATCTTTTAATAGAATTTTGAAAAGTATCAATACAAAACAGTGCTCGACCCATTCCAGACCACTGAGATCCCATTCCCGAGAAAACATACCAAATGGGTCTCTTTTCGGATCCAATTTGGTCAATTTGTCTAATGTTCGCATCGCCGAAAATTTGGTATCCACGATAACCATGACCCGGAATATTAGTAGCATGCAAATCTTGAACCATAGCCACAAACTCATCATCATTTTCATTCTCCTTAATCTTATCCAAAAATACTTGCACCGCCTCTTCAGTTCTTCCCGAAACGGTGACAATTTTAGGAACGCTCTTTTCAAGAACAGTTATAATTTTTGGTTTAGGATTGCTTCGTAGCAAAACGTGAACATTTGCACCGCCAAAACCAAATGAATTAATACCTACTAATCCACCATTCCAAGACGTGGCTCGATCAACAACCTGTAATCTTCCATCAGACAATGCCGGAATATCTGTTTTAGGATTCTTGAAGTGTAAATTTCCTGGAATAATTCCAAGTTCCATGGATATTAACATCTTTACAATTGAACATAAACCACTTGCAGATTCCGCATGTCCCATATTTGATTTTACAGAGCCAATCAGCAAAGGTTGTTTTCTGTTTTTACAAAATAATTCTGCGATGGCATTAACTTCCTGTGGATCTCCGACTTTTGTTCCCGTTCCGTGAGCTTCCACGTAAACTACATCAGCCGGATCAACACCAGCTTCTGAGTAAACTTCGCGCATTAGTTTCAATTGCAGGACTCCACTCGGATGCGTAATTCCCTCAAATTTATTACCATCATTATTTGCCTTGGTATTGACAACAGTTGCATAAATTCTTTTAGAGTTGAGGGCCTTTTGAAGGAAAATAACCACTATAGCTTCTGCTCTCACGTAACCATTTCCTGTACTATCAAATGATTTGCATGTTCCGTCCATTGACAACATATTTAATTTTTGTAGATGGAGAGATGTTCTGGGATTTAAAACAAGGTGTACACCCCCGACGATGGCAGCATCACATTGACCTGTTCGCATTGCTGTCACTGCCTGATGCATTGCATAAAATGACGAGGAGCAAGCAGTATCTACGGCGAAACTAGGACCTTTGAAGTCAAAGCAGTAAGAGATCCTGTTGGCAAACATGGATCGAGAGCATCCTATTAGGCCGTATCCTGAAAGTTACATTGGAATATTAATTAGGTAAAAGTATTTTATTGTACTTTAGGATTCATACCATTACTAGCAAAACATAAGGCGCGCAAGCGCGCGGTTAGTTTTCCATACATTTTAGAAATTAAACTATAATAATAAATAAGACAAATTGATGAATAATATTTATCCAATAAAAGGAGAAATGCCAGTGGACTTGCAGATTGAAAATAGTGCACTGAGAAACTTTTGATTTTAATATCTCTTTTATTGCTTATCATTAAATAATAAAATTTAGGAATTTAGGGATAATCGAGAAATGGTTATAAAAATTATTATATTGATTAAGAAAAGACATTTTAGACGTAGCAGCTGTATTTTTTTCAAGAAGCCGTAAAAGTGTTATGATTTCATCAGACACATGATAATATTACCTCTAAAGAATTTTAGAAACATGAAAATAAATATAATTCTAAGCATTATAAAACTTTATTATAAAAATTGAGATCACGTGACGCCCTAGGTGCGCGCGCAGCAAAAAGAAAGATGGCAGTATTTGTTTGACAGGTCAGAGATACAAATTCAAGTTCGTATTTGATATATATATATATATATAAATTTACAAGTATTCTCTATCTCTAGTGGTATTTGACGAAATCTATGTATCGAACAACCTATACTACGTATACGTAGTATAGGTATTCCGGATGATATCAAATTTTACCTGAGATCGATTTTTTTCAATTATACATATTTTGAAAAAAATATTATGAAGTGGAAAGGACTCATGTGCCATATGACTGCTCGAAAAAATTTTTCTAATAAAGTTTTAGACATGCCATTATATAAATAATAACGAAATTTGTTAAAATGAATATCGCTTTTTCACATTTACGCTTTTCTAACCACAAATAATAATAATTCAGAATATGTGCATTAATTTTTTGTCTCTCGAAATTACAATATTAGAAAATAAGGTAACACAATCTCTTTTCTTTAAAAGAACAATGATGATCGTACCTCGATTATCCCTAAATTCTTACGTTTTATTATAAATATATAGAAATTCAAAAAAGTAAATACTGTAATCAAAAGTTTCTCAGTGTAAAGAAAAGACTTTTTAATTTTAAAAAGTGAGTAAATAATGAGTTTTTAAGTGAAAAAGTGAGTAAATAGTGAGATTTTAAATAAAAAAGTGATTAAACAGTCAGTTTTTAGATAAAAAAATGAATAAGCAATATAGACAAATTCAATTTGAAAAAAAAAGTTGTAAATGACAAAACTAATTGAAAAATTGATTAAAAATCAAAAAATGATGAAAAAAATTGAAACGAAATAATTGAAATTTAAAGTAAATAAATAATTGAAAAGTTTCAAAAATAATTAAAATTACAAAAAAAAATAATTAAAATTTGAAACAATAGGTTGAGACTGGTGGAAAAATTTTAATTTTCGCACAACAAGTGAGATATTGAAGAAATAAATAAAATGTAAAAAAATTAATTGAATAATGACATAAATAATCATAAAAGCTGCTGTAAAAATTACACTTTTTAGACAATAGTTGAAAATTTAAAAAAAAATAATAGCATTTTTAAGAAAATATTTGAATCTTAAAAAAAAATAATTATAAAATATAAAAAAATGTATATGTGTAGAAAATAGTTAAATAATAACAAAAATAACCGAAATTTAGAAAAAAAAAGGAATGAAAAATGAGAAATATATGTATTCAAAAATGAAGTAAAAAAATAAATAATTTAATACATATTATTTTAAAAACTGTTTAAAATAATTGAAAAATTAACGAAATGATTAAAATGTGAAGAAACTAATTAAATAATGACATAAATAATTGAAAACTGATCTTCAAAAGTTAATAAATTCAAGACAATAATAAAAAGATTGAACAGGGTTGCCACAGGTCAGGGAATTCAGGGAAAAGTCAGGGAAACTGAAATGGGTCAGGGAAGTCAGGGATAAGTCAGGGATTTTCTTCAAAAATACTGGAAAAATGCAAAGAATCTCTAAAACAGATGAAAAATTATATTTTTCTAAAATTTACTAAGTAGAAAAATTTACTAAACAAATTTTTGGAAGTCATGTTTTAAACATACTAAAAATAAATAATGTTTGCAATCTGAAAAATAATTATATTTCATAATTTCTCAATTTTTTCAATTTTTAACAATTCTTTTCTATTATGATTCCGACTAAAATTTTCAACATTATCATTACTTTTCAATTATTTTCATTATTTTTAAATTTCTTTGTTAAGTCTAACTTCCACTGCACTTTAAATATATTTTGTATTTTTTCTAATTATTTTTTTTAAATTAAAATTATTTTCTTCGTTTTCAAATTATGTATATCATCTTAAAATTATTTGTCTCAATTTTTAATTATTTTCATTATACTTTAATTAATTTTCTCAAATTTGAATTTTTAATTAATTATCTCAACTTTGAATTGCTTTCTTCAATTTTTAATAATTATTCAAGAATTTCATTTTGCAAGTATTTATTCCAATTTTTCAACATTAATAAAACATTAATAATTAATTATCTAATTATAATAATTAATTTCAACATTAAATAAAAACATATTATTTTTCGATTAATTTTCTAAAATTTCAGTTGTCTATTGATTCTAAATTTAAGATCATTTTTCAATTATTTTTTGTTTTTTAAATAATTTTTGTAATTTTTTCAATTATTTCTCTCAAACTTTAATTACTTTTAAGTGATTTTCCATTAATGTTCTTCAACTTTTAATTAATTTTATTCAGTTCCAATTATTTTCCCATTTTATCGGTAGGGAAAACATTTTCTCCAAATTTTCGAATTTTTCTTTTTTTTTCATTATATTTATCATAATTTCTAAAATTGTGGTCCAAAATTTCAATTATTTTTATCAAATTTACATTATGATATTTAATTTTCTATTATTAATATATTTTTCAATTATTCTCCCAAACTTTTAATTATTTTCATTTTTTTCAATTAATTTTCAATTATTTCCCATAATTTTTAATTATTCTCATTTCTTCAAATAATTGATAATATTATCAAGTATTTTTCTTTTTTCTGACCCAAAAAAATTTCTATTTCCCTAAGATTGACTTTTTTGTAGAAAATGTTGATTTTATCGAAAAGTGTTATAAGACTTTTCTGTTGTGCTCGGCTAGCACAATTCAGCACAACTTTTGTTTTTTTGAAATTTTGACTTTTGGAAATTTTCGACCCAAAAATATTTGTATTTCCCTAAGATTGACTTTTTTGGAGATAATATTGATTTTATCGAAAAGTGTTATAAGACTTTTCTGTTGTGCTCGGCTAGCACAATTTAGCACAACTTTTGTTTTTTCGAAATTTTGAGTTTTAAAAATTTCTGACCCAAAAAATTTCTATTTCCCTAAGATTGACTTTTTTGGAGATAATATTGATTTTATCGAAAAGTGTTATAAGTCTTTTTTATTGTGCTCGGCTAGCACAATTCAGCACACTTTTTGTTTTTTCGAAATTTTGAGTTTTAAAAATTTCCGACCCAAAAAAATTTTTAAGTTTTTTTCAAAAATTCTTCGATTTTTGACTTTTTTTAAAAAATGTTTTGCGGCACAATTTTGTATGTTCTTAGCACAAGTTGTTAAGTTATTTTGTTTTTTGAAATTTAAAAATGGCATTTCTAATTTTTTTTTTTTAAATTCGATTTTTGAAAAAAGTTTTGAATATTTTCAAATTCTTTTTGCGGCACAATTTTGTGGAGGTTTTGAGGTACCCAGCACAGATTTTATTTTGTAGTCTTAACAAAATGGCGTTTCTAGGTCAAAAAAATGTTTTTTTAATTTTTTGGGTCAAATTTTGATTTTTTTGAAAAAAGTTTTACGGCACAATAGAGCACAAATCTAGCACAATTTGGCACAACTTTTGTTTTTTTGAAAAAACAAAATGTCGTTTTCAACATCTTGGACATTCCAACTACATATTTTCAAATATGCAATTATTTAAATTTCAATTAAATTATCTTCAATTTCTTTTTCCAATTCTAAAATGTTATTCATAAATAAACTTGTTTTACTCATATTTAAATATTATATTAAAAATATTTATAATTGACGCTAACACAAGCCTCAGAAACTAATCGCGCGCCAGCGCGCGTTATATAATCTAGTTTTATAGTAAATATACGAAAAATTGGTTTTAAAAACTCAATAAAGGTCAGGGAAAAATAAAAAAATTGGTCTGGAAATCAGGGAAAAGTCAGGGAAAAGTCAGGGAAAATTATAATAAAATATTTGTGGCAACCCTGTTGAAGAAAATGACATTTAAAGATAATAATTCCAAAATGTCAAAAATATTTGAATATTAACAAAAGTAGTTGTAATTTGAAAAAATAATTGAGAAATGACAAAAATAATTTATTAAATTTTAAAAGAATTAAAAATTTGAAGAAAATACTTGAAAACTTGACAAAACAATTGAAATATTGGAACAATAATAATTCAAGAATGGTGTAAAAATTAAAAAATTATAGATTATAATTGTAAAGTTGAAAAAAAAATTAAAAGTTTTAGGAAAATAATTGAAAATTGAAGAAATGAATTGAAGTTTGAAGACAATAATTGCAATTTGAAGTGAATAATTAAAAAATGGCAAAAAAATTTAAATATGAAAAAATAATAAAATTTTGAAAAAAATAATTGAAAAAGGTGTAAAAAAATTAATAATTTCGTAACAATAATAAAAATAATGATGAAAATAATTGAAAACAGGTGTAAGAAATTTAAAAATTCATGACAATAAAAAAAAATGGAATAAAATAATTTCAACTCGTAAAAAATAATTCTAAAATGGCAAAAATAACAAAAATATGAAAAAAGTGCTTGTAAAACAAGAAAAATAATTGATTAATGACAAAATTAATTGAAATTTGAAGAAAATAATTGGAAAATAACAAAAGTGATTTGAACTTGTTTGAAAAATTTGGATATTCCTGAAAATAATTTGAAGATGGAATAACATAATTGAAATTTAAAAAAAATAATTGAAAAGTTTTAAAAATAATTGAAAATACAAGAAGATAATTGAACAATAACAAAAATAATTATAATTTGAAAAAAATAATTGATAACTGGTTCATAAAATTAAAAATTTAAAGACAATACTTGAAAGATTGACCAAACAATGGAAATCTTAAGAAATTGATTGAATAATGACATAAATTTTTAAAAGTTGGTGTATAAATAAAAAATTTATAGAGAATAATTGAAGTTTGAAGAAAATAATTGAAATTTGTTGAAATTAATTAAAAAAGAATGTACAAATGATTGAAATTTATAGAAAATAATTGAAAACTAATATAATAAATTTAAAAATTCGTAGCAATATAAAACATTGAATTTATTTATTTATTTGTTTAAATTTATTTACGGGCAAAAAACCATTACAATATAAAACTTAAAAATTTATTTTAAGTTACAATAAAATTAAAGTTTGTTATAACAATAATATTTACTATATTAAATATTAATAGATCGCATTCAATAATTCGAATAAAATAATTATTTAAATTTGTAGATAATGATTCTAAAAAAGCAAAAATAATAGAAATATGAAGAAAATAATCGTAAAATGACTAAAATACTTGAATAACGAGAAAAGTAGTTGAAATTTGAAGAAAATTATTCAAAATTATCAAAAGTAGAATAAAAACTAGTGCTGAAAATTTAAATATTCCTGGTAATTATTTAAAGATGGAAAAAAATAATTGAAATATTGAGAGGATAATTGAAAAATGACAGAAGTAAATGAAAATTTGTGCAATAAATATGAATATTTATGACAATAATTTAAAAACTGAGGAGAATAATTGATATTTGAAAAAAGTAAGTTCAGAATCGTAACCTTTCCGTAAGTTTTAGAACTTGCAGAAAACTTGATGAAAATTTCGGAACTTCAAAAATGGTTTAAAAAGTTACAGAATAAGTTAAACTGTATTTAATTTTTAAATTTTGATTTTTTCCAATAAAGTGAAATAAAGACCTTTGAATTTTTTATAAATTCGACTATTCGACACTTTCAATTAATCTAAATTATTATTAAAATTTCATATAAGTGTGTAATATATAAATTATTGTTACTCATAATCAATATCTCGTCATTAAGGATACTTTATTTGCATATTTTGTCGGTAAACTTAAACAATTTTAAAACTTCCTGATAAAGAGAATCAAAATTAATGAAAAAAAAAACAGGGACTAACTTCACTTTGGATTTTAAAACGTGGATAGAAAAAGATGAACAAATATAAACACTAACCAACTTCACTTCAAGTTTTAAAACGTGGACAGAAAAAAAGGAATAAATATAAATAGTAACTAACTTCAGGAGTTTACAGAGATTATTATTATTTAATAATATTTAGCCTAAAGTCTTTGCGGCCTATTTTTAGAAAAATTAGATTCTTTGTGCAATTAATATATGATGTGTTAGTTTCTGTAAAAGATTAACTAGAATAAGGAATATTTTCACATTTCGCAGGTGAAAACTTGCAACTCAACATTTTGGTTCAAATTGCAATGTAACAATAGAAATTTATATAAAATAATCGTCAAATGCGATATTGTACACACATCATAAATTAATCAAAAAATATCAGATTTTTCTAAAAATAGACAGCAACGAATTTAGGTGAAATGTAATGGTTTGACCCATAGAGGAAAACCGACAAAAACTACCTTACCGACAAAACTATTTATTATTTTTTAAGTGGAAAAACTGTAAATTTTATAGTTGAAGGGTCAAGCTTCAAAATGGTATATTACAATTTTTCAAAAAATATGTCTTTGTATGTTTTTTCTTTCAAAAGACCAAATCCGTCCGGTTTAACCCCAATCTCCCCTACATATGTATTTTTTGATGATGGTAACTACAGACCTAATTTGGGTATATTTTACGAAAACAAACCATTGACCATATCTGGGTCGGAAGTCCAAAATGCTTCTGATTCTGAAGAAGAAACTCCTACAAACACTCCGGTTTTAGATCCTCTGATTTCAGACGGATTAATTCCTGCGTCTATAATGGCTTCGTGAGTCAATTCCAAAAGTATTCTTAGCTGAGGATCCATAACGTTTGCTTGTTTAGCATGAACACCAAAAAAATTTGCGTCAAAAGATGGAAGATCTTTAAGTTTTCCGGATCTAGTTGGTAGTCCATAAAGACCAGAAGGCCAACGACGCTCATCATCTGTTACTAAATCAATTCCGTCAAACAATTTCTGCTTAAATTCCTCGATGTTAGAACATTCAGGAAGGCGGCCTGTATTAAAAAAAAAGAAAAAAAGATAAGTTAACTTCTTGGCATAGTTAGAAAATAACAAAATTCTTTTAAAAGCAGTCAGATATTCACATAACATAAAAATTAAAAATTGGTTCGAAAGTTCTACTGTCACTGTCATTGTTTATTTACTTTTTAAGTGCGAATGAAATAATTGATATGGAATATAAGTATATTATAAAAACGCAAAAAAAACATATTCTACCTTTTAATTGCAATAATTTTAATGGAAATTAAATTTGGGTTTTATGCCCAATCTTCTTGACAAAATGACAAAACCTTATAGACGATTGACGTCACATTGATTTTACTCTATAAATTTTTTGTTTAGTCGAACAGAAATACCCTCTTCGTTGAAATAATATTTTAACATAAAAAATTACATAATTACTATTTGTTTATAAACACACAATATATGAACGTTTTGAGAAAAGACTTCGTCTAAATGAAGGTTTAGAACTTTTATATAAACAAGATTCTGAATTGAAATTGAACTTCAAATGTGGAAAGGAAGTAATACTTCTGAAATATTAATTCCTGTAATTGACTTTTTTCATATAATACATAACATATTATATTATATATAATGATATAGTTAATATAATTACCTGAAAATCCAGTGATTACGATGTCATCATCAATAGAATATAATGTGCCGTTAGGAACGACAGGATCGTGAACACTCGATGTATTCATACTTTCGAAACTTGCAGGCATTTTTGAAAGTTCTGTGCAGAATAGATTAAAAGTTTCCTGTCAAATTAATTTTTCTCTAGCTTTGTGTGCACAACAAACTATTAATTTTATTCTTCAATTTTATTTTAATAACTACTTATTTATTAATAATTAATTCTGAATCATTAATTTAATTTAATTTTATTAAATAATTAATTAAATTAAATAAATCAATTAAATTTATTTTATTTGATTAATTATTATCTAACAATTATTGGATCTTACTTATTTAATAATATTATTAAATTAATTTCTTTTAATTACAAAAAATATTATTCTTAGCTGTCAACTTAGAAACTTGTAGTAAATCTCATTGTTAATAATATAAAATAATATTTTAAGTATTAAAATATAAAATAGACGCTTACACTTCAAAAATTCACAATTGCGACACTTTTGTTTAGCTGGATACTGAGCGTTCCGCTTTTATTGAATAGGTTCCGTGATCTGTCATCAGATCGAGTGATGTCGACTAATTAAAAAAAGTCAATTTTACACGTGCGGAAAAATTATTATCATTTCCAACAATTATTGGAATATATTAATGTCACAATCTTTTTAGTTTTTTATAAGATAAAGCTAAATAGATTTAATTCTTTTTAGTATTGCATTTTATAAAATAAACTAAAATCCTAAGGTACTGAACATTCTTTTATGAATGTTTGTAGAATTGCCTAAAATATTATCTGGAAGTTGTGTCTGAATTTGTTTTAATTTGATTTTTAAATAAATTTATTTAAAAAATTTTGATCATCGAAAACTTTGCAAAATTAATTTTTGAGCAAAAGTTGAACAAATCTTAGACTAGGCAATTTCAGATAAATAATGATATAACGGTTAAAAATTAGACACTTGATAAATTTGAAAACAACACGTGTTTAATAACTATAAAAATATTCAACTATAAAGTAAAAATTTTTATTTTCAATTAGTAAATTATTAAGCAATAATCAAGTAAAAAGTAGGCAGTAATAAATTATTAATTTATATATGTATAAGAATGGATGACATTGTGTCAAGTCAAGTGTTTTTAAACGAACTAAAGTGACGGATAATAATAATTAATTAGCAAATTGGTGCAAAGACAGAATTTTGCAAGTCATTGAGTAGTACACGTGATGATAAAATAGAAATTAAATTTTTTATATTCATAATTATGTCTTAAAAATAAAATTAAGTAGACGAAATTATTCTGCCGAGTTCGTTTTCACTAATTATTGTAAACTATTCTTGTTTTATTTGCACTTGTCGTCGCAGAAACTTTCTCATGAAATTTGCATCGACTATTGTTTTCTAGTCTTATTAGTAATGTCAATAAAGGCATCAAATGATATTTCAAACCTACTCACATACTTCGGTAATTAATAAGAAAATACTAATTAACACTTGTCACCTTGGCTACTTCCAGATCCTCAAATAAAAAATATTATGAATGATCTATTGAAACGAAAGTATTAAATTATTTGCAGAAATTAATTTCAACAAAATATTTGGCTATTAAAATCAAAAAACATAAAACTAATAAAAAAGCATTTAATAAAATAATTTAATTTGATTGATTTACGTAATATTTCATTTATGTCATGTAAATTATTCAAGTTCTTGTTATTAGTGGTTTAATTTTGTAGATTTATACAGAGCATTGTCTTTTAAAAAATTGTTAATCGTTTAGAATGATATCAAAAAGTGTTATAATTATATTTTCTTATTAAATAAAATCTTATTAAATTCTTAATAATCAAGCACTAAATTATGCTTTAATCAAACAAAACCAAATATACATTCTCAATAATATAATGTGGGATCATAATTGTAATGAATATCCAATCCAGAATTCTGCTGAGCCTAAATCTTATAAAAAATGAATAGTCATGATTTTATATACTTTTGTTAACTTCTAGAATTGAAGAATGTAATCATCTATAGTATATAATCAATGTCGATAATAAAAAAATTAAATAATGACACTTCAGAGTTCTTTGCATTCTTTTATAATGATTTTAGAATTTGCCTTCTACACATAGAAATTAACACACAGAGAACTAAAAGTGAAAGGATTTTTTGAAGATACTCCTACAGCAAGAACAAATATTTGGAATTTTTGCTGTAAAACTTTTTCAAAAATGTTATTAAGAATTATTATTGATTAAGAGTAATTATCTAAAAATTGTTATGCCTTCTAAGAAATTCGAATTTAACAAAAAATGTTGTATATTAATAAAAATTATTTAGCGATTATTCATCAAGAGTTTGTGCCAGTTTTTGTCCAATAATTGTAGAAATAAAATATTTCCCAGTATAATTATGAAGGAATCTTTTATTTCAGTTATAAAACATAATTAACTAAAATTTTTTTCATAATAATAATAGGAAAACATATTTTATTTTATGGATTGAATTTATCACTCAGTAAACAATAACACAACGATTATACACAAGTGTTTTTAACAGTGTAAATAATTGACTCCAACATTCAATGTATTATGTTTTGTAGCCATTAACAGGATTTGTTGTCTTATTTATTGTTTCTGATGAGGGCGCAGTGTAGCTTTTGAAACTTTAACATCTTAAATAAATGACAAAACTGACAAGTGTTTTAATTGACCTAAGGTGATTGATTTTTTTTCTACTTTTTATTAAACATATTTTATTAGTATCATCTTACATAACATTAAATTTCCTTGAAGTAAGGGACTTGTTTTTTAAGAAAAGGAGTTTAGTTTTAAATAAGTGTCAAGATCTATCCCTGCTTAAAAATTCGGATAGAAAACGGTCAAAAATCGGATGGAAACCGCATATGTGACAGTCCATGATAAAACGTGCCTTAGCTCCAAAAAATAAATTTTCATTTTTTGATGTCAATCGATAGATTTTTATTTGCTCTTTCATTTCCAAAAAAAAAAAAAATAATTGTTTTAAAGAAATTTTGATCTTATTAATCAAGAAGCGTAAAAACGTTACATTAGTTTCAATGCGTTGCTGCAACTTTAAACGCTCACCCTGTAAAGTTGACGTTTGGGAGCTAAGGCACGTTTTCTCATGGACAGTCACATATATGAGATTAAATAAATAACTTTACACAATAGTGTAAATTGTTAAATTTAACACATTTTTTTAGGATTTGTAGAAAAAGTGGTAAATTATTGTCGTATAGAGGGTGAATTATCATAAATTATTATAATTATAGAGAAAATTTTGATGCAAAAGTAAACTTTTGGTAGAATCACCCTTATATTATTACCGAAAAGCGAAATTCATATAAAAATCGGTTTTAATCATCAAGTTGTCACCAAAACTCAGTTAACATTAAATTATTATCTGCCAGCAGATAATTCGAGTAAATTTCCAAATGTGAGTGTTCGTATTTCCTTCGGGGAAAGAATCAGATCAAAATTCCTCGCAAGAGTTTGTTTAATCTCAGTTCCCATAATCGAGTCCATTCCAAGATTAGTAAGAGTGTTTTGCATATCGACAGTCTTTACATCCTTGATGCACAAAATATTAGCCACTTCATCCAGAATATTTTCTTGGTTGTATGATAAACCAGATTTTTGTTTCTTGTTAAGAACCATAGATAATAAAATGGGATGTTGTTGTTGCAGGAAAAATTCAATTGTTTTTAAACAACTTGACATCCGTTGAGGAAAGGTTCCTCCAACTTCAGTATCATTATTACCTATAGTTTCCAAGACAAGTCCAACATCACCAATAGCTCCCCATTGAATAGCAAGACCAGGTAAACCAATTTCTCGTCTCTGCTCCATAATTCTTTCCATAGCCGAGTTTGCAAAACCGTAATTCGATTGACCAAAATTACCTTTCCCGCTGGCAACTGATGAAAAACACAGAAAGAAATCTAATTCCGGACAAAATCTCCTTGAAGACAAGTCCAAGTTCTTGGTACCATTCAGTTTCGGCAGAGCAGCAATTTTAAAATCAGTTTCTTCAAGATCCTCTATCAAAGCGTCACGAATAACAACAGCAAGATTGACTATTCCCCCAACAGGCGCGAGTTTATTAGCTTCCTTAAGAAGAAAATCTGTACCGGCTTGAGTTGTTATATCATTCGTAGACATTTTTATTCTTATACCCTTTTCGAGCCATCTCCGGACACAAAGAGCTTGATAACCGGTTTTAATTCCCGATCGAGACGTAAGAATTATGTTCCTTGCTCCTCTTGTGATCATCCAATTGGCGAGTTCTAGACCAAAACCCCCAAGTCCTCCAACCAGAACATAAGATTTGTCTGGATTCATATACGTTCTAGGAATGGCCGCTATAGTCTTAGCGATAGGAAGTACCACCTTTTCAGATTCCTCATTCCGAATTTTAATTAGAACCTTACCAATGTGTTTTCCTGCAGCTATAAACCTAAATCCTTCTTCTATTTGTTGCTCAGTAAAAACAGTAGTAGGTAAGGGACGCACTGCTCCATTCTTAATTCCCTCATAAACAAGTCGAACAACTTCTTTTTTATCAGGACCATTATCATCGAACAAGGCATCTAAAATAATGCCATGTAAGGTGGTGTTTTTCTGCAAGAAAGACATTCCCAAAGCTGTATTATTGGAAAGATCAAATTTTCCGATTTCCAGGAATCTACCGTTTGTCGCTAAGCATCTTACACTTGCTTGAAGCAGTTCTTCAGAGAGAGAGTTTAGTACAAGATCAACACCTTGTCCTAAAGTTTCCGAAAGAACGAGTTGTTCGAAACTCGTGTTACGTGAATTTCCAATGTTTTTGTCAGTTAATTGAGGAAACGTCTTCTTTAGGAATTCCCGTCTTTGTATTGAGCTTACGGTTGTGAAAACAGTGCAACCATAGTGAAGGGCAATTGCGATACTAGCTTGACCAACTCCACCGCTACCAGAATGAATAAGTACAGATTCGCCAGGTCGTAATTTTCCTCTAACTACAAGAGCGTAATAACTTGTGGCGTAAACTACTGGAATTGTAGCTGCTTGTTCTAAAGTCCATTCATCTGGAACTTCCCATAATAATTCAGGATCAGCTAAAACTGTTGTTGCTAATCCACGTGACGCAACTATTCCCATGACTCGACGACCAGATGAATCTCTTCCAGTGAACTCTTGACCAAAACCACAACCTTGACTCGCCAAATCATCAGGAAGAACATCAGGTGGCAGTATTCCAGTTCCTAACATAATGTCCCTGGAAATAAATTCAAGAATTATTAAAATTACTTTAGTAAATAAATAATATTGTATTATCTTATGAATTATTATACTTGTTGTTCAATATTACATTATTAATATTGTAACGAAGTGTTTCGTTACTTAAGAGTTGAAGTATTATTTTGAGTAAGTTAAATAAGGGAAAAATATTAGTTAAACATCGGCGCTTGGGTTCGACTTTTCTTGAGACGAGCCTGACTGACGTTTTTCCGCTAATAAGTAGTTTCCCTCGTAAATTTTGGTTGATTTCTTGGTCGTTGAATATTCTGAATTCAGCAGTCACCTCTCCCCTTTCCCATCTGCGCCAGTCGTCAGTTTTCGCGTTACAGGTTCAAATCCGCGAGCAGCGTGACAAACCAATCCTAGACGAAGGACGGACAAGAGGGCGGAGGGTGAATAGGAAGTCGAAGGAGAGGAACTAATTTTCGGCGGGCAAGGCAGAGCGGGACGAGAGGGAAGTCGACACGTGCTTCTTCACTTTTAATCGGGATATTGTCGAAGATAGTTGTGTTTGAAAGAGGACTTGTAATCGGGCGGTTATACGCGTGAGACGTGGTATTATTTTTATTGTGAGAATAATTAGTGGTCGGACGTTGGTAGAATAATAGATTAAAGTGTAAAGTTTGGATTATATTGAGACTAATCTGGTGTTTGAGGAACTGAATTGTTTGAATTAAATACTCTCTTCTAGTTAAATTTGTGTTATTATTTGTTTATTGTGTGTGAAGACCCTTTTCCTTCATTCATCGCAGTAATTGGAGGTTTTTTTGCGTCTTCCTGGAGGACTGACCGAAGGATTCCGTCAAGGATGTCGTCGAGTGGTGTATTCGTCGTTGGTGAGTCGTTGGTCAGGTTTTCTGTCTAGTGTCAATTTGCGTGAATCGTCGCATCTTCGTGGCCATCAAAGGTGGAATTCCCGTGGAATCTCCCCTGAGGTTCGAAATTGGTTTGTCGTGTGTCGTTCGTTCGAGTAACTTAAATAATGGGGTAATTTGGCCATTTATTTAACTTTAAATTAATTTTTAAAAAATTAATAATAATTACCTTCGTTACAATATAGCGTAATGTATGTTGTGTCATATAAATGCCATTTCAAGAACTCGTTTTTGTTCTCGCCTTTTATGAATTAAGTTTGCTTTGGAGATGAAAGTTAGTGGCAACAAGACGTTTATAGATTTTTATATCCTTGAACGTTTTAAAAATGTTTCCATTATGTAAAAGGAATTAAAGTGCAATATTCCACAATGTTAGTGGTCATAAAAGAACGTTTTAGGAACATTTTTAGAACGTTCGGTTGTCCCCTAGGGTAATTTCACTTCTTTTCTTACTTCTCAAAATTGAGATTTTACTGGTTACATCTCTTTTCTATGACCGTCTTTTTTCAAGAACAAGTTATAATAAATCGGTTTCTTGTTAAATATAAATGCTACAGATCAGAAAAAAGAAATTCTTCATCATTACCTGAAATTCAGTGGCGCATAATATACACGACAAAGTTCATGTCCTGAAAATTTCTCTGATTTATAGTAACTTAGGGGACTTTCTATCCATCGCAAACTGCTAAGATCACCTTTTACTAAGGTATTGATATAAGCGTGCTCAACTTGACGAAATGGAATATCACTTTTTTTATCCAATCGTAGATGTCGATAGGATCCCCAATGTCCATCTTTTAAAACATTTGACATAAGTTGTTTGTTATATTGCTTAGTGTAAAGATCATCATTAAGAGAGAAAACTGGAGCATTTTGGTCTTGAATAAAGAAATAGCTAGAGTTCATTCCACCAGCCTCTTGTCGAATACAAGTCATTAATCCCGCAATTCCTAGAAATTGAAAAAAATACTGATTAACCTGAAAAATTGTATTAAAGGAATTATACTGATGCAAAAAACAGTATCATCGATTTAGAAAATTTTTTAGTTAAAAGAGAACGAAACATTCATTTACCTGAAAACTCTTCTCCTTGAATAACCACCAGAATCTTTTGTCCCTCAGTTACTGACTTCTTCAATGCAGTCTTTAGATCATTAACCCAGGAGAAGTTCTCTTCCGTGATTTTAACAACAACCGGTTCTTGCATTTCTTTCTCTTTTTCCAAAAGAACATAGCTCTTGTCACGAATAATTTGTTTCGCGACTAAAATTAAATTAGATCCTCCCAAAACGCTCGAGTCAACTTCAGTCGTTTCTTCAGTAAGAATAAAGCCTCCAGGTTTCAGCGAAGTTTCCATATTTTTCAGAACCATTTTCATTTTATCATTAATCACTTCAGCGGTGAGAATCAAATGAAGGTTCTGTCCAACTGAAGTAGTGTGCACATCAACAATAACATTTTTGATATTTCCCTGTTCCATAACAGATGTATAATTGTCTGGCATTGTTGTGGCCAATTTCAAGTCAACATCAAGCAGACGTTCATTGTTTAAAATATCCAGAACCAATGGGGTTAAAAGTGTCTCAGGATCTCGTTTAAAAGTGGTTTCAATTGCTCTTATTATGACTCCACCGACGTTTTCTTTCACCACTTGAAGCAGTACAGAAAGTGCGTGTAATTTGGATTTCTCTGGATCTTGATCAAGCATTTGTGTATTCTCATAGGGAACAAAAACAGATTTCTCTAGTATCGGATCACATTGCGTATGCTGTCTTCTCGGAGCCAGAGAAGTTTTTAAGCCTCGCATTTCAACTCCCCCGGATTTTAGAATCCCAAGATTATTGTAATTGTAAACTGGGATACTTTCATTTTGTAACTTCTGCACTATTTCCAAGTGACGCTGAGGATTAATTGACACACTTTGTAAACGAGTCGGTAAGAAAAGATCTCTGGTATTTCTGCCGAGAATAGCAAACTGGATCATAGTTTCCATAAAAGAAATCCAATCGTTGTTCCAAATTAAATTTCCGGAAATACATCGATTGTCAGATGACTTGATGCCTTGGAAGGAACCACTGTAATCGTATCCACGAAGTCGAAGATCTTTGTAAATATCTTTGGTTGCTAATTTTAGTAAATCGGTTTCACAACAATCGGTTCGAACATCTTTGTTGACATCTTTGGTTTTTAATTTCATTAAATTAAAATCAAGATAATCTGTTTGATGATTTTTGTTAACATCTTTGATGCAAGTTACAGGAACTGGCAACTTGAGTTGTTCCTTTTCAATGTTCTCTGGAATTCGAATTTTTCCACTGACTACTGGAGATCCACTTTCACAAATTTCGAAGGCACCTGTTCCTTCAAAAATATTGATGATGAATTTAACAGAACCTTCTTTGGGCATAATGGTTGCCCGGTGGAATTGAAGGTTCTCAAACACAACTGGTGTTCTTTCAAAAGAGGATCCACGCAGTTTTGCAAAAGTTTTCCAAACAACAATTAAATATCCGTTAGTCGGAAAAAGAATTCGCCCATCGATGCAATGACCGGAGATAAAAGATTCACTTTCCTTTGAAAGATCAAACTCCACAACACTCTGTCCAGTATTTCCTGATTTTCCTGAAAAATCAGCAACAGTCCATTTAGCCGAGTGATCCCATCGAATAATCGAATTCATCATCGGCGTTCCTCGTCCAACTGGATAATTAATAGACGGATACAATGTCGAAAGTTTCGGCTGAGCTCCACCGAGATAAAGTTTCCCGATATTCGTCAAAAGAAAAACAAGATTATCATTATCATTTCGTTTCTGAAGACCTATCTTCAAAACACTCGTCGGTAATGATCTACGAAGAATTGCCTGAAGTAGACAATGAGGACCGATTTCAATAACAATTGCGTTTTCCGGAACATGAGCAAGTGCTTCGTGGAACCGAACCGGAGAAAGAAGATTGTTAGCGTAATAATCCGATGAACTAAATTGTGCCAGTGGCGTATCCCAGTCGGTTTGTGGAATAGAACTCGAAATCCATCTAGAAGACCTTTGTTTCGGGACAGGAATAATCTTATCCATCATAGTTTTCAACTTTGGACCCGCAGAAGCGATATATTTACTGTGAAATGCAAAACCAGAAGTGAAAACCTCCTTGGCAAAGATTCCCTGTTTCTTCAGTTCGTCTACGAATTTATTCATCGATTCGGGAGGTCCAGAAATGGTTACAGAATCTGCACCATTATGACAAGCGGGAAATATATCAGGTGGACATTTTTTCATGGTGTCTTCCCAACTGAGACCTACAGCCGCCATGGCTCCACTGGGTAAATTTCCCTCTAAAATTGTTTTACCTCTCCAATATGCAGCTAGAACGGTCTGTTCACAAGTTATAGTTCCATCAGTGTAACCACAACCGAGTTCTCCAATCGAGTGTCCTATAATTCCATCCGGTTGAATTCCAATTAAACCGAGAACATCAACCAGACCGATTTGAATTGCTGCAATGGTTACAAAACTGTTGATTACATTTTGGAAAGTTTCGTCAGTCCCGTTTAGGATAAGATTCATCAAATCAATTCCTAATGGTTTTAAAGCTTCCGTACATCTTCTAATAGAATTTTGAAAAGTATCAATACAAAACAGTGCTCGACCCATTCCAGACCACTGGGATCCCATTCCCGAGAAAATATACCAAATGGGTCTCTTTTCGGATCCAATTTGATCAATTTCTCTAATGTTCGCTTCTCCGAGGATTTGGTATCCACGATAACCGTGCCCCGGAATGTTAGTAGCGTGCAAATCTTGAACCATAGCCACAAACTCATCATCATTTTCATTCTCCTTAATCTTATCTAAAAATACTTGAACCGCCTCTTCAGTTCTTCCCGAAACGGTAACAATTTTAGGAACAGGTTTTTCAAGAACAGGTGCAATTTTTGGTTTTTGATTGCTTCGTAAAACAACATGACCGTTTGCACCACCAAAACCGAACGAATTGATACCAATTAAACCTCCATTCCAAGGCATAGCTCGATCAACGACCTTCAATCTCCCATCTAACAAGGCCGGAATCTTTGTATTGGGATTCTTAAAATGCAAATTTCCAGGAATTATTCCAGCTTCCATGGCTATTAACATTTTTACAACGGCACATAAACCACTCACTGGTTCCGGGTGACCCATATTTGTTTTCACGGATCCAATAAGTAAAGGTTGTTTCCTATCTTTACAAAATAATTCTGCGATCGAATTAACTTCCTGTGGATCTCCGACTATTGTTCCGGTTCCGTGAGCTTCCACGTAAACAACATCTGCCGGATTAATGTCAGCTTCCGAGTAAATTTCTTGCATTAATTTATACTGCATGGCTCCACTCGGATACGTAATTCCCTCGACTTTATTACCGTCAGTGTTTACCTTTGTATTAACAACGGTTGCGTAGACTCTTTTCGAATTTTTGGCTTTCTGGAGAAAAATAACAACACAAGCTTCTGATCTAATGTATCCACTTCCAGAACTGTCAAACGCCTTGCATTTTCCTTCCAAGTTTAACATGTTGATTCTGTGAAGCTGGAGGGAATTTTTGGGATTTAAGAGGAGTTTTACCCCTCCAACTATAGCAGCTTCACATTGGCCTGTTCGAATTGCTGTCACTGCCTGATGTATTGCATAAAGAGATGAAGAACAGGCTGTATCTAGAGCAAAACTAGGTCCTGAGAAGTCAAAAGTGTATGATATTCTGTTAGCGAACATTGCTCGGGCGCATCCCATCAGGGCGTATCCTGTAATTTGATTTTAAATATTTTAAATTAATGTACTCTACCGGACAAAATTGTGGGACCACTTACAAAAATGAGATTAAAATCATGACCGTCTTAAAATGTTGATAACTTTGTCAGATATTAGCGAATTGAAATTTTTCATAGAGCATTGGAAAGCTTATAAAATTTGCCGTTAAATGGTTCTATTTTAAAGTGTTTTTAATAAATACAAAATAAGATTCAATGTGATAAAGACAGGTGCATTTTTCGTTTTTTTTTTTTTTTGGGAATTTTCATTGTTCAAGTTTGGTTGGCTGCATTTTCAAGAAAAGTA
Source organism: Ganaspis brasiliensis (assembly GCA_037103525.1). Lineage (NCBI taxonomy): Eukaryota > Metazoa > Arthropoda > Insecta > Hymenoptera > Figitidae > Ganaspis > Ganaspis brasiliensis. The sequence continues at coordinate 448,960 of JAZKLR010000276.1, read as the reverse complement.
ATTGAAAAAATTTGAAATTAAGCTAAATTAAACCTTGAACTATTAGCTTTAAAATAAGCTAAATAAAATTAAAATATCTTCACTGGTTCAAAAGTTATAAGCAAATGTGTATAAAGAACAAAACGCAACAATTCATTTGTTTCTTCTCCTCTCGGCCTGTTTGCCATGTATTAAGCAACCAAAAGTGGAACAAGCACTAGAATCGTGTTTTTTCGTATCATACATTTACTTATAACTTTTGAACGAGTCAAGATATTTTAATTTTTTTCGGCTTATTTTAAAGCTAATAGTTCAAGGTTTAATTTAGCTTAATTTCAAATTTTTTCAATTACTTTTCTTGAAAATGCAGCCCACCAAACTTGAACAATGAAAATTCCCAAAAAACGAAAAATACACCTGTTTTTATCGCATTGAATCTCCGTTTCTATTTATCAAAAAAGCTTTAAACTAGGACCATTTAACGGAAAATTTTATAAGCTTTCCAATGGTCTATGAAAAATTTTAATTCGCTAATATTTGATAGAGTTATCAACATTTTAAGACGGTCATGTTTTTAATCACGTTTTTGTAAGTGTTTCCACAATTTTGGCCAGTAGAGTAGTAGTGTTTGGTACAGGCAAAATTTGAGGACGCATGATTAGGGGAGACCACTCAACAGTAGATAAGATAATATACAGTAGAAAATTTTAATTTTCTGAATAGTTAATTGACCTTTTTATTTCTGCTTATTATTATTTGTTTTTAGGATTAATCTAAAGTAACCTGAACGTTTTTTTATCGACAGAATACTCGTAATGTAACACAAAAGGACTTAGGTAACTAATTGCTCATTTTGTTCATATGTAGGTTTCAAATTTCGCGCACTTTTAAGCTCATACGTTAGGTTAGGTAGATAGCAGAAAGGATAAATGTTAATTTCCTGTCCTCAGTCGACAAAAAATGCTAAATGAATCTCAATTCGAATAATATTTTGTTAAAATATTATAGATTACAGTGCGTGTTCTTAACGAATCGATTATATTTGCAAGAGTACTTTTAAACAAATGTGATTCTGGAATAAAATTCCTTCTACGATAAAAGGACACACAAATTCAATTTAAAAACTTGTTCTACTCTCGGATTCATATTTAAACTGAGCTTAAACAGTTTGTTAAGCCGAAAATTCCATATTAATTTTTTATTCTCTTTTATTTCTTAGAGACTAACCCTAATAAGAACTTATAACCATTAAATAAATAAATAAATAAAAACTGTTATTTAATATATATAAATAATTCGAGACAAGTTATAAGATGAGTTTTTGTCACATACAATTTGCATTTAATCGATAATATTTAATTATTTATTCAAATTTCAATTCATTCGTATTTTTATTTACAATAATAATTATTTGAATGGATTATATTTTTTCGCTATATATTTAATAGCACGACTCTTAATAAATTGAATTCAGAATTTCAATTTATTCGAATATTGACATGTATTAGTCGAATTTATAATTTAACGAACTTTTATTTAATAGAATGTTTATGCTAATTTTTAGTTTATTGTCACGTCTGTCACTTATAAAACAAATTTCTGTATTACCGACAATTTACATGGTTTACTTTTACATATAACCTCAAATTTCTGTTATATATTATTTTTATAATTAAAAAGATTGAGAATTATCTTTAAATAATAAATTTCTTACAAGTTAAATATTTTTTAAATAAAATTTCACTATATTTTCCATTCTTTTAACAGCAGATTCTAAAAAGTAGAATTCATTCAAGTAATTTATTATTATAAATTAAAATACGAATGAATTAAAATTTGAATAAATAAATATTCGATTAAATGGAAACCTTATGTGATACAAATTCCTACAATTTTGTTCGAATTAATTTATTTTTATCAAATAACAGTTCTCAGCTGTGGATTATTCAATACACTGAAAATTCGAATTAAATGTTTTTATTGTATAAATCATCCGCCTCTCATCGAAATTTGTCCGTAAATTTTCACTCAAAATATTGAATATTTTGTCACTAAATTTTGTAGAATTCCCTAAAATATCAATGGAAAGGTCGGTCTGACCCAAAACTTTGGTTTAAAACTCAATCGTCTTTTAAATAATTTTATCTCAACTTGCCATTGATCTGATCTGGATCGGCCAGTAAAAACTCTTCCGATTCGGAAGAGGCAACTGCAATGAAAACTCCAGTTTTTGATCCTCTGATTTCGGATGGATTGATTCCTGCGTCTATGATGGCTTCATAAGTTAATTCCAAGAGAATTCTTATCTGAGGATCCATAGCGTGAGCCTGTCTAGCATGAACACCGAAAAAAGATGCGTCAAAAGATGCAAGATCTTTAATCTTTCCACTTCTAGTTGGCAATCCATGAATGCCAGAAGGCCAACGACCCTCATCATCTGTTACTAGATCGATTCCATCGAAAAGATTTTTTCGAAATTCCTCAATGTTCGAAGATTCTGGAAGCCGGCCTATATTAAAAGAAATAGAGAAACAAAAAAATAATCAAAGTTAGTCTTATTGTTAAGTAATTGAATTATTTCTTTTAAAAGCAGTTAAACACTTACACTATTTAAGAATTTTTAAATTTGTAAATAAATCAAACGTACAGTCAAGAAAAAAATTAAAAAAGTTTAATTACCCGAAAATCCAGAGATTACGATGTCATCATCAATAGAGTACGCTGGCATTTTTGAAAAATTAAAACAGGATTGATCGGAAATTCCCCTTCTAACTAATCTGTAATTTTAGCTTTGTGGATAGCATGCTGCAAAATTAAAATAAAATGTTAAATGAAAATAAGAAAATAATAAAAAAAAAAAAAAAAAAATCAAATAGATAAAAATAATTACTTAATGCACTCATTCCAAGGATTTGACCTTACATAGAAAGAGAAATTGGTTATTGAAGATAACGATTTCTGTAATTGAATCTCCAAAATCTAGAGAGTTTTGTCTCATAATATCAAGAAAATTATTATCATATGATAACTTTTTACGAATCAGATGTAAAATCAGGTGCTTCAATTCTGTGATATAAATCATCTTCGATATAAATATTTGGGAGGAACTCACTGGAGAAAAGATTTCTTCCAAGAATAAAAATACGAGAATTCAAAAGAAAACGCAGGATGTCCACTAAAGTTTCTAAAAAATATTTCCGATTGCTTTCAGATCACCAAAATTTTTTTTTCGGTTATAAAAAAAACAATTATTAAAATTTAATTTCTTTATTTTGGAAACTGTTTTCTCGACAATAATATAGCTACAAAAATGTTTGTACATAAAAAACTGTTTTTAAATTATTTTTTTTATGTTCCCGGTATGAAAAAAATTCCCTGTAATTTTTTGGTTTTATCAACTTCATTAATATTTTGAAATTTTTTAATAAAATTAATTAATTTTTGTGTGAGCTAATTTTCAAGTGAAATCACGCCTTTAATCAGTTTAATGATATTGTAAATGACAATATCAAAAAAACAGTATTTGATAATTCTGAATGACCTTGTATTTGTTGACCTTTGAATTTCATTTTATATGAATTAAAATTAACTTGATTACAAGATATCAATAAATCTGCAGACTTCCCTTTTTGATTATATTTTTTGTTTTCTTTAAATAAAGATTATATGGAACAAGTGATAAAAAAATGTTTCAACTTTTGAAAAGTCAACTGTTGCAAGAACCTCTTCTTTTTTATATATTTTCAAGAACTGATATTTTTATAGAAGAGAAATTTAAAAACTGTATATATAATGTTTGCAAAACTTGATCTGTTTTTAAGATAATACACAATGGAAATTTAAAAAACTTTTTTTTCTGTGTATAAAAAGTTTACAAAAATCTCAGACCATAATTTTCAATTTTTCATACAAAAATTATTGACAAAATGCATTTATTAAAGGAAAATTTCAAAAATAAGAAAAAGAAATTAGGTAAATTAAATTTCAGAAGAACAATAATTATATACTTTACATTAAAGAAAAGTTTATTTGTTTCAAATATTACTTGACTATTATAAAATAAATATATATTTGTACGAAATAATAAGTTATTTGCATTAATTAAATGGAATTTGTTTTAAATACCTATTGAAATTTTTATACAATTAATTTGATTTAAATAATAATTATTTGATACGAATAAATATTTATTTGACAATAGAATAGTGAAATATAGTGAATACTCACTATTCACATAGTGAGTGTGAAGATTTAAATCATGACGACTTTTTAAATAAACTAAGATTAAATGAAATATTTAAATAAATAAAGTAAATTTAGTTGAAGGGATTTATTTAAAAAAATTTTTATTAATTATAAAATTAATATTTATTTACCTTATTTTATTGCTAATATTTAAAATTTTAATAAATTTTAGTTTAATATTAATCCTGATATTTGAATCGAATAAATTTTCTTTTCACGAGTAAAAATAAAATTCATACCATTAGTTTGTGAGCGCCTTTAATTCAATTTATTTTCTTATTATTGTTGTTAATAATACATTTTTTTTTTCCAAAAACAAGGAAGAACTTTTATTAATCTTCTTAATTAATTTATTTTTACTTTATAGTATTGCACGAGTTACAAGATCCAGACAAAAGAAACTGGACTTTTTTTTATAAATTGCGATATCTTCTCCAATGATTCTCCCCACTTAAAACTCTTTCCCTCAATTCGAAATTTAATGATTAAATCTCGTTATCCGTCGTTTAAGATTAATAACGGTAAGTACAAGTATACTTATTTTATTTACTTCATATATTTTTTATTCTATTTTTATTTTAATTATTTCGTACATTTATTTTTTATTGATAAATTATATTTGTTTAATTTAAAACTACATTTTTTATTTTAAATTTATACATTTTGTTTGTTTTCATTCAAATTTAATCGCAAATATTATGATTTTAAACAAATATTTCTATTATGTTTACCTTATTTTGTTTTTTCTTAGATTAATTTTAATTTTTAAAAGATCTTATTACTAATTATTTCTCATTTACCATTTTTCCAAAGATAAATTTATTTCAATTATTATTTTTTACTTTAAAACTACTTTAGCGTATAAAATATTCATATTTGTTTGGACTTAAATCGAAATGTAAATCACAATACACGATTATTTTATATGTTTTATATAGCAATTTACTTTTTTTAGGTTATGTCTACTTATAGGGTGCCTGGAAAATTATTGAAAATAAGAACAAATAATTATTGAAAAGATACTATCGATTTCACTGAGTCAAATAAAACGAAAAAATCTTCACTTTTTTAACGTTTCAACAGCTATGCTGCCCTCATCAGAAACTAAAATTTATTAATTTTAACTCAGTGAAATCGATAGTATCTTTTCAATAATTATTAACTGAGTGATAAATTCATAATATTATGGAAATAAATTCATAATATTACAATAAGAACAAATAATGTTCTTTCTAGTGAATAAGTCGTAGTAAAATCTCTGTTAATTTCAACGAAATGCAAAGTTCTAGCTGTGAGTACTAAAATATTTTTTAATGAATGAAGCACTGTATATTTATTTTTTCATAAATTTACGTTTAGTTCAAAACAATAAGTAAAACATTTTATAATATTGAATATAATTTGTTTTCTTATTATATTCATGTTTTTATTTGCAACAGTTTAAAGATGCGTCACATTTTCAAAAAGAAAGTTCTAAAAATGTTTACAAAAAATAAGAATATTATTATTGGGTTAATGTCAATAATAAATAGCACTATAGGTAACATAATTTCTATTCATTTTATTGATGAAATTATTTAATAGGTACAAGAGTATAATGCATACCCCGGAAAGTAATAAATACAATAATGCAATTTAACATAAATCACGATTATTTTTATTTCAACATGCATGCGTGATTCATGTTTACTTTGTCATCATATTCTTGAAATGTCGTACTCATTTAAGAAACGAAAATAAGAACTTTAAAAAAATATACTCTAACGTAATTTATCATATACATTACAGCCTCTTCGTTCACTTCATACGTACTATTTATGTCTTAGGTTTCTACTGTTTAAGAAATGCATTTAAATAATTCACATTGATTCTTTCTAAATTTACACATAACTGATAAATCACGACTCGTGGTATAACGTCATAATTTTCTAGAGCTCTAGACTCGAAATGAAAAATTCGTCTATAACTATAGAAATCTGCAATGAAAAAGTTCCATATAATTTAAAAATGAGTACTTGTCCACTAGTAAACATTTGAAAATCATATAGAAGTAATTACTTTTTTTTATAAAATTCAATTCATTCATTATTTTCGTTAAACAGTTGCGCGATATCGTAGGAATTACTTAATAATATAGTTTAAATCTGCAATTATCTACTCGTTATTCATAAATGAAATCAATTATACTTTCCGCGACATTCATTCTTCACAATGGAATAAAAACAGTATACAGCGACGAAAAAAAAAATAAAGCCTTAAAATGTCAGAATTGGAATGGTTAAAAATTCCTCGAGAAGAGATTTTATACAAAAGATGCTTCAGGTACGCTTGACTTACATTTGAATATTTTAAAAATTTGCCAACGAAACAAAGCAAATTCTCAAAACATTCTTTCGCAATCCCAAGCGTTTCAGAAGAGTATTAACGTTAAAAAAATTCACTTTTCATCAACTATGATAACTTATTCTAAGATAATAATTCGATCCTAGAAGAAGTTATTTTTATGTATTCACAATTGTTGCAATCTTTTTGACGCTCTCTCCTGAAAGGATACTTCTATGATTTCCTGGTAACTCCTCAACCCTCACGGTTTGTCTGCAGATCTGTTAAAAAAAAAATTTATTATAATATAGAATATAATTATTATTTTGCAAAAAATGTCGGGATTGTTTAAAAATTCAATTATTTTTATTTTTAATTCAGTTCTACAGATGAAATCTTGGGTAAAATGTTATCTTACTTTTTTTTTATTTAATCAAACAAATTTGTTTAATAATAAAAATACACGTTATTGAGAAAGGATTATTTGTACTTTTCTTTTGTTTTGAAAATTTGTATAATCTTTAAAAAATTAACATACAAAACAAATAATCAGGGACTGACACGAAAACCGAATTCTGTTTCTGTTTTGAATTGTTGTGACGAAACAAAAATGTACAATCAATATTGATTTGTATTGAACCTGAAACGAAAAGGCTCTGAATTACGTTTTCGTCTCATGCCCGAAACGAAAATCAACTCTGAATTTCGATTCAGTCTCATGCCCGAAACGAAAAGATTCTGAATTTCGTTTTCGTCTCCTGCAAGAAAAGAATTGTGTTTAAAATTGTTTTTGTGAAATTTAGAGCCTTTTTTATGAGAAACGAAAACGGAATTCGGAGTGGATTTTCGTTTCGGGCATGAAACGAAAACAAAATTCGAAGCCTTTTCGTTTCGGGCATGAGGCGAAAACGTAATTCAGAGCCTTTTCGTTTCAGGTTCAACACAAAACAAAATTAAATTGATATTTTGTTTCAGTTTTTCAAAACCGAAACGAAACAAAAATAAAATATATTTTGTTTCGGTTTTCGTGTCAGTCCCTGCAAATAATTGATATCTTTAATTTTAATTGATTAAAATTGTCGTAAGTTAACATTTAAGAAGACATTTATGTAACATTTTTATAGATTGAAATTTGGATTAATTAATACAAAGTCTTAATCGAAAAAATTGAAAATGGTTAAGATTACTTGAAATTTGGACAAATTGATACAAAAAAATCAAATAGAATAAAATTTTTTATTTTCATAAAAATACAATTTTAAGGAGGATTTCTACATTGACATAACCTCAAACTAGAAAGTGTTTTTTCTCCTCAAATCAAAATATTATTAAAATTAATTTCACCAAATTTGGAAAATAAAATCCGACAAATAAAATTGTAGAAAATGTTTCCAAGAGCAAAATGAACTATTATTTGCCAAAATGAATGAAAATTACATAGATTTAAAGAAAAAACACAAAATGTTAAATACTTAGGTATTATTTGATAACAATAATTTTAGCTATATAATATTTAAAAATTTAGCTGAAACTAATTTTTCCTGAAAAATGTACAACAGGATCATTCAAATTTTGTCGAAATGAATTTAATATTATTTTTATTTGTGGTGAAAAGACATCTTTCAATTTGAGATTCTGTCAATGGAGAGAACCTCCTTAAGGTAATTGGAGCAGCGTTTGTTTGAAAATAAATAAAAGTTTCTAAATTTTATTCATAAAACATTCGAAATTGAAAGTTTATAAATACAATTTTACGTATTTTAGAATAGTATAAAAAATTTTAATTGAAATAATAAATTTTTAAGAATAAAAATTACCTCAGATAAGCCGTAGTCATTGTTTAAGGAAACAAAGTTGTCTTTGGCCTTTATTAGAATAATAGGTCCGTTGTATTTACTAGATGCTTTATACATATTCGCTGCCCGCAGCTTCTTATAGAACAAAATCCCAGCAATTTTCAGGTCTTCTGACTTGAAGGGCGTATTTCCTATTAAATCTAACATTTTATTTAAAGTCTCATCTTCAGATTTACTATTTCTTAATACTTCATATGCCTGAAAAATTCAAAAGATTTTTATTATTAGAATTTTTTGACATAAAAGTTATTAGGTATCATAGTTTGATTAAAAAATGTCAAAAAGTATTACATTCTAAAATCAGAGGGTCTAACCATTTTATTTCGACCAAAGTGATAGTGGAACAATTTATAAAAAAATTGATACTTTCCGAAATGATTCGGTGATATTTTCTAAGTATAAAATAATAGGAATTATTTAAAAATTATTACTTCTTTTAAATTATAAGTTTAAAACATAGGAGTCATGGAAAACTGTCATTTTTCAGCTAGTAGAAATTGCGAAAAAAAACCTATAATTATCTTTAGAAATGTGAGAAGATTTATTTGTAAGTATTTTTCTAGAATGATATATTAGAAAGTTTAAGAAAAAAATGCTTAAATTGGTTTCTTTAGAATCAAGACACCGCGCGCTAAAATACGAAAAATAGTAAAATTTAAAAAATTAAGAATTAGACCAAATGGAATGCAAATGAATTAATTTTTTACTCTTGAAGTTTAAACTAATTGGAATTCAAAAAATTGATTTAATTGGCATTTAGGATTTTTGAGATTTAGAAACGTTTTTAGAGAAATAAGAGAAACTTTGAATCTCAAAAATCTTTAATTTTCATCCAATTTTAATGAGTTTTAATTGTTTATTTTGTTTCAAATTAAATTTGCCACATATGGAATACATAAAATTAGATTGAAAGTTAGTTTTTCTATTTCAAAAAGCAAAATAATGAGTTCAAAAAATGTAAAAAGTACAAAAAATAATCAAATTTGGTTAGAATCTACTAAAAAATTAGAATTAAAAAAAAAAAATTAAAAAAAATAAAATAAAAAATTGAATGTATCTCGATCTTCTTGATACATCTTGATAAATAAAAAGTTCACAAAAGAAATTTAAAAATCCTTTAAAAATAAAAAAGATTAGGCAAATTAAACCAATAACATTTTTATAATATTACACTTACAACAAGTCCAACAATAAATGTAGAAATATTAAAGAAAATCTAAAAATTTTATGAAAGAGTAAGTAAATTTGCAAAAAATCTTGCAAAAAATAGACAAGATGTGAAAACAAATTGAATAATTATACAAAAAAAAAAATAAGCGTAGGTATTTATTTTTAAAAATATGGAAATAATTATTAAAATTAGCGAAATAAAAAGTTTAGTAATTATAACAAAATTGTGTAAAATAATATTAAATAATTTGCATAAAAAGAAGAAAATTAAAGAAAATCCTAAAATAAAAAGACAAATACAAAAAAAAAATATCAGAAGTAAAAGGAGAAAAAATATTAAAATTTTATAAAAATAAGAAATTATAAGATAAAAATTAATCAGTTTCAAAAAAGTAATATCTCTTACAAATATTATAAGAAGTAAAAAAAAAAGGATTATTGAGAATATGGAAAATAATTAGGTAATATTATTTTATTATTTTGCATTTATTAAAATGCATTTAAATTTGAATTAATTGGAATTTAAAAATTGGAACAAATTGGAATATGAGTTAATTGACGTTTGGAATTTATTTAAATTATAATGCCTTAAAGATATAAAAATTTAATACTATTTTTACTATCGTCAAAAATAATTCAAATCAGTAATCCACTCAACCAATTCTTGAAAACTGTTTAATAAATAGTATTCCATAATTTATTTCATAATTTGTTGAAATTTACTATTTTTTAGGTAATTTTAAAAAACCACTATAAATGCAAAAATGTGGTTTCTTTAAAATTGTCTAAGAAATAGTTAATTTCAACAGATTGTTAAATACATTATAAAATACTATTTTTTTAACCGTTTTCTAGAATTGGTCCGGATTTCTAAGGATAATTCTAGGTCTTTTTTCACAATTTCAACTAGCTGAAGAAATGAAAAGTACAGGCTTCACAGTGACAATGAAGAATATTTTAGGGGAAATAGGGGACATAATATACAAAAATAGGGAACTTTTAGGGTACCTACTTTAAAAACTTTATAAATAAAAATAAATTAATTATATACAGTAGAACCTCGATTTTATTTGGGTAGGACAAAATTACAAAGTTGTAGGATAAAAAAATATAATTACAGAATTTTCAAATTAATAAAAAAAAAAAAGGAAAAACTACAAATTGTGGAAAGTAATTTAAAACTGATAAATAATAATTCAAAATTTTAGAAAATGAATGCAGAACTTCAGAAATATTTGAAAAAAGATAATAATGGTAAATCAAAAAAAAAAATTGAAAATTTAAGTAATTAACTAAAAAATAATTAACATAATTAAAAATTTGGAAAAAAGCAAATAAAAAAGATTAAAAAACTAATAAAAATTAAAAATTGTTTCTGTAATTGCAAAATTATAGAAACAACTGAAAATTGAGAAAATTATTGAAAATTGAAAAAAATAATGTTAAAATGATGAGAATAATTGAAAAAAATTCAAAATTGATGAAAACAATCGAGAATTGAGAAAAATAATTGAAAATTTAGAAAACTAAGTAAAAAATGATTGAGGTAATTTAAAATAGAAGAAATCAATGAGAAGGTTATAAAACAAATCAAATATTGAAAATAAAGAATTGAAATTTAAGATTAATAAATGAAGATTATAAGTAAATCAAACTGAAAATAATTTTAAAAATTAAAAATTGAAGAAAAAAATTGCAAAATTATAGAAATAATTGAAAATTGAAGACAGTAATTTAAAATTAAGAAAATAATTGAAAAATAGCAAAAATAATGATAAATTTTTTAAAATAATTGAAATTTGAGATAAATAATCGAAAATTTAGAAAATTATTTACCAAATACCAAAAGTAATTGTAAAATTTGAAAAAAATAATTTAAAAATTCTAAAATTCATTAAAAATGTTTTTAATTAATTGAAATTTGAAATAAATGTTCAAAGGTTTAGTAAATCAGTTGAAAAATAATTTTAAAAATTATAATTTGAAGAAAAAAATTTGCAAAATTATAGAAATAATTAAAAATTAGAGACAGTAATTTAAAATTTAGAAAATATGTGAGAATTGAATAAAACAATCGATAATAATGAAGAATAATTAAAAAATGGCAAAAATAATGATACATTTTTTTAAATAATTGAAATCTGAGATAAATAATTGAAAATTTAGGAAATTAATTACAAAATACTGAAATTAATTGTAAATTTAAAAAAAATAATTGAAAAATTCTAAAATTTATTAACTATTATTTTAATTACTTGAAATTTGAAATAAATAATTAAAGGTTCAGTAAATCAGTTAAAAAATAATTAAAAAATTTATAATTTGGAGAAAAAAATTAAAACATTAAAGAAATCAATTTAAAAATAATACAAATGACTGGAATTTGAGATAAATAAATAAAAAATGTAGAAAGTGTATGAAAAAATACTTTTCAAAACTAATAATATTGGAGAAAATATTTTCAAAGTAAATAAAAACATAATTGTAAATTGAAGAAAATAATTGGAATCTGAGATGAAGGATTGAAAATACTTCTTGAAATATAATTTAATAAATGAAGAATTGGAGAAAATAATTTAAAAATGATAGAAATAAATGAAGATTGAAAAAATAATAAAAATTTAAAAATTTAAAATAATTGAAAATCTCTAGTTACCTTGACTTTAAATATACTTTCGTGAAAAAAAGGGGATTTAAGGGTAAAATTATGTAAATAGGGGACTTTTAGAGACCAATCGCAAAATAGGAGACATTTAGGGGAAATAGGGGAAGGTCTGTGAAGCCTGGTGAGTATCATTTTGACACAAAACTTACCATGAAGATTGTTACATTGTACAAACATAAATAAATGTTATTTTGTACAATTGCTAAAATTAATGATTCTTAGGTTCTAATTATTAATTATTTGATTTTTATGAATTAGTTGAAGTGTTTATTATTTATTTAATTAATTAATTTAATTAATTAATGCTAAAACTATTAATTTCAGGTGTTGTACAAAATAACATTAACCTATGTCTGTACAATATAACAATCTTTATAAAAAGTTTTGTGTTAAAATGATACTAATTCGAAGAAATGACAGTTTCCCACAATGTTTCCCTCCTATGTTTTAAACTCACAATTTAAAAGAAATAACAATAATTTTAAAATAATTCCTTGTATTTTATAATTAAAAAATATCACCGAATCATTTTTGAAAGTATGAATAATTTTTTTAATAATTGGTCCGCGACCACCTTGGTTGAAATAAAATGTTTTGACTCAAGAGATAATATGGAAAAATGTCCTACCTTTACGAAACTAATTTCCGAATTAAGTTGCCTTACAAAGAAAGCAACTGCTTTCTGGAAGCCGTCATTGGTGGCGAAGTTAGAACTTAGTTGACTGGTTTGTTTTCCAATTGTCTGACTGTGCAATGTGATAAAGTCAGGAGAGCCATCAATGAGAGTTAAGATGGCAGATTCACCTGCTTTTTCCAACTGTAAGGCTATTTCAAAAGCAACACAAGCACCGAAAGAATATCCTATGATACTGTAGGGACCTTGTTTCTTGATTGTTTTCATTTCTTGGATATAGTATGTTGCGAGATTAGACATGGAATCTAGAGGAGTGTCTTTCGTGCACTGCATTCCCCAGACAGGTCGTTCAAGTTCACTGGCCAAACTCTTCAAAGAAGAAACAACTCCTTCAATCGCGTGAATTACAAATACTGGTTCACCGCCTGTCTCCGACTTTGACTGCAGTTGAATAAGAGATTTCGTTGGAACGATTTCAGTTCCGGAACACTGGAAGAGGAACTCATCTGGATCGGTTTCGGTCATGGAATTGTTAGCAGAACTTTGTAAAGTTACTTCATTACTATCTGCTGAGCCAGCAGATAATTCAAGTAACTTACCAAATGTGAGTGCTCGTATTTCTTGAGCGGACAGAACCAGATCATAGTTCCTCTCGAGAGTTTGCTTAATCTCTGTTCCCATGAGTGAGTCCATTCCAAGATCAGCCAGAGTGTTGTTCATATTGACAGTCTTCACGTCCTTGATGCCCAAAATATTGGCCACTGCATCTAGAAGATTCACTTGATTGGATGAATCGCCAGATTTTTGTTTCTCAGCAAGAACCATAGATGCTAGGACGGGATGCGGTTGTTGAAGGAAAGTATCCATTGTCGTTAAGCAGCTTGTCATTCGTTGAGGAAGAGTTCCACCAACTTCAGTTTCATTATTACCCATTGTTTCCAAGACAAGTCCAACGTCACCAATAGCTCCCCATTGAATAGCAAGACCAGGTAAACCTACTGCTTGTCTCTGCTCCATAATCCTTTCCATAGCTGAGTTTGCGAGACCGTAATTTGTTTGACCAGCATTGCCTCTTCCGCATGACACTGACGAGAAGCAGACAAAGAAATCTACTTCCGGACAGAATTTCTTTGAAGACAGGTCCAAGTTCTTGGTAGCATTGACTTTTGGCAGAGTCACCACTTTGAAATGTTCTTCTTCGAGGTTTTCCACCAAAGCATCACGAAGTACTGCAGCTAGATTGAATATTCCTCCAACAGGTGCTAGTTTATTAGCTTCCTTCAGAAGAGAATCTGCACCGGCTTCCGTTGTTACATCAGCTGTCGAAATTTCTATCCTGATTCCCTTCTCTCGCCACCTCCGAATACAAAGAGCTTGATAGCCAGTTCGAATTCCTGACCGCGATGTAAGAACAATGCTCTTTGCTCCCCTTGTGATCATCCAATTGGCGAGTTCTAATCCAAATCCTCCAAGTCCTCCGACCAGAACATAAGATTTGTCCGGATTCATGTACGTTCTCGGAATGGCAGCTACGGTTTTAACAACCGGTCGTACTACCTTTTGCGATTCTTCGTTTCGAATCTTGAGTAGAACTTTACCGATGTGCTTGCCGGCAGCCATGAATCTAAATCCTTGCTCTATTTGTTGCTCAGTGAAAACTGTAGCAGGTAAAGGTCGTACAGCTCCATTTTTGATTCCCTCGTAAACAAGTCGAACAACTTCTTTCTTCTCGGGTCCATTATTATCAAACAGAGCGTCTAAAAGGATGCCGTGGAAGGTTGTATTTTTTAGGAAGAAAGACATGCCCAAAGCTGTATTATTGGAAAGATCGAATTTGCCAATTTCCAGGAATCTACCGTCTTTCGCCAAGCATCGTACACTGGCTTGAAGTTTTTCTTCGGAGAGAGAATTCAAAACAAGATCAACACCTCTGCCTCCAGTTTCTGTCAGGACAAGTTGCTCGAAACTCGTGTCTCGAGAATTTCCAATGTTCTTGTCAGTTAATTGAGGGAACGTCTTCTTCAGGAACTCTCGTTTTTCTGTTGAGCTCACGGTTGTGAAAACTTTGCAACCAGAATGAAGAGCAATGGCGATACTGGCTTGACCAACTCCACCGCTTCCGGCGTGAATTAGAACAGATTCGCCAGCTCGTAATCTTCCTCTGACCATAAGAGCGTAATAGCTTGTGGCGTAAACTACTGGAATCGTGGCTGCTTGTTCAAGGGTCCATTTGTCTGGCACCTCCCACATGAATCCAGGATCAGCCAAAACTGTCGTTGCCAATCCACGCGCCGCAACCATTCCCATCACACGACGACCATTCGCATCTCTACCAGCGAATTCCAGACCCAGAATACAGTCTTGACTCGCCAAATCACCAGGAAGAGCATCAGGTGGTAGCTTTCCGGTTGCCAACATAATATCTCTGGAAATAAATTCAATAATGTTTAAAGAGGTATCGGCAACTTATTTACATAAAAATTGAACAGGGTGTCCGTAAAATTTATTTCTAAATAAAACCTAACTTACACTACTATTCATTATTAAGTGGACACTTGTTTTAATTCTATCAAATTTCCAGCATATATTAAATAATCTCGATTGTTACTGATATTCCCATATATTCCGAAACACTCTTTAGTATTTCCAAAAAATCTTCAAACTTCTGATACATATTATGGTTTTCTCGTTATTTTTTAAAATACTAACAGTCTGTGGAGTACTATAAAGTATTTTTACATTCATGAATTTTAATTTCGAGCATTTTTTGGATCTAGCGATCCGGGAAACCCGGGAATTTGTAAATAGATCCTGGAAATACGGGAATTTTCCGGAAATTTCAGGAAAATTCAATTGAATAAAATAACTGTAAATTCAACAAAATATTTAAAGTTAAAAAACTCAAGAAATTAGGAAAATAATTGAAAATTGTAAAGAAATCGTTAGACATGTGAAAAATTCGATTGAAATGAGAAAAAAATAATTGAGATTTTAAGAAAACAATTGATAATCACGAAAATAATTGAAATTTAAAGAAAATTATTTAAATTTAAGAAAACATTAGTTTACCTTGAAGAAAATAACACAATAGTAAAAAAGAGTAGGGAATAAAATAATTAAAAAAGGTAGTGTAATTAAAATTGCAGAATATAATTACATCACTTAAAGAATCTAACAAAAAATTTAAAAAATAAAGAATAAGAAATGAGAGAAAATTTTTTTTAATAAAGTTAATACTTTAAAACTGAAGAAATTCATTGTAAAATCCAGAAAATAATTAGAAATGCAAGCAATTAAGAATTTGAAGAAATAATTGAAAACTGAAGAATTTATTTTTAAAAATTGTAAAATGTAAATGAAACTTGAAAATAATAATTTAGAACTAAAGAAATTGAGAATTTTTAAATTCAGAAACATAATTGAGATCAGCAAAAATTGAATAATATAACTTAAGTTCGGAGAAAATAATCGTGAAATGAAGGAAAATGAATAAAAAATAGAAAAATTTAATTAAAGTTTGAAGAAAATAACTCAGAATTGGAAAAAAGTAATTCCAAATTAAAGAAAATAATTGAAAAGACAAGAAACGATTTTAGAATTGATTAATAAATAATTCTTAATATTTGATCCCAATTTCTTATGTAACAATATGAAATCTAATAAAAACATTAAAAACGCTACTCAAGTACTTTGTAATATATTATTTCAAAATTGTAATCTATAATTTTCATTTTCCAAAAACCGGAAAAATTGTCCTCTAAGATCCGGGAATTCCGGGAATTTAAAATTGATAGTTTGCTAGACACCCTGTTCAAACAAAATAATTTAAAAATTAAAAAAATTATAGAAATAACTGTTAGAAATAATTAAAAGTTGAAACACTGAATTGAAAATCAAAGAAAATAATTGAAATTGAAGAAAATAATTTAAAATTGATGAAAGTAATAAAAAAAATTAAGAAATAAATTGAAAATTTAAAAATTAAATTGAAATTTGAAAAAATAATAATTAATTCAAAAAAAATTACAAAAATTACAATTGAACAAATGAATTGAAAAAGTAATAGTAAAGTAATAGTAAAAAATTTTAAAAAGTAATGTAAAAAAGCACGTAAATATCAAATACAGAAGAAAATAATTGGAAACTGAAGAATAAAATTAAAAATTAAAGAAAATAATTAAGAATTTAAAAAAATAGATATAGATTTGAACAGTTGCATTGATAATTTAAAATAATTTTTATGATAGTTAAAAAAAAATTTTAATCAGAGAATTATTAAATATTAAAGAATTGATTGAAAAATAAAAAAAAATTGAAAATTGAAGTAAAAAATCCAAATTTAAAGAATGGAATTGAAGAATAAAATTACAATTTATAGAATATAGGTAATTGAACAACTGTAACTTTAGTTAAAGAAATTTATTGATGTAGAGAAAAATAATTGATAAGTCGAGAATTTTTTATTATTGAAGAAAATAATTGAAATTTTACAAATGAAATTTGGAGAAAATAATGAGAAATTGAAGAAAATAGTTGTGGAAAATTGAAGAAAGAAGAAAACTCAAGGAACTTCTTGAAACAAAATTTCTAACATTTTTATAATTGAAAAGATTAATTGAAAAAAGTCGAGAATTTATTAATATGAAAGAGTTTGTTGAAAGTTGTACAAATAATTGAAAATTGCAGAATGTAATTGAAATTAGAAGAATATAATTAAAAATTGAAAAAGTTACTGATAAAACCCGAGAGTTATTGAATGTAGAAGAAAAAGTTAAAAACTGAAAAAAGGAATTAAAATTTAAAAAAAAATTTAGAATTAAAGGAAATATTTGAACAATTGAATTTAATATTAAATAATAAACTTATTGATAATTGAAAAAAATAATTGACCAAAGGCGGACATTTTTTAACATTAAAGTAAGAATAAATTGAAAATTAAAAAGTGGAATTGAAATATGAAGAAAGTAATTGAGAATTGAAGAAAATAGTTGTAGAATTTTAAAACAATTTTTATAAGCTAAAAAAATAATTGAAAACATCCGAGAATTATTAAATACATATTGTGGAATTAATTGATAATCGATGAAATTAATCGAAAAAAAGGAAATAATTAAAAATTGAGGAAAATAATTAAAATTGTAAATATAAATTGAAAATTAAAGAATCAAATTGAAGGTTTTGTATTGTAGAAAAAATTACAATTTGACGAAAATAATGAAATATTATGGAAGATAATTGTCAATTGATAAAAAATTCGATAAATGGAGAGACTAATGCTGCCGTACATTTGAAGAAAGTCACTATCTGCATTTGAAGTCGAACGGAGATATTTAAGGAAACGCGTTTGCATGAGAATCCTTTAATATATAATACTTTTTGAAAAGACAACTATCATTTCTTAGTAAAATGGACTCGATCTATCGATTGGTGCAAAAAAAAATTATAAATTTTAATTGTTTATATGCAAAACTGCAGATAGGCCCATTTTGCATGCGTAAAATTACTCGAAATACATTTGGTCGGGTACATAGGTATGTACATAGGACCTCGCTCCCGAGTCGTGAAAGCGCTGAGATACATTTGAAGAAAGTCACTATCCAACAACCGCTGTGTGGATTTGTTGGATAGGACCTAATTTTAGACTTCAACTGGGTTCAAATACATTCGAAGAAAGTCACTATCTACATAGGTTTTCTTCCTTCGGTCATTTCTAGCGAATTTACATTTAGTACTATGTACATAGGCCCAGAAAAATGTATTTGTATACCGTCCGACACCCACTTTACATTTTTCCCTGTTGGATAGGCCCGCCGTTCTGCAGATAGTGACTTTCTTCAAATGTATTTCACCAAAATCGCTGTAGATAGGCCAATTAGGGTTTAATTATCTTCGAAACTAATTAATATTTTTAATCGCGGATTGCACAGATAAATTTATTTTTTTATTACGAATCCAACGACATAAAAAACTCATTTTTCGAAAAAAATGCAGATAGTGACTTTCTTCAAATGTACGGCAGAATGGGCATCAGAAAGAAATAATTTTAAAGATTGAAGAACTATAAAATTGAGGGATAATAATAAATTATCAATTGAAAACTGTAGATAATTAAACAAAAATTGTAGGAAAGAAATAAAAATTAAAGAAATCGACTGGAAATTTGAGAAATGTGTTGGAATTTCAAAAAAATAATTGGTAATTCAAAAGAGGTTAGAATTATTGAATATTGAATAAAATAATTAAAAATTAAGGAAAACAATAGAGAATTGACGAAAAAATTAAAAATTAAAAAAATACATTGGAGATTAAAGAATTAATTTGACATTTTAAGAAAATAGTTGATAATTGAAAAACTGTTAACATTTACAGAAAAAATTATAGATTTATTAATAATGAAATTAAAATTATTTCTTAACATACGTTATTTTTTATGTTTCATAAAAATCTCAATTATTTCTGAAATAATAAAAAATGTTCTAATGCACTTAGATTTATAATTTTTAACAAAATTTTATACGGAATTTTAAAGCTGTAAAGTGTAACATTTCTCTAACTTACGGACACCCTGTTTAATAATCAAAAATCGATCATGATTCAAATCTAAATTAAAATCAAACTTCCAATTATATCTAGGCATATTAAAATCAAGATTCGACTCGCCTCTCTATATTAAAATTAAAAATTCCAATCATAATTAAAATTAGTATCAAAATTATGATTTCTTCTAATAAATGGCTGAAAAATCAGGATCTCTTCTAACAAAAATAACTGAAAAGCGATAAATTAAATGATCGTTACCTGAAATTAAGTGGCGCATAATATACATCGCAAAATTCTTGTCCTGGGAATTTCTCAGGTGTGTAATAACTGAGAGGACCTTCAATCCATCTTAAACTGCTCAAGTCTCCTCTGACTAAAGCATTGATATAAGCGTGCTCAACTGGAAGAGATGCAATATCACTTTGTTTATCCAATCGCAAGTGTCGATAAGATCCCCATTGTCCGCCCTTCAATACATTTGCCATAAGTTGTTTGTTAAATTGCTTAGCATAAAAAGCATCATCAAGCGAGAATGCTGGAGCATTTTTGTCTTGAATAAAGAAATAGCGTCCGTTCATTCCACCAGCTTCTTGCCTGATACAAGTCATTAATCCCGCAAGTCCTGGAAATTCAAAATAAGATCTTAACACAATACTAATAAAATTCAAATTTAGTTATAAAAATTCAAAATAATTGTCGGATTTTTAAACTAAAATAAAATTGAAGTCTTTATAGTCGCTTGTCAATTTCAGGCATTTCAGGTTTTTTTAAATGGGTGCGAAAAGATGAATAATAATTTTCTAATTTGATCGATTAATAACAAGTTTAGAAATAATGATACGCATTGATCTTCTTGAAATTTTAACAGTTATTGTAGTTCTTCGCTCGAAATATATTTTAATCGAATAAACATTTGCCATAAAAGTGAGGAAATGAAAAGACAAAAAGTCTAAATAAACAAGAAAATCTAAGAACATTCAATAAAAAATAATTCAAAAATATTAGATCTTAATCCTAACATTTTTTTAAAAAATCAGAAAATCTAAAAATTACTTGAAACAGTAAATAAATTTATGAATAAAATAAGATAAAATATAAAAACGAATTGAACAAATTTACAAAAAGATAAAAAAAGAAATCAGAAAATTAAAAAAAAAAGTAGTTTACTACCCTTACGATCAATAAATAAAAATGAAAAAAATTAAGAAAACAGTTTCTTAATCTACGAAAAAATATTTCATTCAAAAAAGCAAAAATATAAAGAATGAAAAATGAACATTCTAATAATTTTTTTTTAAAGAACCAGAAAATCTAGAAACTGCTTGAAGGAGTAAATAAATTTATGAATGAAATAAATAAAATATAAAAATAAATTGAAGAAAATTACAAAAAAGATATAAGAAAAAATCAGAAAATTAAAGAAAAAAATTTACCCCCTCTTAGTATTAATATAAAGAATTAATACTATGCAAGAATTAAAACAAATTGAAAAATTATGTTCATCTGATGAACTCTGCTTCATCAGATTTCATCTGCTTCCTCATGGCGGAATCAAAAATTCATTTTTTAAACATATGAATTATTTCCCGGTCGAACTAAGATAGTAAGATTCTATACATGTTCAAGATAAAAAAAAAAAGTGAAAAACATTAAATTATCAAATTAGTTAAATTAGATGCCAAATTTAGAATAAATAAATGTTTAATGATCTGTGATGCCTGAAACTTGTAAAAATTATTCGATAATTACCTAGAAGCTCCTCTCCTTGACTGACCACCAAAAACTTTTGCCCTTCAGTTTCCGCCTTCTTCAGCGCAGCTTTCAGATCATTCACCCAGGAGAAATTCTTTTCCGTAACTTTGACGATAATCGGTACTTCCTTTTCTTCCTCTTTCTTTAAAAGAATATAATTCTTTCCAGAGATGATTTGTTTGCCGACTAAAATAAGATTAGATCCTTTCAAGATGCTTGAGTCAGTTTGAGTTGTTTCTTCAGAAAGAATAAAGCCACCAGGTTTCAGTGAAGCTTCCAAATTTTTCAGAGCCGCTGCCATTTTATTGTTCATTAAATCAGCGGTGAGAATGAGATGAAGATCTTGTCCAACTGGAGTGCTGTGGACATCAACGACAGCACTCTTAACATTACATTGTTCCATGATGGGAGTATAATTGTCTGGTACCGTTGTGGCCAATTTCAAGTCAACAGCAAGCATGGGTTCACTGAGTAAAATATCTAGAGCCAGTGGGGTCAAAAGTGCCTCAGGATTGCGCTCGACAGTAGTTTCAACAGCTTTAATTTTGATTCCTCCAACGTTTTCTCTGACAACTTGAAGAAGATCAGTGAGAGCGTGTAATTTGGACTTTTCTGGATCTTCGACAAGAGCTTGCGCATTTTCATAGGGAATAAAAGTATATTTCTCGTGTTTTGGATCAGATTGAGTCTGCTGTCTTCTTGGAGCAAGAGAAGATTTCATGCCTCGTATTTCAACTCCTCCTGACTTAACAATTCCAACGTCATTGTAGCTATAAACTGGAATATGCTCATCTTCTTGTAACTTCTCGACCAGCTGCAGATGATGCTCAGGATTAATTGAGGCGAATTGCAATCGTGTTGGTAAGAAGAGATCTCTGGTATTTTTGCCAAGAATAGCAAACTGGAGCATTGTATCCATGTAAGAAATCCAATCGTTGTTCCAGATCAAATTTCCGGAAAGACCGTGATTATCCGATGATTTGATGCCTTGGAAGATACCGCTGTAATCGTATCCACGAAGTCGAAGATCTTTATAAACGTCGTTCGTTTTCAATTCCAGTAAGTCAGGTTCATTGCAAACTACAGGAATTGGCAAATTCAGCTGTTCCTTTTCAATGTCTTCTGGAACTCGAATTTTTCCAGTGACTGCTGAAGATCCACTCTCGCAGATTTCAAAGGCTCCTGTACCTTCAAAGATGTTAATGGTGAATTTCACGGAACCTTCCTTGGGCATGATGGTTGCTCGATGGAATTGCACATCTTCAAACACGACTGGTGTTTTTTCGAAAGACGATCCTCGTAGTTTTGCAAAAGTCTTCCAAACGATCGTTAAATATCCGGTAGCAGGGAAAAGAATTCTCCCGTCGATACAGTGGCCGGCAATGTAGGCGTCGGTTTCTTTCGAGAGATCAAATTCAACAACGCTTTGTCCAGTATTTCCTGATTTTCCAGAGAAGTCGGCGACACTCCATTGTACAGAGTGATCCCACTGAATCATTGAGTTCATCATTGGAGTTCCTCGTCCAACAGGATAGCTAATAGGTGGATACAATTTTGATAGATTTGGTTGTCCTCCACCGACAAACAATTTGCCTATATTTGTCAAAAGAAAAGCAACATTGTCGCTATGATCACGTTTGTGAAGTCCCAGCTTCAAAACAGTTGCAGGTAACGATCTACGAAGAATTGCCTGAAGCAAACAATGAGGAGCGATTTCAATAACAATTGCGTTTTGTGGAATATGAGCGAGAGCTTCGTGGAAGAGAACCGGAGATAGAAGATTATTAACATAGTACGCTGGAGAGCTGAGTTGTGCCAATGGTGTATTCCACGCTGTTTCCGGAATAGAGCTCGAAATCCATCTCGATGTCCTTTGCTTCGGATTGGGAATGATTTTCTCAAGAATAGCTCTCAATTTTGGACCCACAGAAGCGATGTATTTACTGTGAAAAGCACATCCAGAGCTGTGAACCTCCTTGGCAAATATCTCCTGTTTCTTCAGTTCGGCAACGAATTTAGTCATTGATTCAGGAGGTCCGGAAATGCTCACAGAATCTGCAGCATTATGACACGCCAAAAATATATCTGGTGGGCATTTTTTTTGGGTTTCTTCCCAGCTAAGACCTACGGCAGCCATGGCTCCTCTTGGTAAATTTGCGTCTAAAATTGTTTTACCTCTCCAATAGGCAGCTAGAACAGTTTGTTCAGCAGTCATGGTTCCGTCAGCATAGCCACAGCCAAGTTCTCCAATTGAGTGACCTACAATTCCATCAGGCTGAATACCAATCAAACTAAGCACATCCACCAGACCGATTTGAATTGCCGCAATGGATACAAAACTGTTGACGACATTTTGGAACGTTTCTTCAGTTCCATTCAGAATGAGATTAATCAAGTCGATTCCTTCAGGTTTCAAAGCCTCGGCACATCGTCGAATAGCGCTTTGGAAGGTATCAATGCAAAAGAGTGCTCGGCCCATTCCAGACCATTGAGATCCCATTCCCGAGAAAACATACCAAACAGGCCTCTTCTCCGATCCAACTTCATCGACTTCTCTAGCGTTCACATCACCAAGGATTTGAAATCCACGATAACCGTGACCTGGAATATTATTAGCGTGCAAATCTTGCACCATTGCCGTAAACTCATCATCCTTCTCGTGTTCCTTAATCCTATCCAAAAACAGATTCACCGCATCTTCTGTTCTTCCCGAAATGGCGACAATTTTGGGTACATTGACTTCAAAAACGGGCGCGATTTTTGGTTTTGGATTGCTTCGTAAGACAACGTGAGCGTTTGCACCGCCAAAACCAAACGAATTAATCGCTACTAAACCTCCATTCCAAGGCATAGATCGATCAACAACTTGCAATCGTCCATCGGACAGAGCCGGAATATCTGTATTAGGATTCTTAAAATGTAAATTGCCAGGAATAATTCCAGCTTCCATAGCTATCAACATCTTTGCAATTGAACACAAACCACTCGCAGGTTCCGAGTGTCCCATATTTGATTTTACAGATCCAATCAGCAAAGGCTTCTTCCTATCTTTACAAAATAATTCGGCAATTGAATTAACTTCCTGTGGATCTCCGACTTTTGTTCCCGTTCCATGAGCTTCCACGTAAACAATATCAGCCGGATCAATGCCAACTTCTGAGTAAACTTCTCGCATTAGTTTATTTTGCATTGCTCCACTGGGATACGTAATTCCCTCAACTTTATTACCATCAGTATTCAATTTGGAATTAACAACAGTTGCGTATACCCTTCTCGAATTGCGGGCTTTTTGAAGGAAAATAACCACTGCTGCTTCTGATCTCACGTATCCATTTCCTGAGCTGTCAAATGCTTTACACGATCCATCCATGGACAACATGTTTAGCCTGTGAAACTGAAGGGAACTTGTGGGTTTTAAGACAAGGTTTACTCCTCCAACGATAGCTGCGTCACATTGACCTGTTCGCATTGCTGCCACTGCCTGGTGCATTGCATAAAGAGATGATGAACAGGCAGTGTCGACGGCAAAACTAGGTCCTGAGAAGTCAAATGTGTAAGATATCCTGTTAGGGAACATAGCTCGGCAGCACCCGGTTAATCCATATCCTGTAATTTTATTTAAAATACAGTTACCATTACATTTCAACCAAGTTGGTTGCGCTCTATTTTTTGAAAATTTCACAGGCCGACAAAATTTTGAACCAAGAACCGGACTATGATTTTCCGAAGGTTTTTGACGCGCTAAATTCGAATCTGACCTCAGAATAGCCCCATCGCCTCAGGTTTTAGAGATATCTTAACCTAAAAGTGCAAAAATCACGTTTTTTTGCTAGATTGAAGGTCTTATAACATCGGGAGAAATTTTTTTTTCAAAAGGATAGGAATTGTTACTACTCTTGACCTTTAAAATGCACTTTGGAAACTTAAAATATCTTAATTCGTCTCTAAGTAAAGGCCTGTTGAATTTACTGAGTTTGGCAAATTTTACGACATTGAGTAACTAAGTATTATAAAGAGTAAATTCGAAAATAGAGAAGAATATGAGTACATACACTTGAATTTCCAACGGCTTATTAGATTTTAGGTGTCGGAGATTACGTACTTGAAAATAGAATTGCAAAATTCAAAATGGCGGATCTAACATGGCGGGTGAAATAGAATTGCAAAATTCAAAATGGCAGATCTAACATGGCGGGTTCTAAAGTTCTAAAGTCACCCGCCATGTTAGATCCGCCATTTTGAACTTTGAAATTCTATTTTCAAGTACGTAATCTCTGACACTTAAAATCTAATAAGCCGTTGGGAATTCAAGTGTATGTACTCATATTCTTCTCTATTTTCGAATTTACTCTTTATAATACTTAGTTACTCAATGTCGTAAAATTTGCCAAACTCAGTAAATTCAACAGGCCTTTACTTAGAGACGAATTAAGATATTTTAAGTTTCCAAAGTGCATTTTAAAGGTGAAGAGTAGTACTTTTAGAAACAATTCCTATCCTTTTGAAAAAAAAATTTCTCCCGATGTTATAAGACCTTCAATCTAGCAAAAAAACGTGATTTTTGCACTTTTAGGTTAAGATACCTCTAAAACCTGAGGTGATGGGGCTATTCTGAGGTCAGATTCGAATTCAGCGCGTCAAAAACCTTCGGAAAATCATAGTGCGGTTCTTGGTTCTGAAGTTAGATTTAATTTTGTCGGCCTGTATTTTTTTCTTTTAAAGAGGAATCGGACAAGTCATCGGAACAAAAGTTAGTCCAAATGAATAATTTTAAGTTTTAATATGTGAACTCGGAAATTTTTGCAAAATAATTCATAATCAATCGTCAGTTCAAGATAATGCTATGTCAATATTCAGTGTAATAAAATGACAAGTGAAACTTGAGTTCAATATAAGTTCTTTACAAACGACATGTTTAGAAATTTTATAAAAATTTTACTTTAAATACAAATAATTATACATTTCTTTATAATACGACTTTTAATTGTTAAATTTTCACTAAATCCTTAATATTTCCAAATAGAATTCATAAAACGCCTAATTAAAAAAATTCCATTAAATTCAAATTCTTTTAAAATTTAAGTTTTTTAAAAAAAATTCTGTGAAATTGAAATTTCTGTTAAATATGAATTTAGTGACCTCAAAATTCTGTTAAGTAAAAATTGAATTAAAAATAAACACGAAAAATTAAAATTTGACTAAAGAAATTGTAACTAAAATAATGTAAAATGAATGTTATAATTTATTCTTGTGAAAAAGTAAACTTCAAATATGAATTTCAGTTAAAGTATAAAATGAAAATAAAACAGAATTGTTCCAGTTTTTAAAGAGTCTGCTTTAGAATCCATTATAAAATTTTGTAATTTATTTTTGTTTGGCTTAAAATATAAATTATTGTTACATATTTCTCATAAGATATAGTTAAAAATACAAAATTACTTTATTTACATGATCGAATAGAATAAAAAATCATCTGTCAAATTTAACTGTTTTCATCTATCTCTAACCTTTAAGGAAAATAATATAATGAAGTTTCTCTCTAATTAAAAAAAATAATTTTCAATCGATAGTAAAGTGAAAAATTGGAAACAATAAATTCAAGAACGGAGAACTTTAAAATGATATGTTTTTTAACTACACGTAAAAAAAACTGGAGTTCAGCTTACTTCAACTGGAGTAATGGGAATCACAAAAAAAAGTAATATATAGGATAGCTACAGCCTGGAGTAAAGGTTAACACAATTTCGATTAATTTCGATTGTCAGCTGAGTAGAGCATTACCGCGCATGCTCACGCAACTCATGTATCTCATAACTGTAGCTACATTCACTACAGTTGAGGCTGCTGTCACCACAGCCTGGAGTATTTTGACTACTAGTTTCCTGGAGTAGATGCAATTACAGCATTTTTTTACGTGTATGAACGTAAGTATAAAAATGTTCTTTTTAATATGAAGAATTCATAAATACACAATTTTTTAATATAAATTAATACAAACCAGTAACGTAATATTTATTCAGATTTCTGTCAAATTATTTCTCAATATTATCTATTGTTAAAGTTTTGTAAAAAAATATAAAGTTTTCTCATGTTAAATTAAGAAACTCTTACGTTTTAATATAATCACATTGTATTGGTTACAATAATCTTGATTTTGATAATAAATATAATTCCGATTTAGTAAACGGGAATTTTTTATAATAAATCATTAGATCAAGAAAGTCATCCTTTCAACGGCGAAAAGGACAATAAAAAATTATTAAATAAGATTATAAACTTGAATTGAAAATAGGTTTTGAAGGAATCATATTGAACGCCAGCTTCACTTGTCATTTTATTACTCTGAAATTGACATAGCATTATCTTGAACTGACGATTGATTAAGAATTATTTAGTGAAAAATTGCGAGTTCACTTCATATTGCATTTGTTTTTAAGATAGAATCGTATTGAATTGAAATTCTAAAAAGCATTTTATCGAAGGGAGGCGTCGTTATTAGAATGTAATGTTTTAAAAACTTATTTCTGACATTAGCTTTAAAAAATATTTAATATAGTTTAAGAATGTTCAACTCATTGACATAACCTCAAACTAAAAAAATGGTTTTTAACGCATAAAAAAAAAATATTACTGAAATTGATTTCGCCCAATTATGAAAATAAAGAGTTGCCACGGTTCTGGGAAACCTGGGAAACCTGGAATATCTCCTGGAAAAGTCAGGAAATTTGATAAAATGTTATGTTTTAAAAAATTCATTTCTCTTTTTATGATTTCAATCAGTGATATTCCATTTGAAATAAGTTGAAAACTGCTGAATTTAATATTTAATTATTTTCGTCATTTCGTAATTTTTCTTTCAATTATTATCAATTATTTTCCTCACACTTCAATTTATTTCTTTAATTTTCAATTTATTTCCTTCATTTTTAATTATTTTATTTGATTCTCAATTAATTTATTCAATTTTCAATTATTTTATCCAATTTTCAATAATTCTCGACTTCTTTCAATTATGAATCATTTTTTTGAAATTTCAATACATTTCTAAAATTTCCAGTTGGTTTTTTCAATTTTGATTTCTTTCCTACAATTTTTTATTTAATTATCTACAGTTTTAAATTGATAATTTACTATTATCCCTCAATTTTATAGTTGTTCTTTAATCTTTAAAATTATTTCTTTCTGATGTCCGTTTATCTCGCCATTTATCGAATTTTTTATCATTTGACAATTATTTTCCATAATATTTCATTATTTTCGTCATTTTGTAATTTCTCCAACAATTATCAATTATTATCATACAGCTTCAATTTAATTCTTCAAATTTCAATTTATATCTACAATTTTAATTATATTCCTCAATTCTTAATTATTTTATTTTTTCAATTATTTTGATCGATTATCAATTAATATTTTTTTCACTCATAAAAATTGTTTTAAAATTCTACAACTATTTTCTTTAATTCTCAATTACTTTCCTCAAATTTCATTCCATTTTTTAATTTTCAATTATTACTTTAATATTAAAAAATGTCCACCTTTGGTCAATTATTTTTTTTCAATTATCAATAAGTTTATTATTTAATATTAAATTCAATTGTTCAAATATTTCCTTCAATTCTACATTTTTTTTTAAATTTTAATTCCAATTTTCCGTTTTCAACTTTTTTTCTACATTCATTAATTCTCGGGTTTTATCAACAACTTTTTCAATTTTTAATTATATTCTTCTAATTTCAATTACATTCTTCAGTTTTCAATTATTTGTACGATTTTCAACTAGCTCTTCAATATTAAACAATTTTCGGCTTTTTCAATTAAATTTGCAATCATAAAAATCATTCTTAAGTTTTCTTTTTTCTTCAATTTTCTACAACTATTTTCTTCAATTTCTTATTATTTTCTTCAATTTTCAATTTCATTTCAAAAATTTCAATTATTTTCTTTAATAATAAAAAATTCTCGACTTATATAAATTATTTTTCTCTACATCAATCTTTAATTTTAGATACGATTGTTCAATTATATTCCACAATTTTAATTCCATTCTTCAAATTCAAATTATTTTCTTCGATTATCATTTTTTTTTTAATTTTCAATCAATTCTCCAATATTCAATAATTCTCTAATTTAAATTTTTTTTAACAACTCAGTTGTTCAAATTACAAGTATTCCTATAATTTTCCTAATTTTTCAATTATTTACTATAAATTTTAATGTTTATTTTTAAATTTTTCAAATGATGTTTTTAAATTGTTTATTATTCTAGCCATTTTTCGAATTTTGTTTTTAATTGTCAATTATTTTCGCCTTTGTTTTTGTAATTTTTTTCAATCATTAATTACTTTTTCAAATTTCAATTTAATTTTTAAATTTTTAATTTATTTTTTCATTTTTTTAAATTACTCTTTTTAATTTTCAATTATTTTCTTCAATTTCAATTATTTTCTTTGAATTTAATTTAACATTTTGTAATTTTTTTGTGATTTACTAAGAAATAATAATTATTTTTAATCAAAATTTGTCAAATAATGTGCTTTTTAAGATTGGGGTACAGTTTTTCAAAAAATATTGATTTTTTGTCTATTATAAATAATTATAATTTTATATTTATATTATAATTTTCGTCTATTATAAATTTTTTCTATTCTACAATTTTTTTAATGATATTCAATTTCTAATTATTGTTTTTCTAATAAAGTTTTTTTGTCAATTTCAAAACAAATTATTAATTATCTTCTTCAATTTTCATTTATTTTCTAAAAATTTTGTAATAATTTTCTTCAGTTTTTAATTGACAACTTAATATTCTGCTTCAATTTTTTAATTATTCTTTAATTTCTTAAATAATTTTGTTCTATTGTCGATTATTCTTGACATTTTTTAAACTTTATTTACTTTCTTTTTCAATTACCAAGTGTTTTTGTTAATATTTAATTATTTTTATCATTTATTAATTTTTCTTTTAATTATCAATTATTTTCTTACAATTTAAATTTAATTCTTTAATCTTCAATTTGTTTCTTCAATTTTTAATATTTTCTCTAATTATTATCCTCGTCATTTTTTAATTATTTCTTTCAATTATTAATTATTTTCCACAATTTATAATTATTTCCTACAATTTTTTCAATTATTATCTTAAATTTGTATACCTAATTATTTTTTAATTTTTTCAATTTTGTTGTTTTGTTGTTTATTAATCTAACATTTTTTCGAATTTTGTTTTCAATTGTCTATTATTTTCGTCATTTTTCAGATATTTTCTTTAATTTTTTATTTATTCTGGTCATTTTTCAATTATTTCTTTCAATTATGAATTTTTTTCCGCAATTTTCAATTATTGTTCTTAAATTTTATAATTATTCTTTAATTTTTATAATTATTTTATTATGTTGTCGCTTATTCTCGACAGTTTTCTAATTTTTTTCATTTGGCAATTATTTTCTTAAAATTGTAATTTAATTCCTTAATCTTTAATTTAATTCTTCAAGTTTTTATTATTTTCTTCACTTCTCAATTATTATTTTCAATTTGAAATTGCAGTCTTCAATTTTCAATTATTTTATTCAATATTCAATCATTTTCATCTTTTTTTATTTTTATCAGTTATTTTTTCTTAAAATTTTATAAGTTGCAGTTTTTAATGTCGCGGCACGAAGAATATTATTTAAAAATAAAAATTTTAGCATTACATAATACTTTTTTATTTCATATTCGACGTTTTAGATAAAAAAAAAGTATTTACCTTGACTATACATCGTTCAACCTAACTACCTTAACCCCTTAATGTTTCAAGTTTTTTTTTACAAAATTTTATTCTTTCTTTTTAACACAGATGTTTTAAATGAAGCAGTTTTCTTATTTTCATTTTTTTTTCGTAAATCGTCAACAGTTATCATCCTAATAATACTTTAAAAAAGAAATATAATATAATATGTCGTAATTATTGAAGTAAAATGGTATTATAACACAAAAGTGTATAACCAATTCTTTTAAAATTGGGTGAAATATGTTTTAATAATATTTTTATTTTATGTGGAAAACCATTTTCTAGTTTGAGGTTATGTCAATGGGTTGAACATATAACGAAAAATTAATTATTTATATCTTAAAAGGTTCAAAAAAATGTCACTTTTATGCACATTTTTATTGTAGATTAAAATTGATTAGAATATGAGAAAATTTAATTTAATTTATACTACAATGTTAAAAATTCTTAAATTTTTTATTTTGGAATTATAAAAGTAACTTTAATAATTAAATTAATAAGTAAGAAAACCTTATTTAAAAAAAGAGGTGAAAGTGAAGATTAGAAGAAAAGACAGAGTAATCCTAAAACTTTAATGAAAAATACGTTAATAAGGTAATATTTAATACAAAAACTTTAAAAACTTGCTCTAAATAATGTTTTCAAGATGTTGAAAAATCGTCACTTTTACCTTCTCTTTTAAATACGGTTTTCTTTACTATTATTTTTAAAAAAACGGCATCAAAGAATAGGAGTTCTTGACATTTTTGGGTAGTTGTAGCGATGAAATAAAAAATTATAAAACCTTCTAATAGAGTTCAAATAAAAGTTTCAATTTTCGACTGCAATACCTGAAAATAAAATGCTTACAGCATGAACTTAACGAGATTGGAAAACAATTTAAAAAAAAAAACTATCATCACAATGTTTGAGTATCATTTTCTTAGAAAAAGCCGACATTAACAGAACTTTTTATTTTGGTTTAAATCGAAACTGACGTAGAAAATCCTGTCACCTTTGGTTTCTTTACTAAAGGAACTCAAGCTTTGTCAAAATCAATATTTACCGTTAAAAAATAGCTTCCAATGTCCTTAAGGTCATAGAGCATGTGTGTTAGTTTCAATAGGTAATTGCAGCTCTCAGTTGAAGCTTTAATTTAAGCCCTAATATAAAGTTCAATCACCTTTTATTTCTTCACTACAAGTATCTAAAAAATGACAAAAACTCGATTTTCCAATTTTTTTCTGAAAAAACCAGATCTGATAGAAAAATTTAAATTGCGGATTCGTAATCAGTAAACAAAAATTTATCAAAACCTATTGCTTTTAAATTCTAATAGTGGATCGAATTTTCAATTAATCTCAAATTAAATTTCTGAAAGAAATTTAAAAAAGTACAAACTGACCATTGACCATGTCTGGGTCGGCAGTCCAGAATTCATCTGATTCTGAATCAGAAACCCCGATAAAAACTCCAGTTTTCGATCCTCTTATTTCGGACGGATTAATTCCTGAGTCAATAATGGCTTCGTGCGTTAATTCCAGGAGCATTCTTAGCTGAGGATCCATAACGTGTGCTTGTTTAGCATGAACACCGAAAAAGGTCGCGTCGAAGGATGAGAGATCTTTAAGTTTTCCGGTTCTAGTTGGTAATCCATGAAGACCGGAAGGCCAACGACGTTCGTCATCTGTTACTAGATCGATTCCATCGAAAAGTTTCTGTTTAAATTCCTCGATGTTCGAGCACTCAGGAAGGCGGCCTGTATTTGAAAAAACAAATCAATTAGTATTTTTGTGGTAAGGTAAGTAATTTATTACTTTCAAAAGCAGACAAATATTCACAGAATTAAAGAATAGTCAAATACTCAAATAGTTCCAAAAAAGACAAATACATAACTCAAAAGAAGTGAAATATATAATAATTTAAAAGTAGACGAAAACATAATTCAAAAATAGACAAAAATTTAATTCAAGAGTGACAAATAATTCAGTCAAATACTCACATAATTCAAATGTTGTCAAATAACCAATTATCAAAAAATATAAATATCAAATTCCTTTAATAAAGAAGAAATAATTTAAGAGCAAAAATAGAAGAAAGAAATATCTAGATTCTGAAACGCACTTAAAGTTCCAAATGTTTAAAGAAAGGAATTTTTTAATAAATCCTTTTTCAAATTAAAAAAAATTTTAAATAAATTATTAATTTATACAGAAACAAAAATTATATTAGGTTCTTGGATATTGTTTTGAAATTCTCATTTGTAAATAAACGAAATATTTTAGATGTGCTATTATTTCCTATTATTAATTAGGCCTTTTATCTAGACGAAATTTGTCTAATTTTAACTTTTCTAAATAGCTTCTTAATTAAATTTTTATGCAATAGAATTTATAATTAACTAAACTGTTTTTAGTTAAAATTTAATTTAACTTAATTTATATTTAAACCGAGATTTAAACGGAATTTCATATTTCAGAATTTATTTTTATCATAACTTTTATTGAACTATTTAATCGTATTTAATTTATTATCAGATTTAATCTATTTTATTTTATTTATTTCAATTTTAATTATTTAATTTCCAATTTCACCTAATTGACATTTAACGAAATTTTTTACAATCGATCTTAAATTAACAGAATTATTAATACTAGGTATTATTATTATTCTTATACTAATTTCTATTCTGTTTCTATTAAGACAAATTTTTATATATTTAGCAAAACAGATTTAATTAATTGGACTCAGCAAATTGGAAATTGACTAAATAGAAATTCGTCT
This sequence comes from Ganaspis brasiliensis, assembly GCA_037103525.1. NCBI lineage: Eukaryota > Metazoa > Arthropoda > Insecta > Hymenoptera > Figitidae > Ganaspis > Ganaspis brasiliensis. The sequence goes on along the minus strand of JAZKLR010000276.1, from coordinate 415,262 downwards.
AAATAAAACATCTAGAATAAAATTTCGTCTGAATGAAAAATCTACAATAAAAATTCGTCCAAATAGAAATTATCTTAACGAGGAATGGAACACATAATCGGAAAAAAAATTAATCCAAATGCATTATTTTGATTTTTGAAATAGAAAAAATTTTCATTTAATTTTCAGTGTAAGTGTGAACAATTATATTTTTTTTTTACAAAATAAGTGATTAAAAATTGCAATTTTATGAAAATTAAGAAAAATTTGACGTTTATAAATTTGGGATTATCTAACCTCAAATTAGAAAAAGTTTCTGAACGTCAATTTTTTTCCATTTTCATCAAATTGCAATTTTTAATTATCCATTTTGTGAAAAATAAAATTATTCACACTCTTCAACTAAAAAATTGTACTTCAAAATTAAAAACTTCAAAATTAAAGTTTTACTTTAAAAATCACATTGGGCTAACTTTTTTTCAGACTGTCTGTACCATTCGTCGCTAATTAAAAATTCGATTAAAGAGAAATTCTGTTACCGAAATGTAAATTTAGTTAGATAAAAATTCTATGAATTAAAATCCGACTAAATAAAAATTCGGTTTTAAATAAAAATCCTCTAATTGAAAAATCTATTCAATGCGAATTCCGTTAAATAGAACTTTTTCTAAATAAAATTCGTCTAAATTCGTCTGCTTAAAATTTCGGATGATTCAAAATTCAGGCAAATAGAAAAACTTTAATAAACTAAAAATCCAATTGAAAGATTTAAGCCAGGGTGGCGGCAAATTCCTATTTTAATAATAAATATAACAAATCGGTAAATAATATTTATCTAATAAGAAGAAATAAATATTTTAAATATAATATTTAAAAATCAATTAATATAAATAAAATAAATATTTATTTAGGACAAAATTTAAAATATTTTAGAATTAAAAAGAATTGCAAAAAATAATTGAAATTAAACAAAATATATAATTGCAAATTTGGCAAATTAATTGAAAAAAAAATAATGAAATTGATTAAAAATTGGAGAAAGTAATTTAAACAATCATAAAAATGTTTTAAATATGACGAAAATAATTCGATAAATTTAATTCATTAAATCAATAAAGAAAATAATTTTAATTTGAGAAAAATACTTGAGAATCTTAAAAGTAAATTAAAACAAAATTGAATAATGAAAAATTAGGGGGAAAAAATGAAAATTGGAAAAACATGATTAAAAATTGAGATAAATAAATTAAAATTAAAAAAAATAATTAAAATTTAAGAAAATAATTAAACAAGTTACATAAAAGATTTTAAATAAAGGAAAGTTAAACAAAATTTAAGAAAAATACTTAAAACTTTCAGAATTTCATTGAAATAAGAGAAAATAATGAAAATTTAGAGAAAATAAATGAAAAAAAGATAAACATAATTTAAAATTGAACAAAACAAGTTTTAATTAAAGAGAAATAAGTAAAACTTTTTGACAATTGTGAAAAAGAACGAGAAATAGAACGAAAGTAATTGAAAATTGAAGAAAATAATATAAATAATGAAATAATTGAAAAGTTAGATAAGTAGTTAAAATTATTTAAAATTATTTAAAATTATTTAAAATTATGAAACAAATATAAAGAATTGTACATTGAAGGAAATAAATTTTGGAAAATAATTGAAAAATGTTTTTAAATTTTAAAATTTGACGAAAATAATTTAAAATATGATACAAACAATGATAAGTTGTAAAAAATAAATGACATTTAAGTGTAATCGGGAAAACCGGGAAATAACCGGGAGTTTAAATTGACCGGGAATTTTCCGTCAAACCGGGAATTTTTTTTCTGGGATAATAAATTCTTTTCAATTTCCAATTATTTTCTACAATTCTCAATTATTTTCTTCCATTTGGAATTATTTTCATTAATTTAAAATTATTTCTTCATTTCTCAATTATTTTCTTCGATTTTCTACTATTTTCTTCAATTGCCAATTATTTTCTTCAATTTTCAATTATTTTCATCAATTTCTAATTAATTTATTTAATTCTGAAATATTTTCTACGATTTTCAATTATTTTAATCAATTTTTAATTATTTTCTTCAACTTTAAATTATTTTTTTTTGAATTGCCAATTATTTGATTCAATTTTTAATTATTTTCATCAATTTTTAATTTTTTTTTCAGATCTCAACTATTTCCTTCAATTTTTAATTATTTAATTTAATATTCAATAAGCACAACATGACACTAACAAAAAAGGTTACCTTATTCTTTCAATTCAAATTTCTAAATATTTCCTGATAAAAAGAGTCAAAATCAATAAAATAACAGGGACTAACTTCACTTCAGACTTTAAAATATGGACTGAAAAAGATGAATAAATATAAATACTAACTAATTTCAGGAGTTTACGGAGATTATTATTATTTAACATGTTTTTTACAATTATTTAAAGAAGTAAAATTTTTAATTTTTATTTTTGGTTCCTTTAAGAAAAATTTCCCTGTTTTTTAGAGATTTTTTTAAAAAATCCCTGACTTTTCCCTAACTTGCGGACACTCTGTTAGAGGATTTAAAAAATTTTTAAATCTTAATTTTTCAAGGAATTAAATTTTTTTTCTCAAATCTATATGAATACAAGAACAAAAAAAAATCATTTAAATAAACATTTAGAACTTTGGAAACATGATTCTGAACACAAGTTGAGCTTAAAATTTGCAGGAAGTAATTATATTTTGTAATTAATGAAAAAATAAATATAATTACCGGAAAATCCAGTGATTACGATGTCATCATCAATAGAGTATGGTGTGCCGTTAGAAATGATAGGATCGCGAGCGATCGGAGCGTTGACACTTTCGAATCTGGCTGGCATTTTTCAAAAGTTTGTGTGTAGAATAGATTAAAAATTTCCCGTCAAATTAGTCTGTCGTGTAAGCCTTGTGGACAGCAGGCTGAAACATAAATTAATATAACAATTATTTTCAAATAAAATCTTTTTTTCAATTTTGATTTATTAAAATCACCAATCACGAATATTAGAAAATCAAAACAAAAAAAAAAAAACAATTTTAAGACAAGTTTAAAAACTTATAAAATAAATAAATGGAGCAGAAACTACACAACTGTTTGACATATTTATATCATTTAATCAATATTGTTCATATTATAGAAACAGTTTTTATTATTCCAATTGTGAAAGTAATAAAATTGTACGATTTGTTAAAAAACGTTAAAAACACTAAATTAACTGCAATTTAAATAATAGTTAAATAATTTATAAACTTATTGAATTATTTATTTTATTACATAATTTGCCCATATCATTATTTATTCTAAAAATATTGTATTTCTTTTGTCAAGATTCTGAAAGTGATAAGAAGTAAATTTTATTTCGTGTAAAGCCTTTCACCTTTGACCACCATTTCGTTCCTTCACCTCAAGTGACAAACGAGTCGTTTAATTTTTATAAATGTAACTTAATCGAAGCTGCGACAATTGCTTTGAATTGACACAGAGCGACTTCCGACTCGGGGTCAGCTCTTAATTGAGTAATTTCATTTACATTCATAAAGAGTAAACCAATTTTTCTACAATTGCTCACGGCTTGAGACGCAATTCTCTTCTTTCTAAACTTAAAGAAATCTGTTACCAGAATAAATCTTTTTCTCGATATTTCTCTAAATAAAAGTATTTTTCCTTATCAACTTCATTTTAAATGAGCCAAATTTTCGATCTGATGCTGATTACCATTTTATTTACAAAGAAAGGGTGAAAACAATTAAATTAAAAAAAAAAAAATATTACGCAAACATAATAATAAATTATTAAATAAATAGAAAAAACAATTAATTAAATAAATATTTTTTTAGTTTAATCATTAAAAAACAGTTGAGAATTTGAAATAATGTGGAAACAATTTTAGTTGAAAAGTTTTGAAAGAAAATAGCAGATAAAGACTTATGTGGAAAGAATGTAAAAATACCGAGTTTCAAAACAGATAATATAGTCCCAGAAAATAAAATCTTTTGAAATTCTGTTAACAAAGTAATCAATATTGACATTGTCGATAATTTCCACTTAATTTTCAAATCACATTTTAATATTATTTTTTCTATTATCGATCATTCAATTACATGAAATTTTAATATTATTTTCAAATTAATTTTTTTTTTATGTTAAAAATACTTAGCCGTGGCCGTGACCGTGGAAAAAGAGTTATCAAATTTTAAGCTTTGAGAGAGATAGAGAGAGAGAGAGAGAAAGGAAATCTGAACTCACCAGATTTTACGTCATGTTATATGTAAACTTACAAGGAATATATATAAGTGCACTGAGAAATTACTCATGCGAGACTCAAGTTATGCATACAAAACAGTACATTTCGACGTCATTAGGTAAAAAAAAAAAATAATTCTATCATTGACGCGCTTGACTTTAATTTTTCAAGATAATCTTTCGCACTATCAGTAGCCTTGGCATTGATCCTCGTATCTTCATGCGAGGGTCGAGCATTGTCATATAATATCCAGATAGTGCATTTTAATACATAATAAAAAATAAAGTTTTAGAATTCATTTTTTTTTATCATTATCAGTCAAGAAATTGATTAAAAAATGTACAAAAGTTTTAACACCAATTGATAATTAATAGCTTGATTAGCTTTAATTTATATTCACGAGACTTTAATTAAAAATAATTTTAATTTCAATTTGTGGTTTTTTTTTCTATCCGGTTAAAAAAAATGCTATTAAGTGTAAATTGCTGTTCTATGTTTATCTCAACTGTACACTTTGTTTCTTCGTAGAGAATAAATACAATTTATTAATTTTAATTGGCTTGCCTTTTTTAATTGTGTGTATAATTTTTTAAAACTTGTTTACTAAAATCTCTATTCACGTGTAATCTCACTTGTTTTATTTTAAAAATAATTTCTCTAGTTATCGTATAGATTATAAAATTATCTATGTAACGAGCTAACGAGTGATGTGTAAATTCTACCAGATGTATAAGAAAAATATTTTAAAATTCCTAATTGTGAAAATTTTCACGACTTTTTCTATGAGGAAGTAATAAATTTGTATCTTGCGTGAGCAATATTGTGTAAGTTTGTTACAAAAATTTAAATAAAAAAAAAACTGAATCTTAGTTAAAGTTTAATAAAATAGTGAATAAAATACTTGTAATTAATTCTTGAGAAATTACATAATTGGAAATAATTTGGGATAGTTAAATTTAAAATTAAAATAATATAATTAATAATAATACTAAAATATAAAAAAATAGTCCCATAAAAATGGGAGTTAATTAAAAAAAAACAAATGATTAAATAGAATTATTGAGTGACTGAATTAAAGATTCTAATGATGAAATGAAAAAATAAAAACACAAGTGTCGATCAAGTAAACATTTCAAATAATAAGATACAAAAATAAAACAAGTGAAATTTCAATTAGCGAATTTTATTCAAGTAAAAAATAAAATATAAAATTAGAATCAAAATAAAAACGAAATTTGCAAATATATTTTTAGAAATTACATATTTTTGTTATTAAATAAAATTAAATAAAATTTTTAAAAAAGTGAATGTAAAGTTTAATATAGGAAATAATTTGAGTCAACTTGTGAAAATTTTATAATCTTAAAGACAAGGAACTTTTTTATAATCACTAAACCAATATTTAAACGAAAATAGAAAAAAGATAAATTAGATAATTCAAAGATTTTACCATTTTTTTCAACTTTTAAATAATTTTAAACAGGATTTTAATAAAATTGGAAATTTTTTTAGCTTATTAAACTGGACTAAAATTAATGACTGAAGCATAAAACTTGCCTGAATATCTACAGACTATAGTTCTGGTTGGAGGCAAGTTTCTATATATTTTTTATTTGTATTGTCAGAGAATATACGTATATATGTATATCTATACCTACACACATCGAATGTAGACATTAACACGCGTCTCTGATGGCACGTGAATGAGCCAATGAGCTTCGCATTACTGAGTTATGAATTAAATTGGTTAAGCGTTTCAGAACCCCCGAGATTTATTCTGAATATAGCTCGAGATAATGCAAAAACGTAATAAAAAATTTATAATTGTATATAAAATTAAGTTCGAAAAACAATGATTAAATAAAAAATGAATTTACATATAAATGACTTTGTTCAATTCTTAAAAACATTTAAATAACTATACAAAATTCTGATGTAAAATTTTCTTCTCCTTCAAAAAATGGCTCTAAAATATAGAAGAATTTTTTTTCAATATCACGCATTTATTTTGTTTATTTATTTTTACATCAAATTCGTAATTAGAAACTTCTAAAAGTTGAGCTTTCGAAAATATTTCAAATATAATAGTAATAATAAAAAAAGAAAAAAAATTAAAACAGAATGAGAAAATTGTATTGTTAAAAAAAAAATAGTTTTGTATAATTCAAACTTTTAAATAAAAATATTTACGGTGCAAAAAAAATTGGCTCCTAATTTTAAAATGTTACACATTTCGCTGACGAGAGTAAAAAAAAGTAATTCAGAGTTCGAGAACTTCATTAACGTGAAAACGTGTCATTAACCATTTTTTTTATATACGTATATTGAAGTTTATAAACATAATCAAATAAAAAAACATTTGTTTTTTAAATTTGTTATCCCCATCAAAAATTAGAATTATAGAATGATTTTATGAATAAATAGGAGCAAAAAAGATATTTGTTTTTTATTACATTTAAAAAAAAAAAATTATTTCAATATCAATTGAAAATCAATATATTTTATAAACAACATTTGATAAATTAATTTTTTTAATTTGTAATTTTGAAATTTAAAACAAGTTTTTAACTTTTTGATTAGATTTTCATTAAACGAGACTTTGCGTGATTATAAATCAATTACTTTAATCTGTTTTAAAAGACAAAATTAGTATCTCTTTTTTTGATTGATATAAATGCAGATTACTTTTTTTACGAACCACTTAACATGCATGTTACGAATTCATTAACCCAATCAATTAAATTACTGAACAAGCACTATAATTTCATTGTATGCAGATTAATAGCTTGTAGGCATTCGATTTCCGAGTTCAACAGTCAATTATATACGTTTACAAAGTTTTTTTTTCTCTAAAAGACAATGTTAGTTGAAATGTTAAAAGAGTAAAACACAGAAAAACTCTCGTTTATTCTAAAAATAATCAAAAATTATAAAAGATTTTTGAAGAATTTTTCTTTAAATATATAATAAGAAAACATGAAATATTAAATAATAAATAGTTTAGGACAAATTTTGTCGAAAACTAATGTTTTTTTTCTGAAAAAAAAATAATAATAATAAATTGATTTTTTTTTTAAAGATAATCAGTATATAAAGTTTCCAAATGTTTAGTTGTAAGTAGTTTATTTTTTAAACTGAGAACATTTAAACAGAAATAATGAAGAATAAAACAGTTAATTAAAATCAAACAAATTATGTTGAATAAATGAGAAAATTTCAAAAAATATCTTTAAATTCATATGATCGCAAAATTAAGAGAATTAGGTAAAAGCAACGAAAAAATAATAAATTATAAAAAAGAAATAAAAACGTAAAAAGGTAAGGAAACCGTCTATCAAAAAAATGAGAAAATTCTTTTAAATAAAAAAAAGTCATGGACGTTATTAAAGAAATACAGAGAAATTAAAAAAAAAACAACACAAGAATGAAACGGTTACGTAAAAAAAATATAAAAAAGTAGAAACTCTTTTCAAAAAATTAAACTATTTACAAACATTTTTTTAAATTAAAAAATTAAATAAGAAGATAATTAAAAAAACGTTCAATTATATAATTAAATGAAAAAATTTTTAAATTAGAAAAATCAGAGAACTATTTTACAAATTGAATAAAAAAAGAAAGAATAAAATTTAGAAAATTTAAGAAAACTTCAGAAGATATTCAGATTGATATTTTTCTTTGAAGCATTTATATTTTATTAAAATTGATAAACAGATGTAAAAACTACACTAGAAAATAGGATACGATGCCAAACACCAAAAATATTTGTTGATTTTTCGATTTTACAAAACCAAGAAAATAATCAAAAAAAGTTTTTTCTCAAAACAATGAACATGCATTTATGATATTTTGCCTTTTAGCCACAGAAATTTACATAATAAAAAATAAAAGAATAAGTCTTCAAAAAAGTAGAAAATTGAGAAATTGAAAAAATGTAGATAAAAGCATTGAATAAATGTTTTTTACAAAAATTCGTTATTACAAGCGATAAAAACTAAACAATTTAAAAGAAGGAAAAATGTTTCTAAGAAATAGAAAAATGATGACAAAAATTAAAGAAATAGGATGAAAATGGAGAAATATTTTTTTTTAATTTAACAAACTGTATAAGAAATGTAAAAAGTACAAAAAATAAAAAAATTTGGTAAAATTGTACTAAAAAATTAGAATTAATAAAATTAAATAAAGAAATATACCTATAGGAAGATAAATAAAAAACACACATACAGAAGAAATTTAAAAATCCTTTAAAGATAAAAAAAAGTTTAGGAAAATTGAACCCAGAATATTTTTACAATTTTACACTTAAAGAAAGTCTAACAATAAATTTAGAAAAATAAAGGAAATCTAAAAATTTTATGAAAGAATAAGTAAGTTTGCAAAAAATAGACAAAATGCAAAAACAAATTGATTAAATTAACAGAAAACTGAGCGAATTTATTTTTAAAAATATGGAAATAGTTAAGAAAATCAACAAAATAAAAAGTTTAGTGAATGTTATAAAAAAGCAAAATTGTGTAAAATAATATTACATAATTTGCATAAAGAGAAGAGAATTAAAGAAAATCCTAAAAAAAAAAAAAAAAATATCAAAAGTAAAAGAAAAAAAAATCTTAAAAATTTGTAAAAATAAGAAATTATTATAAGATAAAAAAGGATTATAGTGAATGTGGAAAATAATTAACATTATTTAATTATTATGCATTTAAATTTGAATTAATTCAAAAGTTCCAACAAATTGGAATATGAGTAGATTGACGTTTGGAATTTATTTAAATTCTAATGACTTAAAGATATAAAAATTTATTACTATTTTTTGCTATCTTCATACCAAACATTTGTAGATCGTAGGTATTTCGATCATATGTATTATCACAATTTTTTAAATTTTATAAAAAATGGAATTCTGAAAATGGAAGGTAAATAAATTAAAAAATTAGCTAACTATGAATTTTTCTAAAATTTGCCCATTAATGCTTGTTAATTATAAATTCCTAATAATTATTTTTAAGGTTAATATTTAATTAAACATTATTTTGAATATAAAAAATACAAAATTTTTTAAAAACTCGATACTTCAATTTTAAGGGCATGTGATGGGGTATGACGTCACTTGTATAGGCAAAATTTGTCCGTAACTTTTCTCTTAAAATATTAAATATTTTGTGATGAAACTTGGCAGAATTACTTAAAATGTCATTAGGAAGGTCTCTCAGACCCGGGTTTGTTTGAATTTTGGTTCAAAACTGATTTTTTAAAAATATTGCTATTTTTCGAAAATTTCCCAAAATTAATTTTGGGTCAAAATCCAAACAAACTCGGGTCTGAGAGACCTTCCTAATGACATTTTAAGTAATTCTACCAAATTTCATGACAAAATATTAAATATTTTAAGAGAAAAGTTACGGACAAATTTTGCCTATACCAGTGACGTCATAATCCATCACATGCCCTTAAATCTATTTTATCGAGTATAAGATAAAATATTTTATATACCTAAATATAAATTATAAAATGAACTTTAAATCCAAATTATTATGTTAAAAGAATTTTTAAATTTTTGAATTAGGCATTAAATTATCAGATAGTTTATATTTAAATATTTCTTAATTTTTAATTACATTAGTCATATTTAATTTTATTAGTTAATTAATGACTGATTTTAACAATGTAAAATTCTTATTACCAGCTGTTAACAGAAGATACCTAAGTTTTAATTTACGCAAATATCTAAGAAATAAAACATTTTAAACTGTAAGAAATGAGCGAATAAAATTCTTTGACACTTTAAATTAAATTGAACACCTGCTTTGAGGTCAGCCATGTTGGTAAACAGATCGAAGTTCTGGCTGTAGGCGACTTCTAATTCAATTTATCTCGACCTTGACAATGAAATGAATAGTTCTCGTTGGAGAACGAAGATTTAAATTTAATTCTCAAAAAAAAAAAAAAAATCAAGAAGATTTTTAAAACTGAACACTGTAACTTAACAAACTTTTCTCTAAATCATAATTGTTAATTCAACAAAATTTTATTTTAAAACAATGTCATTTTGTAAATTTATTTTGAACAAATATTTTTAAAAAAATTTTCTATTAAATATTCTCATAAATAATATTTTTATGTTTTCAAAAAGATAAAATAGAAATTTCGTTCTATATTCCTTGACATTGATTATATTATCTACGTTTTTGAATTAATATTCAGTTTAACAAAAACCAAAAAAAAAACAAATAATTGATGTATCTTTTTCACAATGAAATTCTTAAAAACATGTTTGTGCGCAATAAACAGTGATAGAACATTATTCACTATTTTTGTTAGTAATGGATTTTTGCATTTATAACCCATTCACAATTTTTGTACCACTATTAAATTCAAATACAAAAACTATTACGAATATTTATTTTTAAATAGAGACAGTGACGTAAAAAACAATACTATAAATTCTCAGAAAAAATGTACACAGATAAATTAATTTTTTAGTCGGGATTTGACCTTTAATCCCGAAATGTGAGAAAAATCGTGTTAATTTTGAGTTTTCAACAGCTTAATCTTTCTGAAAAAAATTATGATAATAAATTGTTATTTTTATTAATATTGGTTCAGACCCGTCTGACTGAATTAAGATTGCATCACTTGCAATTTAATTGAGATGATTGAGATTTCAGCAATCTTATAGTAGTGAAAGTAGATTAAAAGTCAGACTCCGCAGATTTGCATGTTTGCAAAAATCATATTAAAATTACGCTCAAATAAATCTAGAATATTCTAAACTTGTTTCAATGTAATTTTTTATAAGTTATTTTTGTTCAATCTTTTATTTTATTCAACATCCCCCCCACCTCACCTCTTTTTTAAAACTTTAGGAAATATTTGTCAAGTATATATTAGCATGTGAATAAAATGAAGTATTTGTTTTTGTTCATTGAAATAATCTTTAGAATAGAATAAAGTCTTCAAATAACTATTTGTTCCTTCGTCATAGATGTCAAGAGGTTTGGCAAACTCTATCGCAAAACCTATACAAACTTATTTATTTACATTTTTCTTCTTTATTCCACGTTTATGAGAATCGTGTGGAAGCAATTTTCAGAGAATTACGTCACATCTATATTGACTTTCAACCTATTTTACTTACCTGGCAAATCTAGAAAACTGCCACACTCTATATTTTACACAGAACAATTTTAACAATCCAATAAAAATTTTTATTTCTATACCATTATTTTTATTTAACAAATTATTTTAATAATCCCTTTTTGAGAATTAATTTAACCGCTTTTTGAATGAAAACTGTTCCCAGAAGAAGATAATGGTAACATAAATTAACTCAACATTCTAAAAACAAGCACTATCCTCAATAACAATAATAAATACCAAAGAAATTTAGCTGATAAAGTAAAAACCATGGGTTCCGCTAGATCGTAAAGTAGACCGGCATCACGGAAGAGGAAAGCGGTCGACTATCCGTCGTGTAAAATCATTTTTAGTGCGGCAACCATTATTCCAAACTTGAAAAATATAGACGAACAAACACTCGAGGAATAATATAGAAATACCAAATTTCCCCGAACGAATAAACAAAATATTACCCAGAATTCTGTGCGTGTAAATGTAATTTTTCAAAATTCAAATATTTGAACCGTTAATCGATTCCCTTGTCACTGCCCTAAAATTGATTTTCCAGTTAGAACGATTTGTGTCCATTTTCACGAACGAAAAATTTGTAATTTCTCTTGAACGATAAGTCAATTTTACAGGGTAAAAGTGAGTCATAAAATGACTCAGGGTAGATCGTAGAAAAAGAAAATTTGTACCTGACTCGTTGATATAATCCTGACAGTAGGTTAGGATGTGATTCTCGTCGTTTAGATATACCTTTCGAAAGCGTAAAACTTGGTTGCACTTGTACTGATTTATTGGTTTTCAATATTAATTAAAAGTGAGTATTCGCGTGCTGACCAATAGACGCCGATATACCCTCACAAGTTTCACGGGCGCGTCGCTAATGTCTAGCTGGCGTCTTGCTACCGAGCATCTCGTTATTATTGAATTGGACCGGCCCCGTGGTCTGACATCAGACCATGTGGTGCCGACCAATGAGAAAATTCAATTTTGCGCCTGCGTAACAGCTGTAATCCCTTCCGAGGAGAAGTCTCGTCGAAGTTAAATAATGACTCCCTACGTTGTGTCCTTTACCTATGGAATTTTTAGGTTTATGGTCTCTGTTTCAATGCTTTGGAGGCAATGACTCAAGAATTTAGAAGAGGACAGACTGACTCAGTGGTAAGATTGTTGGCTTTTTCTTTAACGGATCACTGTTTCGAACGCCTTCAACATTTTTAAAGCCGTTGGAGTAGCGTTCGTTCGATACACGTGTGCCGCACCGCATTTGTCAAAAACATGTGGTTGTCACGTGACTTCGATTCTCATTTTGCGTTCAATCATAAGTTTCCGAATGTAAAATGATTCATGCTTAATTTATAGGTAATTAATCAGTCGATTTGCTTTGAATTTGATAGATGTAGCTGTATTGAATAATCTTGGATTATTAGTTTTTAATATATGTTCTAATACAAGAAGCATTTCGATTAATTTATTTCTTGCAAAATTTTGTTCTTATTAAAAAGGAATTTATTGTTTTGATTTTAAAAAGTTTGATGAGTTATATTCATACGTTATTTACATTTAGAAAGTGTGGAAAAACGGAAAAAATTTCCTAACCTTACTTTTTTCAGGTATAACGTTTTTTATTATATTTATATGATTAAGTGAAGGATTAATACAAAAATCAAAGAATTAAAGAAAAAATAATTAAATTAAAGATTAAGGAATTAAATTACAATTTTAAGAAAATAATTGACAAATGAAAAAAAATTAGAAAACTGTCGAGAATAATCGACAAAAGAAGGAAATGATTTTAAAAATTAAAGAATAATTACAAAATTTAGGAAAAATAATTGTGAATTGAAAAATTTGTAGAAAATACTTGAAAATTGAGGAAAAAAATTAATAATTGAAAAATGACAAGAATAAATAAAAAAAATTTAAGAAAATATTTGAAAAATGACGAAAATAATAGACAATTGAAAACAAAATTTGGAAAATTTAGTAAAGTAATGAAGAACAAAGCAACAAAATTGTAAAAATTAAAGAATAATTATAAAATTTCAAGAGAATAATTGAAAATATTGTAGGAAATAATTGTACATTGTGGAAAATAATTAATAATTGAAAGAAATAATTAATACATGCCGAGAATAATAATTGGAGAAAATATTAAACATTAAAAATTAAAAAATGAAATTGAAATTGTAAGAAAATAATTGATAATTAAAAGAAAAGTACTTGACAATTGAAAAAGAAAGTAAAAAAAGTTCGAGAAATGGCGAGGATAATCGACAATAGAACAAAATTATTGAAAAAATTAAAGAAAAATTATAAAAATGAAGGAGAATATTAAGTTGTCAATTAAAAAATGAAGAAAAATATAACAAAATTTTTAGAAAATAAATGAAAATTGAAGATAATTAAAAAATTGTATTGAAATATTTAATTTATTTTAATTTGATAATGAGGAGGTTCAAACCTTTGATACAACCTTAAATTAAAAGTGGTTTAAACTGCAACTAATAATTAAACTTAATTGCACCAAATTTTGAAAGATCTGCAATTTTCAGACAAAAATTTGTCGAGTCAAAATTTGTTGTGAAATAATTTTTTAACATTTTGTAATTTTTTTGTGATTTACTAAGAAATAATAATTATTTTTAATCAAAATTTGTCAAATAATGTGCTTTTTAAGATTGGGGTACAGTTTTTCAAAAAATATTGATTTTTTGTCTATTATAAATAATTATAATTTTATATTTATATTATAATTTTCGTCTATTATAAATTTTTTCTATTCTACAATTTTTTTAATGATATTCAATTTCTAATTATTGTTTTTCTAATAAAGTTTTTTTGTCAATTTCAAAACAAATTATTAATTATCTTCTTCAATTTTCATTTATTTTCTAAAAATTTTGTAATAATTTTCTTCAGTTTTTAATTGACAACTTAATATTCTGCTTCAATTTTTTAATTATTCTTTAATTTCTTAAATAATTTTGTTCTATTGTCGATTATTCTTGCCATTTTTCGAACTTTTTATTTTCTCTTTCAATTGTCAAGTATTTTTCTTAATATTTAATTATTTTAGTCATTTAGTAATTTTTCTTTTAATTATCAATTATTTTCTTACAATTTCAATTTAATTCTTAAATCTTCAATTTATTTCTTCAATTTTTAATATTTTCTCTAATTGTTATTCTCATCATTTTTTTAATTATTAATTATATCTTTCAATTATTAATTATTTTCCACAATTTACAATTATTTCCTACAATTTTTTCAATTGTTTTCTTAAAACTTTATAATTATTTTTTGGTTTTTTCAAATTTTATGTTTTGCTGTCTATTAATCTAGTCATTTTTCGATTTTTGTTTTCAATTGTCTATTATTTTCGTCATTGTTTAGATATTTTCTTCAATTTTTTATTTATACTGGTCATTTTTCAAGTATTTCTTTCAATTATTAATTCTTTTATACAATTTTCAATTATTTTCTAAAAAGTTTTTAAATTACAATTATTTTTCCTAAATTTTATAATTATTCTTTAATTTTATAAATTGTTTCATTCTGTTGTCGATTATTCTCGACAGTTTTCTATTTTTTTTTCATTTGTCAATTATTTTCTTAAAATTGTAATTTAATTCCTGCATCTTTAATTTAATTCTTCAAGTTTTTATTATTTTCTTCACTTCTCAATTATTATTTTCAATTTGAAATTTTCAGACTTCAATTTTCAATTATTTTATTCAATATCCAATAATTCTCACCTTCTTTTAATTATCGGTTATTTTTTTAAATTTGAATTTAATTCTTAAATTTTCAGTTTATTTTTTCATTTTTTTAATATTTTCTTCAAATTTTAATTCCATTGTTCAGTTTTCAATTATTTTCTTGTATATTTCATAATTCTCAGATTTTTAAATCATTTTTTTCAATTTAATAAAAAATATCAATAAAATTTTAATTATATTCTTTAAATTTCAATTTCATTCTTTAATTTTTTTTGAACTTCCAAACCAGATCAATTTCTTGTTTAATTTTTTCAATAATTTTTTTCAGTTGTCTATTAATCTATCATTTGTCGAATTTTGTTTTCAATTGTCATTTTTTTGTCATTTTTTAAATATATTCTTCAATTTTTCAATTATTCTTGTCATTTTTCAATTATTTCTTTCAATTATTAATTTTTTTCCGCAATTTTCAATTATTTTCTGCAAAACTTTCAATTTACAATTATTTTTCATAAATTTTATAAATAACAATAATTAATTATTTTCTACAATTTATAATTATTTCCTACAATTTATTAAACTATTCTCTTAAAATTTTTAAATTATTTTTTAATTTTCTCTATTTTTTTATTTTATTGTCTATTAATCTAGTCATTTTTCGAATTTTGTTTTCAATTGTCCATTATTTTCGTCATTTTTCAGATATTATCTTCAATTTTTTATTTATTCTGGTCATTTTTTAATTATTAATTTTTTTCCGCAATTTCAATTATTTTCTACAAATTTTGCCTTTTTATATTATTTTTCATAAATTTTACAATTATTATTTAATTTTTAAAATTATTTCATTCTTTTGTCGATTATTCTTTTTCTAATTTTTTTTATTTGTCAATTATTTTCTTAAAATTGTAATTTAATTCCTTAATCTTTAATTTAATTCTTCAAGTTTTTATTATTTTCTTCACTTCTAAATTATTATTTTCAATTTGAAATTTTCAGACTTCAATTTTCAATTATTTTATTCAATATCCAATAATTCTCACCTTCTTTTAATTATCGGTTATTTTTTTAAATTTGAATTTAATTCTTAAATTTTCAGTTTATTTTTTCATTTTTTTAATATTTTCTTCCAATTTTAATTCCATTGTTCAGTTTTTAATTATTTTCTTGTATATTTCATAATTCTGAGATTTTTAAATCATTTTTTTCAATTTAATAAAAAATTAAAATTTAGTAAAAATTTTCAATAAAATTGTAATTATATTCTTTAAATTTAAATTTCATTTTTCAATTTCTTTTTATTTTTAATCCAGTTGAATTTGTAATTATTTACAACAATTATTCCTATAACTTTCTTAATTTTTCTTCTGTCTTAGTTTCTTAATTTAATATTTCTTGTTTAATTTTTCCAATAATTTTTTTCAGTTGTCTATTAATCTAATCATTTGTCGAATTTTGTTCTTAATTGACAATTTTTTTGTTATTTTTCAAATATTTTCTTCAATTTTTCAATTATTCTCGTCATTTTTTTATTTCTTACAATTATTAATAATTTTTTTTCAATTTTCTATTGTTTTCCGAAATTTTTCAATTATTTCCTACAATTTTCTCAATTTTCAGTTATTCTCTTAAAATATTACAATTATTTTTTTTTAAGTTTTTTTTCGGTTGTGTATTAATCTAGTCATTTTTTAAATTTGGTTTTCAATCGTTCAACATTTTGTATTTTTTTTTTTTTTTTTTAGGATTTGCTAAGAAATAATAATTATTTTTAATCAAAATTTGTCAAATAATAGTCTATTAGTATTATTTAAAATTTGTGAAAAAGATTTTTTAATTTGCTTTGAGAACTTTGGAATTTATTTTGTTTTTTACTGATCTAGTAAAGATAAAAAATATACACCTTTAAATGTAAGGCCCATGAAATGCTTCATTTGAATAATGATAATACTGCGTGTGTGTAAATATGTACTTATTTTATTTTTGAAAACTGAATAACACTATTAAATTTCTTTTATTATAAATTTCTAAAAATAAACAGAAATATGTGAAACTGTATAAACATTTAATGTTCTCTATAAGATTCTAATTTGAATAATATTAGAAATATATATTTCAAACAGTGCTAAACATTTTTTTAAGTTTAATTTTAAGGAAAGTAATTACAAAAGAATAATGATTTTTGACAAAGTAATATTGAGAACTAAATCTTTTTTTAATGCATGTTACAATTATTGTGAAAATGTTAAATGTTATCTTACTTATATTTTGCTCGAGGTACTAAAAGTTTTGAAAATTATTTTTGTACATTTCAAACAATATTTATTAAGATAAAGATGATTGACGTTTATTAAGTATCATTCAATGTTAAGTAATCAATAACATTTTTAATGTACATTTTATCAATGTACATTTATTCAGTTTGATGCTTTTTAATTTTCTATTTTGAAAAAGAATAATATCTCGATATTAAATTTTTCAAAAATATTTCTTGTATCACGCAAATTCTGCAATTTTCTATCTTAGTTTTTTTTTTAATTTCTACAACTATCTTGATTTAGTTGAGGTCTTTGCGTAGTTATTTACGCAAATCAGTTTTTTATTAATACCGACATTAAGAAAATTATTTTACTAGTTAATTACATGTTCAAAAGTCAAGCAACTTTGTTTCAATTTTATATTAATTAGAATATAATTTGCTATCCTGAATTTAAATGAACATGTTAATTTCAAAAATTAAAGAATAACCTACTTTTTATTAAGATTTTTTAAAAATTCAATATTTAAGTATTATACTTAATTAATGTAAAAGCATAGAGATTGTTTTATTTATTTTTTTTTCATTATGAAACAAAGATTTATGATTGTTATTAATTATCGAAGAATTCGTGACATTGAAATAAGTATGTAATTAAGTTGGACAATATATAGCTTTAAATTATCTCACAAATTGAATAAGATCAATGTAACATATGATAAATTTTTAATTAGTCTAGACGTCATTATCGCAAATAAATTGCCATTTATTTGTGTTGAGATTTGTGCAAAATTTTTCCGCTTCTAAGCAATCAATCCTAGGTCCTTGTTCATTAATTATTATTAAAATATCTCGTAAATTTTCGTATCTATGCGGAATTGAGTAATATACTTAGTTTTGCATGCTACTGATAAAAAATATGAGAATGCATTCAGCTTAATTAACTGAACATTTTCAATGTGTAAATGCATAAATTAAAATTTTTTTTAATCATTTTCTCTTAAACAATGTCTAGATTTTCTTATTTTTGTAAAGATTTTCATATTTTTATACAAAGATAAAAAATAATAAGGTTTATTCAAATTAATAGTAGATTTCTGCGACTTAGGGTAAAAGTACCAATTAAATGTTTTTAGAAAGATTCCTATTTCTTTTTTCCTTTTTTCTTCTTTTCATTCGCTTCTTCCAATTTTTCAAGTTCAAGTTCGATCATTCGTTGTCTTTTTTTACAGGTGGGCGTCTTTGAGAACCAAGCTATATGGAAAATTTATAGTTTCGAGTATTGCTTATTTTTTTTAGGGCGTGCTGGAAACTTGAATAAATACCTAGAAAAGCATCATCTTCTTCTCGATATACGGGATCTCTTAAACTAATCGAGTTCACCAATTCACCATGAGTTAAAGGATGTACTCTTAATTGGACCATTCGCTTCGTAGTCATCACCTACAAATTATAATTTTATTTTAAAATTATTTCAGTAGAAATTAAAATATTACTTCAAACAGAAGTTAGTATAAAGTTCAATCTTACTTCATTTATGGATGAAAGTACAGTTCCAATCGTAAAACCGTCACAAACTTTTGCCATTCCTGAAGTGTCAAATTGCCTACTTATTCCGGCATACTAAAATTATAACTAGGTGAAAATTTTCTTCTTTTAGTGAACACTTTGTTTCCATGTAAGTAAAATAATTTACTTCCTCTTAAAAAAGGAAGCAATAGAATATAATAATGCAAAAAAAAAAGAAAATTTCAATTCCGTTATAAATAAAAAACAGACATTAATTTTATAAATTTTCGGGAAAATATTTCTACTTTAAATATACAGACCAATTAGTTCGTTTTTTAATCTGGAATATTTTTTCTAAAGGGGCTGTGGTTAAAAAATTAAAACTAGAGAAGTTATAGAAAGAGAAAGAATTTTAGTTGTAAAAAAAGCTGGAAAATGATGAATAATGCGAATTTTTGGTAAAAATATACTTATTTTCGATGAAATTAGGTTATTATTTATTTTAATTTAAAAAAATATATAATAATTAAGATACTATTTAATTGCTAATCTATAATAATAATCCACAAGATTCATTCATTCTTTTCACACCTTAAATTTGGCACATTAGATATTTTTTGTTTTAAATCGGATACTTTTTAAAAAATGCATTTAAATTGATTAAAATTTTAATTTATAATTATCAGTTCAAATAATTTTAATTTAATTAATAAATTAATCTATAATTTTTTCTATAATTTTCAAAAGTTTTCAATACACAATTATTCTCTGTAAATTTTATAAATATTTATTCTTTAAATTTTTTGAATTATTTTGTTCTGTTGTCGATTATTCTCACCAGTTTTTGATTTTTTTTTCAATTGTTAATTACTTTTTTTAATAGTCAATTATTTTCGTCATATTGTAATTTTTCTTTCAATTATCAATTATTCTCTTGAAATTTCCATTTAATTCTTTAATTTTCAATTTATTTCTTCAATTTTTAATTACATATTTTCTTCAATTCTCAAATATTTTCTTTAATTTTCAATGATTCTTATCGATTTTCAATTAATTCCTTAATATTCCTTAATATTTAATTCTCGCATTTTCTCAATTATCAATTATTTTCTTTAAATACAATTCTTCAATTTCCAATTGATTTCTTTAATTTTCATTTATTTTCTACAATTTTTTTCTTAATTTTCATCAGTTTTCAATTGTCAATTTATTATTCTCCTTCAATTTTATGATTATTTATCAATTTAAAAATTTTTTTTGTTCGAATGCCGATTATTCTCATTATTTTTTGAGTTTCTTTTTTAATTGTTAATTATTCTTACCATTTTTCGAAATTTTTCTTCAATTGTTAATTATTTTCTTTAATAGTTAATTATTTTCGTCATATTGTAATTTTTCTCTTGATTGTTAATTATTTTCATGAAATTTCCATTCAATTCTTTAATTTCCAATTTAATTCTTCAATTCTCAAATATTGTCTTTAATTTTCAATGATTTTGATCGATTTTCAATTAATTCCTTAATATTCCTTAATATTTAATTCTCGCATTTTCTCAATTATCAATTATTTTCTTTAAATACAATTCTTCAATTTCCAATTGATTTCTTTAATTTTCATTTATTTTCTACAATTTTTTTCTTAATTTTCATCAGTTTTCAATTGTCAATTTATTATTCTCCTTCAATTTTATGATTATTCATCAATTTAAAAATTTTTTTTGTTCGAATGCCGATTATTCTTACCATTTTTTGAGTTTCTTTTTTAATTGTTAATTATTTTCGTCATATTGTAATTTTTCTTTTGATTACCAATTATTTTCTTTAAATTTCCATTTAATTCTTTAATTTCCATCTTATTTCTTCAACTTTTAACTATTTTCTTCAATTCTTAAATATTTTCTTTAATTTTAAATTATTTTTATCGATTTTCAATTAATTCTTCAATTTTCAATAATTCTCGTATTTTTTCAATTACTTCTTTTCACTAATAAAAATTGCTTTAAACTTTCAATTCAATTATTCAAGTCTAGAACTATTCTCTTCAATTCTAAGTTATTTTCTTCATATTTAAATTCCTCTTTTCAATTTTTAATTATTTTCTTTATAATATTAAGAAATTATTGCCTTTTGTCTATTATTTTTTTCGATTATTATTAGGTTTCTTTAATTTTTATTTTCATTCCTCAGTTTTCAATTGTTTTCTTCTATATTAATTAATTCTCGGCTTTTTTCAATTTTTAAGTAGATTCCATAAATTTTAATTCAATTCTTTAATTTTTTATTGCTTTCCTCAATTTTCAATTATTTTTTTCAATTTTAATTTTTTTTTTCGATTTTTAATCCAGTTGTTAAATGTGCAGTTATTCCTATAATTTTCTTAATTTTTCAATTTGTAATTTTTTTTTTAAATTTAATATTTCTTGTTTAATTGTTACCATTTATTTTTCAGTTGTGTATTAATCTAGTTATTTTTAGAATTTTGTTATTAATTAACAATTATTTTCGTTATTTTTCACATATTTTCTTCAACTTTTCATTTATTTTCTTCAATTTGTTAATTATTTTCCGCAATTTTCAATTATTCCCTACAAATTTTTTAATTTTCAATTATTATCTCAAAATTTTATGATTATTCTTTGGTTTTTTAAATTATTTTGTTCGGTTGTGTATTAATCTAGACATTTTTTTTAATGTTGTTCCCAATTGTCAATTATTTTCGTAATTTGTAATTTTTTTTTCAATTATCAATTATTTTTTCAAATTTTATTTTAATTCTTAAATTTTCAATTTATTTCCTTCATTTTTTATTATGTTCTTCATTTTCAATTATCTCTTTCGATTTTCAATCCGATAGTTCAATTTTCAATTATTCCCAACAATTATTCCTATAGTTTTCTTAATTTTTCAATTTGCAATTATTTTCCTTAAATTTAATATTTCTTGTTATTTGTTACAATTATTTTGTTCAGTTGTGTATTAATCTAGTCATTTTTCGAATTTTGTTTTCAATTGACAATTATTTTCGCAATTTTTAACGTATTTTCTTCAATTTTTCAACTTTTTCCTTCAATTATCAATTATCTTCCGCAATTTTCAATTATTCCTTACAAATTTTTTAATTTTCAATTATTATCTCAAAATTTTATGATTATTCTTTGGTTTTTTAAATTATTTTGTTCGGTTGTGTATTAATCTAGCCATTTTTTGAATTTTTTTCTCAATTGTCAATTATTTTCGTCATTTTGTGATTTTTTTCAATTATAAATTATTTTTTCACATTTTATTTTAATTCTTTTTTTTTTTAATTTATTTCTTCAATTCTTTATTATGTTCTTCAATTTCAATTATTTTTTTCAATTTTCAATTATTCCCAACAATTATTCCTATAGTTTTCTTATTTTTTCAATTTGCAATTATTTTCTTTAAATTTAATATTTTTTGTTTATTTGCTACAATTATTTTTTTCAGTTGACAATTATTTTCTTAGTTTTTAACATATTTTCTTCGATTTTTCAACTATTTCTTTCAATTATTTTTTTCAATTATTCAATTCAATCAATTATTTCCTACAATTTTTTTAATTTTCAATAATGATCATAAAATTTTATAATGATTTTTTGATTTTTTAAATTATTTTGTTCGGTGGCGTATTAATCTATCCATTTTTTTTAATTTTGTTTTCAATTGTCAATTATTTTCGTCATTTTGTAGTTTTTTTTTCAATTAACAATTAATTTTTCAAATTTCAATTTAATTCTTAAGTTTTCAATTTAGGTATTTCTTAAAACTTAAATTTATTTTTTAAATCTTTAATTTACTTCTTAAATTTTCTATTTGTTTCCTCAATTTTTTTGTACTTTCTTTAATTATAATTATTTTTTTTCGTTTTTCAATCCAGTTATTCAATTTGCAACAGTTATTCCTATAATTTTTCTACTATTTTGTTTAAATTCAATATTTATTGTTTAATTATTTAAACTACTCTTTTCTTTTCAATTGTAAAATTATGTAGCCATTTTTCAAATTTTGTTTTCGACTGACATTATGTAATTTTTATTATTTAAATTTGCAAAAATTAATTTTTTTAAATGACCAACAACAATTCAAAGTTTGTTAATGTTGCTACTCTTATAATAATTTATCATTTTTTATGATAGTATTTTTTCGTCATTACAAACTAGATTCTTCTTCCTACTAACTATATTTTTTAAGCTTTACCTATCTATCTTTACATAACGTATCTGTCAATTCTCATATCAAGCTTATGATAATTTTGATAATTTTTCCAATAACTAAATAGAATTGTTAACAATTAAATTTGCTACTGTTTTTGTAGTTTTTAAAAAAAGATTAGTTTCTAGCTGAATAAAAATTAGTTAAAAATTTTGGAACATACTTTATAAAGGAGTTCCTTCCAAATTAATGACATGGAGCCGTAATCCGGTCGAGGAATAAAAATAACTTTATCATACGTTTGGTACAAAAGTTTTTGATCCCCTTCCCAAGGCGAACTGGAAGTTCCAATAAGAATTACCCGATCTTCATTAGTTATATTTTTCACCAATTTTGATAAATCTTTTTTCAATCTCTTTGGATCAGTTTTATCTGATTTTGGCACTTTTTTTACAAAGGGTTTCTCTGCCCCGTCCATAAAAATTACAGACGGCTGAAGTAATTTTGAAACCTGTACATAGAATAATTAAACAATAATTTGACAAATTTAACAGACTTTTTATAGAAGATTGAAAATAAATTCTTGCCTTGGACAACAAGTGTAGTAACATGATTAGACCAGATTTTCCTGGATATTTACCAGCAATGTTAGCTGGTGTTATGTCGAATAAAGTGGCTCCTAATTCAGTACAAATTGCATTAACTAGCATTTTTTTTCCACTTCCATGAGGCCCTGCTATTAAAACTGATCTCACTAATGGTGTGTGTTCCCTTACAATTTCATTTCCAAGCGGCAAAATGCAATATTCTATTATTATCTGTCGTATGTCTCCTAAAATTAATTATTGATTTTCAAACAGTTATCAATCGATCAATCAACTTTTCGGTTTTTCTGAATCTATCTTCTAGATAAGGAACATCAGATTTTTATCTGTAAATTGTATATGATAAAAAATTTTCTAAGCTCTTCTATTTGAGACGCATGAATATATTTTCTAATTCCGATTAGTTCAAACTTTCAATTGGCAGAATTTCATTAAACAGCCTTTTCATAAAGTCGAATGTTTACTTTATTGAACTTGTTTTCAATTGTAAATTAATCCGAATTTTCACTAAGTAGAATTTTTAAGTCACTGAACTCATAATTGACATAATTTTCTTTTCACAGAATTTCTATTTAACCAACTCCTTATATTTAAAAAAAAAACATTAATTTCACTGAATTTTAATCTAGCAGAATTATCATTTAACAGAATCTTAATTTAACATTCCGAGTTTTTAACTAACAGAATGTCTATTTGGCCGAATTTTCATTTTTACGAATTTTGATAGAATTTGATAGAATCCTTAAAACGTCGAATTTTCATTTGCCTGACACTGCAAATGTCCAATTTTATTAGATTTTTATGAGTTAAAATATGTTTATATATAATGATAAATAGAGAAATATTACTATAAAAGTAAGAAAATTTGACTTTTTTTAAGTGTTATATTTAAAAAATTTTTATACTTAAAATAAAGTTATATACAAAAATTAGCATCCTAAAATATCAGACAAAAAAAAACCAAAAAATAATCAAAAATTGAGGTAAATAGTTAAAAAATGATGTAAAATTTGAAACATAAAGAAGATAATTTAAAATGACCAAAATAATAAGAAACTTATCAAATTAATTGAAAAAGTAATTAAAATAATTATAAACATTGGTGATAATAATTTAAAAAGTGATTAAAATAATGGAAAATTGTAAAAGAAATTGAAATATCATTAAAATAATAGAAAATTAGAGAAATCAATTAAAAATAATAAAAATTAAAAATCCTTGAAAATTGGGAGAAAACAATTGAAAGATGATAAAAATAATTGACAATTCATAAAATTCATTGAAAAATGAAAAAAAAAATGAAAAATTGGTACAAATAATTGAAAAATGATGAAAATAATTAATAATTGGTGAAATTAAAAGCCTAAATTAAAAACTCGGATAAATATTGAAAATTCATTTTAAAAATTGAAAATTACAGTGAATAATAGAAATTTGACTTAAATAGTTGAAAGCCAAAGAAATTAATTAAAAAATTATAAAAATACTTTAAAATTGGAGTTAATTGCACTCAAAAAACAGTCTGGTTAGATTAACTAGAATTCTGGTTAATCCAACCAGAATGAAGTTTTAAATATACACTTAACAGAAATTATGGTTTTAAATAAACCAGAATGAAATGTTAAATAAAACCTAACCAGAACATGTTTTCAGTGTAGAAAATGATTAGAATAATTAAAAATTGATAAAACGATTGACAAATGATAAAAATAATTAACAATTGATGAAATTAATAAAAAAATAATGAAAATATTAAAAATCGATGCAAATTATTAAAAAATATATATTTAAAAAATTAAAATTAAAGAAAATAATTTAAAAATTATAAAATTAATTAAAATATAATGGAAAAATTAATAATTGGGGCAAATATTTAATTGCAAAAATTGAAAAATAAAGAAATTAATTAAAAAATTATTAAAATAAGTAATTAACGATTGATAAAATTAAAAACAAAAAGAATGAAAAAATAAAATTGAAAATTAAAGAAAATAATTGAAAAATGGAAAAATTTATTAAAATTTTATAAGATTAATTTAAACATTATGGAAAAATTGAGAATTATAGTAAAGAATTGAAATTTACCTAAATAAGAAATTTATGAAATTAATAAAAAAAAAATAATTAAAACAATTAAAAATTGATGATGATAATTTGAAAAATGGTAAAAATAGTGCAAAACTGGAGAAAACAGTTGAAATAGGATAAAAATAATTGATATTTGCAGGAAATAATTGAAGCACAATAAGAATTGAAAAATGATACAAATATAAAGGTAAATTGGAAAAAATAATTTAAAAATGGTAAAAATAATTGACAACTGACAATATTAACAAAAAAAATTATGGAAAAATTGAAAATTAAGGTAAATAATTTGAATTCGCTTAAATAAAAAGAAATTTATGAAATTAAGCCAAAAAAAATTCGAATAATTAAAAATTAGTGATAATAATTTGAAAAATGATTATATAATGAAAAAGTGGAGAAAATAATTGCAAAATGAAAAAATAATGAACAATTCATGAAATTAATTTTTAGAATATTAAAAATTGTTAAATAATTTAAAAATGACTTAAAAATTTGAAAATTAAAGAAAATAATTGAAATTTGAGAAAAATAATTGAAAAATTTACAGATCAATTAAATAATTGGAATTAATATAATTAAAAATACTATATAAATATTTTAAATAAATTAATTAAAAAAGAGGCAAAAATAATTTGAAAATATTAATAATTATATGAAGAATAATAATGTAATTAGTAAACAAAATGATTATAATTAATAAAAGAATATAAATAAAATTTGTGGAAAGTAAATTTAAAATTTGGGGTAAAAATTGAAAAATAATTTAAATAATTCAAATG
Source organism: Ganaspis brasiliensis (assembly GCA_037103525.1). Classification (NCBI taxonomy): domain Eukaryota; kingdom Metazoa; phylum Arthropoda; class Insecta; order Hymenoptera; family Figitidae; genus Ganaspis; species Ganaspis brasiliensis. The sequence goes on along the minus strand of JAZKLR010000276.1, from coordinate 388,749 downwards.
ATAACAGGAAATAATTAACATTTGAAAAGGATTATTGATTTAGTCAATTTTAGTTTTGCTTACAATATTCTTAATCTTTTCAATTTCGTAAACATTAAAAAATTTCGATCTTTTTTTTCAAAATATTTATTGTACGTTTTTTTTCACACTGTTTTGTTAGCCAGTCATATTGATCCAAAATTGTCAAAAATAAAAAAATTTGCAAAGTTCAAAAAATTTCTATTTTTTATTATTTTTATACCTAGTAGATTTTTTTAACATTTTTATATTTGTCATATTTTTATTTTTTTAAATTAACTTTGCATTTTTTTATTGTTTGTTAAATTTTTTTCCACAAATAGTTTTTTATTATTTTTATTAGATGTTCTCAGTTTTATTCCTTTAATCTTTTTGATTTCTTCTTTAATTTCCTTACATTTTCTTAAACTTTTATATTCTTTCATAATTTTTATATTATTCTTTGAACTTTATTTAAAATTGAAATATTATTATAATTTTTTTGTTTTATAGAAATATTTTTCCTTCTTTAAAATGGTTCAATTCTTAGCCCATAATTTATAATTTTGTAAAAACATTTATATTCGATTTTTTACACTTTTTCATAATTTCTTAATTTTTTAAATACTTTTCTTTTTTTCTTTTAATTTCTTTTATGTAAATTGAATCTTGTACTAAATTATCTCATTTTAACATCATTTTAAAAATGTTTTTATATTTTCTTATATTTGCTTCTATTATATAGGGTTTAACATTTTTTTTTGTATTTTTCTTATTTACTTATTCATAATTTGTTTTCATGTAATTTTTATTCCTTATAAATCTTTTTAACTTTTTTTTCTTTAGTTGAGATTTTAAAAAAATTTCATAGACTTATATTTTTTCTGTTTTGTAGTAGTTGTCTTTTAAACCAAGTTTATGTAGTTTTCTTTTCTAAATAAAAATGACGTATACTTATTGAATTTTTAAAAATACTCTTTTTAATTTGCCGGAAATTTGAAAATGATCATTAGCTAGACACCCTAAATTTAAATATTAATCAATAAATGTTTTGGTTAACCAAAATTTATTGAAATTTGGTGAAAATTAAATAAATTCAAATTTGAATAAATTTGAATCGATTGATTACTTTCTTAAAAAATTATAATTTTTTAAACTTTGTTAAGTTTGTTAAAAATTTTCAGTTACCCAAAGTTGGTAGAGGATCCTTTTCTTTTTCCCGAAGTTCAAAATTAGCAAATGATTTCTCCCCTTTAAAATTAGCAAGTTTAACTTCAGGATAGAACTTAATTATGCCATTGATTAATAACTCTTCGAAAAGTGACTCTAATGATCTATCAGGAGTGAGATCTTTTTCTTTCTTTTTTTTATTCTTTTTTCCACTTCGTCGAACTCGTTTTTGTGTCTTTTTCGATCGTCTCCCTTTAAAACCTCTGTCTCTGTCCAAAGCTGCTTGCAGAGCTTCTATATCGCCTAAAAATCAAATTTGAATTTCTATAATATATCCCCTTTGATTTATGATAATTTCATTCTGTTACCTTCATTTCACTTCATCATTTATCATAATTATGTTATTATTCCATTTTGCTTTTAAATTTAATTTGATTTAATTATCAGTTTAATTAAATTTAATTAATAATTTAATCTATCTAATTGATTTTCGAATCATAATTTTATTTAATTAAAATTTGAATTTTGCAATTTCAGGTAATGGTTCAAGTGTCAGGAGAGGATTAAATTATGAGAAGAAATTTTACCTCTAACCGTATGATCAACCACGAGTCTAACTTCATCTTCAACTTCTCTAGTTTTTTCGGCCATGATCATCTCAACATAAGGACCTTGATCTTCATTCATTGACTCGTCTTTATCTTTCCAAATCTCCAGATAAACTTCATTTGTCTGAACAAGTTGTGGGAGAAAATTGGAAGGAAAATGTCTTATTCCTGACTCAGATTCATCTTCCGAACGATCTGGTTCAGTTTCCTTTTTACTTTTAGATTTTTTTGAACGTTTTGATTCTTTTGAAGAGCCAGCAGTAGATTTACTTATCGTGCTTTCCGTTCCCTAAAATTTAAACATTGAGTTATTTGAAGATTTAATAAAATTTTTTACTCGAACATAGGTTTGTTTTGCTGCATCCTTGTTATTTCTTTTTTAAAATCATTTTTTTATACACTTTTTTATTTTAAAAATATTTTTTCCACTGTGTCTAGCGATCCTGGAAATTCGGAAAATTGCATAGAAGTTATTACAGGATGAAGAAAAACCTGAAATTTGTAAAAATAAAATCCGAGAATTTGCAAAAAGTACCGAAAATTTGTAAATAAATTTCGAAATTTTCAATTTTAATATTGTATTCTTTGTAAAATTTGAAGAATGGAAAGGCATGTTCAGAATTCAATTATTTTATTCAATTTAAATTATTTTTTCTACTTAAATATTTTCAATATTTTTCAATTAATTTCCAAAACTTGTAATTATTTTTTTACATTGCAATTTTTTTCACTATTTTTTCATTGTGTTTATCATTTTACAATTATTTTATTAAATTTCAAAAATGTTTTGTAATTTTCTCACTTATTTTTCATCAATTTTATTTTCTTTAATTTGCAATTATTTTTATAATTTTGAAAATATTTTCTCCATTTTTTTAGTTTTGAAAAGTTTTTTTTCATATACTTTCTACATCTTTAATTTATTTATCTCAAATTTGAGTTATTTGTATTATTTTTCAGTTATTCCCATCATTTTTAAATTGATTTCTTTAACTTTACAATTTATTTCTCCAAACTATAATTTTTAAAATTGTTTTTTAATTGATTTACTAAACCATTGAATATTTATTTCAAATTTCAATTAATTAAAAGAATTTTTAATGAATTAAAATTTAAATTTAAATTTAAAATTATTTTTTAACCGATTTACTAAACCTTTGAATATTTATTTTAAATTTCAATTAATGAAAATAATTTTTAATGAATTTTAAAAATTTTCAATAATTTTTTTTCAAATTTACAATTACTTTGAGTATTTTGTAATTAATTTCCTAAATTTTCAATTATTTATCTCAAATTTCAATTAGTTTTAAAAATTTATCATTATTTTTGCCATTTTTCGATTATTTCTATAATTATGCAATTTTTTTCTCAGATTTTTAATTTTAAAAATTATTTTCAATTTGACTTACTTAATCTTCAATTTTTAATCTTAAATTTTAATTCTTTTTTTTTCAATGTTGACTTTGTTTTATAACCTTTTCATTGATTTCTTTCATTTTAAATTACCTTTATCATTTTTAAATTAGTTTTCTAATTTTTAATTTACCATTATTCTCATTTCTTTCAATTATTTCCTTTATTTATTTATTTCTCTCCCTGCAGTTTAGTTTGATATTAATTTTTTTCAATTATTCTTCTCAATAGTCGATTATTTTCTTCAATTATTAAATATTTTCTTAATTTTCAATTACTTTCTTCACTTTTCATTTATTTCTATATTTTTGCAATTTTTGTTCTCGAATTTTTAAAATTACTTTCCATTTGATTTACTTAATCTTCAATTTTTAATCTTAAATTTCAATTTTTTCTTCACTGTTCAATTTGTTTTATAACCTTTTCTTTGATTTTAAATTACCTTCATCATTTTTAAATTCGTTTTCTAAATTTTCAATCATTTTTCTCAATTCTCGATTGTTTTCATCAATTTTGAATTTTTTTCCAATTATTCTTATTATTTTTAAATTATTTTTTTTAATTTTCAATCTTTTTCTTTGTTTTCAACTATTGTCTTCAATTTGCAGTTGTTTCTATAATTTTGCAATTATAGAAACCGTTTTTAATTTTTTAAATTATTTTAAATTGCTTTATTAAATCTTCAATTATTTAACTCAAATTTAAATTCTTTCTTTTATTTTTATTAGTTTTATAATCCATTAATTGTTTTTGCAATTTTTAATTATGTTCATTATTTTTAAATTATTTTCCTAAATATTCAATTTTTTTTAATTTACCATTATTTTTATTTTTCTTCAATTATTTTCTCTTGGTTCATATACATATATATTCTGTACTCTTTCAAATTTTTTTAAAATTATTTTTAAAAATTTATCATTACTTTTGCTATCTTTCAATTATTTCCTTTAATGTGATACATATTCTGTAATTTTTTTCATTTATTCTTCTCAATTCTCAATAGTTTTCTTCAATTCTCAAATATTTTCTTAATTTTCAATTACTGTCTTCAATTTTTAATTATTTTTATAATTTCTTTCAATTTGATTTAATGAATCTTTAATTTTTAATCTTGAAATTCAACTCTTTTTTTCAATGTTCAATTTTATAACCTCTTCATTGATTTCTTCGATTTTAAATTACCTTCATCAGTTTTAAATTAGTTTCCTAAAATTTTAATTATTTTTCTCAGTTCTCGATTGTTTTCATCGATTTTGAATTTTTTTTCAATTATTCTCAGCATTTTTATATTGATTTTATTTCAATTTTCAATCATTTTCTCTATTTTCAATTATTGTCTTCAATTTTTAGTTGTTTCTATATAATTTTGCAATTGAAATAATTTTTAATTTTTTAAATTATTTTCAAATTGATTTATTAAATCTTCAATTATTTATCTCAAATTTGAACTCTTTCTTTTAATTTTTATTAGTTTTATAATCTTTTAATTGTTTTTCTCCAATTTTTAATTATTATTAAACTTAAAATTTGTATCTAATGGTCGATTAAATCTTAGTTCAGAACACTCAAGACAGAATAAGGAAGTTAGGATCAACACTGTTATTTAAACACTCTTGTATTAAAATAATTGTATATTAAATATAAAATAAGTATTATATAATCTCTCGTAAGACTCGTCTTTCTCGTCTCGCGTCTCAACGAACAATCTCGTTCCCGCGTCAGCAACTCGCTCAACACACCACACACGAGAGGGCGCTTCTTTCCGATCATAAATGGCGCGCGTTTTATAAATTGAGAAAATAGTAATAATGAAATTTTATAACATTCGGCCAACCTTTCTAAGGCTTGCCCTCAAGCCGTCATAGTTTTTTTTTTTTTTTTTTTTGTAAACAATTCTTAAACCATACATTTCTTACAAACAAAATCGAAATAGTACACTATTTACAAAGATATTAAAAGACTTTTACTTTTACATAAACTCTCATACAATCTCTTGTTTTTATCTTATTTAATCACTAAATTGACTTTTGCATAAAATAGAAACAGGTTATGGTTGAATATCGTAAATACAGTGTTTCTTTACACATAATCTTGAAGATATACAGGTTTTTGTTTCTGTCGTTTCGGTCGCTTATAGTTCGACAATTCGTTACTGTTTTCCGCAAAATTTGGGTCTGGATCACCTTTGGGAACGCACGAACTATCCTCAGGCATTACCTCGTCGTCGCTCGTCTCACTTAAATTCTCGTCGTAATCAATTTCGTCAACTTTAGGACCTCGCCAAATTTTCATTTGACTTACGTGTGCAGTCAAGGGGTGTTTCAAACGACGACGTTCAACAACAGGTTGGATTTCATAAGTATCGCCTGGAATTTTCCTAACAATAACAAAAGGGCCGCGATAACGAGGCTGTAGCTTCGTACTTTCTCCAGTGTGGACAGGATTCACACTAATGTAAACAATATCACCTAACTCATACGTTATGTTCGCGTTTCGATGTTCGTCATACCGAGCTTTGTATTTTAATTGTGATTTTTCGATTTCTCGCAAAATGTCATCTCGGATGATTCTCGGATCTTGATAGGTCTCACAGTTGGCGGTTAATTCGCGCATCGGTCCTTCTTCGAATCGCGGAAGGTATCCAAGAAGAGCCTCAAAAGGCGTCCTACTAGTAGTTTTGTTTATAGACGAGTTAATGTCCCGCGCGATTTGTTTTAAATTAACGTCCCAGTTCTTCTCTTCTCCAACCCATGATCCAGCTCGTAAGGGTGCCAAGATGGTTTGATTGGTTCGTTCTGCCTGCCCATTGGCTTGAGGGTGGCGGCTGGAATTATATGTCAACTTCACTCCATGTAATCCACAAAATTCACGAAATTTTTCAGATGTGAAACTAGTTCCACGATCACAAATTATTCGGATTGGCGATCCAAATAGGTCGACGACTTTATTCAAAGCTTTGATTGTAGGCGCAGTTTCCGTACTTTTAGTCGGTTCAAGAATGATGTACTTCGTCAAATTGTCAACAAAGGTAAGTACATAACGGTTTCCTCGACCGCTCGTAGGAAACGGACCCAAGTGGTCCATGTGAACTGTAGCAAAAGGGCGCGATCCTGGTGGGATTGGATGCAACTCTCCCGGTTGACGTCCCCGGGGCTTTTTACTAATAATGCACGGTAAACATCTTGAAATATGCCCTTTCACGTATGACTTCATATTTGAAAAATAGTAGTAACGTTGCATCTTCCCAAGAACCTTATCGACGCCTAAGTGACTACTTAGATCGTGGTAGCGAATAGTTAGAGCTTTCCTCATTGCAGCTGGCACTACATACAAAAGAGTTTCCTTTTCGTCTTTTAGTTTAACACGATATAACAATCCAGCTACTAAACGAAAATCACGTGTTGCTCCTCGTTCATCTCTCGACCTGTCCTCAATTGGTTTGACTAAGATGTCAATCAAAGTCTTTAGTTTTTCATCAGATCTCTGATGGAGAAGAATTTCATCTTCTCGTGTTAAGATCGTGAACATATCAAAAATTTCGGTTTTTCTCGGTTCTTGATCTTGAATTGGAGCCCTAGAAAGAGCATCCACATGCTGCATCTGTTCACCATTTCTGTGTCTCATCTCGAAATTGTACTCGCTTAAAGAGTTTGCCCAGCGCGCAACTTGTGGGTACTTCGTCTTAGAGGAATTCAAAAAAATCAGCGCCTGACAGTCCGTCACGACAGTGAACTTCAGGGGCAACAAAAAGTTTCGAAGTCGATCACATGCCCAAACTATGGCTTGCAACTCCAACTTACTCGAGTGGTAACGCGATTCCACATCAGATACTCTTCGGCTGATTGCGTAAATCAAATTCAAATGATTGGATTCGTCACCTTGTAAAAGCATTGCGCCCAAACCTACGGAGCTTGCATCCGTATGCAACTCCGTAATTAATGCTTTTGGCGAATAAAGATTCAAAATCGGATGAGCAATAAGGCGCTGTTTCAGATTTCGAAATGCATTTTCTTGTATCTCAGACCATACAAAATTCACATTTTTACGCGTTAAATTTGTCAATGGAGCAGCAATTTTCGAATATCCTGGTATAAACCGGCGGAAGAAACCAGTAAGTCCCAGAAACCGACGTACCTCATGTATGTCGTGTGGAACCTCGAATTTCTCGATCGCGTGAACCTTTATCTCGCCCGGTTCGACTCCTGCTGAACTAATTCGAAAACCAAGAAATTCGACCTTTTCAACTCCGAATTTGCATTTTTCTAACTTCAGGGTCAATCCAGCTTTAGCCAAAGCTTCGAGAACCAATTTAATTCGTTCCATTAGTTCAATCCAGTTTTTCGCAAATATAAAAATATCGTCCAGGTAAAAGAGCAATATTCTATTTCTGAGATTGCCCAATGTTAATTCCATCAATTTGGAAAAATAAAAGGGGGCGTTCATGAGCCCAAAAATCGCTCTAGTGAACTCCCCGGTACCATCGGGGGTGATAAATGCGGTTTTGTGACGTGCTTCTTGTTTGAGTGGAAGCTGTAAATACCCGTTCGAAAGATCCAAAACTGCAAAGATTTTTGCTCCGGAAACAACTTCCAGGTACTCGTCGAGATTTGGCAACGGATATTGAACTCTCACGGTTTGGTTATTTAAACGACGACTATCTGAAACTACGCGTGATTCCCCGTTTTTCTTTCGTATCAGGAAAACTGGACTCGAATATGTCGACGTTGTATCAGTGACAATTCCCGCTTTCTTCCACGTACTTAACGTATCGCGCATAATTTCACGTTCCTCTTGCGTTGCGCGATAAGGCTTAGAACAAATCGGCACTGAACCAGGTTTCTCCACGATATCCATCTCCAATAACGAGGTACACCCTAACTCGAATAAGTTTTTTGCTATGCAATGCCGAAATTTGTTTAATAATTTAATTAAATCTTCTCGTTGACTCTCAGTGATTTTATCTCCAGTGATTACCTCGCTAGGCAATACTGGTTCTTTTCTCGGAGATTTCTCTGGAATAGGGTTAATTTCCATTACCGCATTTGCCAGTTTTGTTCCCTGTCGTAACTTTACTGGTGCATTACTCGCGTTAATAACCCCAAGAGTAACTTCATGATTGCCCGTATTTAATTGAATAAAATTAATAGTCGCGGGTTCTAATTTTTCTTCCCATTTAAGTACTAAATGCTTCGATTCATCGACTGAATTAATATCAATTTTTGCTAAGTCAAAATTTTCGCGTCTTTGAAAAATTAAGTGATTATCGATCTTAAAATAAGCTATATCCGGTTGTTCGGTAAAATTTCTTCCTATTATAACGCTCCACGTCTGAACATTATCAGGTACTACCCGTAAAATAATATCGTCGACTGTTACACCATCAACATCAACGCTTCCTTTAATAATACCTACTGATACGACAATGTTACCATCAGTACCAAAACCGCGAAGTTCACTTGGTTTGCGTTCGATCACAAATCCTTCACGGAGAACAGTAGTCGCGGTTATAGTGCACACTGCACTTCCCGGATCAATTAACGCTGCTTGAATTGACTTATTATTGATTTTAATGGATTTAATATATTTATTCGACGGTTCAATTAATTTATCCTCGATCGCATTTACATCTAATTTTTCTAATTGTCGTGGTTTAGTACAATTCCGAGTTCCGTGTCCCTTTTCCTTACAGTTCATGCAATACGGTTCTCTTCTAGGTTCAGGACATTCGTTCGAAAAATGTCCGTTTTTCTGACAATTAAAACACTTGGTAGAAGATAATTTTGACTTCTTATTTTCTTTTACCGTCGTCACATCTTTATTTATTGTTCGCGATTCGTTAGGTCCATTATTATTCCCGGGTTTAAAATTTAATTTCTTATCGTTGCGCGGATTATTTTTATAATAATCTTTTAAAGTTCGATCTAACCTTTCAAGATCCGAGAAAAGTTCATCCTCATCATTGTGATGTGCAGCGGAAGCACTAATCATTAAATCATGTGATCTTAAACCTGATATTACTTGAGTCTTAATTTGAGGAAACGTTAGAGGTAGGTTTCTACATAGATAAATCTTGTTTTGCACATAAGAAGCTAAAGTCTCGTTTGGAGATTGGACGCGACTTTGCATTTTCACAAATGCTTCCGGTATGTCCATTTCACGAAGAAAAGTTTTTCGAAAAGCCACGCGAAATAATTCCCAAGTTGTGAGTTCCCTCTGGCGACCCAGAAACCAAGCGCGCGCAGCACCTGTCAAATGACACTTTCCTGTCTGTAACACAAAATTATCCGGCCACTTATTAATACAAGCTGCCGTCTCAACTTGTTCGAGCCACAGTTTGGCCTCTTGGGGACCTTTTTCACCGTTAAACGACTCAATGGTTTTAGAAAAGTCGGGCATGACGTGAAACTCGCGCTGCGGTTCTCGTGCTTGAACAAGTTGTTGCGACAGTGACGTATTTTGCTGTAGAACTTGATTTACCAAACCTAACAATTGTTCAAAGTTCGCGGGACTTCCTGACGATGTTGGAGGAACATTACCTAAAGGTGGCGGAACATTATTAAAAGGTGGAGGAACATAACCTACTGGTGGCGCGGAAGTAGGCAATTGATTTCGCGGATCAAATGTCCCTTGAGAGGGTAAAGGCGAACGTGTGTTTTCATTACCTTGTCGCGGTGGTAAATGTAAATTTGTATGCGGATTCAACGGTCTCACCGTTGAATTTATCGAATGATTCATAAAAGTACTGTTTCCGGCTCCAGATACAAAATGACTTGCGTTTACGTTTCGTGTATTCTCGTTGGTAAGCGTAGCGTTATTAAATGACATATCAGGATAATAATAATTACCGGTATTATTAAATTGAGAACTTTCAAAAGTGTTATTATTTACAGTTGCGTCAAAAGCAGATCGGTGAGAATTTGTAGGAAAATTACCTCGCCCGTTACCTTGAAATGGAGTGGAACGTCCACCACGAAAACTACCTCGTTGTTGTTGTGCATTAAATCCCCGTTGAAATCTCTCAAAGTCGTCCATCGTCGAGTCTCGTCGGCTGCTCTGGTCGTGGTGTGTCATGGCCGCAGTTTCTTAGATTCCACAAATAGCGTTCAAAATGGCGCCATACGTCGATGTGAAGAAAACTTCCAAAGTAACCCGGTTCACACAGCGTACTATCCTGGATGACTAACAGCAGCTTCCTTCTCGATGACTTCACGTCAAGACACCCTCAAAATTTGGATGGAAATCTCAGAATCTCGTACTCGTACTCTTACTCTGGTTAATCTCTTCTCAAACTTTGTTTTCTCGCGTCCTGAGAACTTTTGATTTCACAGCTTTTATCAAAGTTCTCTCAGCAACGGAACACACGAATCGTTTTCAATAAATATTAGCGGTTATCCGCAAGTAAATTGATTTTCACAGTTACTTTAACTACCGAGCACATGGCAAAGGCACAAAAGAAAAATGGCTTTCGTTACCCCACACTTAGAATATTAAACTTAAAATTTGTATCTAATGGTCGATTAAATCTTAGTTCAGAACACTCAAGACAGAATAAGGAAGTTAGGATCAACACTGTTATTTAAACACTCTTGTATTAAAATAATTGTATATTAAATATAAAATAAGTATTATATAATCTCTCGTAAGACTCGTCTTTCTCGTCTCGCGTCTCAACGAACAATCTCGTTCCCGCGTCAGCAACTCGCTCAACACACCACACACGAGAGGGCGCTTCTTTCCGATCATAAATGGCGCGCGTTTTATAAATTGAGAAAATAGTAATAATGAAATTTTATAACATTATGTTCATCATTTTGAAATTATTTTCCTAAATTTTCAATTTTTTTTTTTTAATTTACCATTATTCTTTTCAATTTTCAGTTGTTTTCTTCAATTCCCAACTATTTTCCTAATTTTCTATTACTGTCTTCAATTTTTAATTATTTTTATAATTTTACAATTTTTTTTCTCCACTTTTTAATTTTTAAAATTGTTTTTAATTTGATTTACTTATAATCTTCAAATTTTAACCTTAAATTTCAATTATTTTGTTCAATATTCAATTTGTTTTATAACCTTTTAATTGATTCCTTTGATTTTAAATAACCTTCATCATTTTTAATTAGTTTTCTAAAATTTTAACTATTTTTCTCAATTCTGAATTATTTTCATCAATTTTGAATTTTGTCAATTATTATCATTATTTTTAAATTGATTTTTTCAGTTTTCAATCATTTTCTTTGTTTTCAATCATTTTCTTTGTTTTCAATTAATGTCTTTAATTTTTAGTTGTTTCTATAATTTTGCAATTATAGAAACAATTTTTCATGTTTTAAATTATTTTTAAATTGATTTATTAAATCTTCAATTATTATTTATCTCAAATTTAAATTCTCTCTTTTAGTTTTTATTAGTTTTATAATCTTCTAATTGTTCTTTTCCAATTTTTAATTATGTTCATCATTTTTTAAATATTTTCAGAAATTTTCAATTTTTTTTTAATTTACCATTATTCTTATTTTTTTAATTACTTTCTCTTAGTTCATATATATTCTGTACTGTTCAAATTATCGTTCTCATTTCTCAGTTATGTTCTTCAATTGTCAATTGTTTTTACTATTTTTCAATTATTTTTCTCAATTTTTAATTATTCTCATTATTTATATTTCAATTATTTCTAAAGTTCTGCATTCATTTTCTATAATTTTGAATTATTATTTATCAGTTTTAAATTACTTTCCACAATTTGTAATTATTTTCCTTTTTTTTAATAATTTGAGAATTTTGTAAGTATATTTTTAATTTTATTTTTTTACCCTACAACTTTGTAATTTTGTCCTCCTACCCAATATAAAAGTTAAGCATTCATTATTATTTCCCCAAACTGTATTTTTCTTCTTGTATTTTATTTCTTGCAAAGTAGTTTTTTGATTTTAAATTATACCTGTCTGCTAAAAATCATCCTAGAACCTCCACTCTCAGTTGACGGAAGTTCCGGGATTTTTCCCGTTTGTTGAAAATACGAATTAACCCAGTTTCGAATTTCCTGACGAATATTTTCTTCCATCAATGCACTCTTCTCTTTTTGGATTGTCTCCTTCCATTCTTTCATGAGTTTTTCAAATTGTTCTCGATAATTTTCCTGTTTTTCATATCTGAGAAAAGAGATATTTCTCTTTAATGCTCTTTAATTTAATTAGAATATTTAATTAAAGCTTAAACATTATTTTTACCTGTATTGGACAATTTTTTCTGCCTGTCTAGCGTTGTCTGTTATTTCCTGGCTAGGTTGAACCATTCCTGTTAAAATTAAAATCAATCATTTCTTTCATCTAATCTAAAATAATTTTTTTATTTTCTACAAACCCAAAAGCAACATTTCTTCAATCCGACGTTTTCGAATTTGTCTTCTGGTTGTGTAGCCCCTCCAAATTTTTTGAATTTTTAAAGCTGCAGCCACATCACTGTCTTCTTTAGATTCTCCAGTTTCCTGCTTCAGAATTGACTTTTCCTTCATTTCTCGAATCTCTTTCATGAATTGAAATCTTAATCGACCCTGTCTTGCTCGTTCATGTGACTTAAATTAAATTAAATTCAAATTTAAACATCGTAATTTATCAATAAATCTAAATTAAATTCCAACTTACTTGGATTAGCCTTATAGCTTTAGCCTCCGTTAATTTTTTCGGAGCAATTATCTCATCTAGAGCTCCGATATTTCTTAAAGTATCTTCTATGAATTTTCGCCTTTCCCTAATTTCGTTTTCTCTTTCTCTTAGAAAATATTTTGGCACTTGAATTTCCACCTCTTGAGCTGTTACTTGACACTTTATTAAAACATCATCAAAGTAATTGTGCTCTGAGAGATCTATTTCCACCAATTCGTGTTTCAGCTCCAAAATTCTTCCCATTATTAAATCTAGCAATTTTTTAACCAAAATCCGCTTTTGAGGCTGGACTAATTGATCGTAAGAAATTTCTAATTTATTAAAAATAATTATATATCTAACATACAGTTCGGTTGTGACGCTGTGCGCTTTTTTGCGATCTTTTGGTGGTTTTGCACTTTGTACATTTGTATCTAATTGTAAAATTTCATCCAGAAGAAGTTGAGCTTCTTTCCAGATATTGTCGTAAGTTTTGTTCGACATTAAAAGCTTTCTTTTTTAAATTGTACTAATCTAATAGAAATACAAGCAACATCTGTTACGGGTCGTTTGATTTTAAAGTAAGGGATCGTTAATTCGTTACTAGGAAACACAATAAGCCTTCCGGCAAATTTTGATGGTTCAATAATTTTAATACAGTACTTACTTTTTATCAAATTTTTTACTAGTATAAAGACAATATAATAATAACTTTTAATAAAGAAAGTTACAGGTTCAACTGTAATTTATTTATTTATTTATTTAAAATAAGAAAATGTCCCTAGGGATAAATAATCCTTATTAATGAAAATAATAAATTAAATAAAAGAAAAAAATTAAATAACAAGAACAATTCTTATGCAATTCTTTAAATTATTTCGGAATATTAAACATTTTCTAACAAATTGTGTTTAATATGAGATTGACAAATTATCTGGTTAAAAGAAACGTAATATTTTTTGATAAATTAAATTTATGAAAATCCTAATAAATTCCTTTTGAGGGTTATTTATATATACTATCTATAATTATTTTTTAATATTGTTAGATTTAAGCTGGAATCGGTAAAACAATCGGAAAAAAGTTATTCCAACTTTAAATTTTCGTATATTATTAGTTTAAAAACTAATTAAATTTTAAAAGCGTTTTAGTATACAAGAAACAATTTAGTTTTAAAAATTCTAGTCTATTCAAAGTTGAATTTGGATACAAATTACAAGAATTTTCTGTTTAATGATTGTTATAAACAAGTTAGTTTATATCTAAATCGTATCTGTTTTCATTAAATCAGAAAATTATAATTTTTATCCAAATGCAACTTTGTAAAATTGTTTACCCTTCCATAAAAAAACCTTTAAAATTTATGTTGTTTTTTTTTAAATATACGAAAATATGTAGTTGTACTAACTTTTTTTCCGATTGTTTGTCTGTAGAGTTGCGAAGGAGAATTTAGGTTTTTTATTTATTTATCAATTTAATTAATCCACGGTTCAAATATAATAAATTTGAAGTGATTTAAAAATTTCTTCAATTTTTAATAATTCTTTTCTCTTATGATTTCAATTACTTAAACTACATTTTTCAACGGTTTTTATCATTTTCCAGTTACTTTCTGTAATTTTTAATTATTTTTATTGTTTTTCATTTTTTCCCTAAATCTTAAATCTACCTTCCGCAAAATAAAATTTTTTTTTAAATTTTTTCAATCACTTTTTTAATGTTGATTATTTTCTCTTCGACAATAAAACACTTTCATTATTTATTGCAAAATTTCATATTATTTATCACAGAATGAGATTAATTTTTTTAATTCACGGTTATTGTTTTCATTTTGCAATTATTATCTTCACTTTTTAATCATTTTCATTATTTTTTAATTATCCTGAACTTTCAAATATATATCTCAATTTTCAATCATTTTGTTCAATATTCATTTCTTCTTATTATTTCCCAATTATTTTCTCTATCTTTTAATTACTTTAATTATTTTTCAATTACTTTTTTAAATTTTCAGTTATTATCTCAAATATAGATTATTGTCTTCAATTTTCAACTTTTTGAACGATTTTTCAATTATTTTATTTTACTTAAAAATAAATTCTGTAATTTTCTACTATTTTTTCCAATTTCTAATTTTTCTTTTTTTTATCTGAAATTTTGAGTATTTTCATCATATTTCAATTATTTTATCAAATTTAACATTTTTTTCATCATATTTCAATTATTTTCTTCAATTTTAAATTATTTAGACCATTTTTAAAATTATTTTCCTTAATTCTAAATTATTATTCTTATTTTGTAAAATTATTTTTCAAGATTTTTAAGTATTTTTTTTAAATTTTAATTATTTTCTTCACTTCTTACTTATTTTCATTTGTTTTCATAATTTATAAAAAAAAAATTTTAATTATCTTGAGTTTCAATTCTTTTCTTCAATTTTTAATTCTCATTTTTCTTCAATTAATTTTTCAGATTTCTAAGTATTTTTCTCAAATTTCAATTTCTTTCTAATTTAATTATTTATTTTTATTTATTTCATAACATTTTATTAATTAGGTTACACGCATCATAAATTTGAGAGTTAAAACCGACAACCAGATCTTTTAAAAATTTTGAGAAAATTCTGCAATTTTTACAATTATTCATTTTTAATTTCAATATTTTTTTCAACTTTTATCATATTTCAATTATATTCTTCAAGTTTCAAAATTTTAAAATTATTTTCTCCAATTTTTAATTATTCTTATTTTGAAAAAATATTTTCTAAGATTTTCAAGTATTTTTCTCGAATTTCCATTATATTTTCAACTATTTTTAATCATTTTCAATTCTTTTCATAATTTCCAAATTTTTAACTATTTATCTGAAATTTTTATTTTTCTATTCAATCTTCAATTATACATAGGATTTTCTTGTATTTTATACACATATATTCTGTATTTTTGCAATTATTTCTTTTATATTGAAAATCGTTCTTTTCAATTTTAAATTATGTTTATCTTTTTTCATTTATTTTCTCTAAATTTTAATTATTTTCTTTTTTTTGCAATGAATTCTAAAAGTTTCAATTATTTTCCTGAAATTCTCTTTAATTTTCCATTATTTAAAATATATTATGTAATTTTTTCAATTATTTTCTTAAATTTCAAATTATTTATTTTAATTTTTCATTATTTTCTTAAATTTTTAATCTTTTCCATCATTTCTGAATTAATTCTCTAAATTTTTAATTATCAATTATTTTTTAATTATTTATTGAAGCATTTTTTTTAATTTTAAATTATTTTCTCAAATTTTTCATTAGTTTAATTTTGTTCAATTTATTTCTAAGATTTTGAAGTATTTTTCCCAAATTTAAATTGTTTTCTTTAATTTTAAAACATTTTTATGGTTTTTTAAATTCCTTTTGACAATTTCAATTGTTTTAATTATTTTTCTTTCAATTAATTTGCAAAATTTGACATTATTTTTTTAAGAGTGTTGCAAGGGGGAATATCGGATTTCAAGGGACCGAGAAAATTTTCCGATCTAAGCGGGAATCCGATTTATCCGGGTAAAAATACATGATATATAAATTCAAGGGACCGGCAAAAATATCTGATGTAGGCGGGAATCCGATATATGCGGGTCCGATATACGTGGGTTTTACTGTATGTATTATTTTGGCTTCAGTTTGTAAACAAAATAATACATATTTCTAAAATGTCAAATTAGTTTTAGAATCTGCATAAAATTTAAATTATGGGTACATGGGCATATTTTAATTACATGTTTTGTTTTCGAAAAAAAATAGATTGTACGGTGCTTGGAAAAGTATTTTTAAGGTTATGTGAATTCCCTTAAAATATTTACAATTATTGTTGATAACACAAGGTGTAGAAACTAATCTCGCGCCATAGAATTTGAGTCCATTTATTAAACTTATTACAGTATTAGAAACGAATTAATTAATTAAAAATGACTAAATCTTTAATAAAAAGTTGTTAAACATTTTTAATTTAGCGCCAAAAATGGTAACACTGTTTCAATAAGATCTCGAATTTCGATTGTTGCGTTTCAATCGATTCTGGCATCGGCTGCAGCATCAGTGATAAGTGATTTACCTCCTAAAATAAACTTTTGTCTAAAAACTAAATTTCGGATGTTTGTGATGAGAAAAAAGTGTCAGTAACAATGTCAGGTGCACTGGGACTGGAAAAATTCGTACACGATGTTCGGACTCTTTCAGCAGATGGTAAGATATGCATTTAATAAAGAATTTTTAAAAAACATAACCTCAAAGCAGATGAGCTAATTTCAGAAAAGATCGAAATTTAAGTAAATTTAAGCAATGTTAAACAAATTTGTTATTAATTTTGTTTCTTGTGTAATCAATTAAAATCTATTTAAAAATTTTTATTCATAAAAAGTGATTTAAACACGATTTACATTAATTCTGCGTAGAAATGTTTAACACTGTTTTCCTGTCTATTTTTAAGTTAAAAATAGTTATAAACTTGTTATACTACAAAAGTTGTCTTTTATTAGTAAAATATTATATTGCTTCAGTTAAAAGATTGTATATTAATTTAGTTTAAACAATTGATTTCATTAATTTAAATACTCAGAAAATTTGTCGAAATCAATTAATTATTTATTTAGTCAATGGAATTACTTGAATAAAAATTATAATTTGTTTTTCAGGAAATTTTCAAGAATTATCAAGTCGAGTAACAAACTTTGTTCACGCTCTCATCGGCAATGGACAACATTTAGACAATGTTTTGGAAACTTTTGATTTAAAACAGCACTCTATCGGCATTTTAGCTGTTCTCATTACAAAATTAACTATTATAAGTGCCAATGATTCACCAAGCATAGATGCTTTAAAAATTGTCTTAACTCAACTTCAAGAATTCATTGACGGCTGCAATGAAGAGCAAGTTCGATACGCAACTTTTACATGTAATTATTAATTCTGTTCTTAAGTTTCGTAAGAAAAATTGCCTAGAATTAAAATTATTTTTGTTTTAAAAATGAAGTAGATTGTGTTTAAAACAAAAACCAGTCATTTATTACTAATTATCTTCTTATTTTGACTCTAGATGCAGAACTTTTTCACATACTGAAGAATCTTCTTCTAGATTTTCAAATGCCGATGTGTGGCATCGATATTTTTTGTCGAGCAATTCGAAAAATTCAAACGAGTAACAGTCAGTTAACACCTATTCATGCTGACCTTTGTCAACTTTGCCTTATATCAAAATGCTTCAAACCCGCCCTAGAATTTCTGGATGTTGACATTACTAGTATCAGCACGGCGTCAGACGAGGACACGAAATATTTTTTACTTTATTTCTACTATGGTGGTATGATTTATACGGCTTTAAAAAATTACGACAGAGCTTTATACTTTTTTGAAGTTTGTGTAACGACTCCAGCAATGGCCGTTAGTCACATAATGCTCGAAGCATATAAAAAGTACACTCTTGTCTCCTTAATTTTGAATGGTAAGGTAATGTTTTTGCCAAGATTTACAAATTCAGCGGCACGACTCATGAAACGATTTAGTCAGGCTTATCAAGAATTAACTACTGCCTATGGAACTAATAATTGCGATGAAGTTCAAGCCATTATCACCAAATACGAGGAACTTTTTACGAGAGATCACAATCTTGGATTGGTTAAGCAAGTTCTTGGATCCTTGTACAAGAAAAATATCCAGAGGCTCACAAATACTTTTCTTACGCTTAGTTTAAGTGATGTTGCTAGTAGAGTTAAATTGGCTGGACCTGCCGATGCTGAGAAGCATATTTTGAATATGGTGAGAATATTTTTTATTATGAAAATATACTTTTTTGTGGAAGAAACTGTTTAATGATCAATTTAATTAGTATTTTTTTTACTGGGGAAAATCGCCAATAAATAAGAAAAAGAGAATGACAGAGCATATTTTATTATGAAGAAGTGGTTTGAACTTTTATGATTGTAATCAGGGCTGACAGAAATCTAAATTTTTTTTAATTTAAAATCAAAAATATATTTTTTTAAATATATAAAATCTTCAAATATTTATTTGTAAGTAGTTTATTAAAGAAACGAAGAAAAAATTATAGAAACGGCATAAGAATGAAACAGTGACATAAAAATATATAAAAAAGTAGAAATTCTTTCCAAAGAATGAAACAATTTACGGACATTTTTTTTAAATTAAAATAATAAATAAAATGATACTTAACAAAACGTTCAAATACTAAAAAGAACAAAATTTTAAAATTAGAACAATTAGAGAATTATATGACAAATTGAATAAAAGAAGAATGAATAAAATTTTGGAAATTTTAAAATAAATTTAAAATAAAATAAATTCTATGAAATAGAAGAACGATGTTCAAATAAGAATATTTAGTACAAGATTAAATTTACATAATATAAAATAAAATAATTTCAAAAAAGTAAAAAATTAAGAAATTTAAAAACTGTAGATATTAGCATCAAATAAATAGTTTTAAAAATTCGCAATTATAAAATAAAAACTAAACAATTTAAAAGAAGGGAAAATGTTTCTAATAAATGGAAAAATGACAAAAAGTAAAAATTAATTAAAACGCAAGGAAGAACTAAAAAAATAGTGAAACATTAAGAAAATTAAATAAATATGAAGAAAATAGAGAAATGTTTTTTCCTTAATTTAACAAACTGTAAGAAAATGTAAAAAGTACAAAAAATAATAAAATCTAGTAAAAAATTAGAATTAATAAAAATAAAATAAAAAAATGTTATATATCAAGATAAATAAAAGGTCCACAAAAGAAATTTGAAAATCATTTAAAAATAAAAAAGTTTAAGCAAATTAAATCAAAAACATTCTTATAATATTACACTTGAAACAAGGTCAACAATAAATTTAAAAAAATAAAGAAAATCTAAAAATTTAATGGAAGAATAAGTAAGTCTGCAAAAATCTCGCAAAAAATAGACAAGATGTGAAAACAAATTGAATAAATTTACGAAAAAATGAACATATTTATTTTTTAAAATATGGTATAATTTTGAAAATCAACGAAATAAAAAGTTTCGTGAATGTTATAATAACAAAATTGTGTAAAATAATATTAAATAATTTGCATAAAAAGAAGATAACTAAAGAAAATCCTAAAATAAAAAGACAAATACAAAAAAAAAAAGATATCAAAAGTAAAAGAAGAAAAGATCTTAAAATTTTTTGAAAATAAGAAATTATAAGATAAAAATTAAACAGTTTCGAAAAAGTGAAATTTCTTAGGAATATTGTAAGAATTAAAAAAAAGGATTATTGTGAATATGGAAAATAATTAATATTATTTAGTTATTTTGCTTTAATTAACATGCATTTAAATTTGAATTAATTGAAATTTAGAAGTTGGAACAAATTGGAATATGAGTTAATTGACGTTTGGAATTTATTTAAATTGTAATGACTTGAAGATATAAAAATTTAATATTTTTTTTGCTACCTTCAGACCAAAAATTTGTAAATCGTAGGTATTTTGATTTAAATCATGATTTTATTTAAGACTTCCAAAAAAAAGCCTAAAATTTAAAACAAAAATTACAAATATGTTTTAATTACTTCTTCGTAATAAAATGTCGCTTTGCCAGGGCTGATAAAAATTATGATTTTTTTTAAAAAATGACAAAAATCCAATTCCTTCGATTTAAATCGAAATTTTTTTACTTAAATCAAAAATTTATTATTTCCAATACATAAAATCAGTACACAAAATTTTCAAATGATTATTTTTTAGTAGTTTTGCTTTTTAAACTGAGAACATTTAATAAGAAATAATGAAAAGTGGAGAAAACATTTAATCAAAAATCAAACAAATAATGAATAAATGAGACATTCTTGTTAAAAAAAAAGTGGTAAATTTAAAGGAAAAACTACACACGAATAAAAAATCAGCAATTAGAAAAACCTATCTTAGATTTGAAAAAAAGCAATGTTTTTTCCAAAAACAATTTTTTTGAAAGTAATATTAAAATTGTCAGAAACATAAATTATTTTTTTTGGCAAACTTTATCATTTTATTGTCAAAAAAATTAAATCAATGGTTTTGTGCTGACAAAAAAATCAATGAATAAATAAAAACGACGTTTTGTTTCAAAACATAAGATCATACAACTTACTAAACATCCTTCTAAACAATAAATACAACTTTTTTTTAACATTAACAGTGAAAAATCATAAAATGATGCATTAAAATAAACAATTTGTCATTCAGAAACATCACAAAAGTCGTCGAGACTTACTTTTTTTGACAATAAAATCATCGTTATACTAAAGAAAAATATATGTTTTTGACAAAAGTAAAAAAGTGACAAAAGAATATATAAAAACTAAAAAAATCCTTTTAAAAAATTTTAAAAAATAGATAAATAAAAAAAGATTGAAATATCTTACTAAAGAAAATTTTTTTTAATTTGAAAAATTAGAGAATTATTTTAAAAATTGAAGAAAGAAAAGAATGAATAAAATATTGGAAATTTAAAAAAAATGAGAATTTAAAAGTAAAAAAATTCAATTCTATGAAACAAAAAAAAAGGTTCACAAAAGAAATGTAAAAATCTTTTAAAAATAAATAAGTTTAGAAAAATTAATTGCTTTTAATAATATTCGGCTTAAAATAAATTCAACAATAATTTTAGAAAACTAAAGAAAATCTAAAAATTTTGTGAAAGAATAAGTAAGTTAGCAAAAAAATAAAGAAAATACGATAACAAATTAAATAAATTTACAAAGAAATGAGTTATTTTTTTAAATATGAAAAAACATCAAAAAACATAAAAACATCAACAACAAAAGAAAAACAACTTTTAATTTTGAAAAAGTAAGAAATTATAAGATAAAATTAAACAGTTTCAAAAAGTGAAATCTCTTAGAAATCATTTAAGAAATAAGAAAAGGATTATTGTGAATATGATAAATAATTAACAATAATTAATGAATATTTAAATTTTAATTAATTGAAATTTGAAAGTTTAAATACATTGAAATATAAGTTGACTGACGTATGGAATTTATTTAAGGAGATTCTCTCGTTTTACATAACCTCAAACTAAAAAATGACTGTTCCCATAAAATAAAACTTTTATTAAAATTGATTTCATCAAATTTTGATAGACCCAGTTGTACATTTTTTAGAAACAATTAGGTTGAGCTAAAATTTGTTGTCAAATAATAATTATTTAACATTTAATGTTTTTTTTCTTTAATTTTAATGAACAACTGCAATTTTCATCCGATTTTGAAAAATAATAATTCGTTTTTTTCTTTGAAACATTCTCTACAATTTTATTTGTTGAAATTTGTTAAATAATATCTATTTTGTTTAAAAGTTATTAGCCAAATAAAATTTGTTTTTCACGTATTTTTAAACAGAATATTATTTAACAAAATCTAACAAATAAAATTGTGGAGAATGTTTCAAAGAGAAAAAGGAGATATTATTTTTCAAAATTGGATGAAAATTGCAGGCAGTTGAATTAATTAAATTAATTTTTAGATTAATTAAATTTAAAGAAAAAAACATTAAATGTTAAATAATTATTATTTGATAACAAGTTTTAGTTCAACCTAATTATTTCTAAAAAATGTACAACTAGGTCTTTCAAAATTGGGTAAAATTAATTTTAATAATATTTTTATTCGGGGTGAAAAACCATTTTCTAGTTTAAGACAGTGTCAATGGAGAGAACCTCCGTAAATTGTCTTCAAGATATACAAATTTAATACTATTTTTTGCTATCTGCATACCAAAAATTTTTAGACCGTATTTTGTCAATCTCTATTATGTAGTACAATTTTTCAAATTTTATAAAAAACAAAATAATAAATGTGAAATATTCAAGATTTTTCCATGATATTCTATTTTTTTTTAATTTTCAATGTTTAACATGCAGCGTTAGATATCCGGCAAATTGTGAAGTTTTTTTTTAATTTAAATCATAATTTTAATGCAAATGTCCGATGATTTAAATCCATTTTAGCCCTGCACTTTGTCATGTTCGTTTTCTTGTTAATTCGCTATTTTTGACATCACTTGATGTATCAGGATTGAATAAATTAATAATAGTCTTTAGTTCTAGTTTTTTTTTATAATAAAAAATGTATTATTGTTAAAAAAAATGTAAATATATATATATATATATATATATAAATACAGCAGATTTTTATTTATTTACATACTTTAATATTTTTTTAGATTGAGGACGGAGACATTTTTGCCACAATTAACCAAAAAGATGGAATGGTTATTTTTCACGATGATCCTGAGAAGTACAATTCACCTAGAATGTTAGCAAAATTAGAGAAAGAAATGGCGACATGTGTAGAGTTAGGTAGAAAAGTTCTTGATATGGAAGAGGAGGTTATAGTGACACCTCAATATGTTCGAAAAGCTTGCGGACAGAATGATCAAGATGATCAGGCTGCTTGCGCTCCACCAATCAATGTAACAAAAGCTCCAAGTCAACATAAACACAATACTTACTCTATGTAATACATAGATTTCGTACTATTTAAAAAGTCAAGAGAATGATGATGTTTAAAACATGCTTCAGCATGAAAGCTTCTTCTAAATAGCATTTCAATTTAAACTGTAAACCTATCGTATTTTATCTCTTTTATTTAGATTTAAGGAGATTTTCTCTTTATTTTTACATAACCTTAAACTAGAAAGTCATTTTTCACCCCAATTATTCAAATTAATTTCACCAAATTTCGAAAGATTCAGTTTTACATTTTCCAGAAAAAATTAGGTTTCTTTTTTAAATTAAGGAAATTTATGTTTCTTCTTTCAATCTAGTTAAAATATGTAATTTTCATCCAATTTTAACTAAATTTAAAGAAAAAACATAAAATGTTAAATAATTATTATTTGACGACAAATTTTAGCTCAACCTAATTTTTTCTGGAAAATGCACAACTGGATCTTTCAACATTTGGTGAAATAATAATAATTTTATTTGATGGGAACAGTCATTGTTTAGTTTGAGGTTATGTCAATAGAGAGAACCTCCTTAAAACATTATTTTCTTCTCAATATCTTTTTTTTATTTTTAATAAAATTTCATCTATTACAAATTTCAACTTAATTGTCCTTTACAGTTTTATTATTATTATTATTAGAATCTTTATATTTTTATTAATAACTCTCTTAAAACACAATTTGCAAGCATACAATCTTTAAAATACATGATTTGTAAATACTTTGGAATTCATTTTATTTGCGTTGAGGATATGTTAAGAAAGTGATCAATTTCGTGAAATTGAGAGTACTGAAGCAAAGCCTTTTATTAGAAATGTAATACTTAATTCTAAGGATATTTTACAGAAGTAACAATTCGTAATTTCGTACAATTTTCATTAAAAATGAGGAAAAAAAGGCTCAATTCATGAATTCAGCAGGCTAGTGAAAAGTTGCTTTTTGTATCAGAAATAACATGAAACTCAGAACTGAAAATAAAGTGTTTTTTATTAAAAGAAAAGGCTACAATGAGTGTGTAGTGCACTAAGATTTATTATACATTAAAACAATTTTTGTAATAATACTTCAATAAAAGTATTTGCTGTGAAACACGCAGTTAAAGCTAATTTTTATTAGTTAATTGTAACTTAATATCGCTAATAATTTCTTTATATACTTCCTCTCGACTCTGAGATCCATCGTAAAATTTGATGGTCTTTAACAAGTCTTTATTATTTACAATTGTTTCTTTATGCTTGATATATTCGGGCCACACAATTTTATCAAAATATCCTGGTCCATCTGGTGGATCATAAACGCGTGTTTCTCGTCGTCTAAAGCATTCTTCTTTTTCTAAAGTGAGAAAGTACCTGAGTCTGCATAAATCTGTTATTGGCTTGCAATCAAGAATAAGAAAACCTTCTACAATTAAAATTCTTTTTTCAGTTTCAGCTGATAAAGCACTTTTATTGGCTTTTTCATTCAATATTTCTAGAAGATCAGAATACATTTTCTTCATGTCGAGACTAGAAAGAATGTCAAAATTGATGTGATTTAATTCCTTATCCCAAATGTGTCGAGAATCGTCCACCGGAAGAAAATAAGTATCCTGCTCGATTAAAACTGAATTTTTAAACTCTTTGTGAAGCTTTCTGGCGAGTGTTGTTTTTCCACTACACGTGGCACCAGATATTCCAATCACTAGCCATTCCATTTTAGCTGCTTTCCGAGAGCACTAAATACAAAACTGAATACTAATTTAATAAAAAACTAGAGAGCGCACTCAATCACTGAAAAATACAGTTCAAGGCTGTTATGATGATAAGTAAAATTATATAATTCGCTGCGGTCGTAAGTGGGGAACTCAACGTTCTCTTCTTTAATACAAATTAATCCGCGCGGGAATTAAAAAAATATTTAAAATGAGAAATTGTTTTTTAATAATACTAACAAATAGATAAATGATTAACTATTTTGTAGTTTTTTTCTAAATTTTCGATATTACAAATTCTTTTAAATCTTCGATACTTGTTTAAAAACAATAATAAAATTCAAGATACCAGTTTTATTTTGTAACAGAATGTTTAATAATTCCAACTTTTTAATTCCTTATTTATTTTTGTTTTCCGAACTTTTGCGATTATTGAGGTAAGGCCTTATGTGATAGGCAGTAAATAACATTAATCCTCCAATTAAACAAAAGCCAGTAATTGCAGGAATCATAATAGCCGTATTGTTTGAAAAAAATAAGGCTCTAAGTCTGCTGTCATCAATGAATGGCAAACCAATGACCCAAATTGTGTAGTACAAAAAAATAGCAGACGTTATTATTAAAATTGCTTTGCCCTTTTCGTGATCGGTGTCTAACATTGTTTGTGGCCTCTTATAAATTAATAAATTATTCGGCAAGGTAATCTGCTTCAAAGTTTTTGAAGTCCTCTTCAGTAAATATAGTAGTTTTCTCCTCTGGTTTTTCTTCTTTAAAGATATAGCGTTTCTTTACAGCCCTCTCGAATAACTGAAAATTATTTTTAAATTAGTATTCAACGCACCATAGAATCGTGGAAATTTTGTTGGAGAAAGTTGATAAAAATTTACCTTGTCCCCGGTTTCGGAATCAATTTGATTACTTCCCAGTAAAAGAAGCTTTTTAATGTTTTCTTCAGTTGGATCTGATTTTGCTTCTAGTCGCTTTTTAGCTTCATACACAGTAACTCTCTTTGGTCGCTTTAATATGTCTTTGTCTAAAATTTCAATTATTAAGATAATTCGTTGAATGAAATTACAATATTGTAATTAACAGTATTGTTAAATTTAATTAATAAATTTAATGAGTAATAATAGTTCTATAAGAGTCAAAACACTAAATATTTTATATTCATTTACTGAATTTAAGAAATATTCACAGCATATGGTATTGTAATTGATCTTTTAATTCAATTTGTAGCAGTTTTTAGTTATATTTTCTAATATACTTTTTTAACAATATTAATTAAAGAACTGAAACTTACGTGATTTGCTTCGTTTAGAGGTTAAGCGATGGTTGACAGGAATCAAATCCAATATTCCCTTATCTGTTCTCTTTCTTATTTTTCCTGTACAAATGATAAAAAGAAATTAAATTGCGATAATTTTGATTAATTATTGCCAAGTCAATAATTATACTTAATGTATTTTGATAAGATCGTATTATATTCCCATAACCTTGAAGCGAATTTACCTTGTTTTATTACTTTTCCATCGTCCAATAAATCTAAACTTTTTTGAACAAGAGAATTAGACATTTCTAAAAATTATACTTTTTTTGTTTCCTTTTTTAGAGAACACATTAGTATTGAAAAAAACATTAATCTGCATTAATCATCAAACACATGGGTAACATGAGTGGGTTTTTAATTTTTATAAACTCATGCTGCTGCAGGTGGTACTAACAAAATTATTAGAAATCCGTAAAAGTACGTAAATACTGGTATAAAAATGTACGACTTGAGGCGGTAACTTTAAACTTTATCCTGTTAAATAGAATGATATATTAATGAAGAAAAAAAAATTGTTTTATAATACACATAAAATAAACGGATTATTAGTAGAAAAATACTTATTCAGTCGTCGAATTTGACAAATTAATAGTAAAAAATGACTAAAATATTTATTAGACAGAAATTCACAAATTTATTTATGTTATTTATATAGTGGTTTAACATAACCTGAAAATTACTCGGACTAATTGAATTAGTAAGTTTTTTATCAAACTAGTAGTAAAAAAATTACTTGGTACCTAAACGATTTTTCTCTGTGAAATTTGGAGTTTTTTTTTTATAAATTGAGATTTAGAGAGTGTAAATTTGAAATTTTTTGGTTTCTGCAAGATATTTCTTAAAGGGCGTCTAATTTTTTAAGTACATTATTCCTTTTTTCATTTTACATAATTTCATATAGTTTTCTTTCTGTCGAATTTTAATTTTTTGAATTTGTTTTCAATCGCCGAATTTAAATTAACCACCATTTTTACTAAACACAGGGATCACAGGACCTATTAGGTAGCGTTCAGAATCACCACCTGGGAGCACCCGGGTGTATCTCTGTCTTTCTCTTTTATTATTAGTTAGAAAAAGACAGACAATCACCCGGGTGGAATCTCGAACGCGCCCTTACTATATTGAAAAAGGTGAATAGGTGCGAATTTTTTCAAAAATAGGGAACAAAAAGGGGACAGAAAATTTGTTTCAACTTATGTACTTGAAGATTTTTTAGGACTTTTTTATTTACAAATTTTAAATATGGAAACATTATACTGGGCTGCCAGCAGACTTGTAGATTGAAAATATTACAAAAAAGTGACTTTTTAATTTAAAATGTGAATAAATAGGGAGTTTTTAAGTGAAAAAAGTTAATAAATAATAATTTGCAATAATAAACAAAATATTACTGATATTAATTTGGGGCCCGCCAATAGGCAAATAATTAATCAGGGCTCCCCAATATCAGATTTAAAACAAAAATTTGTTAAATGAGAAAACTAATTGGAAAATGAATTAAAAATCAAGAAATAAAGACAAAAATTTTAAATTTGAAAAAAAAATAATTGAAATTTAAAGAAAATAGTTGAAAAATTTAAAGAATACTGGTAATTACAAGAAAATAATTGAAAAATGACAAAAATAAGAAAAATTTGACGAAAAATGTGTACGTCCATATGAAAAGGGCCCAGGTTGTCGATTTTATTTATCGAGATATTCGCATTTTTCTAAAGAAGATTCAGATTTTCGAAATTTTTTTTATTGCTGAAAAACAAACTACGTAATGTCCTTCGTCGAATCATGTATTTACAATAACTTTATAGTAATTAAAAACACAAAGAAATCTTATTTTTAATTTTAAAAATGCATGGGCGCTAATGGAAATCTTGAACTTTAAACTCGTTTTTCTCAAAACTAGGATTTTGATACTTTTAACTTTGAATGCTTATAACTTTGTGAATTTTTCATCTAAAGGGGTCCAAGACCTCTCGAAATGTTCGAAATTTAATAAAGAATATGGTCATATAGATAAGTCCAATAGTGCCAAAGTGGGCCCTTTTCATATGGACGTACACAAATAATGATTCAAACTTAAAAGAAATTAATTTCAAAAATGATAAAAAAAATTTACATATGTAGAAAATATGTAGAAAACAGTTGAAAAATTACAAAAAAAAGCTGAATTTTGGTAAAAAAAATTAATGAGAAAAATAATTCAAAAAATGAAGTAAAAAGTAAAAAATGTATTACATTAGTTAAAAAATGAAGGACATAATTGAAACGTGAAGAAACTAATTGAATAATGTCATAAATAATTGAAAGCTAGTGTTAAAATTAAAAATTTATAGACAACAATAATAAAAATATTAAAGAAAATGACATTTAAAGAAAATAATTCCAAAATGTCAAAAATATTTGAATAATGACAAAAATAATAATTGTAGTTTGAAAAAAATAATTGAGAAATGACAAAAATAATTGATAACTGATGTAAAGAATTGAAAATTTATCTGACAATAATTATTGAAAAATTA
This sequence comes from Ganaspis brasiliensis, assembly GCA_037103525.1. Lineage (NCBI taxonomy): Eukaryota > Metazoa > Arthropoda > Insecta > Hymenoptera > Figitidae > Ganaspis > Ganaspis brasiliensis. The sequence goes on along the minus strand of JAZKLR010000276.1, from coordinate 359,873 downwards.
AAAAAATATTAGAAGTTTGAGGAAAATAATTAAAAGTTGAAGATATTAATTGACGTTTGAAGAAAATAATTGAAATTTAAAAAGAATAATTCAAAAATGTCAACAAAAAAATTAAATATGAGGAAAGGAATTGAAATTTGTAGAAAATAATTTAAAAAAGTGTAAAAAATATAAATTTGAAGACAATACTTAAAAAATTGACGAAACAATTGAAATATTAAGAAACTAATTGAATAACGAGATAAATAATTGAAAGCTGGTTTGAAAATTAAAAAATTATAGACAATAATTGAACAATTAAAAAAAATATTGGAAGTTTGAGGAAAATAATTGAAAGTTTAAGAAATTAATTGAAGTCTGAAGAAAAAAATTGAAATTTGAAGACAATAATTCAAAAATGTCATAAAATTTAAATATAAGGAAAGTAATTGTAATTTGTAGAAATAATTGAAAAAATAATTGAAAAAGTTGTAAAAAAATTAATAAATTCGTGACAATAATAAAAAGGATAAATTTATTTGGAAAATGACAAAAATAATTAAATAATGACAAAAGTAACTGAAATTTGAAAAAATAATTAAAAAATAACAAAACTAAATTGAAATTTGTGTAGAAAATTTAAATATTTCTGCCAATAACATAAAGATTAAAAACTTAATTGAAATTTTAAGAAAATATTTGAAATATTACAAAAATAAGTGAAAATTGGTGCAATAAATTTAAAAATTTATGTCAATAATTTAAAGTTTAAAGAAAATAACTTAAATTTGAAGATAATAATTGAAGTTTAAAGGAAATAATTGTAATTTAATAGACTAATTAAAAAATGTCAAAAAATTTAAATACGAAGAAAGTAATTAAAGTTTGTAGAAAATGATTGGAATGTGTAGAATATAATTGAAAAAGTTGTAAAAAATTAATAAATTCATGACAAGAATAAAGACAATTTTTAAAATTTGAAAAAAATAAATAAAAACTCGTAATAAATTTAAAAATTCATGCCAAAAAAAGTTGAATATAAAAATTGAAATTTTTATAAAATAATTCTAAAATGACAAAAATAATAGAAATATGAAGAAAATAATTTGAAAATAACGAAAATACTAAGAAATATAACAAAAGTAATTGAAATTTTTAAACAAATAATTAAAAAATGACAAAAGTAAATTGAAACCTGTGTAGAAAATTTAAGGGTGATTCTCCCGAAATATTACTTTTGTATGTCCTCAAGATTTTCTCAATAATAATAATAATTTATGACAATTTCTCTCTATACGTCAATAATTTACCACTTTTTCTAAAAATCCTGCAAAAGAATTTATTTATTTTATAACTTTAAAGTACTTTTTTTTGTAATTTTAACTACTAAAAGTGAGCCTTTTAACCTGTCCTATGTCAATTTTTCATTCTTTCAAAACGTAAAACAACTATTTAATATTTGAAAAACAATACTTTACAGATATTTTCTAGAAGCTAAGGGATTGTAGAATTTTTATACAAAGTATAAATAAAATAGATCTTATAGACTTTCCATAAATGGAAAATGAATTTTGTCCTCTGGTTTTGCATCATTCCTCTGGCTTGTTGTATATTATTCAATATTTTTTATATTAGTTGAGTTATTTATCTGTTTTCATACTTATTAAATACATTGGCATCCCTAATAATAATTTGTCAAGTGGGTTTTGTAAAAAAATCATTATTTAAAGTTAAAAAATTTATAAATTAAAGCTTTTACAGTGATTCACAACCTGAAGCATCATTCCTCTGGCTCAAATTAAAAATAGAATGACAGTAGATAAAATATTTTTGCAATTTTTCTACAATAAAGTTAACTTACACAAACATGCTAAACTATTTTAAGTTTAAGAAAAATAGTTTAATTTGAAATAAAATGTAAAAAATGTTGAAATCATCATTCCTCTGGCTCGTCATTCCTCTGGCTCATATTAAAAATTAATATAAATATCAATTGTTTTTGAACTGTCAACGAAAAATAAACCTTTAAATCTTGACAAATAATTATTGGTGGTCAAATGATTTCATATTTTGGTAAGTGTTTTAAAATCTACAATTTTTTTAAATTATAATTAATAATAAATTAATAATATTAAATAGCTTTCAGACTATAAAAAATATTGTTTAAAATAAATTCAAATGACATGAAGTTGTTGATTACTTTAAAAAAAACACCTGCTCTACATTTTAACCTTTAGATTTATCTATAAAGTTTAATATTAAAAATCTGTTTTAAATGCTACAAATTAGCATGATCAAGTTATGAAGGTGTTAAATCTTTAATTGCTTAACATGTTTATAAATTTTAGAGGTCCTAAAATATATTTAATAAATGTTCATTTCCGATGCACAAAAAGGAATATTTCTGGAGAATCACCCTTAAATATTCTTGTCAATAATGTGTAGATTTTAGAATATAATTCAAATTTTAAGAAAATAATTTAAAAATGGCAAAAATAAATGGAATCTTGTGTAAGAAATTTAAATATTCCTGACAATAATTTAAAGACTGAAGAAAATAATTGATATTCAAAAAAATGAAATTCAAAATCTTAGAAATACTTGAAAATTTTACAGAAGTGCTTTAAAAATGAAAAAGATAATTGAAAAGAGATGTAGAACTTACATATTTGTAGACTCTATTTAAAAAATTGATGATGTAATGTAATTTTTTTGAAAACTGATTTTTTTACACGAGATTTGTCATTTGGGAGGCCTCGAAAATCCTCACGTAGGGTGGTCCTTAAAATGGAAAGTTGCGAATTTGAAAGGTCTCACCCCCTGATTTTGTTACTTATCGAAAAATAAGAGATACGTATTTTTTTATTTTTTTTTATTTTAATATTTGATGGTGCCTCATCGACCTTGAAATTTCCCATGCATTTTGCTTGGGGAAAAACTTTTTTTCGTAGATTTGCAATAAAATCATGAAAAAACAACATTTTTTAACCGGATTACTCTATTTCTCTTGGGAAATGTTCAAACAATGACATCCAATAATTTATTTAAGAATTTTTTATTATTAACTATTTTTTACAGGGTCGTGAAAAAACCCCATAAATTGCAAAATTATGGAAAAATCGTTAAAAAATATTTATTACTATTATTTCTGGTATTTATTGCTAAAATTTTTATTTACAACTAAAACAAATATTATTAATAATATTTTCAGGTAATTCGCAATTTGTTTAAACAATTTGTTGTTGTTATTGTTAAATTATTTTTAAATACATGTAGAAAAGTATGGTTTTTTGTATTATTTTACAATTGACTTTGACATTAATCATACAAAATAATGATTAATTGTTAAAAATTATAAAAATAATTGTTTAAACAATTTATTGTTGCTATTTGAAAAATAATCTTTAAATATATCTACGGAGTTGCAGTTTTTTCTTAATTTTGCAAGTAGTTGTGCTGTAAGGGACTGTAAAAAAGAATTACATATGAAACATAATTTTCAACAATTGTTTAAACAATTAATTGTTGCTATTTGGAAGTTTGTCTTTGAATGTATTTACAAACTTGCAGTTTTTCCTTAATTTTTTAAGTAGTCCTACTGTAAGGAACTGTTAACGAGTATTAAATATAAAACATAATTTCAACAATTGTTTAAACAAATTATTGTTGCTATTTGGAAATTTGTCTTTAAATACATCCACAATCTGGCAGGTTTTCCTTTATTTTTCAAGTAGCCCTGCGTATATTTGACTCGGGGTGATCCATATATTTTAGAAAGTTTGAAAAACATTAAGTTTATAGAATTATTATAAATAAGATTAACTATGAAATATAATGTTAATAATCATTTGAAGATTTTATTTGGTTTACAAATTTACTAGTGTTGATGTTTGTTAAGAGCTATTAAGTGTCTTATAATGTTATAAGACATACGCGTGTTTTTTCGCGCTATGACAAGTTTATACGCGTTACGCATGTATGACCGCGTCTGTACAATGGTTCATATATTTTGCAAAGTTTGAAAAAGATTAAGATTATAGAGTGATTATAAATAAGACTAACTATCAAATATAATTTTAATATTCAGTTGAAGATTTTATTTGGTTTACAAATTTACTAGTTTTGATGTTTGTCAAGAGATATTAAGTGTTTTATAATGTTATAAGAAATAAGCGCGTTTTTTCGCGCTATGACAAGTTTATACGCGTTACGCATGTATGACCGCGTCTCTACAATGGTGCATATATTTTACAAAGTTTGAAAAAGATTAAGATTATAGAGTGATTATTAATTAAAACTAACTATCAAATATAATTTTAATATTCAGTTGAAGATTTTATTTGGTTTACAAATTTACTAGTTTTGATGTTTGTCAAGAGATATTAAGTGTTTTATAATGTTATAAGAAATAAGCACGTTTTTTCGCGCTATGACAAGTTTATCCGCGTTACGCATGTATGACCGCGTCTCTACAATGGTGCATATATTTTACAAAGTTTGAAAAAGATTAAGATTATAGAGTGATTATTAATCAAAACTAACTATCAAATATAATTTTAATAATTATTTAAAGATTTAACATCGTTTAATAATTTACCACTTTTGAAGTTGGCTAAAAATGTTAAGTGTCTTTGTGTAATGGTGTATATTATACAACTTCAAAAGTGGTAAATTATTAAACGAAGTTAAATCTTTAAATAATTATTAAAATTATATTTGATAGTTAGTTTTAATTAATAATCACTCTATAATCTTAATCTTTTTCAAACTTTGTAAAATATATGCACCATTGTAGAGACGCGGTCATACATGCGTAACGCGTATAAACTTGTCATAGCGCGAAAAAACGTGCTTATTTCTTATAACATTATAAAACACTTAATATCTCTTGACAAACATCAAAACTAGTAAATTTGTAAACCAAATAAAATCTTCAACTGAATATTAAAATTATATTTGATAGTTAGTCTTATTTATAATCACTCTATAATCTTAATCTTTTTCAAACTTTGCAAAATATATGAACCATTGTACAGACGCGGTCATACATGCGTAACGCGTATAAACTTGTCATAGCGCGAAAAAACGCGCTTATTTCTTATAACATTATAAAACACTTAATATCTCTTGACAAACATCAACACTAGTAAATTTGTAAACCAAATAAAATCTTCAAATGATTATTAACATTATATTTCATAGTTAATCTTATTTATAATAATTCTATAAACTTAATGTTTTTCAAACTTTCTAAAATATATGGATCACCCCGAGTCAAATATACGCAGGGCTACTTGAAAAATAAAGGAAAACCTGCCAGATTGTGGATGTATTTAAAGACAAATTTCCAAATAGCAACAATAAATTGTTTAAACAATTATTTTTATAATTTTTAACAATTAATCATTATTTTGTATGATTAATGTCAAAGTCAATTGTAAAATAATACAAAAAACCATACTTTTCTACATGTATTTAAAAATAATTTAACAATAACAACAACAAATTGTTTAAACAAATTGCGAATTACCTGAAAATATTATTAATAATATTTGTTTTAGTTGTAACTAAAAAATTTTAGCAATAAATACCAGAAATAATAGTAATAAATATTTTTTAACGATTTTTCCATAATTTTGCAATTTATGGGGTTTTTTCACGACCCTGTAAAAAATAGTTAATAATAAAAAATTCTTAAATAAATTATTGGATGTCATTGTTTGAACATTTCCCAAGAGAAATAGAGTAATCCGGTTAAAAAATGTTGATTTTTCATGATTTTATTGCAAATCTACGAAAAAAAGTTTTTTCCCCATGCAAAATGCATGGGAAATTTCAAGGTCGATGAGGCACCATCAAATATTAAAATAAAAAAAAATAAAAAAATACGTATCTCTTATTTTTCGATAAGTAACAAAATCAGGGGGTGAGACCTTTCAAATTCGCAACTTTCCATTTTAAGGACCACCCTAATCCTCAGCAATCGTGATTCAAGATGATTAATTCGAAAATATGGAAAGTCACAATTTTGAATGTATATCCAAAATTTTGAAAAATTAATTTTTGACATCGGACTCTTTATTTGCGACCTCAAAAATCTTCAAATAAGACTTGTTGAATTTCCTTGAATATTTATGTGATAAAAGATTGCACATATTGCAATGTATTATTTCTACATATTTTTTGTAACATCCGACGTTTCCAAAATTTAATTTCTTTAAACATCATATCTTAAAATATGGCTAAAAATGAAGAAATTTATGACATAAAATATTTTTAGCTTATAAATTAAAAAAGTTGGGAATTTTTTTTTAAAAGGTTATTTTTCCTAATGTATTTTTAATGGGGATTTTTTATTGATTTTGACTATAACTATAAACTTTAATACTGAAAATTAGAAAAAGGGGAAATAGGGGACAATTCTTTAAAATAGGGGAAATAGGTGCAAAATTTCAAAATAGGAGAAAAAAGGTGAAAAGGGGACAACCTGTGATCCCTGTAAACAGAATTTTTATTTAATAGAATTTTCATTTCACAGAATTTCTCTCTTTAACCAACTTTTTATTTAAAAGAATTCTAATTCAAGCAAAATTTTTATTTAGCAAAATTGTCCTTTAACATAATTTGAAATGATTCGAAATTTTAAATGTCAACATTTCTATTTGCACTAATTGATATTTTATACTCTCTGAATCTGAATTAGTTAAAAATAACTAATTATTAATAAAATATGACTAATTATTATTAAAAAAAAAAAAAATAACTGAAAAATAGTTAAAATTTGAATAACTGAATTAATATAGGGGAGTGGGCCCCAAGATGGACAGGGCCCCAAGATGGACATTTCGTATAAAATTTTGGTTTAAGGTGACAGCGCCTTATGCTTTCTGTCATTTTTGTTGTTTGTATAGACGAACATTTTGATGCACATTTGAAGAAAAAAAACCAGTTGGTTTTTCTTCTACACATACCACGTAATTTTGTGTCTAAAAAAGTTTTGTAACAGTTTTTTCTCAAGTTGGTAAAGGTATTTAAATAATTACGATTTAGAATGAGTACTACTTAACGTTATAATATTCTTTATTTATCGTATAATAATATTCTAAAATGATTTTACTAATCCAGTATTCATATATATTTTTACTGGGGATTAAAAAATGGTGTCATGTACCCTAAGATGGACAGGCCTAAAATCTCAATGTATTTTTTTTGCATATTTTCGATTTTACGCTTTTTTCAATAATGTTTTGAGCCAATTAATTAAAATTTTTTGTTTTCCATCATAAAATGTGATTTTATCGTTAGAGAATTTATTATATTGATATTTTTCGATATTCTATTACTTTTTACCGTTAAGCTATTAAATTGAAGTTTTTAGAAATTTTATTTCTTGATAAATTCCGTAAAATGATTAAAACTTAGTTCAAGAATTGTTACACGATGTTAATTTTTTATTTACTACCATTTTCAGAGACTTTTAAGAAGGTGTCCATCTTAGGGCCACTTTTTTTTAAACCGAAAATTTTAACAATTAGAAAAAATGCTTTAAAAAATGTTTATGTTCAAAATAAAATTTTATCTCTGTGGCCATAAGTTACCTTATAAATTGTACTTTCATCCGCGGTATAAAACATTTTAATATATTTTATTCGGTTTGGATTCTACAGTAATAAATCGATAGGGTGTCCAACTTGGGGCCCTCTCCCCTACAGAATTTTACTGAAATATTAGTTATATTTTTACATAACCTGAAAACAAATTTAATTAGTTATTTTTTACTAAATCTAAATTACAATTAGATGGAGTTTGTTACTTAATGAAAGTATGTAATTTACGTCCCAGATTTCTTACACAATGCATTAAAGAAAAATTCTGTAAAATATAAATTTTGTTAAGTAAAAATTCGAGGACCTAAAAATACTGTTTAGTAAACATTCGGGTTCGTTGAAGTCAGTGGCGGATCTGTGTGGAGAGCACTGGGAGCAATCGCCCCCTCCGAGAATCTTACATTTGTATAAGAGAGAAAGATATAGCACTATGGTGATATCTCTTTCTATCCTATATATCGCCCTTTCTTAAAACTTTACCTGGATCCGCCCATGGTTGAAATTCGATTAAAAACAAATTCAGAAAATAAAAATTCGACTGATATAAAATAAAATTCTAAATAATGAATTTTGTAGATGCATATGTTTATGTGCCGTAAAACAATGGTGGATCCAGAGGGGAGGGGGAGGTCTTGGTTAGCCTTATATTTATGTGGGTGAGAGAGGGATAAAAAACTATTGTCTTTCTATCTCATATATAACCCCCTTCAAAAATCTTGTCTGGATCCGCCCCTGCCCCAGAATTTCTCTAAATGAAAATTTGTCCAACTTCGAATTCTTTTAAGGATTGTCAATGGCGAGATGCGGGGTAAGGGGATTGTTTCCTAATCCCCGTGTATTAGCTCCATTATCACGCAGGGTATCAACTTAAAGAAAGTAAAATATTTATTTCTCAAACTTGCTGAAAAATATTAATATATAATATTTATCGATTGATTTATTTGAAAAAGTTGGAAAAATACATAATGCATATTTTATTTTTATTTAAATGTTACAAATTTTGCTGAATAAGCTTCTTGCAAAAATTAGTAGAAATTATGTTGGCAATATCCACTTTAGATTTGTTGTGCGCAGACGTAGTGTTTATGTAATCCTAACCTCAAATTTTGTGTATTTCTTGAAATCAAAGAGTCTAGAAGTTTTGAAATATAAAAGTGATTTTAATATTATAAAGGTAAATATGTACAACTTGTTTTATTAGCAAAAACAATTAACATTTTTTAGTGTAGAAGAAAAATTTATGGTTTTTGTATTACTACATTTGAATTAAGTGTAATGTTACCGCGCAAGTGCTAGTTTCAAGGTCATCATTCATTTTTGGTGAAAAACAACTTTGATAATTATTTATTCAGTAAATCCATGGTCAGTTTTTTTTTAAACTTTTTTAATTAAAATTTGACGACATTTGCTTCCTAATATCTAAATTTCAGAATTTAAGCTCATTTCCATCACATTTTTTTCGAAGATTTAAGTGAGTTTCCATAAGAACCTGTGTTAAATTGCACATTTATTTTAATTTTTTAAACAAAAGCTACGTGGTGAAAAATTTTGAAAAAAATCAAGGCTTCTTGAATTGATTTGAGGAACAATATGTCAAAATTTGAGACTTCTAGCTCATTTCCTTCAATTGCCGGTGACAATCCTTAAATTAAAGGTTAAAATATATTTTCACAACGCCCCTATCGAAAACTACACTTTCAACAGCTTCGCAGAACATCGAAATAAGCTAATTGCAGACGAGATTTTACTTTTTAATTTTCTTCCCGATACTTCAAGAATTTTCCTCCCTAGGTTAGAAAGTTGATGACGTAGCGGGAAGAAAGAAAACGTATCTCTACTTTCATTGGTCAGTTGCTTTCTTCTAATCCTACTCAGTGCTCTCTGTAGTGGGAAAAAGAAACTATGTAGTAACCTCTATTTTCTATTACGGTCCGTGTGTGTTGTTCGGAGAGTGCAGACGTGTTCTGCTTCTCCTTTCTTAGTTGTGATTTTATGTACAATTAGTGATTGAGAAATTAATAAATTTTCTCAATTTATTGCCTATTTTATGGGTGTTACTCTTAGTGAACTTTTTTAAGTATTGCTTCTGATTTTTTGTGACTTTATAATTGATAGAACTTTCGAATTGAGGAAATTTCTCTGAATGGCGTCACCACGTGTTTAAGAAGAGGAGGTTATTACGAATATTTGCAGTGCTCTGCTATTTTTCAAGAGATTAAATCTTGTGTGACTTGAGGTATTTGATTTTTTGTAATATCAGAATGGAGGACTTCAGCTTTTATCATTTTTGGAAGGAGCTTTACTTTGGATGGTTATGCTGCATCTCGAGTCAAGGTCAACTTTGTTTACATTTGGACTTCTGACTCAATTATCACTAGATTGCAGTTCCTTTTTTCTATTTTCCTCTCTAATCCTTAGTAACATGAATATAAATTTAATTTGATATTCGCTTGTTTTGGTACTTATAAATAGTAGAATTTATTTTGAATTTAATTAATTTATGTATTGAGTGATATTTCTCTTCTTGGTAACAAAATAATTTTGTCCTTTCCTTTGCTTTGGGTTTTTGCTATCTTGTTGATTTTTGCTTTATGCAGTATTTGCTTTGTAATTTATATGTTTAAATAAAACTTTTTTTATTTTTTCTTTGTGGTTCTGATTCGGATTAATGATTTTGTATGGGTCTTTTTCGTATGAATTTTAAAATTTATTATACGGAATTTTTTCCTTTTTTCTGATAAATTTCTTTTTTTAGGTATAATGAATTCTGCGGACACCGGTTCGGGCTCTGGCAGTTCCCGGCGGTCTTTTAGTGCTCCGGAAGAAAAGCAAGAAGGGCAAAATAAGGGCAGAGGGCGTTCTAGGAGCAGAGGTAGAATTCTGGGAAATGTGAATTCGGCTTTTGCATCCAGTCCTAGACCAGGTGGTGGTCCTGTGGGGGGCTCGTCTTCTACTTCGATCAGACGCTCCTCTCTCGGATGTAACAAACAATTGGCTAAAACTATTTACTCATCGTTGCCGTCTTTAAAGTCTGATAAGAGGAAGACAATTTCACCAATCGATTCGAGAGCTCAGTCTTTAAATAGTTCCGCAATTTCTTCGGTGGTTTCCAATCCCACAAAACGAATCCCGTCTGAAAACACTAATGTTGGTAGTCAGGCTTCAGTTCCGATTTCTGGTTTGCCAACTGATTTTTTGGTAAATCCTGTTGAGCATTTAGTAAATAATTCTGTTCCGGATGAGCAGGTTGCCTCGACCTCGACATTGGTTGATAATAGGGTATTTTCACAACCTGCAGCTAAGAGGTTGGCTGATTCGGATCTTTACTGGCGGTGTGAGAGGGAATTTGAATCTGATTTGAAATATAATTCTTCATCTCTCCCTCCTTTTGTGGTGGATGTGATTTGCTCGAGGGATGGAAAGAACTTGGGTAAGTTGGACCCTATTGGTATAGCTGATTTTGTTAATAGTTTTGTTCTGGGTCCTAGAGTCATTAGAAAGAAAGGGAAAAACAAGATTAAGATTTATTGGGAAAAATGGCAGGATGCCAATGCTATGATCGACAAAAAGTATTTAGTTCAAGACTCTTATAGAATTTTTATTCCTGAGGGCTCGGTTACAAAACGTGGATTCTGTAGGGATTTTAACGTTAATAGAACGGTACATGATATTCTACAAAGATTGGATTCTCCTTCTTTAGCGCAAATTGTGGAGGTTAGGAGATGTCTTAATCAGGATAAATTAGTTTCTAACAGGGTGGAATTCACTTTTTACTGCTCATATATTCCAAAATCTATCTCGGTTAAGGGTGTTGCTGTCAACATTACTCCTATTATTCCGAAGCCGTCTAGGTGTTACCGTTGTCAAAAGTTTGGTCATATGGAGGATCAATGTAATTCGTCTCATCCGACTTGTGAGTTCTGTGCTCAGAGACACTTCTCTTTTCAGTGTGATAATCTTTTATTATCTAACAAATGTGTAAATTGTAAGGGACATCATTTGTCTTCTTCTTCTGATTGTATTATCTATAAAAGCGAATATGAAATACATAAGATTAAGTTTCTGAGAAATTTGGATAGAAATGAGGCGATTGCCTTTCTTCAGAAAAACCAAACTGACTATTGCAGGTAATGCTCAATATGGTTGTGCTGAACAGATGGCTGCTGAAGAGGCTCTTTTAGCCTCTGTTGATGGCACTGAATTGGCTGATGAGTTTAGATCCTCGACTCCTAATCCTAATTACCGTCCCTTTAAACCACTAGTGAATTAAACGTAAATTAAAATTAAATAATATTTATCAGAATAAAATAAAATAAAATAAACAAATAGTTAAAATTAAATGATTTTTAAAAATTCAGAATAAAAATTTAATTTATAATACTAATTCGTTGAGTTAGCTAAGAAAAGAAAAATTACGAGCGATATAAATTATACTAAATTTTCCTAATACCTTTGTATTAGGAAATAATTATTATGAATGTTAAATAATTATTGAAAATGTCATATATATATAATGTAAAATCACAACACACAATATACGATACATCTGTATAAAACAACATGATATATTATGTATACGAATAACATTATATAATATATTGTACACGACATGCGTTGCATAAACTATATCCCAAACAACATTGTAATAAATAAAATATTCGTAAAAATATTTAATACATAAAGTTCATTCAAATAAGATAAACAAGGTTAAATAAAAGATATATATATGGGTCATTCCATACGAAAAGGCAAATGGCTGAGTCCACTCGTAGTTTTAACCAATTTTAAAGATATATAGCTCAAAATTTAGCATTTTTTATAAGGAATCGAATGCCGTGTGGTACTTTTTGAAATATTCAAAATGGCGGCTACCACAGCTGGATATATAACCAAACTTTTTGAATTTCTGGGTTTAAGCGATTATTACTTTTATTATCTCGGATTAAAATTGCTCAAAACAAATTTTTCTTATGTTTTTGAGATCCCCGAGACAAAAAAATATGACTAAATAATCATAAATAAAAAATTCAAGATGGCGGATCCAAAATGGCGGTCAAAATTTTAAAATGCTATTGGATTTAACTGAAACTTGTTACTCGGGGGTTTTTGAGGTCGCTGATTACGAATATGATCTCAAAATTTAAAAATTCAAAATGGTGGATCCAATATGGCGGACAATATTTTGAAAATTGATCGGATTTCTATGAAACTTGTTAATCGGGGGTTTTTGAGGTCGCTGATTTCGAATCTAATGTCAAAATTTTAAAATTCAAAATGGCGGATCCAATATGGAGGACGAATTTTTTAAAATTGGTCGGATTCGCTTGAAACTAGTTGCTCGGAGGTTTTTGGGGTTGCAGATGACGAATTTGAAGTCAGTTTTTCAAAATTCAAAATGGCGGATCCAATATGGCGGACGAATTTTTTTAAATTGGTCAGTTTCGTTTGAAACTTGTTACTCGGGGGTTTTTTGGGTAGCAGATTACGAATCTGAAATTATTTTTTCAAAATTCATAATGGCGGATCCAATATGGCGGACGAATTTCTCTAAATCCGTCGGATTCGTTTTAAACTTGTTACTAGGGGGTTTTTGAGGTCGCTGACTACGAATCTGATGTCAAAATTAGAAAATTCAAAAGAGGTGTACAATAAACAAGAATTAAATACTGATGGCAGTTGAAAGGCTACGTCTCTTGACACATTTTTCGCCATTTTATATCCACCATTTTTAATTTTTAAACTTTGACATTAGATTCGTAATCTGCGAACCCAAAAACCCCCGAGTAACACGTTTCGGACAAAACCGACCAATTTTAAAAAATTCGTCCTCCATATTGGATCCGCCATTTTGAATTTTTAAATTTTGACATTAGATTCGAAATCAGCGACCTCAAAAACCCCCGATTAACAAGTTTCATAGAAATCCGATCAATTTTCAAAATATTGTCCGCCATATTGGATCCGCCATTTTGAATTTTTAAATTTTGAGATCATATTCGTAATCAGCGACCTCAAAAACCCCCGAGTAACAAGTTTCAGTTAAATCCAATAGCATTTTAAAATTTTGACCGCCATTTTGGATCCGCCATCTTGAATTTTTTATTTATGATTATTTAGTCATATTTTTTGTCTCGGGGATCTCAAAAACATAAGAAAAATTTGTTTTGAGCAATTTTAATCCGAGATAATAAAAGTAATAATCGCTTAAACCCAGAAATTCAAAAAGTTTGGTTATATATCCAGCTGTGGTAGCCGCCATTTTGAATATTTCAAAAAGTACCACACGGCATTCGATTCCTTATAAAAAATGCTAAATTTTGAGCTATATATCTTTAAAATTGGTTAAAACTACGAGTGGACTCAGCCATTTGCCTTTTCGTATGGAATGACCCATATATATATATAAATATAGATTAGATATTTATGCGCGTTAATAATGTTAGCCGATTTAATTTAAAATCTAATTTGTCCCGGAACAACCACAACTAATGAAGCGATTTTTAATTTACCAATGGCAATTTACCTAACTAATATTCAAAACTATAGATTACGTTAAGCTAACTTTTTAAATTCGATGCACGTTCCCTTTTCGAAAAGAAAAATTTGACAACATTTATGAAATTTAGAGATCTAAAGTAAAACCTGATATTCCCGAATTTTTGAATCTCACATTTCAATTACAGAAATAAATTGCGCTTTTTATTTCTGTAGTTATAGAGTGTGAAAATTAAAGTTTACATTCTGGGTAAAAAATTGGAAATTAAGAAAAGATAGAGCGTACAGTAAGTAGGAGTGAGAAAGCAAAGAAACCCATGAAATAGAGGAAGATAGACGACAGAGTGTCAAGGCCAGAAAAGGTTTGGGTTACTATCAGGTAAACGTCGGTCAGTGACGACCGTTGATGAATCATATTTGTTTGTAAAATTATTGGCTAGATTTTCTTTTCGAGAAGCAAGGTCGTTTAAACAGATTGAAAAAAATCTGTGCTTATTTATGTCTACTGACAACAATATCGATATGATCGGTCAGATAATAGGACTGATGGTGGCACTTTTTTGGCGGTCAATGAGAATTTTCGTTGTTCTCCCCTTGTTTTAGAGGGTGAATATTTAAAATATATGGAAGTGGTGGGTGTTGTGATTCACTTCTCTTCTGGTCCTGTTAAAAAAACTGTTTAGTGGGATTTCACAAAATGTCACAGCACTTTCAGTTTCACGTAATAAAGTTTATTATTATTATAATTATACAATACGTCACATTTGTATACCCGTCATGAACACAAAAGAAAAACAGTAAATAATTCGTCGAGAAATGGACGAGAAAACGCGCCCAATATGGACAGAATAAAGTCAAAACGGAACTGGACTGCCTCATCACATCAGGCCCTCGGTGACAGACCAAAAGGGTGGGAGAACTTCCACCAACGATCCGAGCTCCATCCTGTAGAAAGAGAAGAAGGGATGGCATGGCCCCAGAACAGGGAAAACCCCAGCTCATTAGGAACTTCATACTCTATTAAAGATTTTATGACAGATTAAGCATAGTTTAACAATGATTACAGAAAGCCATAAACCACCCATTCAAATCCCGCAAGAAACCTTCCTTATAACTTTAAATATTTGTAACAGGTCCGGTTCAGTTTGTTTTGGTTTATGCTCCTCCTAAGATTGTTATCCCTCAGAATACTTGGTTTTCTTTACTGAGGGATTTGGATTTGAATAAAAATGTAATTTTTATAGAAGACTTTAATACACATTCTTGGTCTTGGGGTGCTAATTTCGTATCTCCTAGAAGGGAAGGTTGATGAGGCTGGTAGAGTTAATAATAATCTTGATTTAATTTTTGTATCGAACTCTATTAAGACATATTTCTTTTGCTGAAGTTACCTCGGATTCTTTTGGATCGGATCACTTATTGGTTGTAGCTTCTTTGGGTTTTTCCCTTTTGATGATGTCATCGACTGCCAAGAAGAGACTTAATTTGGATGGAGTTAACTGGTCTATGTTTAGGGAGTCTCTGGACAATGAGGTGTCTGGACTGGATCCTGATTCTGATTTGATTTAGGCTGATCCCATCGAGTTATATACTGTTTTTGTAGAAAGGATAAAGTTGATTTTGTTAAGTTCGGGTGCTAATTATCCTTAGATATCTAAAAAAAGTAGGAAAAATGCTCAACCTTTATGGTGGGATGATGAGTGTCTTAAGGCTGTCGTTTTTAGAAGAGATTTAAAAAGGGAATATATTAGACTTCAGTCTATGGAATTGAGAGTTGAATACAAAAGAGTGGATGCTGAAGTTAAGAATTTTTTAAAAATGAAGAAATCTTCTTCATATAGGGCTTTTTGTGAGTCTTTTGATTCTTCTCAGAGTCTCTCTAGATTATGGAAGTTGATTCATGCATTCAGTAATCGGAGAGCTCCTATTCGCTCTAACTCTTGTAGTGATCCGGATTCTCAAGTTTTTTTGGATTTACAAGAGGATCTAGTTAAGCCAAATATTATACCTCGTGAACTTGAGATGTCTGACCCTAGTCAATTTGGAGAAAATCCCATGAATTTTTCCTTTTCTATGAAGGAGCTGTCGTCTGCTCTTTTACATTGTAAAAGAGATACATCTCCGGGACTTGATGAAATTACTTATAGGATGATTAGAAGTTTTTCTCTTAAAACAACCAGTTTTCTTTTGTCATTGTTTAATGCTTTTTTGTCCTCGTCTAGCTTTCCCCCTCAGTGGAGACACACTAGAGTTGTTTTTATTCCTAAACCTTCTGGTAAGGGCTTTCGCCCTATTTCTCTTACCTCTACTCTATGTAAACTTTTTGAAAGATTGGTCCAGAGGCGATTGGAAAATATCTCTGAGAGGTATAATTGGATCCCTAGAAATCAATTTGGTTTTCGATCAGGTGTTTCTTCTCTGGATTGCGTTTCTACTTTGGTGACAGATATTCAGCAGGGATTTCTTAGAGGTGAGGGATCTTTGGTTGCTGCAATTGATATAAGGGGAGCATTTAACAATGTTTTGCCATCGGTGGTTTATAGAGAGTTGATTGAGTTGGATGCTCCCTCTGCTTTGGTAAACTTTGTTTCTTTCCTTATATCAAAGAGATTTCTTTTTTTTGGTAATGATTTGAATGAATTTAGAATTCCTGGGGTGGGAGTTCCACAAGGGTGTGTTCTTTCTCCTTTTTTGTTTAATTTGGCTCTTAGAAGGATTACTATATGTTTCCCGGGTCATATTAGAGTTTTGATGTATGCAGATGACCTTATTATTTATGTTAGATTTAAGGACATTAAATGGGCTTTGTCTCAAATTAAGCTTGCCATTGAAGCTTTGGCTCCTTGGCTTTTGAATAGGGGTTTAGAGATCGCTTTGCAGAAGACTGCAAAGTGATGTGCAAAGTGATGCAAAGACTGTGTTTTTACTCGTTCTAAGATTAATGTTGATGATCTCTTTCTTAAGGTTGGGTCTGTTAGAGTCCCTATTCGGAAGCAGCTTGTGTACCTTGGTATGGTTCTGGATTCGAAAATTTCTTGGCTCCCTCATATTAAGTTGGTAGCACAGAAGGCTTCTAGAGTCGTTAATATTTTGAAAGCTATTGCTAGAGTAACGTGGGGTGTAAGTCCGGTTCTTTTGCTTACTGTATATAAAAATTTGGTGAGATCTCATTTGGAATGGGGTTCTCAGTTGTTTGAGAAGGCTTGTGATTCCCACTTGAGTATACTTGATAAAATTCAATTTTCTACGTTAAGAGTTGTTCTCGGATGTATGTCTACCACCCCCACGGAGATTTTGCTCTCAGAGGCTGCTGAGTGTCCCTTGTTTATAAGGAGAGGTCTTTTGACTAATAGATTCATCTTGAGAAATTTAACTTGGAAATCTAGTCCCTTAATTCCCAGATTGACTCTCTTGAGTGAGAAATCGGCTTTGGGTAAACGTAAGAAAAAGTATATTCAGAATTTTTCACTTTTGCATGCTTTTGATCGCTGTAGGGATGTTGCTCTTGATTTGCTTAGATTGAGTCGACCTTATTCTCTTGATTTTTCGTGGGAGGAGTTGGTTATGGATGTGTGCATTGATTTGGATTCTGGTGTTAAACTTAAAATCGATGATGATCCCAATCCGATTCTTGAGGATATTTTGTTGTTACAGTTTCGAGATTTTCTCTCGATTTACACTGATGGATCCTTTGACTCTATTCGTGGAAGAGCAGGTTGTGGTTTTTATAATCTGATTGAGAATATTAGATCTGCTAGACTTAATGATTTATGTTCTATAGAAACTTGTGAACTACGTGCGATTTTGTCGGCTTTAAAATATATTTGCTCTAAAAATTTTGGTAATTTTAAGGGAATTACTTTTTTGGATTATAGAACATTTTGTCAGAGTCAATTTAATGCTTGGTCTAAGGTTTTATGGCCTTTTATAGATTATGATAAGAAACCTTTGGCAATCCGTAATAAATATTATTCTTTTATTACTGAAAAAACTAAAAGGTCTTGGTTTATGGGTATGTCTGCACCGCGTAGGTTTTTTAGTTTGGTCACTAGAATGCGAGCCTCACATACGATCACCTTTGATCATTTTTCGCGGTTGGGTTGGGATGATTTGCTTGAATGCAATTGTGGAAATGGAGTTAAATCTTCAATGCACTTATTGAGAGATTTACTGTCAGATTTCAGACCGGGTTTTTTTTTCTTTCCTTAATATGAAATTATCAAATTTTGATGCTTTAAATCCTAATATAGATGTTTTAATTTTTAATCCGGATCAAGAATTCATTATTGAGTTGAGGAATTTTTTTAAGTCTGGAGATATAATTATTTGATCTGATTGATGAACAATTTATATTTAAATTTATGTTCCAAGTTTGAATTTTCCCTCCTTTGTTTCCCTTTCCATTAGCTGCCATTCTCTGGATTATCTGACGTTTTTGTCGGGGACTGCTGTGCTTACCTATACATTGATCTGGAACATTTGCTGACATATTCTTAAGGAGTAACAACATTCTTGGTGTTTGGACATATACTGGAATTACCTGGATCATTTTGCATATATTACATATGAAATAACCTTTATGATATAGTTACTTTCTAGTAACTTCCTACTGGCTGTTGGTTTTACCTCAGGCCAATAAACTAAAAAGAAAGAAAGAAAGAAAGAAATACAGGAGCTCAACTGAATTGGCTTATTTAGATTGCCATTTAAGAAGAAGAAGAAGAAGAAGATTAACAGGAGCTTTTTGTTAACAATTTGCATTTCGTCAAAGGTCGTGTTGAATTTAATTAAGTATTTAAAAGTGGATTAATAAATAATTTGTAAATCGAACTAAATTATCTATTTTTACATCGTCTCGTTCCTAAACAGTTTTAATTTATTTATATATAAAGTGTAAGTGTACAACTACGAACATAACAACCACAAACATAACCTTATTTGTTAAATAAGATTTAATACAATATAATTTGTATAATCATGCGTCTTCTTTTTAAATTAGTCA
Source organism: Ganaspis brasiliensis (assembly GCA_037103525.1). NCBI lineage: Eukaryota > Metazoa > Arthropoda > Insecta > Hymenoptera > Figitidae > Ganaspis > Ganaspis brasiliensis. The sequence goes on along the minus strand of JAZKLR010000276.1, from coordinate 340,790 downwards.
ATTTTTATTGAATCTTCATTTTTTAATTTTTCATAAATTCGCCGTTTCTTTTTTAAGTTAATCTTCATTCAGGTTCAAAAGTTCAAAAATTTTGAGTTTTAAAATCATATAGAATTACGCAAAATGTAATAACAATTTTCTCCCATGAAATTTCTAATAAATTTATTGCCCAAATTACTCTGTTGAACTGTTAATTAATTTTATCTTTAATTTAGATGTTTTGAGCAATATCTATGTAAAAAAACAATTTACAATTTGTACGTGATTTTTGTTAAGGTCTACGTATTTTTCCCTTTGTAAAAAATCTGTAACTCAAAGGGTAATTGAGTTTTATTTAAATATTCGCACCTATGGATAAATGACTATGATGAGACGTTTAAAACCAGTAGTGGCAAAATATTTCGTTATGAAGCGCGTTCTCTTCGATAACAGGTTAACTGAGACTGAAAAGGTAATTGGTGTTTGTGAAATAGGATGAGGATGAGGAATACGTCACGTGTCGATTTGCAATATAGTGCGGTACCTATTGTAATGTTCCTTGCTAAAGTTTACCTTTGATCCCTTTGCGTCGTGTCTACCACTTCCTATGTACCAGGAATGTCGTCTATTTTACGGAAACTTTTGATATTATATTGCCTGTATTAATGCAGATTTATAAATTAAAACAGTTTTTTTTTAAATTAATTCATTTGGCTCTGGGTAAAAAATAAACATTTTTTCGTAAGGGAATAAAAATAGTGTATTTATACACACAAAAAACTTCTGCTAATTTCTGATGCATACTCAATTTTAGCAATGCTAAACGACATAGAGCGTGGCGCCACCTATGAGGCTAATTTTTGATGCGACTCAAAATGAGTCGCGTACTCTACTCATTTTGAGATCATGTTTTTTCTTTAGGTTAATTTTAATTCTTTTAAGAAAAATAATATTAATTGAAATGTTCAAACTTTGTCCAAAATTCTAATTAACGAAAATAAACTTATTATAGACTATAATACTTGTAAACTAATGCCCTTTTAATTTCAAAGTGACAGAATTGAAAATTCAAAATGGCGTCCTTACAATGTCGCACAGAAGACCCTAAATGCGCTAATGAATTAATTTATTAATTTCATTGAAAAAATAATGCAAAAATTTTGGGTCACCACATATTTTAATGTTTTTGGGGTCGCTGATTACAAATCTAATGGCCGATTTTTAAAATTCAAAATAGCGGATCCAATATGGTGGACAAGTTTCTAAAAAGTCATTAAATTTGCTTGAAACTTGTTACTCGGGGGTTTTAGAGGTCGCTGATTAAGAATCTGAAGTCAGTTTTTCAAAATTCAAAATGGCGGATCCAATATGGCGGACAAATTTTTTAAAAATTCATTGTATCATGATACTCGGGAGTTTTCGAGGTCGCTGATTTAAAATATCATTACATTTTGGAATTTTTGAGATCGCGGAATATGAATCGGCGCTAAACCTTTAAAAATTCAAAATGGCATGTCTAATATGGCGTCAGAAAAACAAGAATAAGATTAAAAACTGTCCAAAAAATCGTTATTTTCCCATAAATATTGGGAATACAATAGTTTCCTTATAGTTTTTAATTTTTCGCTGCACAATTCTTTTGGTAATTAAAAAAATATTATTACCTGCTCATTCGAAAACTTGTTTCATTCAAAAAAAGTTTTCTTCAGTGAATTTATTTTTGCAGCATGTTTGCAAATAATACAGAAAGAGGAATATTTTAAGAGTATCTGATTTGTGTAATTTATAGTTCCTTATTCAATTGGCATGCTGCTTGATGTCCACTAATGATTTCGTGACTCTTCAAGTTCCTCTTTGTCGAGACTTTTTTCAACTTTTACTCCTCGTAAATTCTATCCAAGAACATATAAAATCGTCCTTTGCACTAAAAAACTTAAATATCGTATCCCTTCCCTAAAAGTGACCATTTTTAAACGTATCAATTTTTTTTTTAATTTTAGAAAGATGACACGTTTTTAGATTTTTTTTTCTTCTTGAATAGGGGAGAGTCGGCCAAAATGCCTATAGTAAAGTTTGGAGCAAAAAAAAAGTATTTAATTATAGTTTTGAAAAATATATACTATTAAATATTTAGAAAACCTTTCAGAATATAATAAGGTATTAATTTTAAGTACTTATTTCAGAAAAAATAATTATTTAAACATTGATGTCAAAATATCTATAATCAATTATCTTGTTAATATTAAAAAGAACTAGCGTTGAGTACAAAAATATAATCTTTTTATCACAAAACTAAAGTTTCAATCCAAAGCAGTCCGACAAAAAATGGAAATAAAGTCTATAAAAATTATTCAAGCTTCTACAATTATAAAATAACTTACAAAAGTGAATTGAACACTGTAATAAATTACAAAAATACCTGCTTGCTTCAAAACAGCGTGAGTTTTAGAAAGAAAACGAAAATTTTGACATTCAATGACAAATGTGACAGGTTAATCAGTCAAGATTCTTTATAGTCACGTGTCAACACGTAACTTTCGCAATCGTATGTATTTTTTCTGCGCATGCGCACTTCTTTTGATTAATCCCGCGCTTATTTAAAATCATGTTTTAAAAATGTATTAAAAATTATTCTTCAATGCATAATTATTATAATTATTATTAATATAAATGAAATAAATAATATAATTAATTTGTTTAAACACTGATTTTTTATACAGAAGCAGTAACAACTTGATATTTAGTTTCTACATCAAAATATACGTAAGCCGAGAGATTTTCCGTATCGTACGTATCTTGCTTAGAAGTTTTACAGCATGTAGGCAATTTAATTATTATAATTTATTTATTAGAAAAAAAAACTCTTACAGGGTGTCTACCGAAACATGATTTTCAAATTCCCGGCAAATTCCCGAATCTAAAATCACATTTTTCCGGGATTTCTTTTATGTATGATTAACAGCTATAATATTAAAATAGTAAAAAAATTAAGTGCGTAATATATAAGTTTTTAAGGTAAAATTGATCTTTGAAGAAAATAATTCCAAAATGTTAAAAATAATAGAAATTTGAAGAAAATAATTAGAATATGACAAAAATAATTGAAATTTGAAGAAACAAAATGAAAGATGACAAAACTAATTAAAAATTAAGTAAATAATTAAAAATTTAAAGGAAAGACTTGGAAAATGACAAAAATAATTGAAAAATGGAAAACAAAATAAAAATTTGATGTCAATACATAATTAAAAAATTGGAGAAAAAAATTGACCATGAAAGAAAATAATTAAATGATTGAAAAATCATAAAATTGATAGAAATTTAAAAAAATACTTGAAAAATGATAAAAATAATTAAAATTAAAAAAAAATAATTGAGAAATGAAAAAATTATTAAACCTTGAAAAAAATGAAAGATGATAAAACTAATTTAAAATTATTTAAAAAATGTATGATTTGAAAAAAAAGATGTAAAAAGGACATAAATTATTGAAAAATGGAGAAACAAAATAAAAATTAGAAATCAACAATTGAAAAATTGGAGATAAAAATTGACGTTTGAAGAAAATAATTAAACAATGACAAAATAATTGCAAAATCCCAAAAAATTTGAAGTTTGAAGAAAACACTTGAAAAATGATAAAAATAATTAAAATTAAAAATAAAAAGGAATTGACAAATGACAAAAATAATTGAAAAATTAAAAATTTAATGTAAATTAAAGTAAGAAACTAAAGAATCCATGACAATAATTTATAGATAAATGAAAATAAATTAAATTTGGAGAAAGTAATAAAAAAATGTCGAAAATATTGATAATACTTGAGAAATGACTAAATTATTTGAAAATTTTAAAAGCAATTAAATAATGAGAAAAATAATTATAACAGGAAAATATAATCTAGGAATAACAAAAATAATAATAATAATTGAAAAGTGACAAACCTAATTAAAAATTAAGTAAAAAATAAAAAATTTGAAGAAAAGACTTGAAAAATGATAAAAATAATTAAAATTTAAAAAGAAATTGAGATTTGATAAAAATAAATGAAAATTGAAATAAGAAATTAAAAAATTCATCACAATAATTTAAAGATATAAGAAAATAAATACAAAATTTACAGAAAGTAATAAAACAACGTCGAAAATATTGACAATAATTGAAAAATTATTAAATTAATTGAAAATTTAAAAAAAACAATTAAAAATGCCAAAAATAATTTAAAATAGGAAAAAATAGTCGAGAAATGACAAAAATAATTGAAATTTGAAGAAAATAAATTGAGAAATTACAAAAAATTTAAATTTGAAGATATAATACATGAAAAATAACAAAAATGATAAAAATTTGAGATAAATAATTGAATAATAACATGAATGAATGATAACTGTTGTAAATAATTAAAAGAATGTAAAATTAAAAAAAAATTGAAATTTGAAAAAAAAATAATTGTCAATTGGTGTAAAGTATTTAAAAATTGATACATAATAATAAAATTATTGAAGAAAGTTGCTGAAATTTGAAGAAAAAAATTGGAAACTGTGTAATAAATTGAGAAATTGATGACCATAAAAAAAAAAAGATTGAAAATAATTATTAAAATTTGATAAAAATAATTTTAAATGTTAAAACTAATAGAAATATGCAGAAAATAATAATTGAAAAATGATAAAAATAATTGAAATTTGATGGAAAAATTGAGAGATGACGAAAGTAATTGACAATACTGGTTTAAAAATAATTTGTAGATATTAATTAAAAAATTGAAAAAGTAATTAAAATTAGAGAAAACTAATTAAACAATGTCAAAATTTATTGAAATTTGAAGAACATAATTGTATATAATAATAATAGATAATTATTATTTTACTAAGAAAGTGAGAAAAGTGCTTTTTTTTAAAGTGAGTAATAGTGAGTGATTTTAAAAAAAAATGAGTAAAAATGGGAAAAGTAATAAGTCACTGGCAACCCTGAAAATGCTCAAATTCGCTTGAAACTTGTTACACTTTTACTATTTTGAAAATCTAACTTCAGATTAGTAACCGGAACATGGATTACCACCGAGTAACAAGTTTGAAGTGAATTTGAGCAATTTTGCAAAATATGTCTGCTATACTGGATCCGCCATTTTGAATTTTGAAAAATTGGTAAATCTGATATCGTTTACACAATCAGAGACTTCGAAAACGAGTAATAAGTTTCAAGCGAATTTGAAGAATTATGAAAACGAATTATCTTCAATTTTTAGAAATTCCCGGATATAATTTTTTTCCCCGGCAATTTCCCGGGTTTTTCCCGGTCGAACTAAAATCCCGGCAAATTCCCGGTTTTCCCGGAATTCCCGGTGAGTAGACACCCTGACTCTTAAAAAATTCCGTTCAATTTTGAAAATTTTCGTAGTGGTCAGGAGAGTTTGAGAATAAAAGGCAAGAGTAATTTTTTTCAAATTGATTTGTTTTTCGAAATTTATAATGTCCAAACCAGAAAAACTCAGTTCAAAAGAAGAGCAACGACGAAGCGATCTGTAATAATTATTTTTTGTGAACGTTAATTGATGCTCTTCGCGGCGCTTCGAGTAAATTGCTTTGCCAGTGTTAAATGAACCGAGTTACGCCAAAACAAACGTTTGTGTTTCGATTGAACGAACGCGTTTCGTTTGAACGAAATCCCGAGTGTGTTCCTTCGTAATTGAGAGCTCGCGAAGCTTTTTACACTCACCCCTCTTCACTGCTCCGAATCTCGCATTATGTTGTATGGAAATTCGTTATTTAATTATCCTGTGAAGTTTCATTTTGTCCAGTTCAAATTTTATGCTTGTTATTTGAAATTTGTGTCTTTTCTCTATATTATATCCCATTACTTCTATTACTTTCTATTATATGAATATTTAATTATTTATTGTCAATAGCCGAAAAAAAAATAATAATAATAAAAAATAATAGGAATAAAAAAAATAATTTTGTTCGAGACACTACACTAGTGTATTAATACGTATTTTTCTTCGCTGAATTCGTATTCCAAGTCAGAATAACCAGAAATGCTAAATTTTTTTAGATAATCTCAAAAAACTGCTCAAAAAACGCTAAAAAATCGTAAAAAAATTTTTTCTTCGTGTTTTTGAGAAGCTTTTTGAGATTATCTAAACAAATTTACCCAATCCTAATCTAGTTATTCTGACTCCGGATTCTGATTTAGCGTAGAAAAATACGTAGGAATAAACTAGCGCAGTGTTCCGGAAAAAAAATTTTTTTTGGTTTTGATTTGTGTTTTTAAATTTTTTTTTGACGTTATCTAAAAAATTAGAACCAATCTAGCAATCGTAATTTTTAAAAAATATTAATTTTATGATTGTTTACATTAAAATATTTTATATTATTTAACTATAGAACTTTGTTATTATTGACTATTAAATTTATGGATTAATTTTACATGGAAAATTCCAAACAAATAAAATTTCTTCCCAGGAAGAAAATTTGATTTATTTTTTACAATTTCTATTTTTTATTAATTTGTAACAAATTTTAACAAATCAAAATTAATTCACGAAATTTTATCTGATTATAATTAATTTAATCTAAATAAGATCCTACTTTATTTTTTGTATTTAAACAATACTTAGCTAATTAAAAACGCAATTCGCTATTTTTGCTAGTAATATAATAATATATACAATTATTTATTCACCGTAATAGTAATGTAATGAAATTAATGGTTAATTGTGAAGCGAAAGATTAGTATAAATTGAATGGGACGTGCTCTTGATATTATCTTCACGAACTGGACAAAGAACTATTGTAAAAAGACGAATAAGAAGAAATAGTAGTGTTGTAGAAGAAACAAACAAAAGGAAAAAAAATCTATAGAGAAACATTCCTGACTGACAAGCTGCCTTGCGATGTCTCGTTTACCATAATACAAGGCCTCTCAGACAGAAGGAAAGTTGTTGCTGCTGTGACTGAAACAGAAGCCATGGATCAGGACCGCGAAAATAGATTAAGAGAGCCTTTGGTGAGACAAGTGAATCGAAGGTGGGGTAGAATGCGAAAGATGTGCAAACATAATGACACTTTTAAAGTCCATCACAAACTCTACAGCTGTTTTTTTTTTCATTTCTTGTATATTTATCAACGTAATTTTCTTTTTATATTTCATACCTTTCTATTTATTTTCTTCTTTTTTTTTATTTGTCGCCTTTTCTTTTTTTTCTTTACTTCCTTTTCTTCTTTTTGCTTGTCTTCTTTTGTTATTCCTCTTCATTTACTTTTTCTCTTGTTTGCTTTTATTTATCTTCAGGCTTAGTCCAGCTGAACCGTGTAAACAAAATTCCATTAATTTTCTGAAATGTTAAAACTATCATGAAAATCTGTAGTTCACAACAGAACAAAAAAACACTTTTGACCGTTTTTTTAAATTCCATGTCTTTGTTAGTTTTTTTTGCATTAACAAATTTTAACAACATTTTAAAGAAATATTAATAACTCAACAGTGGTTTGCAATAAATTAATGAAATTTATGTGGATTATCTAAAAATGTTCACTCCTTTTAACGAATATAATTGCAAAATTTTAATATAAAAAATTACATATTTTTAATAACAATTTTATAAACAATTTGAAATATTTATGTGTTCTACCCCTACGGTTGAGATGAAACTCATAGAAAATGTACACAGAGATGTCTTCTTTAAGTTTCTAAAAAAAAAAATTGGTATTTTCAATAAGAAGTGTAGATAATATATTTATTTTCTCTTCGCGCGCCGACCGTTACGCTGCGAGAAGCTCCGGCGCACTGTGGTCAGAATCTGCCATTTACTGTTCAAAAAAGTCTACAGCCTCCAAATTTTAACGAAAATGGTTGACTCTTGATTTAAAACACTCAGGAATAAATTCTTAACAACTTTAATGCAGCAGTTTTTTGAATTTATGTTTTTATTATTATTATTATTTTAATGTTAATAACAAAATAATGACAAAGTGTTTAGTATATATCTTCATTTTATCAAATAAAAGTCGCCTTTATACTGAATATCATTTCAATCGACTGATTATCGATCTTTAAAAGGCAAAAAATGATGTTTTAATGAATAAAAAAAAGTTGTTTATTTAGTTAATAAATAATTTAATTCATTTAAGTTAACAAATGAATAACGCGCTTATATATAGTTGAAATAAATTAGTTTTTTGCAATTATTTTAGTATTTAGTAACACTTGACAGTTGTGCATAAATATTGTTTAAAAAGTGTTATTTGTCATTGTTATAAACAAATTAAATTAACAAATTGAGTAGCTCACTTGCTTTTCACTAAAACTGAATTGTTTTTTTTTCTCAATTTTTTAAAATTTTTTTAACAGTAACATTTCTTAAGAACATTGTTTAAACATTTCTCTTTATCATTGTTATAAACAAATTAAATTAAGAAATGAATAGCACTAAAATCAAACTTATAAAAACCAGAAAAAGCTATTCAGTTTCTATAAAAAACAAGTGAGCTGTTCATTTGTTAATTTAATTTGTTTATAACAATAATAAATAACACTTTTTAAACAATATTTATAAATAAATGTTAATTTTAAGAGAATTATAAAAATTTAAGAAAAAAATCGATTCAGTTTCGATAAAAAAATAAGTGAGCAGTTTATTTGTTAATATAATTTGTTTATAACAATAACAAATAACAATTTTTAAACAATATTTATGCACAACTGTCAAGTGTTACTAAATACTAAAATAATTGCAAAAAACTAATTTATTTTGCCTTTTAAAGATCGATAATCAGTCGATTGAAATGATATTCAGTATAAAGGCGACTTTTATTTGATAAAATGAAGATATATACTAAACACTTTGTCATTATTTTGTTATTAACATTAAAATAATAATAATAATAAAAACATAAATTCAAAAAACTGCTGCATTAAAGTTGTTAAGAATTTATTCCTGAGTGTTTTAAATCAAGAGTCAACCATTTTCGTTAAAATTTGGAGGCTGTAGACTTTTTTGAACAGTAAATGGCAGATTCTGACCACAGTGCGCCGGAGCTTCTCGCAGCGTAACGGTCGGCGCGCGAAGAGAAAATAAATATATTATCTACACTTCTTATTGAAAATACCAATTTTTTTTTTTAGAAACTTAAAGAAGACATCTCTGTGTACATTTTCTATGAGTTTCATCTCAACCGTAGGGGTAGAACACATAAATATTTCAAATTGTTTATAAAATTGTTATTAAAAATATGTAATTTTTTATATTAAAATTTTGCAATTATATTCGTTAAAAAGAGTGAACATTTTTAGATAATCCACATAAATTTCATTAATTTATTGCAAACCACTGTTGAGTTATTAATATTTCTTTAAAATGTTAAAATTTGTTAATGCAAAAAAAACTAACAAAGACATGGAATTTAAAAAAACGGTTAAAAGTGTTTTTTTGTTCTGTTGTGAACTACAGATTTTCATGATAGTTTTAACATTTCAGAAAATCAATGGAATTTTGTTGACACGGTTCAGCTGGACTAAGCCTTCATCTTTCTATAATTAATTTCCGTTTATACTCTATTTGTTTTTCTTTTTTACTTATACTCTTTTAAAGGGAACATCCATAAAGAACGTTCCACTTTTAGGGGGGAAGGGGGGGGGGGGTACAATAAATTTAGAACGTTCGTATTTTTATGTTCTTATTCTAATATTCTTTTTCATCTTTGAGACTTTAGTTTGAAAAATCAGCAATTGAACCATTTTTGGAAATTAATATTATATAATGTATATTTTAAAAAATCATTTAAATATTATTCTAAAATATATTTTTATAATCTTGTTCATTACTACTTATCAGGGGCGTACCCAGAAAAGTTTTTTGGTGGGGGTTTAATGTGGGAGTGAGAGAGACAACAATATATTGCTATATCTTTCTCTCTCATATAAACTGGCTTTCTAGGGGAGGGGTAACTTCCCCCCCCCTGACCCAACGTGGGTACGCCCATGCTACTAATAATAAATAAATATATATATATATATTTATATATATATATATATGTATATGATAAATAAAAACAATTTTATTTAATTAATATATAACAAAGAAAATTTTGACTTTTGAGTGGGTGTATTTTTGAACGTTCCATTTAGGGAGGGGGTCGTAGTTTGCAACCATGTTCAACATATGAGGGGGGGGGGGTAAAAACTCGAAAATTGGTGAACGTTCTTTATGGATGGTCTCACTTTGTACGTACTTATCCTATTTTTTGGGTTCCAGACGCAAGCTGTCAAAGCGGAACCCTTATGTTTTCACTCGGTTGTCTGTCGCCCAAACTACACTGAGAAACTTTTGATTTTAATATCTGCTTTATTGCTTATTTATTATGTACAATAAAATTTAAGAGTTTAGGGATAATCGAGATGTGGTTATAAAAACTAATACACTGTTTAAGAAAAGACGTTTTAGATGCAACAGTTGTCTTTTTGATAAAAAGTAGTAAAAGTGTTATATACTTCATAAGACACATAATTATATTACCTCTAAAGAATTTAAGAGAGATGAAAATAAAGAATTGCAAGAATTATAAAACGCGTGTTAGAAACTTAGAATCATGGGGTGCGCGCGCAGTAAAAAGAAAGATGGCAGTATTTGTTTGACAGGTCAGAGATACTACAGATGCAAGTTCGTCTTTGATATTTGTATAATTACAAGTATTCTGTATCTTTATAGTGGTATTTGATGAAATCTGTGTAACGAACAACCTATACTATGATATATACATTACGCACACTTTTAATCCTAAGCTACAAACATATAACATTTCGATGACATCGAATAATCGCGCGCGTCGCTAGAAAAGAGTGTTTTAAACTTTCCTTATATACTAACTAGCAAAAGTTTCATGTGGTTTGAGAAGTGATTTTTTACTAAATTGAAGTGAAAATGGTAATAATAATTAAATTCTGTGTTCAGTATTCCGGATGATACGAAAATTTTCTGAAGACCGATTTTTTTTAAATATATTTTTGAATAAATATTGTGAAGTGGTAGAATAGCTCATGAGACATATGGCTGCTCGAAAAACTATCCTAGAAGAAGTCTAATAAAATTTTAGACATGCCATAATAAATAGATCAAAATGTGTTAAAAATTAATATCGCTTTTTCACATTTACTTTTTTCTAACCTCAAATAATACTAATTCTAATTATATATATATTAATTTTTTTCTCACGAAATTACAATAATAAAAAACAAGGTAACACAATCTCTTTTTTTTAAAAGAACTATTATGATCGAACCTCGATTATCCCTAAATTCTTACGTTTTATTACAAATATAGAAATTGAAAAAAGCAAGAACTGTAATTAAAAGTCTCTCAGTGTACGTGTAGATTACAGGAAAAATATAGCGAAAGTTGCTGGACTTAGTTTTTAAAAGTTATTAATGAAAAATTGAAAAATGACAAAATACTTCTATATGCTAGAACTCAGCCTATTTATCTTGAAAGGTTGGGAATTGGCAGAAATGTGTAACTTTAAGCAGAAATATTTATAAAACCATAAAAATTGTGGTTTAAAAATCTATTATCATGGCATTTTTTCAAAAAATTGAAATTCTACCGAAAACGAATTTTTCTTTTCTAAACAGCTACAATATTTTACAGTTTTAGATTATTTTTTGTACAAAATGTTTATTTTCATGTTAAAATTACCTTAAAAGTTTAAAAATAAAAAAAAATTGAATAAAAAAAAATTTTTTTTCATTAAAATAAAAAATTATATAAAAAAGCTCAGTCTATTTGCTTGGAAGTCTTTGATCTTAAAAAGTTTAATTTTATATGTATAACTTTTCACAGAAGTAAAAAATTATAATTAAAATTTATTATTATAGTATTTTTTTCCAAAAAATTAAAAATTTTCAAAAACAAAGTTTATTTTTTAAGGGCATGTGATGGAGGATGACGTCACTGGTATAGGGGTCAAACCATGCCTAAAAAATCAAAGTTGTCCCCTACATCTCCGATTTTGATGAAACTTGGTGAAAGTGTATAGAAATACATGCAGAAGAAAATTCCAAAAGCGATTTTAAAAATTTTTGAAAATTTTTGGATTTACAGGCGATTTAAAATTTTTTTTGAAATTTCCAAAACGTCATAACTCTGACAATTATTATTGGATTTTATTGATTTTTTCAGGGATTACTTATTATTTGGCAACATTTGAAGAAAAATTGTGACCCAAAAAATTTTTTTTATTTAACATAAAAAAAAATAAAAAATAAACTTTAAAAAAAATTTTTCGTTGAAAAGCGTATTTTTTGTCCTTTCTAATATCGGTTTTTCGATTCCTTATGATTTCACGAGTATTTCAGCAAAAAAAAATTGATGGAGGGTCTGAAACTTCCGGAGATATTGCAGTTTTTGTCCTTGCGCACAGCTGCGCTGAGTGTGGCTCAGCGCGTAGACGCAGTTGCGCCATACGTGCATCCAAGTGCTAACAATCACCTACAGGCTGTAAATTTCAGTTGAATTAAAATTTGTTTTTTGGCAAACATTCTGTGATAAACTGATATACAATTTTCTACCTTTATTTCCTAATTATTAATTAATTAAAGTTTTATAAATAAACAAATAACCTGCAAAAATCTGAAGCTTTTTTTAACATATATATTTTTTCAATACATTAATACCAAAAATGTCTAAATAACTACTAAATTTACTTATACTCAACATTTTCAGAGAAAAATAATCTCAATTGCATGAAAAATAATTATTATTAATAATTATTTTCAAAAAATTCTTAATAAAATTAGTTTTTTCAGAAATTTACTTTTCCTTTCTAGAAATCTGTAAAAATTAATTATTATTAACTCTATTTTTGGACTTTAGGAGTTAGTTGACATATAAATTTCTCTTATCTTATCTTTTTTTTGGATCCTGAAAATGTTTCTACCAAAAGATAAAAATTTTTTACATTATTGCAAAACTTATTACAAAATGGAAATTTTTAATACTTTTAATATGAAGAAAATAATTGAAATTTGAAGAAAAAAATTAAACGTTGACAAAACAAATTAAAACATATATATGGTAAAAAATTAGAAATTTGTAGAGAAGACTGGAAAAATAGACAAATAAAATAAAAATTTGATGCCAATAATTGGAACTTTGAGATAAAAATTGGCGCTTAAAGAAATTAATTAAATAATGTCCAAAATAAAAAAAATGGATAAACTAGTCGAAAAATAACAAAAATAATTGAAATTTGAAGATAATAATTGAGAAAGCAAAAAATTTTATTTTTCAAGCAGTATACATGAAAAATAACAATATTAATTTTAAAATAACATAAATAATAAAAATTTGAGATTTCAAAAATGTTTTTTCTCTTTATTTTATTCTTTTAAATTTTTTGTTATTAGAAGATATAAAAACAATTTATTGATATAGTAAAATTATTTACATCAGGTTTACTATCTGCAAATTCGTGATCAGAGACGCAAGAATATTTTTCGAAAAATACGAAAATTGTTAGTTTTGTCATTTTTGAATTGTTTTCACCTAATTTTGATAATTTTTTTCAGTCTTCTTTTGTGGTCATAAATCTCTTAATTTATTATACACGGTTTTAATTTTTTTTCTACAAAGTTCTGTTGTTTTCTTCAAATTTCAACAATTTTTTATTAGTGTTTTTACTATCAAGTATTTATTAATTAATTTTTTTTAATTAAAAATTAAATTTATTTAATTATTTTATTTTTTCATAAAATTTCAATTATTTTCTTCATATTAAAAGTGTTAAAAATGTTCATTTTGCAAAAAAATTTTGTGATAATGTTTAAAAAAATTTTCTTTTAGTAGAAACATTTTTAGGGTCTAAAAAAAGATAAGATAAGAGAAGTTTATATGTCTTCTAACAACAAAAAATTTAAAAAAAAAGTCCACTTTTAACCACTCCTAAAGTCCAAAAATAGAGTTAATAATAATAATTAATTTTTACAGATTTCTAGAAAGGAAAAGTAAATTTCTGAAAAACTAATCTTATTAAGAATTTTTTGAAAATAATTATTAATAATAATTATTTTTCATGCAATTGAGATTATTTTTGTCTGAAAATGTTGAGTATAAGTAAATTTAGTAGTTATTCAGACATTTTCGGTATTAATGTATTGAAAAAATATATATGTTAAAAAAAGCTTCAGATTTTTGCAGGTTATTTGTTTATTTATAAAACTTTAATTAATTAATAATTAGGAAATAAAGGTAGAAAATTGTATATCAGTTTATCACAGAATGTTTGCCAAAAAACAGATTTTAATTCAACTGAAATTTACAGCCTGTAGGTGATTGTTAGCACTTGGATGCACGTATGGCGCAACTGCGTTTACGCGCTGAGCCACACTCAGCGCAGCTGTGCGCAAGGACAAAAACTGCAATATCTCCGGAAGTTTCAGACCCTCCATCAATTTTTTGTTGTTGAAATACTCGTGAAATCATAAGGAATCGAAAAACCGATATTAGAAAGGACAAAAAATACGCTTTTCAACGAAAAATTTTTTTTAAAGTTTATTTTTCATTTTTTTTTTATGTTAAATAAAAAAAATTTTTTGGGTCACAATTTTTCTTCAAATGTTGCCAAATAATAAGTAATCCCTGAAAAAAATCAATAAAATCCAATAATAATTGTCAGAGTTATGACGTTTTAGAAGTTTCAAAAAAAATTTTAAATCGCCTGTAAATCCAAAAATTTTTAAAAATTTTCAAAATCGTTTTTGGAATTTTCTTCTGCATGTATTTCTATACACTTTCACCAAGTTTCATCAAAACGGAGATGTAGGGGACAACTTTGATATTTTAGGCATGGTTTGACCCTTAGGCAAGATTTGTCCGTAAAATTTCTCTAAAAATAATAAATATTTTTACATTAAACTTTATGGAATTACTTAAAATATCATTAAGATGGTCTCTCTGAGCCAAATTTGTTTAAATTTTGCCTTAAAATGAATTTTTAAAAAATTAGCTGATTTTCGAAAAATTAAAAAAAAAATAATTTTAAGGCAAAATTTAAACAAATTTGGCTCAGAGAGACCATCTTAATGATATTTTAAGTAATTCCAGAAAGTTTAGTGTCAAAACGTTTATTATTTTAAGAGAAAGTTTACGGACAAATTTTGCCTATACCAGTGACGTCATTCTCCATCACATGCCCTCAATACATTTTGAAATTCGTGTACTATTTTTATTTTATTTTTTATTTTTCGTTTTATTTACCTTTTTCCATTTTCTTCATATTTATCTTCTTTTGTTCTTCCTTTTTATTTGACTTCTTGCGTTTGTCTTTTTCATTTACCGTCTTTATTTTTCTTTTTCTATTCGTTTATATATTCTTTTCTTTTATTATTTATATTTTCAGTTTTCTTTCTGTCTCTTTACTGTTTCTTATCTTTTAATTTTTTGTTTGTTCTCTTTTGATCATCCCTCTCATTTAACTTCTTCCATTCTTCTTCTTATTTATTTTCTTTTCTCATTCTTTTATTTGTATTATTTTCTTCTTTTAATCTATCTTTTTTGTTCTTATATTTAATTCATCTTCATTTTTAGCTGTTTATTTATCTTACTTCTTGTTATATATCTACTTACCCTTTTTCTATTAGTATTTTCTTCTTTTTTATTTTTTTTATGTAATATTATTTATCTATTTATCTTCTTTTTTTTATTATTTTCTTTTTTTTAATTTGTCTTATTTTTTTATTTATCTTATTTTCCTGTTAATTTTTTTCTTTTATTCCTTTGGATTTATCTTCTGTTTCTCTTTATTTATTCACTACGGTATTTCTTTTTATTCATCTTTGTTTCTTCTTTTTTCTTTTATTTATCTACTTAACATCTTTTAAAACCCTCTTTTCTTCTTTTTGATCTCCAATTTATCTTGCAATTTATCCTTTAATCTATTCTTTTGTTTTTTAACTTGTCTTTTTTGTTCTTTCTTCTCACTTTCTGCATTTCTTTTTCACCTTACTTATCTTTTTCCTTTATCACTCTCTTTCTATTAATATTTCTTTCCTTCTTTTCTTATATTTATCTTCTTTATTCCCCCTTTTTTATTTATCTTTTGTTTTTCTCTTTATTTACTTCCTTCTCTTTTTGGATGTATTTATCTTCCTTTTTAATAATTCATTTAATTAATCTTCTTTCTTTCTATTTATTTTCTTTATTTCTTTTGATTTATCTTCATTTCTTGTTCTTTCAATTGTGTTATCTCTTATTTTTAGTAGTGTTGATTTCACCTTCTTTTTATCTATAAGATTTAAAGTGTCTTTTTCATGGACCCTAAAGCCAGTAAAACACCTCACTAATTTTCTTTTATATTTTTTAATCTTCTTTTGTTTTTTCGTACATAATTTTTTATTCATTTGTTCTACCTTTTAGTTTACTTTCAGTTCTTCTTCATCATCTTCTTTTCTTTCAATTCATTTTTCAATTATTCATACTCTTTTATTTATTTATACTCTCTTGTACTAGATTATCCTTAAACTTCTCTTTACTTATTGTCTTATTTCTTTCTTTAATTTGTTTTATTATATTTTATTTTTTTATCTTCGATTCATTCTTCTTTTTGTTAATATTTTTCCATTTGCATTTTCTATACATTTCTTTATATTTGTTTTACTTTGTTTTTTCTTTAATTATTTATTAACTTCTTCTGTTCAGTCTTTTCATTCACTTTCTTTCTTTTTCTTTTTATATAACTTCTTTTTCTCTTTTGTTCCATTTTTTATTTATTTTTTTTTTCTTTTACTTTTATTTATCTTATCTTCTACTTTTTGTTTGTTTTATTTTTTCTTCTGTTTTTTATCTCCTTTTTTTTAATTTATCTTATTTTGATTTTAATTTTTAATTTATCTTTCTTTCTTTCTTTTTCTCTTTTTTTTTCTTCCATTCATCTTCACATTCTCTTTTGATTAATTATCTTTTCTTCTTTTTCTTCTTACTTTAATTCTTTTTTTCCTTCTTTTTTATTTATTTATTTAAGAACTAAATAGTCTATAGGGGTTAGAACCCTTTAAAATTGTTTTTAAAATTTACAATAGAATCTTAACAATTTACAACGAGATACGATTTCCTTATCTTCTTTTTTCTTTAAGTTGATTTCTTTTGTTTTTAATTTTTATTTCTTTTTTCTTCATTCCATTTATCTTTTTTCTTCTTTTTATTTACCTACTTATAATTTTTCTAATAATCTTTCCTTCTTCTCTATCTCCATTATTTTAATCTTGTAATTATCTACATCTACATATCTTCTTTTTTGAATTCTTTCTTTTCAGTTGTCTCATTTTTTCTTTTTATTTATCTCGTTTTTTTTCTTTTTGGTTATTTTTCCTTAATTATTTTATCAATTTATCTTCATTTGTTCATTTTTATTTATTTATTTTATTTCATCAGTTCTTTACTTATTCTTTTCTTCCATTCATCTTTAATTTTTTTCTTTTAATTACATAATATTTTTGCTTCTATTCTTTATCTACTTTTTTCTCTTTCTCTTTTCTTTGTCTTCTATTCTACTTTGTATTTGTTTTCTTTTGTTCTTCCCTTTCATTGATCTTCTTTCTTTTTATTTGTTTCCTTTTATCCTTTCTTTCCATTTCTCTAATTTCATCTTTTATTTGTCTTGTTTTCTTTTGATGTCTGTTTATTTTTTTCTTATTGCCTTAAATGTATCTTCCCTTGTCCTTCTTTCTTTATTTATATTATTTCTTCTTCTTTTCATTTATTTTCTTTCTTTTTCTCTTTCCTTCTACTAATCTTCCTTTTCTTTCTCCGTTATCTTTTTTTTTCCATTGTAACTCCTTTTTGGTTATTTTTTCTCATTTATCTTCTTTTACTTCTCTTATTATTATCTACATTCCTTTCTTCGTCTTATCATTTATCTTTATTCCAACTTTTGATTTTTCCTACGGTTTTCTTTTTCCGTTTATTTTTATAAACTTATCATATTTTAATTAATTTTTTTTTCCTTTCTTCTTTTTATTTGGTTTTGTTCTTTCCATTTACCTTCTGTTGTTTCTTCTTTTTCTAGTTTTCTTGTGTTTTTTCTCCATATTTATCTTCTTTCATTTTATCTTTTCAATTCTTTTCTTTTTATTATTGTCATTTGTCTTTTCTCCTTTGCAATTTTACCATTTTATGTATTCTCTTCTTTTTTGTTTTTATTATCATCTTGTTATTTGCCTTTTCTCTCTTCTTTTACCTTCATTTAATTATTTTATATGCCATTTTTTTCTTTAACTTCTTTTGTCCTTTCTTTACATTTATCTCCACTCTCATTCTTTTTAGTTATCCTCTTTTCTTTTATTCATCTTCACTCCTTGCTTTACATTTATTTTATTTTTTTCTTTAAAAAATCTTCTTTTCTTCCTCTTCTTCTTCTTCTTCATATTTCTTCTTCCCTCCTTTTTATATATCTTCTTATTATATTTTTCTACATTTCTCCTTTCTTATCTTCTCATTTATCCTCTTTTCCTCCATTTACCCCATTTTATCAACTTTCTTCAATTGACCTAACTTTCTTCCCACTCTCTTCCAACATTCATCCCTCCATTATTTCACATTTTCATAAAAATCCTCTCTTCTTTAAACCACAGAAAATAAGAAAGCACCTTTAATCCCATTTTATTGAATTCTCGACCAAGCAATTTCAGATTACTTTCATTAAATTATTATTATCAGCCTCCTTGTTTTCCCAGTCTGTAAAATTGCATAATGAGCTTCATTACTTTTATAATCAAGGCCTTAATCTTGATCCGAGATGGCGATCTACTAAGGTTACAAAGAATTTGTCAGTGTAACTTTTTTTGTGGCCGCTGTCTTCCGGCTTCTTTTTCACTGCAAGCTCTTCTCCCCCATATCTCTTCATCTCATCTCTTTTTTTTTAATCTCTTTCTCTCTCGTTCCTCCTACTCCTGCTGCCTCCTACTCGACCTTCCTTTGGGCCTCTTGCCCCTGATCACTTCAAGTCTTCTTCTGACTGCGTTTTAAACCTGGTCGGACTATTCTCGCTCCACTTCTTCAGCAGTCGCGCGAATTCTTCAGTTTTACTAGATCACTGCTCCACTTGTTCCTCTCTCCCTTAATCTTCACCTCTTTCTTATCTTATCCTCTCAATTTTTTTTTTGCCACCTTTCACCCCTTATTTTATCCCTTTCTCAATTCATCTTCCTCTTCCACTTAACTGCCAACACAATTCTCAACTTCCTACATAACTGACCCCCACTTCTGAATCCTCGTGGCTTCAATAAGACCAGCACTTCTTTGCCCTTTCGCTAAGTTCCGCCGGAAGGAGCTCTCGGATAGGACCTACCACCTTCAACCAGGAAGGACATTAATTTTTTAAACTAATTTTTCAGTTTTTTAAATTCATTTTATAGTTACTTTAACCCTAAAAGACACAAATCGGTTATCAATTTTTAATCTAAACTTCTCCATTTTTTAAATTCTCTTAAATTTGGTACGAATTTCAAAAAATTAAGAGAGGATTTGGAGAAAAAATTCCCTTGGGGGAAAAAACAGAATTTGTGTCAAGGAATTTTAAATTTGATTGTTTTCTGACCAGAATCGTGATCTGGATTATTTTTAAGGTGTCAATTCTATTGTGTTCAATATGTGTCTATTGTGTCGAATTCTCGGACATTTGTCGCCATAGTGTAAAAGTGTAAATTGAATTTAGTTGAGCGCCTTGGCACGTGCTTCTGACAGTGAAACGTCTACGAGACAGAGTACTTCGCGAGAGAAAGGAATATTTTATGAATGGGAAGTATTTTCACCTGTGCTTTTAAAATATTCAGGAAGCTCGTTATAAAGGATGGTGAATTATAAAACAGTGTGTGTTCAAGATATGATTTATTGTTGGAGATTTTTGGATATTTAAACGCTCACTGAAGAAATACTTTATGGTAAGTTCTATTTTTATGTATTTTTTTCCAAAGTATCAGGAAACTAAATATTAAATAGCAAAAATAAATAAAAATTTAGTAATTTGTCTGGAAATAGGTAAAAGAAACTATATTTTTTCTCAGGAAAATCAGAAATAAAACTATTTTCAGTTATTGAAAGCTGGAAGAGTGATTTTTATTTAAAAATAAATCTCAATCTCGATTATAAATGAATAAATAATAAAAAGAAGTTATATGTGATTAGATTTCATAATACAGGAAATCCGAATAATTTATTTAGGTTCTTAATTAAGAAATATAATATTTTTATAACAGTTTTTATGAAAATTGTATTGCTGTCTGGTTAAGATAAAAATATGATTTCAGTCAAGGAAAATTAAAAATATTTTTTCCAACTAAATGAAAAATTTTCAATTTTAAGATTCTATTTATTCTTTTCATGATAAACTAATTTCAACCTACATTTTAAATGTAATCTTTTAAAAAAAGCCTTCGTTGAAAAGCAGTCGAATAATTTATAAATTAAATTAATTAATAAAACTTCTATTCTTGTTAAATTCAGTTTTCACAACAGATTTATTATTAGGAGGGATACGTATTCTGTGGAATAAATATAGAGAATATATATTTGGATTAAAATTTAAACTAATCTTACTTTTTCCATCCAATTCTAACCTATTTAAACTTCATATTTCAATTCGCTCAAATTTCAGTTTATCTAAATGTTAATTTATCCAAATTTCAATTTCCGTCAATTTCTTCTCGATCTTAAGTATTAATCGAACTAAATTTAAATTAAACCAAATTTTAAACTCAACTATAGTATTTTAATTAATATAAATTTACATCGATATATAAATATTCAAATTTCGATTAATAACGAGTTTTATTGATTCTAATTTTGTTTAATCGATACTTTAATTTCACGAAAATTCAATGAATAATTTCTTCTCGATCCATTGCGATGATTTTTTAAAAGGTAATACGTTTATTAAGGGTAAAAAATATTCTATTCATGGAAAAATGTATTATTTTATGTACTTTAATTTATTAACTTCTTTTTTAATTACTGATAATAAAATTAAATTACAATAATTTGGTCACAATATCGTATTTCTTTTGGGTAATTTTAAAAAATATATTTTACGTGCAAAAATGAAAATTAATGTAAATTTTCATGTAATAACTGCGCGACAATTGATTAATTGAACCATGAGTAATTTTTACAAGAATCTTAACGTGAATAAAAAAACAATTATTCTTTTAAATAATAAAAGCGGAACTGAAAATTGTCGTTTTTTAGGATTCTCAGCTCTGCCGTCGGTATCACAAAAGAAAATTTAATCTCTCCTATGTTTTACGACGATTAGTCGTAAATGCATACATATATATGTATACGTAACACATAGTTCAGTTACGTACAGTTGGTAGAATGATTCACTCGTTGGTCACAGGCTTGTTTGAATTTTTTACACGTTTTTTTATACTACTGTCTGTGTATTTACCGTCGGTTGGTTCCAGGGCATGGAGAAACGATTACCTTTAATGAAGTTATGAGGAATGAAAGAGACGGAGAAAAGAACGCAAAAAAGACTTGCAAGAAACGACATTATGAAATTTTAAACATGAAAAAAATGATAAAGATGGGATCCATTGAAAATCAGGTTGAAAAATTCTTTATTTCTGGACACTTTATTCATTTATTTACCGTCTTTATTTATTTATTTCTTTCATTTTTTAAATTTGGAATTTAAATGTACTTTAATTCTAATAGATTTTAAACTTTATTTTATTCTGATATCAATGTTTAATTTTTTGATTTTGGAGGAAAGTAGAAACCAAAATCATAGTGATTTAAAATTAAATTGATAGAAACTTAAAGTGATTGTATTTTTAATTGAATTTAGAAATTATCCTATTTTTAATTATAGAATTGAACTAAATTTTTTTTATTTAAATTAACTTTGGATTCAATTAGCAAATGAAAATTAAAAAGTTGAATTGGTTAAATTGTGGATCAAGATTTTAATTGATCCAATTTTAAATAGATCTAAACTCTCATTCACTTATACACATTAATTGATTGAAACTTAAATTGATCCAATAAAGAATTGTGACAAAATTTAATTAATTCAAATTGGTCTAAATTTGATCTGACATTGATTGAGATTAAATAAATATTAAAATCATCCACATTTTAATTCAATCTTGATCCTTTGAATAAATCCATATTTTAACTGATTTCAAATTTAAATTAATGCACTATTTTATTAAATCAAATAAATAAATAGATAAATCAAATTTGAAGCAATTCCGAATTTATATAATTGAAATTACAGCAATTAAGTGAAACGTATTTTGTTAAATTTTCCAGCTCTAATTTTCCGCGATTTAATCGTTATGAACAAAAATTTAATTAAACCCTTTCAATCCCGATTTTAATTATAAATGCTTTTATTAATTATTTTATGGTACTTGTTAAAAAGCTTATTTTAGTAAAATTGTTGTAAATATTTGATTAAACAATATCTCTGTAATTTATAAAAAAAATTTATTAAGAATTGTAGTAGTTTCTCTCTTCTGGAAAATTAAAGATTTATTATTATTCTCTGGTTTATTTTTGTTTAATAAATATGTTTGATTTGGTTAAACAATTCGATAATGAACTTAATTCTAAAATTATACGTGTAATCGATACTTCCTACTTAAACCTTTTACATCTACACCCCTGGGTAAATATTCATTAAGGAATCTATACCGTCTGCTCATTTGCATAACAAAATCGGTGTCATATCTCCGATGAAGTTCAGTTTCAAGACAATGTGAAATCAAACGTTATACTGATATGATCAGAATACTTTTTTCAGGATTAGCTCTTTCACGTGATTTATTTCATTCACATCGAATAGAATCATAAAAATTCCACGTTGCATCACTGGTCTCGGATTTGAGGGTTATAAATAATCCAGGATTCGAAAAGAAAGTCATCTCAAATTTAAACCTGTTTGATGAATGGGACTTAGAATCTTTAGTCATCGTTTCCAAAAAATTGAAAAAAGTTTATTCAATGTAAGTCTTTTTATATTTAGTTCCTAGAATTTATTGTAAATTTGGAAAACATAATATATTGTAATTAAAGGATTTTTTAATCGGGAAACAGGGTTATTTTCTAAATTTTATTTTATGGAAATTTTGTTTTGAGTAGAATCATTTTTAACTTGATTATAATGTATGGAGAAGTGAGGTTCGATTCTTTTAAGAAATGATTAGAATGTGGAACGTGGGATCTGGATTTGTAAAATTTGGGATGGCAGAATTTTAATTCCGAATAAAATAGAATCATGTGGAATCTGGAATGTGACATCTAAAATGTGGAATCTGAACTGTGAAATTTCGATTGTGGAATGTAGAATCTGGAATTCTGGAATACTTACAATTCAGAATAAAATAGAATTAATCATGTGGAATTTGGAATGTGAAATATAGAAACTGAAATCTGGAATGTGGAATTTGGAAAGTGGAATGTAGAATCTGGATATGTAGATTTTTACGATGAGCAATCTAGAAAATAAAACTTAAAATTTTTTAATTCGGGATAACTACATAATTAAGAATAAAATAGAATTTATCATGTGGAATGTGAAATCTTGAATGTGGAAACTGAACTGTGGAATTTGGAATATCGAATGTAGAATCCTGATATGTAGATTTTTAGGATGAGCAATCTACAAAATAGAACCTGAAACTTTTGAATTCGGAAAAACTACATACTTCAGAATAAAATAGAATTCATCGTGTGGAATCTGGAATGTGAAATCTAGAAAGTGGAAAGTGGAATGTGGGATCTGGATTTGTAGAATTTGGGATCAGCAATCCAGAATATGGAATCTGGAATTTTGGTATTTGAGATAAGTAATTCAGAATTAATTATATGGAATCAGAAATTTGAAATCTAGAATGTGGAATCTGGAACGTGGAATCTGAACTGAAGAATTTGGAATGTCGAATATGTAGAATTTGGATATGTTGATTTTTAGGATGATCAATCTAGAAAATAGAACCTGAAATTTTTGAATTCAGGATAACTTCATAACTTAGAATGAAATAGAATTTATCATGTGGAATCTGGAATGTGAAATCTGGAATATGGAATTTGGAAAGTGGAATAGGTGATCTGGATTTGTATAATTTGGGATGAGCAATCCGGAATATGGAATCTGGAATTT
The DNA here is from genome assembly GCA_037103525.1 of Ganaspis brasiliensis. Taxonomy (NCBI): domain Eukaryota; kingdom Metazoa; phylum Arthropoda; class Insecta; order Hymenoptera; family Figitidae; genus Ganaspis; species Ganaspis brasiliensis. The sequence goes on along the minus strand of JAZKLR010000276.1, from coordinate 316,656 downwards.
TGAAATTTGAGATAAGTAATTCAGAATTAATCATATGGAATCAGAAATTTGAAATCTAGAATGTGGAATCGGGAATGTGGAATCTGAATTGTAGAAATTGGAGTGTCGAATGTAGAATCTGAAAATGTAGATTTTAGGATGATCAATCTAGAAAATAGAACCTGAAATTTTTTAATTCGGGATAACTTCATAACTTAGAATGAAATAGAATTTATCATGTGGAATCTGGAATGTGAAATCTAGAAAGTGGAATCTGGAATATGGAATTTGGAAAGTGGAATGTGAGGTCTGGATTTGTAGAATTTGGGATGAGCAATCCGGAATATGGAATCTGGAATTTTGAAATTTGAGATACGTAATTCAGAATCAATCATATGCCACGGTAAAAAATTTACGAACGTGGATACAAAAAATTATTAATATAAGTAAATTAAGAAATTCAACTCACTTGATTGCTTAAATCGTTTATTCAGTTTAAATCAATGTTTAATTTGAAATATGCATATTCGTATTTTTACTTCCTTAACTAAATTGAATATTGTTTATGGTAAATACAGGTTTATTATCTTTAAAGTACAAATGAACAACTTATAAAAAAGCAATACTCATTTATGAAATAGTTATACTATTTTTCGGTATATATAAATCAAATACCTAAAACAGTTATATTGAATATCAGTGCGTAGGTATTCACTTTTCACTTACTTCACAAACAACAGAATAAGCTATAAGTCGATATATCCAATTTTCTAATATAAAAACATTTAATCCTGCAATTTATATGTTAATATATTTCCACTATTGTGGTTACAATAATTTTTGTCCATCCAATGTTTTGTTAATGTTGTCACGTGGTTTAGTCGGTTTAGTCTATAGCAGACAGTCGCGAGGGAGCAGTATATTAATTGCTAAATTTCTTTTTATTTATACAAGTCTATTAAGATTTAACTTATAATATTCTTACTTATTTTATTGTTGGTACATTTTCAGAGGAAAAATGTGTGTTGCATTTGTAAAATCTATTTGAATTAAATGGAATTAGAGGAAATACATAACCTCTTTTAAATCGATAATTTTTCTCGACTTTTAAAAATATACTTTATAACTTTCGATTTGAGGGTTGAACAAATACATATATTTGTTCAAGTTATAAAAGTATTACAATATTTATGCTAGAGCACATACATTATTTAAGAAGTCCAGTTGTTAAAAATTTCTGATTTAAGTTTGAAATATATATGACAATCTAACCCCAAAATTTTGAATCCGATTCATAATTATCAAAATAGAAACAATAAATATTTTATTAATCGGAAATATTTAAAACTATATTCAGAATTCCATTTCGTCAGTCAGCATTCTTAAAATTATGACTCTTGTTAAATAGGTTTTTTTTAAGATCTCAAATTTTAGATTTTCATGATAATTATCTTACTTCAGTTATATGTTGATAATGACTATTTCGATGATTCTCAATATCACTATTTCATACATATCGAATTTATATCCTATTCATAATGCATCTATAATATAGTTAAATATCTTAAGAAATGTCATTTTCACTATTGTAGCGAATTTGGATTATCCATGGATCCATTCTAGCTATAAGTTTACCTATTACAGTGAATACTTTTGATAGTTCATAAGAACTTTTTTTACCGTGTGGAATCAGAAATTTGAAATCTAGAATGTGTAATCTGGAATGTGGAATTTAGAATCTAGAATTGTAGGATTCGGAATGAGCAATGTAGAATGCGGAATTCTGGAATGAGTAATCCGGAATTTAGAATTAGGAATATGAAATTAGGAATTTGGAACGTGTGATGTGGAATTTGGAATCGAGGATGAGATATCTGGAATAGGGGAGACAAACTCCGGAATGAGTAGTCCAAAATTAGGAATCTGGAATCCTGGAATTTATCTCTTTCCTTATTTCGTATAACATAATTATCATTCAAATTATCAATTAAATCATGTGTTTTGAGAATAATTCCTTAAAAGCTTTTCAATGAATCCGGATTGTGTCATAATCAAATTTTAACACCACAATTTGAAAGATATATAATTCTTGTGTCAGAAATTATGTTTCAAATTTGTTTCAATGTCAAGAAATATGGTTAAAATTATGCTAAAATATCCGTCGCCGTTGGGCGTTGTTAAACTTTTCTGCAAAGTTTATTTTTAGAAACTTTTGTGTTTTTTTGAGGGTCGAGAATGAAACGATGGGTTGTCCAGAGTGCGATTGGTGGTTTGTAAAAAGTCGGAGGTACGAGCAAGTGCAATAATTAATTGGAGGTTGACTCTCGAAGGTGCTCGATGCCAGTTAATTGAGCGCGAATCTTCCTTTCCCTTACCCTACTCAGTCGCTTTTTTCCCTTTGATTAATCGTTCAATCAGTCGTCCCGCACACGCCGAGTTCGAAGACCGTTTGTAGAAGTCGTAGGAGTATCATCTTTATAATTCACACATATCTCACTTGATAGAAACCCAATTCTCACCTTTATTCATCTCCATTTAACACTACAATTGACACTATTATAATAACATATCTCTCTATATCTGCTATATATTATTTTAAGAATGAAGAAGAAAAAAAAAACATGAATTTTTCTCTCTAAATCCAATTTTCTCAATCAATATTATACGAAAATAGAATCTCTAGTGCCATTCACATTAGTAATAATTTGAATTTCAATGTTAATAGTAAGAATTATATAATTATAATTATTTTCATTGTTTCTCACTTTTCCCTCTTAAATCTTTTTATCACTTTGCAATTATTTTCTCCATCTTACAATTATTTTTCAATTAATTTCCTAAATTTTTAGTTATTATCTCTTTAGATTATTGTCTTCAATTTTCAACTTTTTAAACGATTTTAAAAATGATTTTCTTTTGCTTAAAAATAAATTCTGTAATTTTTCTATTATTCTCTCCAATTTTTAATTATTTTTATTCTTTTTGCATAATTTTCAAAAATTTATATTATTAATCTGAAATTTTAATTATTTTCGTTATATTTGAAGTATTTCATCAATCATCATATTTGAACTATCTTTTTCAATTTTAAATTAGTTTTATCATTTTTCAATTATTTCCCAAAATTCTTAATTATTATTCTCATTTTCTAAAATTATTTTTTAAGATTTTTAAGTATTTTTTTTTAAAATTTTAATTATTTTCTTCAATTTTTTTCATTTGTTTTCATAACTTCCAAAAAATTTTATTAATTATATCTTAAGTTCCAATTATTTTTAACCTTTTTGAAGTTTTTTCTTAAATTTTCAATTATTCTCATTTTTTTTCACTTAATTTCTTAAATTTTCAAGTATTTTCCTCAAATTAAAATTTTTTTGTATGTAAAAAAAATTCAGCAATTTCTTTATTTATTTATTTAAAACTTCATTTATTTTGTTCAACTTATTATTGTTTTTATCATATTTCATTTATTTTCTTCAAGTTTCAAATTTTCAAATCAGTTTTCAATTACACTGTAAAAACATGGTGTCTTAAATTGGACAAAAATGTCTTAAATTAAGATACTTTTGGTGTCTAAGGCACGAAAAATGTCTTAATTAAAGACATTTTTGAATTATTCAAGACACTTTCAATCGACACTTTAAGGACTTGTTTTTTCCTCTAAGACTTTAATGACTAATTTTAAAAGACCATTTTCCCATTGAATTAGTCTTTGGATAAATTTTAGTTTAAATAATAAATTAGTCTGAAATACATTCAAAACATTTTTTTTCTGTGTAAACTCTGCGCCGATTGCGCAGAAGGGAACTATGTGTTTAGAGTTACAAAATTTTCGGTAATTTGAAATCCGGTTACATTTTCGAGAATATAACCGAGAATATTCTCCTTCCAGAGAATTTATGAAAATTTTCTATGTTTGAATGAGCTCCACTATTTTGAAACACAAACCATTTATTGAAATAAAAATGGATAAATAACAAAATAATTATGATAACAAACTATAACTATAAGTCAATGAAGTGTAAAAATTATAATTAAATATACCAATTATCAACAATTTAAAATCTAAAATGAAAGAAAATAATTTAAATTTGAGAAAAATACTACTTGAAAATCTTAAAAATAAATTGACAAAAAATTAGAGTAATGAAAAATTGGAGAAATTAATGGAAAATTGAAAAAAATGCTTGAAATTGAGATAAATAATTAAAATTTGAGAAAATAATTTTAAAAAATGCATAATATGTTTTAAATAAAGGAAAATTAAAGAAAAATTCAGAAAAATAATTGAAACTTTTAAAAGTTCATTGCAAAAAAAGAAAGGAAATATTTAAAAATTGAAGAAAATAATTGAAATTTGAGAAAAATACTTAAAAATCTTAAAAAGTAATTTTATAAAATGAGAATAATAATTTAAAATTGAGGGAAATATTTGAAAACTGATTTGAAAGTTTGAAACTTGAAGAAAATAATTGAAATATGATAAAAACAATAATAAGTTGAACAAAATAAATGAAGTTTTAAATAAATAAATAAAGAAATTGCTGAATTTTTTTTACATAAAAAAAATAATTTAAATTTGAGGAAAATACATGAAAATTTGAGAAATTAAGTGAAAAAAATGAGAATAATTAAAAATTGAAGAAATAAATTGAAAAAGGCTAAAAAAAATTGGAACTTAAGATATAACTAATAAAATTTTTTGAAAAAATGGTAAAAATAATTTAAAATTGAAAAAGATAATTGAAATATGATTAAATAATTAAAAAAATTTAGAAATAATTGAAATATAATGAAAATAATTAAAATTTCAGATTAAAAATCTGAACCCCCCTACTGCCCGTCTATACCGAAATAAATAATATAAATTTTTGAAAATTATGCAAAAACAATAAAAATAATTAAAAATTGGAGAGAATAATAGAAACATTACAGAATTTATTTTTAAGCAAAAGAAAATAATTTTTAAAATCGTTTAAAAAGTTGAAAATTGAAGACAATAATCTAAATTTGAGATAATAACTGAAAATTTAGGAAATTAATTGAAAAATAATTAAAAGATGGAGAAAATAATTGCAAAATGATAAAAAGAAATAAATATTAAACAGAATAATTGAAAATTGAGATATATATTTGACAGTTCAGGATATTAATTCAGAAATAATGAAAATGATTAAAAATTGAAGATAATAATTGCAAAATGAAAATAATAATTGTGAATTAAAAATATTAATTTTATTTTGCGATAAATATTATGAAATTAAGCAATAAATAATAAAATTGTTTTATTATCGAAAAAAAAATTAAAATTAAAAAAGTGATTGAAAAAATTTTAAAAAATAATTGAAATTTGCGGATGGTAGATTTAAGATTTAGGGGAAAAGTTAGAAACAATGAAAATAATTATATATAATTCTTACTATTAACATTGAAATTCAAATTATTACTAATAAGAATGACACTAGAGATTCTATTTTCGTATAATATTGATTGAGAAAATTTGGTTTAGAGAGAAAAATTCATGTTTTTTTTTCTTCTTCATTCAGAACCCCATTCAGGGGTATAATTTCTGGCAAAAATTCATATCTTTGAAAGTACATAAAATTGGTGAATTTCAATTATGCTACCTACTGTTTTGGGGTCTCTGATTACGAATCTGAGGTCAGATTTTTAAAATTCAAAATGGCGGATCCAATATGACGTACGATTTTTTAAATAAAATCATTAAAACTGCTTAAAACTAGTTACTTAGGGGTTTTTGGGGTCGCTAATTACGAATCTGACGTCAGATTTTAAAAATTCAAAATGGCGGATCCAATATGGCAGACAAAAAATTTAAAAACTATCGTATTCGGTTAAAAGTAGTTACCTGGGGTTTTTTGGAACTTCTAATCAAGTTCTAAAATGTCGGAAAATACTCAGTAATGTGACCCCTAAGTTTTCCAATTGATATTCAGAATTATCATCACTTAAAAACCACCCCTGAGAAAAATAGTCGAGAACAAAATTCACAAAATTTTAATGAATTAAAATGATTATCTTAATCAATTTTTAATTTTGTTCTTCAACTCTATATTATTTTTTTCAATTGCCAATTATTTGATTCAATTTTCAATTATTTTCATCAATTTATAACTAATTTTTTTACTTCTGAAATATTTTCTACGATTTTCAATTATTTTAATCAATTTTTAATTTTTTTCTTCAACTCTATATTATTTTTTTAATTGCCAATTATTTGATTCAATTTTCAATTATTTTTATCAATTTTTAATTATTTTCTTCAATTTTTAATTATTTAATTCAATATTCAATAATTCTTGACAATTTTCAACTATTTTTTTCCAATTATAATTTATTTATTTCACATCTCAATAAGAGGCGCATGAATATTCCCTAAATCTCAATTAGCCTAAATCCCATTAAGCCTAAAATCAAAAAGCCTAAAATGCATTCAGCCAAAATTCCATTTAACCTAAATTGCATTGAACCTAAATTTCATTTTACCTAAATCCCATTCAATCTAAATTCCATTTAACCTAAATCTCATTTAACATAAATCTCATTTAACCGAAATTCCATTTAACCTAAATTCCATTTAACCTAAATCCCATTTAACCTAAAACGCATTTAGTAAAAATTCCATTTAACCTAAAATGTATTCAGCCTAAATCTCACTTCACCTAAATCCCATTTAACCTAAATCCCATTTAACCTAAATCTGATTTAACATAAATTCCACTTAACCTAAATCCCATTTAACCTAAATTCCATTTAACCTAAATCCCATTTAACCTAAATTCCATTTAACCTAAAACGCATTCAGCCTAAATCTCACTTCACCTAAATCCCATTTAACCAAAATCTCATTTAACCTAAATTCCACTTAACCTGAATCCAATTTAACCTAAAACGCATTGAGCCTAAATCTCACTTCACCTAAATCCCATTTAACCTAAAAATTTTTTTAATTTAAGGATAAATATAGTTGAATCAAATAAAGTTTTAGGTTAAATGGGATTTAGATGAAGTGAGATTTAGGCTCAATGCGTTTTAGGTTAAATGGAATTTAGGTTAAATGGAATTTAGACTAAATGCGTTTTAGTTTTAATGGGATTTAGATTAAGTGGAATTTAGGTTAAATGAGATTTAGGTTAAATGGGATTTAGGTGAAGTGAGATTTAGGCTGAATGCATTTTAGGTTAAATGGGATTCAGGTTAAGTGGAATTTAGGTTAAATGAGATTTTGGTTATATGGGATTTAGGTGAAGTGAGATTTAGGCTGAATGCGTTTTAGGTTAAATGGAATTTAGGTTAAATGGGATTTAGGTTAAATGGAATTTAGGTTAAATGGGATTTAGGTTAAGTGGAATTTATGTTAAATCAGATTTAGGTTAAATGGGATTTAGGTTAAATAGGATTTAGGTGAAGTGAGATTTAGGCTGAATACATTTTAGGTTAAATGGAATTTATACTAAATGCGTTTTAGGTTAAATGGGATTTAGGTTAAATGGAATTTAGGTTAAATGAGATTTAGGTTAAACGGAATTTAGGTTAAATGGGATTTAGGTTAAATGGGATTTAGGTTAAATGGAATTTAGGTTAAATGGAATTTCGGTAAAATGAGATTTAGGTTAAATGAGATTTAGGTTAAATAGAATTTAGATTGAATGGGATTTAGGTAAAATGAAATTTAGGTTTAATGGAATTTAGGTTTAATGGAATTTAGGTTAAACGCGATTTAGGTTAAATAAAATTTAGGTTAAATGCAATTTAGATTAAATGGAATTTTGGCTGAATGCATTTTAGGCTTTTTGATTTTAGGCTTAATGGGATTTAGGCTAAATGAGATTTAGGGAATATTCATGCGCCTCCTTAATAACTCCTCCAATTTTCAATTATTTTCTTCTACAATCAATAATTGTCGGCTTTTTTTAATATTTTTTTTTAATGATCAATTATGTATTTGAAACTTCAATTCAATTCATTAATTATTATTAAAAAATTTTCATGAAATCACATTTTCTTCAATTTCAAATTATTTTCTACAATTTTTAATTAATTTCTTCATTTTTTATTGCTTTCTTCAAATTCTATAAGTCCTGGTTGGATCCGTCGATTTCTAAATTTTTCTGCTGTTTTCAAATATTGTCTTCAATTTTTAAGTACTTTATTCAATTTTCAATTATTTTCTTCAAATTTCAATTATTTTCTTAACTTTTTAATTATTTGTTTCAATATTCAGTAATCTCGACTTTTTTCAATTCTCAATTAATTTTTTTAAATAACAATTCTATTCTTTAATTTTTAATGTTTTATTCAATATTAAATAATTCCTGGCATTTTCCTTTCTTTGTTTAATTATAAATTATTTTCTTCTTTTTTCAATCCAATTGTTCAGTAATTTTCTTTAATTCTCAATTATTGCATTCGAATTTCAATTTTATTTCTCAATTTTCAATTGTTTTTTTTTTTAATATTCAACAATTCTATGATTTTCCGATTTCAATTTCATTATTTAATTTTCAATTTATTTCTTCAATTTTGAATTATTAACTTAAATTTTAAATTATTTTTTTTGATTTTCTATCTAGTTGACCAATTTTCAATTATATTCTTTGAATTTAATAACCATTGTTTAATTTTTTTAATTATTCTTCAATTGTAGATTAATATTTTCTTTTTTTTTAAATTTTGTTTCTAATTGTCAAATATCTTTGTCATTGTTCAATTACTTCTTTCCATTATTAATTATTTCTTTTCATTATTAATTGTTTCTTTTAATTCTTAATTATTATTTTTTGTAAAGTTTAATATTTAATTCTTCAAATCTCAATTATTTTCTTCAATTATCAACTGTTATCTTCAATTTGTTTTAGCAATTTCTTGGTCTGTTTATACTTAAAATATATTTTAAGTTGACAAGAGAAAAAACCGGGAAAAATCGGGAAATGACCGGGAATTTTGTGGGACGAAATTAGTACTATAGATAATTATAAAAATTGATTAGTACTTGAAACAAAAAAATTGAACTTGACCTGCACAAAATTTTTGAATACAACTCCTTGTCAACAACGTATTTTTTAACTAAATGCTTTCAAACTTTAATAAATACTAGTTTAATATGTCTTTATATTAAGGACAATTAATTATGTTTTTGAAATTGCGAATAGTGTTTTTTGCCAACTTTTGGTTGGCAGAATTTATTGTTTCTTCAAAATTTAAAAAATCCGGACTGTTAGTCTTTTAAGAGCGCAGTATAAATCGGCATGAAATGAAGCAGGAGTAAAAACTTTGACCGTGCCTCCATTCATATGTCGCTGCGCCTGTGATAAACATCTGCTTGAATCGTGATTTGTGTCGTCCTAGCAATTTTTTTCAGCTGAAGTAAAATTTTTGACACCCATTAAACGTTATGTTACGACTCACACTGAAGACACTTGTTAAAGATTTACCTAAGCTTTCCGCTTGACCAGTCATGCATTCGCATCAATATATACTTCATTTTATTTATGCTAATCAGATGCAAATTTGCGTGCTGCGTATAACAAGTTGTAGTCGATTATGAGCAATCTCTTAGTACGTGAATCTTTCCTCGGACAAATATACTTGTCGTTACTAAATCGGTGGGTTCCGCTTTCAAAGGATCAAATGGATAAGATGGATATAAAGTAGATAAAGTGGAAACCTTGTTTGAGGGCACTTTAGAATTCAGCTGCATAATTAATGACGAAAGGTTCTGAATTATACATGAGAATTATAAATAATGACTTTTTAATGCTGTTTACTTCATTTAAATCAATACGTTATTACTTTATTATTTTTAAGTGTCGAAGGGTGAAGAATTATTAGTTTGATATTGCAAGTAGTGTGTCTTGTTTTGTAAACTAGCTTTTTTATGATTTATTAATTTATTTATTTAAGACAAATATACGGGTAAATACCCTTTACAAATAATTAACAACATTAATTTTAAAAAAGCAATCAAATAATACAGAGTTTAAAAAAAAAATTAAATTATCTTTGATGAAATACCAAATTACGTAGCGCTGTGACAAATCCGCTAAGTCCATTGTTAAAAAAGTCAAGATGATCAGAACGCCTCCCGTTGATAAAATGCTTATTCAATTGTCAAAAATATATAATTCTAACTCGGAAAACAGTTCAATATGAAGCTAGTTTGTTTTCCGTAAAATATGATTCTTATTCAATGTTCAGAATAATATAATGCTAACTCAAAGTTGCTTTTTAATTAACCTGAAATTTAAGTTTAAATACAGTAAATACATAATTTAATTATGATATTATATAACTCGTTTTCATCTTCAGATGTAAAAATAATTTAAATTTCCCTGTTATAAATAATTTAATGCATGATATTTCTCATTATAAACCATAAATTACATGAAAATAAGTTCTTAAACTTCTACTATTCATTCACTAGATTAAATTTAATTCAAGATTTAAAACAAAGCTTACTAATTTTTTAATATTTTAACCTAAAATATATTATAAACATTTTGAGTGTTTGATATCATAATGTTATAATTCAATATAATTTAAATTCAAGTTTAAGTACAATAAATAATAAAACGCTAATTTAATATCATCAATTTAGATATTTCTTAGGTTATAAGTATTTTAAATGCTTGATATTTAAAGTATAATTTTTTTAATTATTAAAATTTATTATTAAACTTAAATATTTGTTTATCATTTATAAAGAATTACTAAAAATTATATTTTCAATGTCAAGCATTTAAAATTGTTATAATAATCTAGAATTAATTATACTGAGATCTGTCAAAAATGTTGATATTTTTAATTAAAAGATTGAAAAACAAGTTAGTTTATTTATTTTATTTTTATTTATTTTACGTAAACTTGAATTTTAATTATTTTAAACGAAAATTTGAGTTAGCATTATATTATTCTGAACATTGAATAGGAATCATATTACACGGACCATGAACTAGCTTCATATTGAACTGACGTTTGATTTAGAATTATATATTTTTGACAATTAAATAAGCATCTTATCAACGGGAGGCGTCGAGTTGTTTCATGATTTTCAATTTGCTTTACTTTTAAACATTTTTATTTTTTAATATTCCTTAAATTCTTCTCAGTGGCGTAACTGGAAGGGCAAGGGACCTGGGGCGAACAAAAACATGGGGCCCCAATTATATGTATATAATAATTATATATAATAATTTACAAGTTTAATCCCTTCATTCATTTTCTGTCCATACCTGACATTTGTCACAAGATTTCTTTTCAAATTTTAAATCATATTTCACCTTTTTAACATTTTCTCAAATTTTAAATTTATGGAAATTTTAATTTCTTCAAATTTCAGTTAATGTGAACTTGCATTGATTAAAAGTTCAATTAATCCAGATTTCAAATATACTAAATTTGAAGTGATAGAAAAATTTCTTCAATTTTTAATAATTTTTTTCTATTATGATTTCAATTACTTAAACAACAGTTTAGTACTATTTTTATCGTTTTAAAATTATTTTAAAATTATTTCTCTAAATCTTAAATACTTAAATTTACCTTCTTCAAATTTCAGTCATTTTGTTTAGTTTTTTTAATCATTTTCAATTTCAATTATCTTGCCTTTGAATTAAAATCAACTTAATTATTTATTCCTGAATTTTATATGAATTTTAATTAATTTTTTTAATTAACCATATTTTTTGTCATTTTGTTATTATTATTTTCTATTTTTTTTAATTATTTTAATAATTTTTAAATTAGTTTCCTAATAAACTCTCAAATATATATCTCAATTTTCATTATTTTGTTCAATTTTAATTTCTTTTTATTATTTTTCAATTAATTTCGTAAATTTTCAGTTATTATCTCAAATTTACATTATTGTCTTAAATCTTCAATTTTTTAAACAATTTTTCAGTTATTTTCATTATTTTGGCATAATTTTAAAAAATTTCGTTTATTCCACTGAAATGTCAATTATTTTCATGAATTTTTTATTGTTTCTGCGATTATCTAATTGTTCTCTTTAATTAAAATTTTTAAAGTAATTTTGTAATTATTTTATTTTTTTAAACATATATTCATTGATTTTTTCAATTACTTCTTTCAAATTTTATTTACTGTTTTCAATTTTTGATATTTAATTTATTTTAATCATATTTCAATTTTTTTTCTCAGTATTAAATTACTTTTAGCATATTTCAATTATTTTTTTCAATTTATATTAATTTTCTCATTATTTAATTATTTTTCTCGGTTGATAAATATTATTCTCATTTTATAAAATTATTTTCTAAGATTTTAAAGTATTTTTCTTAAATTTCAAATACAACTTTTGTTTAATTCTGCAATTTTTTCAATTATTTATTTCAAATTTAAGTTATTTTCTCAACTTATCGTTGTTTTTATATAATTTCAATTATTGTCTTCAAGTTTTAAATTTTAAAATCATTTTTCAATTATTTTCCCCAGTTCTTCATAATTTCAAAAAATTTAAACTGTTTATCTGATATTTTAATTATTTAATTCAATTTTAAATCATTTATATTATTATTTTTTTTTTTCTTAATTACTTACATTCTTTTTCCTAATTTCCAAAATATTTTTAATTATTTATCTAAAATTTGCATTATTTTATTTAATTTTCAATTATCAATTATATCTATCATTTTCTTGTATTTTATGTATATTCTGTATTTTTTGTAATTATTTTACTTAAATTAAAAATTGTTCTCTTCAATTTTCAATTATGTTTATTTTTATCTATTTATTTTCTCTAATTTTTAATTATTTTCTTTTTTTTTCAACAAACTTCTTAGATTTTCAAGTATTTTTCTCAAATTTCAATTAACTTTTCTTATTTAATTATCTTAAATTATTTCCAGCATACATTTCAATTATATTTTTCAGTTTTGAATTAATTTCATCATCGTTTATTTATTTTCATCGATTGTTAATTATTATTATTTTTTATTTTCTAAGATTTTTAAATATTTTTCTAAAATTTGAATTTCTTCAATTTTTAACTTTTTTCATTTTTTCCATTATTTCAAAAAATGTTTATTAATTATCGTAAATTTCAATTATTTTTAGCTTTCTTTAATAATTCCTTTCTCCAATTTTTTAGTTATTTTAATTTTTTTCATTTGGTTTCTAAAATCTTCATATATTTTTCTCAAATTAAAATTTATTTTTTCTTTATTTCAAAAAAACTCTTTAATTTTCTTAATTATTTCAATCAAATGTCATTTTTAAATGTTAAACTAAATTATTGATAAGTTATAGTTTAATTTTATGTTTGATATTTGTTTTAAATTGTCGATCAAATTGAATTTGTTCTTTGGTCAGAAATAATCAATCTTAGGAATTTTAATTAAATAAAAAATGCTGCATTTTTATAATTAAGCTTTTTTAGAGTTATTTTTTATAAAATGAATATTGTGTATAAACTTAATATATAACCTATCATTCTCATTTCAATTTAGACATAACAGTCGGTAACAAAGAAAAGTATAGAACCATTTACCGACAATCGATAACTTTGGCGGCAAAAATGTCTATTTCAAATATTACTTTTTTTTCTTTATAAATAGGAATGATTAATTAGAGGTTACGTTTGATTTTATTTTATAATTTTTTAAATGAAATATGAACAAATAGTAAAGAGACAAGGGAAAAGAGAAAAAATGTGTCTTCAATTAGGAATAATTTACAGTTACACACATCAACGATTACCTCTGTTCCATTGTTTTTTCGAGCTGTCTGTGTGACACAATTGCGACGTAATTTAATCTCGCAAAACCAAACCTAACTTAACTGAAACAAATTCTCTGCTGCCGCAGGGGCTTTATTAGCTTTTCAATTTCTCGTAATTCACTTACTCGATCCGGAGGCCGCGTACTGGACGGAAAGTCGATTAACGAGCTGCGATTAAAACCCCGTTCAGAGTCGAATCGTGAAACGTCTATTTTTATCGTGTGAATTTCAATTGCGGTTTATTAAAAAAAAAAAAAAAAAAAAAATATACTACCTTAAAAAGATTAGTCTTACGAATAAAATCTAAGTCTTAGGAAAAAGTTCAAGACCCCTGAAAGCAGTCAGTCAGAAAACATTGAGCGAGACTATTCAGCCAAAAGAGTGTTAAGTGAAAAAGTATAAAAGAAGAAATGGGATTAGATAAAAAAAGGGAGTTGAAAACGTTTTTAAAATCTTGGTCGCTTTAGCACGGATTTTCAGTTTGAGTTGTAAGCTCGAAAGATAATCTTGAAAAGTTCTTATGACAAAAGCTCGATAAAAGGGAATAAGAGGAATATAGGAATAGTGTAAAAAAACTGAAAGATTTGGTGCCAAAAGGTTCATTAGCTATTTTTACAAATTATGCTTTATAATAGTAATTTTATTCACTTAACTTTTTACATTCTCCCGCCTTCTTTTCTTTCAAAGTGCGACATTTCTCGAATGAGGCAGAAATCGTAAAAATTTGATTCCCACTTTTGCATCCATATATATGCGAGAAACCTGGCGATTCTGTAGGTTTCTTTATTTATGACAACTCGTCTCGTAAAAATCATTTCAAATACCGAAATAATAAAAAGATTCTTCATAAAAAAATTGCATTTATCACTTTCACGTAAATTTTATGATAACGAAACTCTTGAAATTCTGGTGGAGGCGAATTTTTTCAATTTATGACAGAGTGCATGAAAAGCTCTTGATTAAGATGCAAAGTTCATTTCTTAAAAATCAAATGCACTGAGGAAAAAGATTAGCTGTCTTAGATAATATTTAGCTAGTTTATCTAACCTCAATTGCTATTATATTATATTATTTTACCTAGGATAGTAAATTTACTTTATTTACCTAGAACAGTAAAGTGTACTTTATTTCCTTTGGAAATGCAGTCCTCAGGAAGCGCAAACTTGGAAAGACGCAACATTTTTTTATATATTTTTTTTTAATAAAAAAAAACTATGAAACCAAAAAAATTAGATTATGCTTTTTCGGCAGTTCGATAATGATTATTATAAATGTTACTAATTGTTAATTCTTTATTAGACAAAAAGTGTTTATTTACTGTATTTAAAATTCATTTTAATGAAACTGTTAAAATCAATAAATATAAAAATTATTAATAGGACGGAAATAATTCATTCATTTAGTAAAATTTAGTTTTTAAGCAAAAATTCCATCAATAAATTTATTTGAAAATATTTGAAACTTGCGGAAATTAAATTTATAATTTAAGGGAAAAATTAAAAAATAATGAAAATAATTAAAATTGGAAGAACAATTTTAAATTATGATAAAAATAGATGAAAATTATAGCAAATAATTGAAATCATAAAAGAAAAGAATTATTGAAAATTAAAGAAATTTTTAAATAATTTTAAATTTATTATTCTCAAAGCGAGGATTAATTAAATTTTTAATCAATGAAATTTCAAATTAATTGAAGTTTGAAGAATTATAATATACCTACAATTTTAATTGTAGTCTTATAATCTCAGATATATTCTGTAATTCTTTTAATCATTTTTTACAAATTTATATTATTTTCTTCAATTAACAATTATTTCTATCAATTATTTTTTTAATAAATTTATTTTTCAATTACTGTTTGTATTTTTAAATTATTTTTTAATTTATTTTCAATTTTTTTTATTATTTATCTCTAATCTCAGTTATTTTTTCTATTCACATTTATTTTTATTATTCTGCAATAATTTTCTTTTTATATAACTATATGTTGTAATTTTTTCAATTATTTTTAACAAACTAAAATTATTGTCTTCAATTTTGCATTATTTTTATTACTTTGCAAATATTTTCTTGGAGTTTTTATTACTTTCATAATTCTTCAATTAATTTCCCAGATTTTAAAATATTTTTCTCAAATTTTAATAATTTTCTTCAATTTTGATTTATTATTTTTATCATTTTGCAATCAATTTCTTCGAATTTTAGTTATTCTCAAATTTCATTCCTCAATTAAATTCCTAAATTTTCAATTATTTATCTCATTTTTCAATTATTTTTTTCAATTTTTATATTTTTTATACTTTTGCAATTATTTTCTCCACTCCTTAATTAGATATATTAATTATTTTTCATAAATTTCCTAAATTTTCACTTAGTATCTCAAATTTAAGTTATTGCATCCACTTTTTAATGTTTTAATCATTCTTCACTTTTTTTTCTCAAATTTTAAATACTTCGTCAATTTTGAATTATCTTTTTTTTCATTTGCATTATTTTCACAATTTTTATCTTATTTTGAATCTTTGTTGATTACTTCCGAATATTTCAATAATATATCTGAAATTTTCATCTTCTTTAATAAATTTTCGATTATTTCTACAATTTTATAATTATTTTTCTGAATTTAAAATTCTTGAAATCATTTTGTAATATTTTTACATTACAAATATTCTGTATTTTTTAAAATTATTTTTTTATGATTGCAATTAATATCTACAAATTTCAACTATTTTTATCCTTTTTCAAAAATTTTCTTTAATGATTCTCATTATTTTTCAATGTTTCCCCTAATTTTTAAATTCCAAATTTCTGCAAGTTTCAATTATTTTCTTCAACTTTTTCAAATAAAACTTTATCAGTTTAAATTATTTCCTTCAATACCAAAATAGTTTCATTATTTATTAATTAACTTTCAATTTCTTTTGTCATTTTTCAATTATTTTTACAAAATATGAGTTTTGTTTTTTGTATTTTTCAAGTATTTCAATGATATTCTTGGATTTTGAATCTCTTTCTTTTACATCGAATACATTTTGTAATTTTCTCAATTTGTGTTCTTAAATTCCCATAATAAACTTTACTTTCCAATTATTTTTATCCTTTTTCAAGTAGTCTTCTTTATCTCAAATATATTCTGTAATTTTTACAATTATTTTTCCACAAATTATTATTAAATTCGTTAATTTGCAATTATTTTTATTATTTTAAAATTAGTTTTCGCCATTTTTAATTATTTTTTAATAACTTCTAAATTTTTTTTATTATTTATCTCTAATCTCAGTTATTTTTTCTATTCACATTTATTTTTATTATTCTGCAATAATTTTCTTTTTATATAATTATATGTTGTAATTTTTTCAATTATTTTTAACAAACTAAAATTATTGTCTTCAATTTTTCATTATTTTTATTACTTTGCAAATATTTTCTTGGAGTTTTTATTACTTTCATAATTCTTTAATTAATTTCCTAGGTTTTAAAACATTTTTCTCAAATTTTAATAATTTTCTTCAATTTTGAATTAATATTTTTATCATTTTGCAATCAATTTCTTCGAATTTTAGTTATTCTCAAATTTCATTCCTCAATTCTGTGGCTGAAAGGCAGAATAACATAACTGCATTTTCATAGTTTTGAGAAAAACCTGTTTTTGTTTATTTTCTTAATTTTGTAAAATCGAAAAATCAACCAATATTTTTGGTGTTTGGCATTGTATCCTATTTTCTAGTGTAGTTTTTACATCTGTTTATCAATTTTAATAAAATATAAACGCTTTAAAAAAGAATATCAATTCTTTTTTTCGATTTGAATGCAGTTATGCTGTTGTGTTATTAATTATTTTCTACGTAAATAAACATTTAAATCACTTTACTGTTATGAAACTTTAAAAAGCATTACTAAATTAACTCAAATCTGATGTTATCTCAAATTCGATAAAATGTTAGTTATGATGTTATGCCTTTCAGCCACAGAATTAAATTCCTAAATTTTCAATTATTTATCTGATTTCTCAATTAGTTTTTTCAATTTTAATTTTCTTTTATATTTTTACATTTATTTTGGCCATAACTTCTATTTTTCTAAGGAATATAGGGGGGGGGGGGGGAGCCAAAATATTTATCTCGCACCGGGCACGAAAAACCTAAGTTACGGCTCTGCACCTAAGAAAAGCACCTAAGTAAAGTGTTCTTTATTTACCTAGGAAACTAAGTTTACTTTATTTATCTAGAACAATAAAGTGTACCTTATTCACTTAGGACAGTAAATTTACTTTATTGACCTAGAACAGTAAAATGTATTTTATTTCCGTTGGACAATAAAGTGTACTTTATTCAAATAAAGGCAATAAAGTATTCTTTGTTTACCATGTAAAATAAAATGTACTTTATTTACTTAGCAGAGTAAAGTGTACTTTATTTACCTAGAAATATAAACTGTAGCTTTTTTACCTGAATATTAATGTGCAGTTTATGCACGTAAAACAATAAATTATAGTTTTTTTAACCTAAGTCAATATATTTTCTATATTAAGGGCATGTGATGGATTATGACGTCACTGGTATAGGCAAAATTTGTCCGCAACTTTTCTCTTAAAATATTAAATATTTTTTTATTAAACTTGATAGAATTACTTAAAATGTCATTAGGAAGGTCTCTCAGACCCGAGTTTGTATGAATTTTGTCTCAAAATAGATTTTTAAAAAAGTTTGCAATTTTTCGAAAATTTCCCAAAATTAAGTTTGGGACAAAATTTAAACAAATTCGGGTCTGAGAGACCTTCATAATGACATTTTAAGTAATTCTATCAAGTTTCATAAAAAAATATTCAATATTTTAAGAGAAAAGTTACGGACAAATTTTCGTATACCAGTGACGTCATAATCCATCAAATGCCCTTAAAAAACTTTTTAAATTATAATTGCAGCAATATCAAAGCAATATAATTTTTTTCAAAGAAGAATTATGCATTTATGTTATATATTATAAAGTATCCATTATATTTTTGTTTTAAGAAAACCCGTTGCACCGAATAAAATTGGAAGTGTCTCTATTTAAAAAATAGTGATATAATTAATTCCACTTTTGAATAACATTTGAAATCAAAATAACATTAAAATAATAAAAATAAAAATAATAAAAATTTGTTTTAAATGAAAATAAAGTAATAAGTTAAAACGATTTAAATAAAGAAAATAAAAAAAAAAATGTCATGCAATTCAGGAAATAAATCTTGGGAATTGGCCGGAGGCTTTTGTAATTTTTGCGCAACCTGATCCGGGTTTCGGATCGATCGATGTGAATCGGAAAGTACGCGTTGTAGATATTTGATCGATAATCCATTGATGCACCCTGTTTATTCTAAGTACTTGTAAGCACGAGCCATTACTAGGCTGAGCTCGAGGTATATTATAATACAATGGCGCAGCTTATCCCCTTCGACATTAACCGTGCAGGTTCAGAAACGCTTTCAGTTCTGTAAAGGTTGCAACGTTTACTTGAAAAAGCTTACGGTGATTCCTGTTACAGGAATTTTCAAGGTTTTTACCTTTTTACCTTTCATTCTGTTTTCTTCTGCCAATTGAAGGTTTTTCTCTTATGTATTAAACATTAGCCAACAAGCTAACACGAGTCAATTGAAGGCCAAAAAATTACTACAACATATATCGTGTCACGTTGCATTTTTATTATAGTATTAATTATATTATTACAATTTTGTTTTTCTTTTGTGTGTCTCATGATTGTCGTGTATATAAGAAATTAGCCAGCGATAGGCCTGTTACTCTTTCAGCTGTTACGCAGTCTAAGACTGTTTGTCCGTTACGGCGTTACTGTCAGCTATAACATTAACTTGGCTATCGCTTATCTCAGCACAATTAGTTTTTAAAAAATTCTAATAAATGTAATTGGTTATTGGAACATTTGGAGAATTTAGAAAATTGGTATGAAAAATTTGACAGATGAAATTGGTTTTTGATAAATTGGCAAATTGACAATATTGGAAAATTGGTCATTTTAATATTAGGAAAATTGATAATTCTTGGTAAATTGGTGATTGGAATATTGACAATTATTCGTGAATTGGTAAATTGGTTATTGGTGCATTTGGAAAATTGGTTATAAAGTGGTTAATCTGCAAATTAGTTAAAGTGGTTATTGAAAAAATAGTTATTTGAAAATTTATAAATTGGTTGTTAGTTATTTTTATTATGACTTCTAAACTTCCAAAGATCTAAACAGAACTTTGAGGTCTTTCAACAACTTTAGTTCGATTTTCACAATTTTACAAACTTTTTTTTGATTTCTGATAAATAATTCGATTATTTTATTCAGTATTCTCTGTAGTCTACACATCATGTAATAACCATACCAAGAAGGAAATTCAAACAAATGAAATTGGAAAATTATACTAAACTATTGTAGAATTCGGTAATTAGAAAAATAGGTATTCGTTAAATTGATAATCTGTAATTTTTGTAAAATTGTTTAACAGTTTATTGCTAAATGAGTTAATTATTAAATAATAATAATCTCCGTAAACTCCTGAAGTTAATGTATTTAAATTTATTCACCTTTTTCTGTACACGTTTTAAAGTCTGAAGTGAAGTTAGTTAGTATTAATATTTATTCATCTTTTTCTGTCCACGTTTTGAAACCTAAAATGAAGTTAGTCTCTGTTATTTTATTTTGTACTGGTTTTTAATTGTCATTTGTCTAAAAAAAAAGTTTCGAAAAATGCTTTAAAAATTTATTATGGTTTTTGAAGAAGTTTAAAATATATACACATGCAATTAATTTCCTAAATTTTCAGTTATTATCTCAAATTTAGATGATTATATTCAATTTTTCATTATATAACGATTTCTTAATTATTTTCTTTTGCTTAAAAATAAATTGTGCAATTTTTCTTGATTTTCATCAATTTTAAATTATATTCATTATTTTGGCATTACTTTCAAAAATTTCAATTATTTATCCGATACTGCCATTATTTGCACCAATTTTCGTTATTTCTGCGATTTTTTCATTATTCTCTTTAATTAAAATTTTTTAAGTAATATTGTAAGTATTATTTTTTTTAAACACATATACCAAATGATTTTTTCAGTTATTTCTCTTAAATTTTATTGAATGTTTTCAATTTTTCATATTTAAATTATTTTCATCATAATACAATTTTCTTTCACAATCTTAAATTATTTCCAACATATTTCAATTATTTTTTTCAATTTTTAATTAATTTTATCATTTTTCAATTATTTTTCTCGATTGTTAATTATTATTTTCATTTTCTAAAATTATTTTCTAAGATTTTTAATTATTTTTCTGAAAATTCAAATATTTTCTTCAATTTTTAATTATTTTCCTTTGTTTTCATAATTTTCAAAAAATTTGATTAATTATCGTAAATTTCAATTATTTTTAGCTTTCTTCCAGTCTTTTCTCCAATTTTTAGTTATTCTCATTTTCTAAAATTATTTTCTAAGACTTTTAAGAATTTTTCTAAAATTTCAATTGTTTTTTTCAATTTTTAAATATTTTCATTTGTTTTCATAATTTCAAAATTTGTTTATTAATTATCGTAAATTTCAATTCCTTTTAGCTTATTTCTTCAATTCTTTTCTCCAAATTTTAGTTATTTTCTTTGTTTTTTTAATTGATTTCCAAGATCTTCATGTATTTTATTCAAATTTTAATTATTTTTTCTTTATTTAAAAAAACTTCTGTAGTTTTTTCAATTATCACACTTAATGTAATTTATTTTTTACAACTTATCATTGTTTGTATCATATTTTTATTATTTTCGGCAAGTTATAAAATTTAAAAACATTTTTCAATTATTTTCCAAAATTTATTTCCTTTAATTTTCAATTCTTTACATTTGTTTCATAATTTAAAAAAATTTTAACTATTCATCTGACTTCAATTATTTTATTATTTATATTATTTTTCATTTTATTTTCTTCAATTTTCAATTACTTTTTTTCTTTTTCTCGTTATTTTTCATAAATGTCAAAAAGTTTTTACTTATTTCTCTATAATTTAAACTTGTTCTGTTCAATTTTAAATTATGTTTATCTTTTTTTATTCATTTTCTCTAATTTTTAATTATTTTCTTTTATTTCAATGAACTTCTGAAAGTTTGAAGTAATTTTCTCAAATTTTGTTTAACTTTCTTTCATTTAAAATATTTTATGTAATTTGTTTAATTATTTTCTTAAATTTGAATTATTTTTTTTAATTTTAATTTATTTATCTCAATTTTTAACTTTGTTTTTTCAATTTTCGATTATTTTCTCTAATTTTTCATTTTTCAATTTTGTTTCAATTTACTTTTAAGATTCTTAAGTATTTTTCTCAAATTTAAATTATTTTCTTTATGTTTAAAACATTTTTATGATTGTTTAAATTACTTTCCCCAATTTTCAATTGATTTAATTATTTTTTTTTTCAATTAATTTGCAAAATTTGCAATTATTTTGTTTAATTTCAATTATTTTTTGCAATTCTTTTTAATTCTAAAATATTATAAATTTTGTCTAAATAAATATTTATTTTATTTATATTAATTGATTTTTAAATATTATATTTAAAATATTTATTTCTTCTTATTAGATAAATATTATTTACCGATTTGTTATATTTATTATTGTATTTTATAATTTCTGAAATGTATGAAAAACTAATCGAGCGATTTATTTTGCTAGTTAATAATCTAATATTTTGATATAAATGAAACTTTCAGTAACATGGAGAAAGATCTTTTTTTACTGTTTCATCCTTAAAAATGCAGAAAGTGAAGTTCTAGTTATAATAAAAGAAGCGAGTAAGTGTTTCTTATTATTTAGAAATTCAAAGTGAAAATTATGACTTGACAAAAGTACACAAACCTACCTTAGGTTGCTGTGATTCAATCATAATAATTACATATGTATTGGCAGGTTGAGCAGATGCAAAGTTATTATGTCTCCTTACCGGTTGGAATCACATTCAATGACCCATTGCATTGCAAATGTGCATATTCTATACATCGTGTGAATATTATTTTAATAAATAAATCACGCTTTCAATCCCACAAATTATAATCATTTGATATACTAAAACATTTTTTTACAATTTTTTTCCTTCAATTATCATTTTTCTCAAAGTTTTTTTTTTATTACACACAACAATAATTCATTCTTGAATAAATAGCAAGTTTTTTTTATTTCATTTTCGTGGAAGCAAATTTGAGACAATTATGGTTGGCATATAGGAGGAAACCTTTGAGCATTACTCTGGATTTGCGATAGTGTTGTCTCGTTGAACGTAACTGAATTTACACCTGGTCTTATACACACACATACATCCATATACGTTTCACGCTTCCACGTATGTGTATGGTTTTGCATTTACATTGCATTTTATTATTTAGATTTTCGCCTTTGTTTTGTAGCCTTTCAAATGCCGCTTCTCTTGCTTCATTCCCGTGCATTGCGAGTTATTATCTCCTTCCCTTTTAGCCTGATAGTAATGGACATAAAAAAGAAGAAAAATTCCATTTCAATTTTTCGCACTTGTATTTTAATTGGTGACTGTATTACGAGTCAAAATGCATTTAGCTGACTTTAGTACCGTAAATTTTCAATTAAAAGATAATTTGACCAAATTGCGGGAATGATACGCCTTTCAAAAAAATCGACAATTTTAGAACAATAGTATTTCTGAATGTATAGTCCTTAATGATAGTATTAGAATCTAGAAAAGGTCTTTCCAAATTTATATTTTTTCAAAATTTATTATAATAGTTACGCAGTCTTCTGCAGTTTTTGTTATAAAATGTCGTTTACTCGAAAGTAATTATATATATTAGTTTATGAGAATTTATATATTAATTTTTTGGGATAAATTATTTAAATTTTAAAGATTTTATAATTTATAGTTTATAAAAAATATTAAATTGCAAATTTAAAGAATTAATTTAATTAATAAAATTTAGATATAAATTTAGATATGTCTCTTGCTCCAGTTACTGTACTCATAAAATTATTTTAAAAATTTGAAAGTTAATTGCTGTAGTTTAATTATCAACTTATTGTCAAACTTTAATTAGTTAACAATTTTTTTAAATTATTAAGAATTGTCTGTTCTCGACGATATTTAGAATCGTGTTTTAATTTTATCAATTATTTTTAGTATAATTATGAATAATATCACATTTTTTCATTTCAAGCTTATAATTTAAGGAAACTGAGGAAAGAATTTTATGCACTTAAGAATCTCAAATAAACCGGGATTTATTATCGATAATTGTAATCTGTTTCTTACGTGTAATTTTATCCTCTTAGTGGAAAGAATTTTAAATAATTCTAGTTAGGGAATCTGATCGAAGGGATTTTAAATCGACCCGTGTCGAAAGATTCTTGTTTCGATCTGATGGATCAAAGGTTTTATCGAATTGACGTATAACTTATCTTTTCGTATCGTGTATCCTTTTTTCAGGTTGTTTTTAAATTCTAGTTTTTGGAAAGTCAATATTATGCGAATTCGCTTCTTGAATTAGAGAATAGTAATATTAATATTAATAATATTCTTTGAATTTTGTCCAAAAATTAATTTCGGAATATTGTAAAAAGGATATTTGTGAAAAATTAATTTTGAGCCAAAGTAACACTGTGTTACAAATTTAAGGAGGTTCTACCGTATGACGATACTAGTCAAAACAGAGACCATTATTTTGTGGTTAGGTTTAAATTTAATTTTACTGATATACAATTAAACAATTGTATTTATTAACTTTATTAACTTTATTTACTTTTTAAATATGACTATTTTTCATGTGCGATCAAAATCAACATTTTAAAATATCAGAACGTCTGAACTGTATCGTGTAAAACGTGAAATATTTTTACAAATTAATTCATTGCAACTCTCACAGGAAACTATTGTCCTTTTTTAAATACAATATCGGTTCATTACATATCTGTGTTTAACTATACAAACTTTGATCACTATCTGGTCATTTAATAATTTTTAGTACGAAAATATATGTGACAGAGTAATGAATTCTCATAAGAATCAATGTTAAACAGGTTAAACAGTGAAAAAATATATCGATCATAACTTTTTTCCCAGGAACCTACAGGTCTCAAAAGTTTAACTACAAAATTTTAGAAACTTTATTTATCAGTACACTAAGTCTTATCAAAATCTGTTTGATTAATCGATTTACGGTTGAACTTTCTTAAACAAGTAAAAAAACTTTCTATTGTTTTATAATTTTTATGTAGTTCTGCAATGCTCAGAAATAATTTTTAGAGTTTAAGAATCATGTAATAAATACATATATCATTATTTAATAAAATTATCATAAAATTCTTAAACACTAAAAATCGTTTTTTATCATTGCAGAAATATATAAAAATTAAAAAAACAGTAGAAATAAACCATGCAAGGAAGTAAATAAAGAAGAGCTCTTCACAGTGGCGCCCATTGGATTTCTGGCAGGGGGGGCCAGACCACTTTCCTGAATACCACCCCCCTTTTATGAACCCCAATTTTGACAAGCCAAAAAAAAAAAAAGATCATTGATAAATAAATCTATAATTTTTTATTAAGTTTTCAACAGTATGCAATTAATAACTATTGTCCTGAAATTCCACATATCTCAATTATTTTCGTCCTTTTATAATTTTTCTTGCAATTATTAATTATTTTCTTAAAACCTCAATGTCATTTTTTAATTTTAAATTTATTTATTTAATTTTGAATTAATTTTTACAGTCCTTAAAAATGTTTTTCATTTTTAAATTAGTCTTTTTCGAGGTTTTTGTGATTTTCAATTCATTCTTTAACATTCAGTAATTCTTGGCTTTTTTCAATTATTTTTTTTCAACCATGAAAATTTTTTAAATATTTCAATTTAACTGTTCAATTCTGCAACTATTTTCTTCAATTCATAATTGTTTTCATCAAGTTTCAAGTTCATTTTGCAATTTTGCAATTACTTATTTCAATTTTTAATTATATTTTTTAATTTTATTTCTAAAATTTTCTTAATTTTTTAATTTTATTTTTCTGTTGCTTATTATTCTAGTCATTTCTGGGATTTTGTTTTGAATTGTCAATTATTTTTGACATTTTTCAGATAATTTCCTTCTCTTTTAAATTATTCTCGTCATTTTTTTACTATTCGTTTTAAATATTTAGCATTTTGTGACATTTTCAATAATTTTCTTCAATTGTTTCAATTTTCAATTATTTTCTTCGAATTTTATTAAAAATTTAATTGCCGATTATTTTTATAAAATTACAAATTTTGTCTTCAATTTTCAATTTTTCTTTTTACTCTTTTCTTTAATTTTCAATTAAATTATCAATAATCAATAATTATCGTCTTTTTTCAATTACTTTTTTCATTTTTCAATTATATGCATTAAATTTCAATTCGATTTTTCATTTCTCAATTATTTTCTTCTATATTCAATAATCCTCGCCTTTTTTCAATAACTTTCTTGAACTTGAAATTATAATCTTTAACTTTCAATTCTAATCTTCAATCTTCAGTTGTCCTTCATTTTCAAATTATTTGCTTCAATATTCAGTTATTCTTGGCTTTTTTCAACTTTCTTTAAATTTCATTTAAATTGTTGAAATCTATTCTTCAATTTTCAATTATTTTCTTCAATTGAATTCTCTTTTTCTTTAAATTTTAATTGTATTCTTCAATTTTCGGTGATTTTTATTACTTTTAAATTATTTGCTTTAATATTCAATAATTCTATAGGCTTTCTTCAAATTTCAGTGATTCTCTTCAATTTCAAATTATTTTCTTTAATATTCAATAATTCTAGGCTTTACTCAATTTTGTTTAAATTTTAATTAAATTGTTCAATTCCATTCATCAATTTTTAATTTTTTTCTTCAATATTTAATATTTTTCGGTTATTTTCAATTATTTTTTCTATTGAAATTATGTAATATTTCATTAATTTTTTAATTACTTTTAAATTGTGTCGATTATCCTGACCTTTTAAAATGTTTAAATATATTCAATACTAAATGTTATCATTTATCAATTATTTCTTCCATATTCAATAATTCTCTGTTTTTACAATTATTTTTTCAATGATCAGATATTTTCCTCATTTTTCAATTATTATCTACAATTTCAAATTATTTCCTACGATATTTAATAAATTTTGTCTTTTTTAATTACTTTCTATAAAATTTCAAGTTCATTCTTAATTTTCAATTATTTTCTTCTATTTTCAGTTACTTTTTCGATTTTTATTCAATTTTTGAATATTGAACAATTCTCGGCTTTTTTCAATTATTTTATTCAATCGTAAAAAATAGTTTTTTAAATTGTAATTCAATTGTTTAATGCTACAAATATTTTCTTCAAATTCCAAATCCATTTATTTTCTTTACTATTCAAAAATTCTCGCCATTTTGAAATCATTTTTTCGAGTATCAATAAGTTTCTTTAATTTAAAATACAATTGTTCAAATATTTTATTCAATTTTCTGACCAATTCTTCAATTTTCAATTTCATTATTTAGTTTTCAACTATTTTCTTGCATATTCAATAATTCTCGACGTTTTTAATAATAACTGTTTTGAATGTTAAATTATAATCTTTAAATTTCAATTACATTTTTCAATTTTCAGTGAGTTTCTTGAATTCCAAATTATTTTTTCCAATTTTCAATCCAATTATTGAAATTGCAATTATTTCCAATAATTATTTTAGTTCAAATTTTATATTTAGTGTTTAATTTTTTAACTTATTTTTTTTAATTGTGTATTAATGTAGCCAGTTTTCGAATTTTGTTTTCAATTTTCCATCATTTTTGTCATTTTTTACATATTTTCTTTAATTTGGTAATGATTCTTGTAATTTTCATTATTTGAGTTTGCAAATATTTATTGTTTTAAATAACCAACAACAGAGAAAAAATTGTGTCGATTGGGCGCTCGTTCATTTTGTTATTTCTAATAGGGTACTTTTGAATTTCTATAGGAACATATTATTGCTGACTAAAAATATTATTATTTAAAAACGTATGGTTATACTTTAATTTGGAAACCAATACTTCAAACAAATTCTAACTACAAAACAGCTACCGCATTAAATATTAGGTCTATAATTATATTAAAATCAAATTAACCATAATTGATATGTACGTAAGTTCATGGGGTGCTTCAATTCCGTACTTTTTCTGATTATTTTGTTATGTAAAATTAAATTTTTTATTTATATTTTTTACCATCCTCCTGACACCACCCACTCCTCGACTAGGGGGGACGGCCGTCCCCCCTGCTCCACCCAAGTGGGCGCCACTGGCTCTTCATCAATTAAAAATTTAATGATGTGACTACAAAATTAAAAGCGGCATAGTTTGAACAATTTTAATCGAATTTTATTCAATCTGGGGTCAGATTAGCCAAATTTTTTATATTTTCCAATCAAAAACTTAAAAACTGGTTTTTGGTTCTAAAACAAGATTTTGAGGATGTATCAAAAATTTTATATATACGATTCTTTTTAGTTTTTTATTATCTACAACCTCCACTATGTCCGATAAGAAGTTTTTTGACTTGTTTAATTTTTCTAACACAGTATAATTAACACACTCTTAGTTGGTTAAATAATTGTTTATCTGATTAAACAAGTATTTAGCTGATTAAACAACTGTTTATCTACTAAAACAAATATTTTATTTATAAAAGAATGCTTATCAGACTAATTCTATAGAGATCGGAAAATTGGCGAAAAATTTGAATCAATTGTATTTTAATTAAAAAAAAAAAAAAAAAACTGGTTGAAAGTCATCAGACATTCTCGATGCTCCGCGAGCACAATGATCTCGATCTGTCTTTCGATAAGTGCGAGGGTCGAGGATTAAGGCTGGGCGACTCACAAGTGTCTTATTTCTCGTACTTGCTCTCACACGGAACAAGCTCCTAACGATGATGGCACGATAACGATACGTGCATGCACATATGTATATCCTACCTGTGCATTCTATAATGATACGCGATACCAAGGCAATGTATATCATGTTTCATTAATGACAATGCAAAAATCAACCCTCTACTGTAGGTACTCAACGAGAAAAATACATTTGCAAAACGAATTTTGGTTTTCTTGAACAATTTCTTTTTTCTGGACACTGAAATGTAAGTTAATAACTATAGGAGAGAATCGGCAAAAATGTCTAATTGGGTAAATTGGCAATCGTTAATAACTTGGCCAAAAATAAATATTAAACAAAATTGTTTTTATTAATCAAGTGTATTAAGGTAAAGATGATTTCTATAAAGTTTCATGTTTATAAGTTTATTATTAAAAAATTTTATTTATTTATTTCAATAGACGGGAACAAAGTTTCCCTAATATACAATAAATACGAAGTAAATATTAAAAACAATAAATAGAACTTTACTGTAATAAGTTGTTTAGTCGAAATACATTATAATATACAAAGCCAAATTCTCACGAAATTAAAAGAGCTATTAAGTCATGTTTCAGTAAAAGGATAAATATCATAATTAGGAATTTCATAATTAGAAGTGATTCTTGCAACATGAGTAATTTTATACAAATACCTATTACAGTTTGATAATAAAGGTCTATAAGAATTTAAACATTACAATAAATGCTAAATTCATCATTTGTTGGATAGAAAGGTCTATTAGAAGAGCGGCCTGAAATACTTAAAACTAAAATAATAAAAATTATTAAAGAATTGTGAAAATGATGCTTTCCCAAGATAATTTTTTCAATTTCAAATTTCAGAAAATATATACACTACCGGCAAGAATTGTGGAACCACCTATTTTGAGTGTAATGAAAAAGATTTCAAAATGTAAAAAGTGTAAAAGCTAAAAATTTTTCCTTCCTGTTTTCTAAAAGGTGATAAAATTTCGAGTAAAATGAGACTAAGAAGAAGTGATTTGTGTAATATTTCAGTTAAAAAATCTTGGAAAAGTGTGATTTGAAATGTTTCATAAAAATTAAAATTACTACTGAAATAATAAACATTTCTTAATGTTTTTATCGGCTCGTTTTAAAGGTAATTGTCTACAGAATTGATATTATTTATAGTTATTATGGTGAAATTTGATTCTTGAAAAATGCAAGCTTCCAAAGTTGAACAAAAGCATTAGAAATAAATAAATGTTAAATGGTAAGATTTTTTTTTACTAAAAAAATTTTGTAAAATATATGATATTTGATAATCTCAAGAATTTTAAAAAAATATTTGTATATTATATTTGTTCGAATTTCATGAATTATTTTTTTGTGGAAAAAATGATATCAAATTTTTCCAATTTTTTTTTGTTCAAATTTGGAAGCTTGCATTTTTTAAGGAAAAAATTGCAACGTAATGGCTATAAATAATATCAATTTTAAAGAAAATTAGGTACCTTTAAAATGAGCCCAAGAACATTTTCAAGATTTTTTAACTGAAATATTAACCAAATCACTTTTTCTTAGTCTCATTTTATTTGAAATCTTATCACCTTTTAGATAGGGGCCGTCCATAAATTACGTAGTGTCTTTTGGGTAGGGGGGTGGTTAAAAAAATTTTCCGTGCTAACTTACATAGGTGGGTACCTGGTTAAACAAATTCCTTACGTAAGATATATTCCTTATTTTTACTCAATAAATTTTTGAAATTTTCACGCTATGTAAAAAACACCAAACATTCATTTATTAAACAATTTTTTTTAAATTAATTTTCTTATACATGCATCACAATAACCTTTATCTTCATAAAAGGTTAAAAGCTGATTTTTTTCCCTGAAAAAGGTGACAAAAAATAAAAATATTTAAACAATTTTTTTTTTTAAATTGTAGAAAATTATTGAAAATTGCGAAAAATAACACTAGTTTACAGCCAAAATGTACATTTAATGCTATTATTTTTTTTATGTACTATGGTTCTCTAAACTTAAAAATGACATTAAGAAATTTTTCTATGGATAGGTATCCGAAATATGAATTTTTTAAATGTTTTTACGTTTTTTTCGGAGGTGACTTCACGTTTTATACCGTATCTCGAGTTACAAACGTCCGATTAAGTTTTTCTAGGTGTCAAATTAAAGGTAATCAAATTTCAAACAATCGCTTTTAACATTATTTTTCAATCGGTTAAATATTTTAAGTGATATAGTCCAAAAAGAATACAAAATTTGAGTTTTTGGCTCAAAATCTGAAAAACAAATTCATTCATGCTAAAATAGAAAACGTCAAATTATGTCCAGTTATAAATTTTTTACATATATGGCTCACTTTTAAGAAGAAATAAATGTATGGATGAAAACAATCTATGGGTAATTATTAAAGTTATAACCCAGGGCACTGAGATTCTCGTTTTACGCCATTTCGGTATTTTACCTCCTTTTATAGTGATTATGTTGATTAATTTAATGAATACAATATCTAATTAGAAAATGGACTTTTTTCACAGATTTCAAATAATTTTCAGTGCTTTATTAATTTAAATTTGACTGAAAAATTTTTTGGAGTTTGTGACAAAAATTTCTGAAGAGGCATAAATTAATTAAAATCTGCTTTTTTGACAAGTTGAATCAGATGCGCAGAGGTTCAATTTTTGTTGAATTTTGTTTGTTAATAGATGAAAAAGTTTCAAATTAGATATCGAAATATGAAAAATAAATTATATTTGACTGAAATTTTTTTTGGAGTTTTTGACAAAAATTTCTGAAGAGGCATAAATTGATTAAAATCTGCTTTTTTGACAAATTGAATCAGATGCGCAGAGGTTCAATTTTTGTTAAATTTTGTTCGTTAATAGATAAAAGAGTTGGAAATTAGATATAGAAATATAAAAAATAATTGATATTTGACTGAAAAATTTTTTGGAGTGTTTGACAAAAATTTCTGGAGAGGCATAAGTTGATTAAAATTTGCTTCTTTGACAAGTTGCATTAGATGCGCAGTGGTTCAATTTTTTTTGAATTTTGTTCGGTAATAGATAAAAAAAGTTTAAAATTAGATATAGAAATATAGAAATTAAAAGATATTTGTCTGGAAATTTTTTTGGAGTTTTTGTCAGAAACTCCAAAAAATTTTTCAGTCAAATATCATTTATTTTTCATATTTCGATAGCTAATTTCAAAATTTTTCATCTATTAACGAACAAAATTTAACAAAAATTGAACCACTGCGCATCTGATTCAACTTGTCAAAAAAGCAAATTTTAATCAACTTATGCCTCTTCAGAAATTTTTGTCAAAAATTCCAAAACATTTTTCAGTCAAATATAATTTATTTTTCATATTTCGATATCTAATTTGAAACTTTTTCATCTATTAAGAAACAAAATTCAACAAAAACTGAACTCTGCGCATCTGATTCAACTTGTCAAAAAAGCAGATTTTAATCAATTTATGCCTCTTCAGAAATTTTTGTCACAAACTCCAAATAATTTTTCAGTCAAATATCATTTATTTTTCACATTTCTTTATCTAATTTTAAACTTTTTTATCTATTAACGAACAAAATTCAACAAAAATTGAACCACTGCGCATCTGATTCAACTTGTCAAAGAAGCAAATTTTAATCAGTTTATGCCTCTCCAGAAATTTTTGTCAAACACTCCAAAATATTTTTTAGTCAAATATCATTTATTTTTTATATTTCTATATCTAATTTCAAACTTTTTCATCTATTAACGAACAAAATTTAACAAAAATTGAACCTCTGCGCATCTGATTCAACTTGTCAAAAAAGCAGATTTTAATCAATTTATGCCTCTTCAGAAATTTTTGTCAAAAACTCAAAAAAAATTTCAGTCAAATATTATTTATTTTTCATATTTCGATATCTAATTTGAAACTTTTTCATCTATTAACAAACAAAATTCAACAAAAATTGAACCTCTGCGCATCTGATTCAACTTGTCAAAAAAGCAGATTTTAATTAATTTATGCCTCTTCAGAAATTTTTGTCAAAAACTCCAAAAAAATTTTCAGTCAAATTTGAATTAGTAAAGCACTGAAAATTATTTGAAATCTGTGAAAAAAGTCCATTTTCTAATAAGATATTGTATTCATTAAATTAATCAACATAATCACTATAAAAGGAGGTAAAATACCGAAATGGCGTAAAACGAGAATCTCAGTACCCTGGCTTATAACTTTAATAATTACCCATAGATTGTTTTCATCCATACATTTTTTTCTTCCTAAAAGTGAGCCATATATGTAAAAAAATTAAAACTAGACATAATTTGACGTTTTCTATTTTTGCATGGCGGTAGAATGAATTAGTTTTTCAGAATTTGGGCCAAAAACTCAAATTTTCTATTTTTTTGGACTATATCACTTAAAATATTTAACCGATTGAAAAATAATGTTAAAAGTGATTGTTTGGAATTTGATTACCTTTAATTTGACACTTAGAAAAACTCAATCGGACTTCTGTAACTCGAGATACGGCCTAAAACGTGAAGTCATCTCCGAAAAAAACGTAAAGAAATTTTAAAAATTCATATTTCGAAAACCTATCCATAGAAAAATTTCTTAATGTCATTTTTAAATAACGAGAAGCTTAGTACATAAGAAAAAAATAGTGACATTGAGTGTACATAATTTTTTTTTTTTTTGTAAACTAGTGTAATTAATAATTGATTGAAATAATTAAAAAATGACGAGAACAATGAAAAATTAAAAAGAATATTAAAAAATGACGAAAATAATTGACAATTGAAAACGAAATTAGAAAAATGCCAAGATTAATAGACAATGGAAAAAAATAATTTAAAAAATTGAACAAGAATTATTAAAAAAGATAATAATTTCAAATTGAAAAATAAGGAAAGTTATAGGAATAATTGTTGGAAATAATTGCAAATTTAACATCTAGAATGAAAATATAAATAAATAATTACCATTGAACAAAATAATTGAATGTTTAAAATTGAAGAAAATAATTAAAAATTGAAGAATGGAATTAAAATTTAAAAAATATAATTGAGAATAGAAAAACGTAATTTAGAACACCGAGAATTATTGAATACACTAGAAAAAAATTAAAAACTGAAAAATGGAATTGAAATTTGAAGAAAAAATTGAACAATTGAATTGAAAATTAAAGAAACTTATTAATAATAAAAAAAAATAATTGAGAAAAGGCAAGAAGTTTTGCAATAATTAAGAAATTAATTGAAAAAAGGAAATGAAATTTGAAGAAATTAATTCAGAATTGAAGAAAAAATTCAAACATTCAATCTGAATTTTATGAACATACTTGGAAATATTTACAAAAAAATTACATATTTTTGACCCTAAAGAGCTAAAAAAGGTGACAAAATTGAAAAAAGGTGAAAAAGGGTGAAAAGGTGACTGTCTGTGATGCCTACATTAATTTAGTAATTTTTTGCAATGTTAAGAAAAAATTCTCGTAAAAAAATATATAAGCAAAAAAGTACGTAAGATAGGGTGAGTGGGTGGATCAAAATCTTACGGAGCCTTACAGACGTGGGTGCATGGGTCAAAATCTGAGAAAAATCCCTTACTTAATTTATGGACGGCCCCATAACAGGAAGAAAAAAATTTTAGCATTTATAAAAATGAGTTCTAAAATTAAAATAATTAGTTTAATTTAATCGTGTGTTTTTGGGTAAATTGCCTGGGTTAAATATCCTACTTACTGTAAAACTGCTAAGAAAAATACTTACGTTACGGAAAATCTCTCGGTTTACGTATGTTTAGATGTAGAAATTAAATGTCAAGTTTATGCTTCTGCATAAAAAATCAGTGTTTTAACAAATTAATTATATTAATTATTGCATTAATATTAATAATAATTATAATAATTGTGCATTGAAGAATTATTTTTAATATATTTTTAAAACCATTTATTTAAATGATTTTAAATAAGCGCGGGATGAATCAAAAGAAGTGCGCATTCGCAGAAAAAATACGTACGAGTGCGAGAGTTACATTAGTCACGTGATTATAAAGAATCATAGAGGATGAACCTGTCACATTTGACATTGAATATCAAATTTTAGGTTTTCTTTCTAAAACTCACGCTTTTTTGAAGCAAGCAGGTATTTTTTGTAATTTATTACAGTGTTTAATTTACTTTTGTAAGTTATTTTATAATAGCTTTATTTATTTGTTATATATTTTCTTTCATTTTTTTTTTTACTTTTATTCATATTTTTTCACATTTTTATGCACCCTGTCGTGAGTCAAAATGGCGAATTTGGACATCTATATTTAAATAATTATTTTTTCTATTTTTTTAAATAAGTACTTGAAATAACTAACTTTTTGTATTAAATGTGT
Source organism: Ganaspis brasiliensis (assembly GCA_037103525.1). NCBI lineage: Eukaryota > Metazoa > Arthropoda > Insecta > Hymenoptera > Figitidae > Ganaspis > Ganaspis brasiliensis. The sequence continues at coordinate 281,603 of JAZKLR010000276.1, read as the reverse complement.
AATTTTAAACAGAGATTTTTATAAAATCATAAAAATTGTGGTTTAAATTTACCATCATAGCATTTTTTGCAAAAAAATTGAAAATTTACCGAAAACAATTGTTTTTTCCCTAAACAGCTACAAAATTTCACAGTTTCAGCTTCTTCCTTTGTAAAAATTGTTTATTTTTATTTTTAAATTACTTTAAAAGCTTCAAAACAAATAATATTGAATAATTTTTAATTTTTTAAAAAATTAAATAAAAAAGCTCAGTCTATTTGCTGGTGCCTTATCAAAATGTTTAATTTTATACTTATAAATTCTATTAAAAGTGAAAAAAATTATAATTAAAATTTATTATTACAGCATTTTTTTCGAAAAATTGAAATTTGCCGGTTTTTTATTATTTCTTGACTTACCGTAAAATGAGGTAAAGTCGGCCAGTCGATAACCTATTTTTAAAGTATTTAATTATCCTTTTTTTAGAAAGAAAAATTAAATAAATTTGTTTGTTTTTGTTAACAGAAATGTCAAACTTGAATTTAAAAAATACTTGACGCAAATTCATGGGTTGCTTCTAATAAAAATAATATTTTTGTGTGCATGTCTACTTTATTTAAAGAATAAGTAGTGTGAAAAAGGTAGTAGTAAATAATTATTGAACATTTTTTATGCCAAATCAAACTGTACATCACGTTGCTTGTGTCTCTGACATAATTTACAAATAAAAATAACCTTCATGGGTTTAGTAAATTTTGTGAAAAATCATTTTTTCTACAAATTTTACTATTGTAGGGAAAAGTCGGCCATGGTTCGAATTTACAAAAATATTGTAAATCATATTTTTTCCACTTGTTCCCAATGTCCAAAATGTAAGAATAGAAAATGTTGTTTCTAAACTAAAACTTAAAAATGAGAAAGGTGTATGAAAGATATTATTTCTCTAATTTAAAACTTTGAATAATTCAGATTCGTTACTTTTTTTTTTGTTCAGGTTATGTTAAAAATCTGACAAAGAAATTTTGTCAAATCATAATATAAAGTTTAAATAAATATATATTTCATATTGTATTTTTAATTAACTTTATTTCCCATGATTATAGATGATTTTATTTTTTGTTAAACTAACATTATTCTACCTGTTTATAGTGTTTCACTTTTCTTGTATGACGAACTTCAAAAACAGGAGTCAGAGATTATATATATGAAGTATCAATATTTTCTTCTCTTTATTTAACGTATTTTTTTAAGAAAATCGTGAAAAACTGGCCGACTTTACCCCATTTTACGGTACTAATAGTTTTTAAAAACCTTTTACTTTTTTCTTAAATTTTTAAGTATTCATTTTTTAACAATTATTCTACTTTCTATTTTTAATGAAAATCTCTTGTCTTCTACTTATTTTTTCTCATTTTCTAGTTGTTTTTATTTAATTTCAATTATTATTTATTTACTTTTCCGTTTGTTCGCATTTCCATTTATATCATGTTTATTTTAAGTTTTCCCTTTATTAACGTTTATTCATTTTTTTTTGACTTTCTATTGATTGTTTTACTTACTTCCAACTTTTAACAAATTTTTTCTTTTCTAGTTATTTTGTTTAATTTAAAAAAAAAGTTACTTTATAGTAATTTTATAAATAGTTATTTATCTACATTCTTAGTTATTTATTTACTTGACAATGTCTTTTTTTCAATTTTAATGATACGTTAAAGTTTTTTGTTTTCTTTTATCATTTTGTAGCTACTTTCTTCTCTTCTTAGATATTTTTAGGTAATTTAATAGTATTTTTTTCTTTCAGTTATTAGTTTCATTGAATGAATATTTTTTTCAACTTTCTATATATATTTTTAAGTAATTTTTATTATTTATTCGTTTCTCAGATTTTTTCATTATTTCAAAGTTATTTTTTTAACATTTCTATTTATTTTTTCAATTTTTAGTTTCTTTGGCACTGCCTAGTAATTTTACTTATTGTTTCTTTTTTTATTTTATTTGCTTGTTACTTGTTTTAACTTTCATGTTGAATTTTTCATTTTTTTCCATTAACCACAGTGGCGCCCATTGGATTTCTGGCAGGGGGGGCCAGACCACTTTCCTGGATACCACCCCCCTTTTATGAATCCCAATTTTGACAAGCCAAAAAAAAAAAAAAGGTCATTGATAAATAAATCTATAATTTTTTATTAAGTTTTCAACAGTATGCAATTAATAATTATTGTCCTGAAATTCCACATATCTCAATTATTTTCGTTCTTTTATAATTTTTCTTTGCAATTATTAATTATTTTCTTAAAACGTCAATGTCATTTTTTAATTTTAAATTTATTTATTTAATTTTGAATTAATTTTTACAGTCCTTAAAAATGTTTTTCATTTTTAAATTAGTCTTTTTCGAGGTTTTTGTGATTTTCAATTCATTCTTTAACATTCAGTAATTCTTGGCTTTTTTCAATTATCTTTTTTCAACCATGAAAATTTTTTAAATATTTCAATTTAACTGTTTAATTCTGCAACTATTTTCTTCAATTCATAATTGTTTTCATCAAGTTTCAAGTTCATTTTGCAATTACTTATTTCAATTTTTAATTATATTTTTAATTTTATTTCTAAAATTTTCTTAATTTTTTAATTTTATTTTTCTGTTGCTTATTAATCTAGTCATTTTTGGGATTTTGTTTTGAATTGTCAATTATTTTTGACATTTTTCAGATAATTTCCTTCTCTTTTAAATTATTCTCGTCATTTTTTTACTATTCGTTTTAAATATTTAGCATTTTGTGACATTTTCAATAATTTTCTTCAATTGTTTCAATTTTCAACTATTTTCTTCGAATTTTATTAAAAATTTAATTGCCGATTATTTTTATAAAATTACAAATTTTGTCTTCAATTTTCAATTTTTCTTTTTACTCTTTTCTTTAATTTTCAATTAAATTATCAATAATCAATAATTATCGTCTTTTTTCAATTACTTTTTTCATTTTTCAATTATATGCATTAAATTTCAATTCGATTTTTCATTTCTCAATTATTTTCTTCTATATTCAATAATCCTCGCCTTTTTTCAATAACTTTCTTGAACTTGAAATTATAATCTTTAACTTTCAATAATTCTAATCTTCAATCTTCAGTTGTCCTTCATTTTCAAATTATTTGCTTCAATATTCAGTTATTCTTGGCTTTTTTCAACTTTCTTTAAATTTCATTTAAATTGTTGAAATCTATTCTTCAATTTTCAATTATTTTCTTCAATTGAATTCTCTTTTTCTTTAAATTTTAATTGTATTCTTCAATTTTCGGTGATTTTTATTACTTTTAAATTATTTGCTTTAATATTCAATAATTCTATAGGCTTTCTTCAAATTTCAGTGATTCTCTTCAATTTCAAATTATTTTCTTTAATATTCAATAATTCTAGGCTTTACTCAATTTTGTTTAAATTTTAATTAAATTGTTCAATTCCATTCATCAATTTTTAATTTTTTTCTTCAATATTTAATATTTTTCGGTTATTTTCAATTATTTTTTCTATTAAAAAAATTATGTAATATTTCATTAATTTTTTAATTACTTTTAAATTGTGTCGATTATCCTGACCTTTTAAAATGTTTAAATATATTCAATACTAAATGTTATCATTTATCAATTATTTCTTCCATATTCAATAATTCTCTGTTTTTACAATTATTTTTTCAATGATCAGATATTTTCCTCATTTTTCAATTATTATCTACAATTTCAAATTATTTCCTACGATATTTAATAAATTTTGTCTTTTTTAATTACTTTTTCGATTTTTATTCAATTTTTGAATATTGAACAATTCTCGGCTTTTTTCAATTATTTTATTCAATCGTAAAAAATAGTTTTTTAAATTGTAATTCAATTGTTTAATTCTACAAATATTTTCTTCAAATTCTAAATCCATTTATTTTCTTTACTATTCAAAAATTCTCGCCATTTTGAAATCATGTTTTCGAGTATCAATAAGTTTCTTTAATTTAAAATACAATTGTTCAAATATTTTATTCAATTTTCTGACCAATTTTTCAATTTTCAATTTCATTATTTAGTTTTCAACTATTTTCTTCCATATTCAATAATTCTCGCCGTTTTTAATAATAACTGTTTTGAATGTTAAATTATAATCTTTAAATTTCAATTACATTTTTCAATTTTCAGTGAGTTTCTTGAATTCCAAATTATTTTTTCCAATTTTCAATCCAATTATTGAAATTGCAATTATTTCCAATAATTATTTTAGTTTAAATTTTATATTTAGTGTTTAATTTTTTAACTTATTTTTTTAATTGTGTATTAATGTAGCCAGTTTTCGAATTTTGTTTTCAATTTTCCATCATTTTTGTCATTTTTTACATATTTTATTTAATTTGGTAATGATTCTTGTAATTTTCATTATTTGAGTTTGCAAAAATTTATATAGTTATAAATAACCAACACCTGAGAAAAAATTGTGTCGATTGGGCGCTCGTTCATTTTGTTATTTCTAATAGGGTACTTTTGAGTTTCTATAGGAACATATTATTGCTGACTAAAAATATTATTATTTAAAAACGTATGGTTATACTTTAATTTGGAAACCAATACTTCAAACAAATTCTAACTACAAAACAGCTACCGCATTAAATATTAGGTCTATAATTATATTAAAATCAAATTAACCATAATTGATCTGTACGTAAGTTCATGGGGTGCTTCAATTCCGTACTTTTTCTGATTTTTTTTTCCCCCCCTGCTCCACCCAAGTGGGCGCCACTGATTTACCAGTTACTTATTTTTAATCATTTTTCCACTGTACAGTAATTTTTCTTCAGTCGCTAGATATTTTTTAACTTCTGGTAATTTTTTCCTTTCTAAAGTTATTTTTCTTAAATTAAAAAAATTTTTTTTTCATTTCTATTTTTTTTTTTTTTTGCTAGCTAAAAACTTCACTTTTTTTTATCTGTTTTTCTCTTTAAAAGTGTTTTTGCAGGTTTTTAAGTGTCGAATTCCATAACCTGATATTTTCATAACCTCCAAATGGGTTCTATTGGCCCTGGTAACTATGACAATGATTACCCTAGCAAAGGTTGCCATGCTACTGTTACCATAACAACGGTTGCTATGCCTCTGTTACTATAACACCGTTTACTATAATAACAATTACTATGATACCCAAAATCAATTTATTTGATCAATTTTGCCACATAAATCAACTTTTCATCTAAATTTCACATTTTCGGTCATTTTTTTTCTGTAAAAAACAAATTTATGGAAGCTGGCCTTGATTTTTATGCAGTTTTTTATCCTCTGAAAACTGAGAGTATGCCCCATTGTCTCTCGGCAGGAACGTCCTTGCATTTATATACCACCATTAATAGTCCTTGTCTTACTTGTACTCGGCATACCTACTTGCACAGTATTCGTATTAACATGCGCACGCGTTCATGTTTATATAACACGTGGAACGCGTGTATACATTCTGAATCCTGCAACTGCATACAACCATAGAAAAAAAAAAATTAATCCTTTACTGCCTAATCTTTCATCTTAGATGAAACCGAACGCCTTTTAAGTGCATAGCTGCAGGGAAAACTGCTTTCGCATTCGTGTGTCGCCTGGTATTCGCCACGCTTCGATGCCGACGATTAGCTTCGAACTTCGAAATGCACTTAAGTCACTGTTTTTACACTGGACTGCACACTTAGAAAAAGTATATTTCTATTAAAGCTGCTTCTCCCGCCCACTTATCCTTTTTACTTTGAATATATATTTTTTAATTCTAAATATTTTGCAATATGATTTGCCAAAAATACATGAACAAAATACCCCATACCGTCCAATAGAATCATTAATTGGTTTACCCACATATTTTTTTTTATCAAAACAACTATATAATGCATTTTATAAATTTGGTAGATTAAACGTGGACCTAACACATTATCTTTTAAAACAATTTTTTATTATAGATAAGTAGATGATATCATCACATGCATCCCTAAAACAAAAATTGATAAAACATTACAGATTTTCAATAATTACAATAAAAATCTACAATTTACACATGAAATAGAAACAAATAAAAAAATTAATTTTCTTGATATTTCATTAATTCGAAGTGACGACAAACTCATCACAAACTGGTACACAAAACCTATCTTTTCCGGACGGACATTAAACTTTAAATTAAAATATCCTGTTTCACAAAAAATAGCAATGATTTACAGCCTGGTTGACAGAGCAATAACATAATCTGATAAAAAATTCCTTAAAAATAATTTAAAAACTATTGAAAGCATCTTACACAACAATGAATATCCTATACACTTCACACAAAAATACATTAAAAAAGATTATCAAATATTAAAAAAAAAACAATAAAACAATAAAAGATAATCTTAACTATCTGATTAAAAAATAAATAAAAACAAAACTGATAAAAATGATATAACTAACACGGAATATAAAATAAACTGTAAAGATTGCTCGGCATCCTTTGTTGGAAAAACCAAAAGAACGTTAATCACAAGAGTTAATGAACACAAAAATAAAAAAGATAGTGTAATGGTAGAACACAAAAAATCAAGATATAACAAAGATAAATTTAAATATGATTTTGATTGGCAAAATACTAAAATACTTGACAGAGAACAAACAAAGAAAAAATGTCTTGTTTCCGAAATAATACGTCTCAAATTAAAAAAATATCCAATTAATCGAAAGGAAGATATTTAAAATTTTTTAACAATATGACTCCATACTACGAGAAATTAAATCAAAAATAAATAAATCAACTATTTGGCTAATTAAAATCAAGTTAGTTCATTTTCTCCTTGTATCACTTAGTAAACAGTAAATATGTGAACAAAAATTTATAATTAAACTTTCAGTTACATATTGACAATCAAACGACCAACACTCAAAAGTATTAATAAAATTTGTTTGACAAAATATATTCAAATATTTTCTTCGTATACCAATAGGTGAATTTATTGATTATAAAAATTGTTTTTAAAAAACTGACGAAATTGGTGAATTCAAAAAAGTTTTGTTTTATTTAAAATATACACTACCTTCATTGTTTTTTAATTATAAGTACTCTTATCCTATCCTAAAAAGGAACGGACGTTGTGATTAACTTCCGACATGTAAGACCCTTTCGTGACCTCTTATTGGTCAGTAAATACAATCGATAGTTTTCGATTTTGACTTTCTGATTTTTAGAATAATTTTTAAATTGAAATTATTTTGGGAATTTAAAATTATAATAATTTTAATTAAGTTAACCGTAATTTAAAAATCGATAGTTTTTTGTTGTTATTTTGGTGGTAGTTTACTAAGAATAATATTTTAGGTTAGTTGTTCTCTTTTTATTTTGTAATATTTAATTGGAATTATAATTTACTTTTGAAGAAAAGTGTTTTATAAAAAAAATCAGCGAAGTGTTTAGTGGTTAATAGTGTTTTAATTTTCTATTAGAAGTGGCCTGTTTATTTAGTGTGCTTCTGCAAATTTATATGGGCGAGTTATAATAACAATATGTTTTTCATTGCTTTCTTTTTATTTAATTAATTTAATTATATTAAACTATTATTATTATATTGAAAGATTGAAACATAAAATTAAGTTAGTAATTTAGCACTTTCAATGGTAAAGATTAAAGTTAGAGTATTTTGTGTTATTATTTAGGTTCAGTCACATGACGATCCTCCTTACATTTAATGACAGGTGAGTAATAACAATAATAATAATAAATTTCATAACCTTCTTTTTTTTAATTGTAAATTGAAAAGGCACAGAGAATTTTATTATTCTTAATTATTATTTATGTTTTTATCATATCAAGATAATATTTTTGTATGCATTAGAAATCAGTTACTTCATTATTTCACTAAAAAAACAAATGGTATTTATTTATTAAAGGACCTTATTTTGACAATTGACTCGAAGAAATCGATCAATTCTACATTCTTATATTTAAACATTTTATATTTTTTATACTTCTAATCTTTTATGTCACATATATTAATATTTCCATATCTTTTCAAATACTTACATACTAGTTTTAAAACAAAAATACCCCCTTAGGGTATAAATGAACGTCAGCGCAGTATAAAATTATGAAGACTTATTTTTTTTTATATAAATTAGAGAAGACTTTATTAGGCAGCAATATAAGCAATTCGTTATTACATAATAGTTTTTCTTGAAACATTTAATGCATTTCGTTTGCATGTTGAACTTATAATGGCAGGTGAAACCACTGAAATAAAAGTGTATTCGCAGCATTCATTCTTCATGAAGTATATATATATATATATATGTGTAGTTTAAAATGCAAACTTTTCAGCGTTGAAAATCAGGGTTTTGGTGAATTAAAAATAATAATCGTGGAGCAACTTTTTCCTGGCAATTTGTTGGACGAGAGAGGATGCTGTGCGTTTCCAGTTACGGTGTGGGAAACAGCCAGTTCGGGTGGGAGGTACCACTCTGTTGAGTTCGTCTGACCCTCTAATTACATGGTACAACATATAACGAGTGAAAGAGGTTCAGAGGTCAGGGTTATACGAAACAGCACCAAACACGCTATCAGGATGTATTGAAAAATTGCTCCTTCGAAACAGATACGATTACAAATACGTTAATAATGCACGGATCGATATTTTCACTGACAAAATCTGAGATCAAATTTGAGTAGCGTACACTATTCAATTTGAATCGCAACACAAGTGAAACTCAATAACAAGTTAAAACGTACCAAAATCAGTAAACCAAGAAATCTTAACAAACTTTTTAAACTAATTTTACTGATTTCGGTTTAATTTTACCGATTTCGGATTTATTTTTACGCTTCTTGTAACTGAAGCACTTTGCAGAAATTTTTCCATGCTTTCTTATAAAAAAAGCTTTTACAAAATATACATTAGGGTGCCCATGAAAAACAAAATTTTGTTCTATATCGTATCCTACCCTTACATTTTCTTCCTTTTTATGAGAAGATATGTTCCCTATATTTTTAGATTTTTTAAAAATGATTTAGAGGTCGCGACGAGTCATTTTAGGTAAAAAAATGCGTTTTTATAGGTTTTTTATTTTCTAAACTTATAAAATAGATTAATAAAAATATTTTTCTGTAAAAAATCACTTCAAATTTACCAATGAATTAGTCAAAATTTATTCCGCATGAATAATAATATTTTTGGAAACTCTGAAAAGCCTCAAATCTAAAAGTGTGACAATTTTTTGTCCATAAATTAAGGAAACAAAATCTTTTACCATTATTTAAGAAGTATTTATATTATTTCAGGGTAGAAATATCAATTTTTAAGAGTAAAAAAAAAAAATTAAACCGAAGAACAGTAGAAAAAGGAAAGAATATGGGATAAGTTAAACTATACAAAATGTTACAAATACACAAAAAATGTAATTTTTAAATAAAATATGACATTTTTGCAGAGTTTTATTCTTATTTTTTTGGAAGCAGTAAATGCAGAAGAATTTAAAATTTCAGAATACAACTATAAAACAGGAAAAAAGTTATAACTTTATTGCACACTATAAAATTTCATTTTTTTTAAAATTTAAACCATTAAAAATTGCTTTTTCTACTTTACAATTATTATTCATTATATGAGATAAGTTTAAACTAATGAAGTGTTAAGTTTCAAGTGATATTCTACAAAAAAAAAATATATTGTTATCTACCCATATTATAAGTTTAAAAAATGAAAAACCTAAAAAAAAGCATTTTTTGACCTAAAATGACTCGTCGCGACCTCTAAATTATATTTAATAAATTTAAAAAAATAGAAAACATATCTTCTCATAAAAAGAAAGAAAATTTACGGGTAGGATACGATACAGAAAAAATGTTTATTTTATATGGGCACCCTAATATACATACTTCAGGTAATAGATGAAAATGAACCAAATTCGTCTCGCAGTTTTCTGCCACAGATGCGCCTTGTAGAAATTGTTCCATTTTGATTGAAACACCATGCAGAAAGTTTTCCAGGTTTTTTTATAAACACAAGTTTTACAAAATATTGTTACGATACTGAATATAAATAATGATTAGACTGGATAGTTTGTTCAATTTAACAGACAAATTTTTGTGTAGTCCCGTGCTACATATTTTTAGGTTATAAACATGAAAACATATGTTACCAACCTTATGATGCGGAATTTATTAAAATTATCTGTGCCACTGTCCAAAAAGCTCAAAAATTGAAAACATATATGTGACGCTCTACGCTGAAAGGGACGTTAGCTATAAACAAATTTTAGGTACTATTTAGTGATAGTTTTTCTTTGATAAAATGTTCCTTTTCGATTAAATAACAAAAAAATTTATTTTTATTAAATATTTTGGGTGCAGTGAAGGCTTAAGGGGGCAATCCTAGTTGTAGCGTGAAAAAATCGATCATTTTCATAAATTAATTTAAAAAAACCACTAGCATTCTTTAATAAAACAATTTATTTTCTAAAACATGGTTTGCGGTGACCAATATTATAAAGAGCTGGTTCGTCTGAAGCACAAAATTGAAACGAATTTAGTTAAAGTAGAAGATAATCTAGTACTTAATCGAAGGAATAAAAAAAAATTCAGTTTTGACAAAATGGCAGTTGCTCAAACTCAAATTTTTGATTTCCACAAAAAAAAAACGATGGTTTTTTAGCTGTAAAAAAGAGAGTTTTTCATAAAAAAAAAAAAAATCCTTCGATTAAGTACTAGATTTTTATGTCTAAAAGAAGACCACAAAATTTGGGCAAAATCGGTTCGGTAGTTTTTGAGAAATTTTGGTCACCGATCTTGAAAACACTGTTTTAAGAAAAATGAGTTTAAAGTTTCAACTTACTTCAGCCGGACCCCGAATAGCCTGATGCGCGCCGCCCTTCGAGGCTATATATCTCATTCAATTTTTAAAAAACCGACTTAAAACTTCAGGGACGTATTTTCAAGGACCTAAACTTTGAAAAAATGGGAGAAAAAAAATCGATTTTTTGAAAGTTACAACTAGGGTTGCCCCCTTAAACATCAATAGATTGTATTAAGAGTTGATTGTTGGTTGTATATTATCATTTCAAAAACAGTGGCGTAACTAGAAGAGTAAGGGCCCTGGGGCAAAAAGAAAAATGGAGTTTCAATTATATATACATATAGTAATTCACAAGTTTAATTAATTCATTCATTCATTTTTCCCACACCTGACATTTGTCTCTAGATGATTTTTTTTTCTTTTAAAATTTTAAATCACATTTCACATTTTTAAAATGTTCTCAAATTTTAGATTCATAGCAATTTTAATTTTTGCAAATTTCAGTCAATGTGAACTTGCATTAATTAAAAGTTCAATTAATCTACGTTTCAAAAATACTAAATTTAAAGTGATTTTAAAATGTCTTAAATTTTTAATAATTTTTTTTTATTATGGTTTCAATTACTCAAATTACAATTTTGAATTTTATTTATCACTATTCAACTATTTTCTACAATTTTTAGTTATTTTAATTGTTTCTTAATTGTTTCACTAAATCTTAAATTTATTTTCTTCAAATTTCAAATATTTTGTTTAGTTTTCTCAATCACTTGTTCAATTTTAATTATTTTTGCCTTGACATTAAATCATTTTAATTGTTTATTACGTATTTTTATATTATTCATTGCAAATTTAAATTAATTTTTTAATTTACTATTATTTTTGTCATTTTGCAATTTTTATTTTCAATTTTTAATCATTTTCATAATTTCTAAATTAATTTACTAAACTTTTAAATATGTATCTCAATTTTTAGTTATTTTGTTCAATTTTCATTTCTTTTTATTATTTTGCAATTATTTTCATCACCTTTTAATACTTTCATTATTTTTCAAGTAAATTCAAGTAAATATTTAGTTATTATCTCAAATTTACATTATTCTTTTCAATTTTCAATTTTTTAAACAATTTTTTTCTTTTGCTAAAACACATATTCTGTAATTTTATTATTTTCTCCGATTTTTAATTATTTTCATTCTTTTGGAATAATTTTAAAAAATTTCAATTATTTATCTAAAATTTCAATTATTTTTTTCATCAATTTTTGATTATTTCTACGATTTTTTAATAATTCTCTTTAATTAAAATTTTTAAGTAATTTTAAAATTATTTTCTTTTTTTTTTAACATATATATTCTATGATTTTTTGAATTATTTCTCTTAAATTTTATTTACTATTTTCAATCTTTCATATATTTAAATCATTTTCATCATAATTTTTTCAATTATTTTTCTCAATTATAAATTATTTTTAGCAAATTTCAATTATTTTTTTCAATTTTGAATTAAATTGATCATTTTTCAATTATTTTCCTCGATTGTTAATTATTATCCTTATTTTCTAAAATTATTTTCTAAAATTTTTAAGTATTTTTTCTAAAATTTCAATTATTTTCTTCAATTTTTATTTATTTTTATTATTTTGCAATTATTTTCATCATCTTTCAATATTTTTATTATTTTTCAAGTATTTTTCTAAATTTTTAGTCATTATATCAAATTTAGATTATTGTCTTCAATTTTATATTTTTTAAATGATTTTTTCATTATTTTCTTCTGCTTAAAAACATATTCTGTAATTTTATATTATTTTCACCGAATCTATTATTTTTACAATTATTTCTCTTAAATTTTATTTACTGCTTTTAATCTTTTATATTTAAATTATTTTCATAAATAATTTTTTCAATTATTTTTCTCAATCATAAATTATTTTCAGCATATTTCAATTATTTTTTTCAACTTTGAATTAATTTTATCATTTTTCAATTATTTTCCTCTATTGTTAATTATTATTCTCATTCTCTAAAATTATTTTCTAAAATTTTTTCTAATATTTCAATTATTTTCTTCAATTTTCATTTATTTTCATTTGTTTTCATAATTTCCAAATGTTTGTTAATAATTATCGTAAATTTTATTTATTTTTAGCTTTCTTCAATTCTTTTCTCCAATTTTTAGTTATTCTTATTTTTTCAATTGATTTCTAACATCTTCATGTATTTTTCTTAAATTTCAATTATTTCACTCAAATGTGGTTTATTTTTTACAACTTTTCATTGTTTGTATCATATTTCAATTATTTTTTTCAAGTTTCAAATTGTAAAATCATTTTCCAATTATTTTCCAAAATTTATATACTTCAATTTTTTTTATTTCTTTTATAATTTAAAAAATTTTAAACTATCTGAGATTTCAATTATTTTATTCAATTTTCAAGTATTTATATGATTTTTTATATTATTTTCTTTAATTGTCAATTAGGTACTTTCGTTCTTTTTCGTAATTACCTAATTACCAAATTTTGTTTAATTATTTCTGTGTAATTAAAAGAAATTTTAAATTATGTTTATCTTGTCATTTATTTTCTCTAATTTTTAATTATTTTCTTTTTTTTCAATGAACTTATAAAGTATATAACTTCTGAGTATTTTTCTGAAATTTTCTTTGAATTTGCTTTATTTAAAATACGTTTTAAATTTATTTAAATTTACCTAAAAAAATGCATAAATATTTAAAAGTTAGTTAAATCAATTTTCGTATGAAATTTCAAATATTAAGTTATTTTATATTTAACACAGAATTTATCGCCTTTGATCTAAAATAAATAAATAATACGATTTTAAATTTAGCGCTATTTCGACAGTGGCGCCAACGGTTTTAATAAATTCTGCATTGTGAGGTTGGTAACCTTGAAACAGTTGTTTTCGTGCCTATAACCTAAAAATACGTAACACTTTAATGCGCAACTACAAGCAATCTTGTATTTATCTTAAAAATTAAACAAACTATCAAGTTAATATGTTATTCATATTATTTAATAATATTATATCTCTTGTATTTTTTCACAAATATTCTTTATTAAACAATATTTTCAAATTTTTTTAATACCTAACTTTTGGTTGCGACCTTTTGGGTGTATAATGTAAATTCGGATAAATATTCAAGTCTGAAGAATATATTTTTCGAATAATTTCACATCGCACTTACATTACACAATTGTATTTAAGTAAAATTTATTTTAATTATACTTTTTATTGGTAATATTTGACCCCCGGAAACAAGCCGAATATTATTTTTTCTTTTTTTTTTCCAAGTGCATAGAACATGTGCTTGGTTATAATATATGTATGCAAGTGTTATAACACATTCGTCTGATTTGCGTATACAGTTTTGCACAGATATGTCCGTATGTGCAAACTCGGCTCTGCAGGTAGCCTCGGGCTTGAGAAACTTTTTCGCGCGGATTTATTATTTACCTTGCTCAACGCACACTACTAGATAGGACCGTGGCTGCGAAATTATTCACGCTTTACTCACGTGAGATATTAAACGCACGCACGTGGGTAATGAACACTGATGGTACACCGGGTACCAGAAATTCATTTGAATTACGATTTTCTGTATTTGACGTCACACTCCGTTTAACATTCCAATACAATCTGCACAAAAAAAATCTCCTCAAAGAGCCATTTTTATAAATTGTCTTCATTAATTGCATGCGAATTGTTGATCCTTTATTTCTCATGCTAAAGAGTAAGAGTACTTTTCGTTTTAATAGTTTTATGGTGGGAAATTTTTATAATATAAAACTTATACACTTGAAACTACTTTTAGTTCTCACTCACTCTCTAAATCCGAATTTCTTAAAAATAACTAAATTTAAAAGCAAAAACTCAGGCACTAATTCAAATTATATTTTTACTCATCATTGGGTAAAAAATAACTCATGATCAGTCAAATTAATTTCTAGGTTATGTCAAAGCTTCTAGTAGTTTTCTTCACTTCTTAATATTTATTTGATTTAGCTTCCTCCTATAGTTTCTTCTCATCATATCAAGGAAAGTGCCAACACAAAAAGTTTCTTAAATTTGCTTTACAATAAATTTTGTGAAAAACATTACATAGGGTAACAGGTACAGTGACCGACCCCCTGACAGTGAACGACACCCGTCGTAAAAAAGGTTAATTATTAACATATTTACACATTAATATACATTGTATTTTATTAAATTGAGAAAAATGGTTCATTACGAAACTTTTAAACTAATGCCAATACATAATAATTAAAAATAATCAAGGAAATTCTGTTTTTTAAAAATGAGGTTAGGTGTGTTTCGTTTTTTCCATCAAAATTTACGAAAACGACAAGAGCATCAGTGAACCAAAAGTAAGTTTATTTTTTAAACACAACTGTTTTAATAAGTCAGGTTTGCATAATTTGCTTTAAAACAAGTGTAATTAGTAATGTGAGACTTAAAAAACACTGTAAACAATGTGAATTCTTTAATTATTTGGGTGTCGTTCACTGGCCATATAATTTTCCCCAATGACAGTGAACGACAGGGGAATGTCGTTCACTAATTTCTATAAATTTCTCAATTTTCAGTAAACGACACCATATAAAAACTTGACAACTGAATTATTTGTTCATGATTATTTAAATATTGCATTATCACAAATTAATGTTATTAATGCTTGTAATAGTTAATTTGCAAATGCTTAGTATAAAAACTTATTAAATTATTTAAAAAATCTATTCAATATGCAATACATGACGAGGCTTCCATTTTTTTCTCAATTGTGTTATTAATTAAGAGTAGAAAATTTAATTATATGAAAAAACTGAAAATTATTATATTTACAATTGTTTAAAGAATTTAATATTGTTAACTGTCCAATCTATTATTACGACTAGAGACTTTTATTTTGTTCTCAGTTGTTAAATTTATTAAGCATAACATTTAATTATATGAAAGAGGTAAAAATATTATTTTTGAAATTGTTTAAATAATTCATTGTTGCTAATTTTTCAATATATTGAACAAAAAATAGAAGGCTAAACATTTCTAGTATTTTCTCATTTATGCACATTTTCAAGATCAGATCAACTATTTATAAGAAAAATTAAAAATTATTATTTTTAAAATTGTTTAAATAATTTCTTGTTGTCAATTTTCCAATATGTTGCATATAAAGCTAAACACTTCTATAGACTATAGAAAATATTTATAAAATATATTTATTATCAACATATTTTTAAATAAAAAATAATTAATTCTTAAAAGAATTTAATAAGATTTTATACTATTCTTTGTACATCAAAAATACACAAACATTATTTCGATTCTATGGACTCGGAAGAATTGATATGTTGTAATTATTATTTATTATTTTAATACGTTTCGTAAGACATTTTCTTCATTTTTATTGTTTTAAAAACAATAAACAACGTTTTTTACGATTTCGTGAATTTTTAACAGTTTTTAAATTTTAAATATTTATATTTAAATAAATATAAATGAATAAATGAATTAATTATTATTAATTTATTTAAATTTATTCTGTTTGGTAAGCGAGAGCAAAAATTATATCCAATGAGATACTCATCCTTTCAAAAGAAAAAAGTGGATAAATATAACATATGTTATATTTATGTATTTATGTATTATATAATCTTCTATTATATTAATACGATACCGAAAAAACTTCGTTCATCGTCGTACAGACTTCAAAGTTCACCTACTTTTTCCAATAGGTTACTTACAAAAATGTTCATTTCACCATGTTATTATAGTTTGTAACAATGCGCACTGGCACTATTCGTGTCAAACATGTTAAACTGAACATTTTTTTATGAACAACATATTGTTGCACATGCGCAGTAGTGCACCACAGCTGTGTAAACGTGCGCACTACTAAACAAACATTTCACATGCGCAGTTGTTTTGTATTGCTGTTACACACGCGCAATCATGCACAGTCATAGTCACACATGTGCTCTAATTAAATTCAAAAATTACGCATGCGCAGTGCTGTACTTCACCAGATAATTAAATTTTCACTACATATAGCATACTTTTTTTAATAAGTGCGCAGTAAATTCCGTCTTATTATTGCGCATGCGTAACACGGTAACATGATATCTGCACATGCGCAAAGGTACTTTTATTTAAAAAATTTGTTAAAATTGTTTTCTTTTCATTATTATTGTAATTAATGACCCATAATAGAAAAGAATATTCAAAATTCAATTTAAATATTGGAATTCAAGAAATTTAATAGAAAAATTTATATTATTGAACATAAAAAATAATAAAAACATTAAAAGTGTATTTAATTTTATTAATTTTAATCTTTTTTTCTTTAAAATGTTTATAAAATGTAACAAATTTTGATCTGAAAGTTTTCAATTTTTCATACTTTTAAAAACCATTTTCTAGGGGTACCGGGGGGGGGGGGGGGGTAATAAATATTTAACATACTGTCAGAAAATCTTCCATATAATTAGTGTTTAAAAAAGTTTTGTAAAAATTTACTTATTTATTGAGAATAACTAGTTTGAAAGTTCTCCCAATATTCATAAAATTGTACGTGGTAATCTTCTATTATATTAATACGATACCGAAAAAACTTCGTGCATCGTCGTACAGACTTCAAAGTTCACCTACTTTTTCCAATAGGTTACTTACAAAAATGTTCATTTCACCATGTTATTATAGTTTGTAACAATGCGCACTGGCACTATTCGTGTCAAACATGTTAAACTGAACATTTTTTTATGAACAACATATTGTTGCACATGCGCAGTAGTGCACCACAGCTGTGTAAACGTGCGCACTACTAAACAAACATTTCACATGCGCAGTTGTTTTGTATTGCTGTTACACATGCGCAATCATGCACAGTCATAGTCACACATGTGCTCTAATTAAATTCAAAAATTACGCATGCGCAGTGCTGTACTTCACCAGATAATTAAATTTTCACTACATATAGCATACTTTTTTTAATAAGTGCGCAGTAAATTCCGTCTTATTATTGCGCATGCGTAACACGGTAACATGATATCTGCACATGCGCAAAGGTACTTTTATTTAAAAAATTTGTTAAAATTGTTTTCTTTTCATTATTATTGTAATTAATGACCCATAATAGAAAAGAATATTCAAAATTCAATTTAAATATTGGAATTCAAGAAATTTAATAGAAAAATTTATATTATTGAACATAAAAAATAATAAAAACATTAAAAGTGTATTTAATTTTATTAATTTTAATCTTTTTTTCTTTAAAATGTTTATAAAATGTAACAAATTTTGATCTGAAAGTTTTCAATTTTTCATACTTTTAAAAACCATTTTCTAGGGGTACCGGGGGGGAGGGGGGTTATAAATATTTAACATACTGTCAGAAAATCTTCCATATAATTAGTGTTTAAAAAAGTTTTGTAAAAATTTACTTATTTATTGAGAATAACTAGTTTGAAAGTTCTCCCAATATTCATAAAATTGTACGTGGTAATCTTCTATTATATTAATACGATACCGAAAAAACTTCGTTCATCGTCGTACAGACTTCAAAGTTCACCTACTTTTTCCAATAGGTTACTTACAAAAATGTTCATTTCACCATGTTATTATAGTTTGTAACAATGCGCACTGGCACTATTCGTGTCAAACATGTTAAACTGAACATTTTTTTATGAACAACATATTGTTGCACATGCGCAGTAGTGCACCACAGCTGTGTAAACGTGCGCACTACTAAACAAACATTTCACATGCGCAGTTGTTTTGTATTGCTGTTACACATGCGCAATCATGCACAGTCATAGTCACACATGTGCTCTAATTAAATTCAAAAATTACGCATGCGCAGTGCTGTACTTCACCAGATAATTAAATTTTCACTACATATAGCATACTTTTTTTAATAAGTGCGCAGTAAATTCCGTCTTATTATTGCGCATGCGTAACACGGTAACATGATAACTGCACATGCGCAAAGGTGCTTTTTTTTTTTTTTTTTTTTTTTTTTTTTTTAATTCCAACGAAAATTAAAATTTCGTTTTTCTCCACTTGTAAAATGTTGTGCGTACAATTTAGTCTCTAAAATTATATGTTTTAAACATTGCATTAAACTTTTTTGCTAACATGTTTTTTAATGTCAATTCATGTGGAAATTGCTAAACAATCATTATTTGTTACGATTTTTACCACTGCGCATACCTAACGTTTGTAGAAAGCTACTGCGCATGTGTAATGTTTGTAAAAAACTACTGCGCATGTGTTAAATCGACAAAAACCTACGCGCAATTTTTTCATTTGTTTTTTAAGAATAATTTTTTATTTTGTATCCTACTTTAAGTATATTTTTCTTACATTTTGAAATAATTAGTTTTTCGAAATAATTTAAATGACAATGTGTCGATTTAGACTATTTTTGGATAAATGAAAATTTTAACGATCACAAAGCTTTTTCTATGTGGAAACAAACATTATTCCAATATAGAAACATAACGGAAATAAACTCAGATTCGAAAATTTAATTTAAAAAAAAATGTAGATCCATTAAGATTTTTTATATTTTTTCTGTGATCATTTACAAAAATAGTTTAGATTATCAAGCTTCAAATTTTGCAATAATAATATAATAGAACTCATACTCAATTAGTACCTATAATCGATCAGTGATAATTCAATTAGACAACATTAATTAATAGCTTCATAATATTGATGTAAATAATACATTACATATTACAAGATTTATTTTTTCCAATATAATAATAATAAAACATAACAATAAAAATTATTGAAATATAAAAAATTTGTAAAAAAAATATTAAACATTCAATTAACAATAAGTTTACTAATATTTTATGAAATGTCCACATCAATAAACAATTAAACTAATATTAATGACCGAGCGAGCGTCAGCGAGCGAGGTTCATTACGCTAGTACATAATTATTTCTAAAATGTCAAATTGGTTTAGAATCTGCATAAAATTTAAATTATGGGCACATTGTCATATTTTTAATTACATTTTTTATTTCTGAAAAAATTGGCTAGGTGTCGAAATTATACGCAGTCTGGAAATGTATTTTTAAGGTTATGTTAATTTTCCCTTTGCAACATCCTTAAAAAGAAGTCTTCTCTATAAATATATTATATTTTTTCATTTGTAATCAAGAAAATGTGTTAGTTTATGTTCGATATTGTTAAAATATTAAATATTTTAACTTATTTCACTTTCAGAAATAAATATATTTAACAAATAAGAAAAGGTGTCGTTCACTGTCCACGACGCTATGTCGTTCACTGAAAAAAGGGTGTCGTTCACTGTTTTCGTAGAAGGCATTTGAAAACTATTATTATTAATTTTTCATAAAGCTTTCGATAGTTTTACACACATAAATATAAAACTAAAACCTTAATCTGTCATTTACAGTTTATTTCATAACTAAAACTATAATAGGTAAGATTATAACTTCACTCAAATTTGAAACTATGCTCAGGGTGTCGGTCACTGTACCCGTTACCCTATCAAGGTTTCAAAAATTGAAAATTTTTATAAAAATTAATTTTTTTATGTTTCTTTGCCTTTTTATATAAATTCTATAAAGACTATTTGTTCCTTTTGTAGACAATTCAAAAATGCATTAAGGAGTCACTCGCAGTTGTAGCGCCAAAAAAAAGACATTTTCCACTAATTTTTTCCGTAAACCATTAAATTTTTTTAAAATATCGATTTTTTATCTAAAAGTACATCGTTTAAAATTGTATTAAAAAAAAAAAAATTAAAAATATTATGTAGTTCCAAAGTTATATTCCGTCAAATTGACGTCCTTCCGAAAAACATGATTTGCGATGACCAACACTATGAAAATCTAGTTCGTCTAAAATCAAAAATTGAAATCGATTTACATTTATTGAAAGATTATGTAGTATTTAATTGAAGGATTTAAAAACATTATATATTTGACAAAATGGCGATCTATCAAAGTTGAACGTTCGATTTTCGTAAAAAAGAGCGGTTGTTTTTCAGCTGTAAAAATAAAAGTTTTGCACATTTAAAACTTAGTGATGTTTGTAGTAATCCCTATGAGGAAGCAATGTTTTCAAAAAATGAATACCATGTAATTTTTTGATTATATTGGAAAATATTGAAACCGTTACATCATCAGGTATTTTGCCAAAAATTGAAACAAGAATTTGATAATAGATATGATAGTTACAAAAGTAATAATTATTAACTATGCTTCCTTATCTGAGGTTAAACATACAATATATATACACAGAGCTGTAACTTAGGTTTTTTGCACCCGGTGCGTGATAAATATTTTGGCGCCCCCTATAAGAAAAATATAAGTTAAAAAATATGTTTAATCAGGGGCAGAGACTTGTAAATTTTTGCCATCTACACACTTAATATTGACCGGTGGAGAGAGGGGGGAGAAAAGAAATAAAACAGTATTATTTTTTAACGCAAAAGTTGACCATTTATTTAATTTCGAGTAAATTTTCGGAATTAAGAAACAAATAATCAAAATAATAAAAAATTTGTGAAAATCATTACAAATTAAAAAAAATTAAATATTGACGAACTTGATTGAAATTTGAGAAAAATAATTGAAAAATGATTAAAACATTGAAAAGTGTATACAATAACTTAGATTTGACATAATAAATTAAAATTTAGGATATAAATTGAAAAAAAATTAATATATCTAATTTAAAGGTGGCCAAAATAAATGCAAAAAGATAAAAGAAAATTAAAATTGAAAAAACTAATTGAAAAATCAGATAAATAATTGAAAATTTAGGAATTTAATTAAAGAATACAATTTGAGAATAACTAAAATTTGAAGAAATTGATTGCAAATGACAACAACAATAATTGAAAATTGAAGAAAATTATTAAATCTTGAGAAAAAAATTTTAAAATCTGGGAAACTAATTGAAGAATAATGAAAGTAATAAAAACTGTAAAAAAATATTTGCAAAGTAATAAAAATAATGAAAAATTGAAGACAATAATTTTAATTTGTTAAAAATAATTGAAAAAATTACAACATATAGTTATAATAAAAAAAAATTATTGCAGAATAATAAAAATAAATGTGAATTAAAAAAATAACTGAGATTAGAGATAAATAATAAAAAAAAGTTAGAGAATTTAGTAAAAAATAATTGAAAATGGCAAAAACTAATTTAAAAATGATAAAAATAATTGAATGTGGAAGAATTTAATTTAAATTTGTGGAAAAATAATTGTAAAAATTACAGAATGTATTTAAGATAAACAAGACTACTTGAAAAAGGATAAAAATAATTGGAAACTAAAGTTTATTATGGGAATTTAAGAACACAAATTGAGAAAATTACAAAATTTATTCGATGTAAAAGAAAGTGATTCAAAATCCAAGAATATCATTGAAATACTTGAAAAATACAAAAAACAAAACTCATATTTTGTAAAAATAATTGAAAAATGACAAAAGAAATCGAAAGTTAATCAATAAATAATGAAACTATTTTGGTATTGAAGGAAATAATTTAAACTGATAAAGTTTTATTTGAAAAAGTTAAAGAAAATAATTGAAACTTGCAGAAATTTAGAATATAAAAATTAGGGGAAAAATTGAAAAATAATGAGAATCATTGAAGAAAATTGTTGAGAAATGATAAAAATAGTTGAAATTTGTAGATATTAATTGCAATCATAAAAAAATAATTTTAAAAAACACAGAATATTTGTGAAGTAAAAGTATTACAAAATGATTTCAAGAATTTTAAATTCAGGAAAATTATTACAACATTATAGAAATAATCGAAAATTTATTACCAGTAAGAAAATGAAAATTTTAGATATATTATTGAAATTTTCGAAATTAATCAAGAAAGTTTCAAAATACTATAAAAATTGTAAAAAGAATGCAAATGAAAAAAAAAATAAAAATTGACGAAGTATTTGAAATTTGAGAAAAAAAATTGAAGAATGATTAAAACATTAAAAAGTGGATGTAATAACTTAAATTTGAGATACTAAGTGAAAATTTTGGAAAATTGAAAAATAATTAATATATATATAATTAAAAGGTGGAGAAAATAATTCCAAAAATATAAAAGAAAAAAGAAATTGAAAAAAATAATTGAAAATGAAGATAAATAATTGAAAATTTAGGAATTTAATTGAGAAATGAAATTTGAGAATAACTAAATTTGAAGTAATTGATTACGAAATGATAACAATAATAATTCAAAATTGAACAAAATTATTAAAATTTAAGAAAAATATTTGAAAATATATCTAAGAAATTAATTAAAAAATAATGAAAGTAATAAAAACTCCAAGAAAATATTTGCAAAGTAATAAAAATGATGAAAAATTAAAGACAATATTTTAGTTTGTAAAAAATAATTGAAAAAATTACAACATATAGTTATAAATAATAAAAGAAAATAATTGTAGAATGATAAAAATATTTATAAAATGAAAAAATAACTAGAATTGGAGATAAATAATAAAAAAAAATCGATAATTAATCAAAAAATATTTTGAAAAGGCAAAAATTAATTGAAAAATAAATTTAATAAAAAAATAATTGATAGAAATAATTGTTAATTGAAGAAAATAATAAAAATTTGTAAAAAATAATTGAAAAAATTACAGAATATATCTGAGATAGATAATAAGACTACAATTACAATTATAGGTATATTATATTTCTTCGAACTTCAATTAATTAGAAATTTTATTGATTAAAAATTGAATTAATCCTCGCTTTGAGAAAAATAAATTTAAAATTATTTAAAAATTTCTTCAATTTTTAACAATTCTTTTCTATTAAGATTTTAATTATTTGCTACAATTTTCATCTATTTTTATCATTATCTAAATTTTTCTTTTAATTTTAATTATTTTCATTAGTTCTTAATTTTTCCCTTAAATTATAAATTCAATTCCCCGAGTTTCAAATATTTTCTTTAATTTTTTCAAAAAAATTGATTGATGAAATTTTGACTTAAAAACTAAATTCTACTAAATTAACGAATTATTTCCTTCCTATTAATAATTTTTATATTTAATTTTTTTAAAATTTTGATTCAAATAATGTATTAAATACAGTAAATAAACACTTTTTGACTAATAAAGTACTTACAATTAGTAACATTTATAATAATCAACTTTGAACTGCCTAAAAAAAGTAAGAGTGATTTTACGTCAAAAATATCACATTTTGCAAGTGGTTCACAGAATTTAATGAAACTTGGTGAAATTGTAGTATAATGTGAGAGAAATTAATCAGGAAAAAGAATTTTCAAAATATTATAAATTGTAGGAGTTAAAACACTTTGAATTTTAATGCTACATTTTCTTAATTATTTTATATCTAGGTCAATTTTGACCTATTTTAATGAGTCACCCACCAATTTCTTTATAAAATTGTGTATTTTTAGAAAATCATAAAGCGAAAAACAAAATTTATTATTTAGATAGTGAAAAAGTGAAAATAAAACTTTATTTATATTTTTTTTCAATTTTGACCCAATTATTTAATTTTTTAATTTTTTAATAATATTCCCCTTTATTTCATCTTTATTTAAAAATAAAGATCATCCTGGAGACTTAATAAGATCTTGTGATATCATCCTTTTAGTATCAAAGAAAGATACTACGTAAATTTATGTTTTTACCTTCATTTGTTTTTGACATTTTTTTGAAATTAGAAACTATTTACTGTGAAGATTTCTTTTCAATTTCTCTATTAAATAAAGTAAAAATTCAATAAAATTGTTATTCTATTAAGAGTTTTGGAAATAATTGTTAATTTTAAGTAAAAATAAAAACATTTAATTAAATTATGGAAATTGAACATTTCAATGCAGAAAATATTTTGCTGCCAAAGCAACCTTCAAATTTTAAGTCCAAGTATCATAATAACGAAAGCGATAGATTTTAGGACAATTATGTGAATTTGTATACTATTAAATCAGTTATACTTGTTTTATTACAAATTTTTTAATATTTAAATTTTTTATTTAAGCAAAATTTCTTACTAAATAAATCATTGTATAAATATTTATTATATTATATTATAAGTATATTGTTATTAAATGAATAATAATTTAACTACCTAATTTATTTAATTATATTAAAATTAATTTTTAATTAAATGTTTTTATTTTTACTTAAAATTAATCATTATTTCCAAATCTATAAATAGAATAACATCGATATCGATGGTCATCTAAATGATTTGTAACTACCCATGTAAACTTTGTTTCATTTAAGGGCTTATTAGCCCTAGAAACATACTTTATGAATAAATAATAATAAAATAAATAATAAATAACAATTTTATTTAATTTTCACTGTATTTAATAGAGAAATTGAAAAGACATCTTCACAGTAAATAATTTCTAATTTAAAAAAAAAAAAAAAAAATTTAAATATAAATAAAACATAAATAACTACGACGACACGTTTGATGCGTTGAAATAAAGGACTGACTTTGTCTGAAGATTACGACTTTTCATTCTTCAAAAAACATAAATAAATTTATAAAAACATAAATTCACATAGTATTTTTCTATGAGATGATGATACTAAAAGGACGATGTCACAAGATCTAATAAAGTCTCCAGGATGATCTTTATTTTAAAATAAAGATGAAATAAAGGGGAATATTGTTAAAAAGTTAAAAATGTAAAGAATTGGGTCAAAATTGAAAAAAAATATAAATAAAGTTTTATTTTCACTTTTTTAATATCTAAATAATAAATTTTGTTTTTTGCTTTATGCTTTTCTAAAAATACACAATTTTATAAAGAAATTGGTAAGTGACTCATTAAAATAGGTTAAAAATTGACCGAGATATACAGTGGCGCCCATTGGATTTCTGGCAGGGGGGGCCAGACCACTTTCCTGGATACCACCCCCCTTTTATGAACCCCAATTTTGACAAGCCAAAAAAAAAAAAGGTCATTGATAAATAAATCTATAATTTTTTATTAAGTTTTCAACAGTATGCAATTAATAACTATTGTCCTGAAATTCCACATATCTCAATTATTTTCGTCCTTTTATAATTTTTCTTGCAATTATTAATTATTTTCTTAAAACCTCAATGTCATTTTTTAATTTTAAATTTATTTATTTAATTTTGAATTAATTTTTACAGTCCTTAAAAATGTTTTTCATTTTTAAATTAGTCTTTTTCGAGGTTTTTGTGATTTTCAATTCATTCTTTAACATTCAGTAATTCTTGGCTTTTTTCAATTATTTTTTTTCAACCATGAAAATTTTTTAAATATTTCAATTTAACTGTTTAATTCTGCAACTATTTTCTTCAATTCATAATTGTTTTCATCAAGTTTCAAGTTCATTTTGCAATTTTGCAATTACTTATTTCAATTTTTAATTATATTTTTTAATTGTATTTCTAAAGTTTTCTTAATTTTTTAATTTTATTTTTCTGTTGCTTATTAATCTAGTCATTTTTGGGATTTTGTTTTGAATTGTCAATTATTTTTGACATTTTTCAGATAATTTCCTTCTCTTTTAAATTATTCTCGTCATTTTTTTACTATTCGTTTTAAATATTTAGCATTTTGTGACATTTTCAATAATTTTCTTCAATTGTTTCAATTTTCAATTATTTTCTTCGAATTTCATTGAAAATTTAATTGCCGATTATTTTTATAAAATTAAAAATTTTGTCTTCAATTTTCAATTTTTCTTCTTACTCTTTTCTTTAATTTTCAATTAAATTATCAATAATCAATAATTATCGTCTTTTTTCAATTACTTTTTTCATTTTTCAATTATATGCATTAAATTTCAATTCGATTTTTCATTTCTCAATTATTTTCTTCTATATTCAATAATCCTCGCCTTTTTTTAATAACTTTCTTGAACTTGAAATTATAATCTTTAACTTTCAATTCTAATTCTTCAATTTTCAATTATTTTCTTCAATTGAATTCTCTTTTTCTTTAAATTTTAATTGTATTCTTCAATTTTCGGTGATTTTTATTACTTTTAAATTATTTGCTTTAATATTCAATAATTCTATAGGCTTTCTTTAAATTTCAGTGATTCTCTTCAATTTCAAATTATTTTCTTTAATATTCAATAATTCTAGGCTTTACTCAATTTTGTTTAAATTTTAATTAAATTGTTCAATTCCATTCATCAATTTTTAATTTTTTTCTTCAATATTTAATATTTTTCGGTTATTTTCAATTATTTTTTCTATTAAAATTATGTAATATTTCATTACTTTTTTAATTACTTTTAATTACTTTTAAATTGTATCGATTATCCTGACCTTTTAAAATTTTTAAATATATTCAATACTAAATGTTATCATTTATCAATTATTTCTTCCATATTCAATAATTCTCTGTTTTTACAATTATTTTTTCAATGATCAAATATTTTCCTCATTTTTCAATCATTATCTACAATTTCAAATTATTTCCTACGATATTTAATAAATTTTGTCTTTTTTAATTACTTTCTATAAAATTTCAAGTTCATTCTTAATTTTCAATTATTTTCTTCTATTTTCAGTTACTTTTTCGATTTTTATTCAATTTTTCAATATTAAACAATTCTCGGCTTTTTTCAATTATTTTATTCAATCGTAAAAAATAGTTTTTTAAATTGTAATTCAATTGTTTAATTCTACAAATATTTTCTTCAAATTCCAAATCCATTTATTTTCTTTACTATTCAAAAATTCTCGCCATTTTGAAATCATTTTTTCGAGTATCAATAAGTTTCTTTAATTTAAAATACAATTGTTCAAATATTTTATTTAATTTTCTGACCAATTCTTCAATTTTCAATTTCATTATTTAGTTTTCAACTATTTTCTTCCATATTCAATAATTCTCGCCGTTTTTAATAATAACTGTTTTGAATGTTAAATTATAATCTTTAAATTTCAATTACATTTTTCAATTTTCAGTGAGTTTCTTGAATTCCAAATTATTTTTTCCAATTTTCAATCCAATTATTGAAATTGCAATTATTTCCAATAATTATTTTAGTTTAAATTTTATATTTAGTGTTTAATTTTTTAACTTATTTTTTTATTTGTGTATTAATGTAGCCAGTTTTCGAATTTTGTTTTCAATTTTCCATCATTTTTGTCATTTTTTACATATTTTCTTTAATTTGGTAATGATTCTTGTAATTTTCATTATTTGAGTTTGCAAATATTTATAGTTATAAATAACCAACAACAGAGAAAAAATTGTGTCGATTGGGCGCTCTTTCATTTTGTTATTTCTAATAGGGTACTTTTGAATTTCTATAGGAACATATTATTGCTGACTAAAAATATTATTATTTAAAAACGTATGGTTATACTTTAATTTGGAAACCAATACTTCAAACAAATTCTAACTACAAAACAGCTACCGCATTAAATATTAGGTCTATAATTATATTAAAATCAAATTAACCATAATTGATCTGTACGTAAGTTCATGGGGTGCTTCAATTCCGTACTTTTTCTGATTATTTTGTTATGTAAAATTAAATTTTTTATTCATATTTTTTACCATCCTCCTGACACCACCCACCCCTCGAATAGGGGGGGGGGGGTCGCCCCCCTGCTCCACCCAAGTGGGCGCCACTGGAGATATAAAATAATTAAGAAAATGTAGCATCAAAATTCAAAGTATTTTAACTCCTACAATTTATAATATTTTGAAAATTCTTTTTGATGATTAATTTCTCTCATATTATACTACAATTTCACCAAGTTTCATTAAATTCTGTGAACCACTTGCAAAATGTGATATTTCTGACGTAGAATCACCCGTAATGTAATTTTTTTGATTTTATAATTTTTTTCTATTAAAAAAAAAATATATAAAAAAAATGTTGCGTCCCTCCAAGTTTGCGCAACACGAGGACTGCGCCCAGTGCCACGTCACCGACAGCACCACCCTATAGTTACGGCACTGTATATACATTTAAAAAAACGTATCAATATTTTCCTTGCAGTTTTAATATGTAACATAAATACAGCATCAATTGGATATTTCTTTACAGGTTGCAAAATTATCTTTTTATATCAGTAGCCATCGCTAAGATAACGAGATTTAATTTTTGAGATGGACAATGCTCTACAAACCATACAATTTATTTCTATCTACAGTTACCTAAATCATCTTAGTGATTTTTTATTCGTTGAACAGTATATAAACGAATATGATCAGCACAAGCCAATACCAATGTAAATGCACTTTATCAATATTTCGAAGATTACCGTAAAAATCAAAATAAGAAAGAAAACTTAATCCGAGCTTTGTTACGTGGTAGCGATCTGTATGGAGAAGAAGAAAATGAAAAGTTTGATTACGCTTTCGTTAATGGAATGTTTGATTACATTATCAGTTCCCTCGTATTTGAAAAATATGGAAACATTTATGGGTTTTTAGCAACGGTTGCCTACAAGGTACCAAATTTACTTATTGAATCTTTTTACAGCGAAATAAGAAATACTCTTTTGACTGATACATTTGAAAACGAATATGGAAATGATTCGACTCTTACACCTTTGGCTGTAAGCAAAATATTTTCGAATCTAATATTTCCCCTTTTTCTGCAATCTAATTCTAATCTGAGTTTGTCATCAATAGAATTTATTTACGCACATGCTTGTCTGCATTTTTCGAGGCCGGGAAGAATCAATACTAACTATTACAAGAACGAAAGCATACATTATGACCTAGACAATGACACTATATTTAACGAATGCATATTTACAGGACATACTATTGAATATTTAATTTTTACTAATCGCCTGAGCAAATTATCGTTAATCTCATTTTTAATTCCAGCTCTTTGTAATTACATTTTCGACAATAAAAACCTATTTAGTAGTACTAATGTAAAAAATGTAGTGTATAACGTTTCTGATTTGCAAGCAGCATATAAACATTTGTTTAAAATAACTTTGGATGAATTGCAAAAGGTATTAAATGCAGACTACTCTTATCAACTGCACACGGAGTTCTTAAAATTTACAACTCGGGATATTTTTGCCAGATATTATATAGACAGCATCTGTATCCGTTTTGATAAAATAGAACGCGAAAGGAGACTTCATCAATACCTCGAATATCCTGAAAATTATGAATGTATCGCTGATGAGCAACATTACTTACCGAATTTAACAAAATTATACACGGATTCTGTTAAAAATGTTAGTAATAAATATTACTCTTTTGCATTGGAATTAATTAAACAAGCCTTTGATTCTAGTTTAAGAAAGTTACTTCAAAATGCTGAAGTTCATATAACATTGCTAATACCGAATGACGATATTGATGCTGGAGTGCTTAATAAAACCAAACACTTGCCATATGATTTACTAAAATTTTATTTCCCTAAAAATGGTACTGTTGAAAATTATGCTTTAATACAAGAAAAATATACTGCAACATTAATTAAAGAATCTGATAATCCTCAACGTTTTAAACAGAAAATTGGATCGTCGTTTAGTGAATTAGAAACGGACAGATTAACCTTGGTTTTAAAAGAGAGTTTTAATAAACTGAATGAATTTTGGCAAAATTTTTCCGAGTATAAAAGAACTCGGTTTGAATCATATTTAAAGTTTTTAACTGTCGAGCAATTGCAAAGTGAATGGTGGAAGGAATTTGGATTATCCTTTGTACCTTATTATCCCTGTTTATCAGCTTCGTATTCTGTACTCTTTTATAACAGATATGAAGCATGTGCAATAAACGATTATATGTTTTTGTTTTTGTCAAATAAGGATGCAGATGTATTTTTAAAATTAACTCAAAAAAGGACTAGAGCAGTTCTGCGCTCAAAGGGGATGTTTTATAAGATGATATATTGGAAAAAATTTGTTAATCGAGCACGCGAGTTTAAAGATATGAATAGTGTATTTCAGAAAATTCTATTGCATTTAGATGAACCAGCATTTGAATTGACATTTTTGTCTAAGCAAGACGTAGTTAATTTACGATTTGTCATTTCTAATTTGGTTGAAACATCTAATATAAGTTTTGTAAACGTCATTAGACGTTTGAATAACATGAAAGGAATTCCAATCAATAGTAAATGGAGAATTGATAATACTGACACTACAATTGCGACTCAATTGTATGTTATGTCTGAAATAAAAAACTTCTTAACCGGTTATGGTTACAAATTTGTTTATCTACCATCTAATGGGTTTGCTGAATTAAGAACCGATCACCATTTAAATCAGAAAATACTTGTTTCTTTAGCTTCTAATTCGTCAGAAAATGAGCCAGTGTATGTTAAAGTGAATAAAAGAAGTTTGCAAATGGAAAATGATCAGATGTATTATGTTGATGAAAATAATCAACTTCAACAAGTTGCTGGTAGGATTTTGTTTTCTGCAATTTCAATACCTCGTTATTATCGTCGTGAGTGTGATGTCGACGAAGGTATTACAAAATCAACACTCACTAATAAATGTCCAAGGGCTCTACTTTGGAAAGAAAGACAGAAAAATGTAGATGAAGCAGTAAAATTAGCTACATCCAAGTTTAATCTCTTCCAAAATGAAGTTCGTCACGTAATTCAAAAGTACGTTTTTTCGGATGAAGACAGAAATTATTCACAATTTATTGAAAATTGGGCAATTGGGAATTTACCAAAAGAGTATGAAATCGCTAACAGTGACATTTTCTTTAATTTAAGATATGAAATGCTTTTTGAAGACACGACTACTCTTACAGAAGACGAAATGGAATTAAGAATTAATTCCACTTATACGTTGAAAGAAAGATATCAAGTTGAAAAAGGGACATCATTATTAAATATAATTGAAGCCTATAAAAAGAATACAGAATACTATCACTCTAAAAACAAGTGTCTTATTTTGTCCTCACTTTTAAGACATTTTGAGGTGTCTTAATTTTAAACCATTGAGATAGTGTCTTAAAAATGCCTGTAAGACGCTTTCTAAACGTCTTATGTCTTAAAATTAGACACTTGTAAGACACCTGTTTTTACAGTGATTCGGTCGCGTTTGAGGACTATTACGCGTTATGCAATTTTGCGAATACGGGATATACAAGAATAGCAGGAGACACGATTGAAGCTAAAAGAATGAAGCTAGCATTGTATAAATTAGCGATTAGACAATTTGATGGTCCAACTCGAGAATTTTTAGACTTCTATGATGCGAAACTAAACTACACGAGAGCAGAACATGCAAAAGAATTGAACAGAATGAAGATGAATTTTTACAATTTAACAAGTGATTCTTACAATTTCGATATAGCATCTCAAATATTATACAAAGTTGACTGTAAGGCAAAAGAATTTGTTGCCAAGTTTCTGGTACCTGGGAAAAAATTCAAATTTCAAAGATTTACCTCCGCCTCTGCGAATAAGTCATTAGCTATGAAATTTGCTGGAAATGCATCGTTTGGTTTACAAAATATTTTGTACGAGATGGAATTTTTGAAATCGCCCATAAGTGCTAAATTTATATTATCGTTGTCTAATGAGAAATTGTTAGTCATTTTACCTGGAACTGAATTTACTGTTAACAGTACAGAAATATTGTATACAGAAAGATTTGGTGAAGCGCTAAGCGTTCGTCTTACATACAAACACACTCCTGTAGAAAAATACAATTGTTTGAAAAGAGTCATGAGTGAAATTACGAAAATTGTCTAAATTACGAATCTATAAAAAGAGTTTTACAAGCTTTTGTAATAAAGTATTTACTATTTGAATAAAATCCAATTCTATGAGAATATTTTCTAATGTTTAGTTTTCTTAATTATAATTTTATTTAAATTTGATCAATGAAATTTGTGTTTTACTGTTTTAAAAGCGTGCATAGTTAGAACTTACACGTGCCACTAATGTAAGTAAACATTTGATAATTACACAAAATTGTCATTATTGGTTAATAGATACATATAAATGGACTTTTTTAACTGTGTCAATAATACCGGCATATTTATATAATTGTCAGTAAAATCTTTTTAAATTATAAACTGAATTAAAAATTGTTTATTAATAATCTCTTAATTGTTGTTTTACTTTTTATAAGATTATCATTCTGGTTTTGTTTTCGTTATAATAGTAATCTAACGATTAAAAGCTATGACTAAATCATTAAAATCACATTATTAATATTAAATATAAAATTAAAAAATAATAATATGAATAAAAATTATGAAATATAACAAATATATAAATTTATAATGCAAATATTATTAAAATAAAATAAAAATCAAATTAAAAGTATATATAAAGATATGTATATATATATATATATATATATCAATACATGTCGATAAAAGAATTTTTTTTAATGTTTAAATATTTTTTTCTTAATTCTATTCACAAATAGGCACATTTTTTCCTTAACAATTTTTTCCAAAAAAATCTTCTTCTCAAGTTACTAACAATTAAAAAAAAAGGCTATTTTTATAAACAAATGATCATATCTTCTTTAAAAATTATCGTAAAGCAATTTTTAAAAAAATCGTTTTAAAGGTGACAAAAAATGCTTTCAAATACCATTTGTAAAATTAAAATGTAATGATTTCTTAAAAAATTATATTAATTTGAAACTTTTTAGAAAAAGTGAAAAAAATTTTTTGTTTAATTTAAGCAATTAAACAATATATTGTTGTCAATTTCTATGATTTGTGTTCTGAAAATTTTTTATTTTCTAGTAATTTTTCTTTATAAATATGTGACGCACTTAAAGGAAGGTATCTTAGATGCAAACACTCAATTTTTTGATTATGATTGTGTTAACTTAATTAAAGGTTCCTTTTATTTTAATTAACTGAAATCTGAAAATTTTTTTAATTGAATATTATTTTTCAAACTATACTATTTCTATGTTTAGATATTCGGTTGAATCCATTTCAAATCATGCAGACCGACTAACTTCAAGTTGTAGATTTAACTGCCACTGAAATATGTTATTCTTTATGAAAAATAAAGACACTCGTATTTTTTTATTTTTCAAAAAAATTATTTTTAACGAAGTTATGCGCATTTGAATTTTGAACCAGAAAACTCAAAAGAACAGTAAAAAAAATTTGTTTCGCTTGTAATTTTTTGGCTAATTTATATAATCAAATTATTTTTCTTGGGTCTTTTGAGTGGTCTTGTATTCTTCAAAATTCTATTTGAAATTTGTAAAAAGTTTCAAAATTAACGAAATGGGGGGTGATTTTCTGAAAATAAATAAGGTCCATTTTCTCAAAAACTCCAGCTTTTTTTTGTCTCATAATTTTACCATAAATTCTTACTAATATGACAACTAATTCCCATAAGTTTCAAGCTTGCTAAACCATACTGGCAGCCAGGAGAATTTTTTTTTTGAAAAATATTTTTTTACTTGGTTTTGGATTGTTGGAGGGCAAGTTCAAAAACAAATGAAATGTTATGAATCAAACTGAAGTAAGTTTGTTTATAACCAACAATTATAGATTTAAGTAAAAGCATTTTCACAAAATTTCAGACTAATATTACCATAGGCTCGAACTGCAAAACATGATTTTGAAAAAATTAAATAAACGTATTTTAAATCATATATCAAATATTTATCCAAAGTTCACTTAAAATAAATGTTTAATGTGCAATAAAAAAAATTATTTTATATTTTGAAATGTTATTTATAATAAATGCAAAAAATATATTTACAAATTTTACTGTATAAAAACGCTTCTTATTTTTAAATACTGAAAATTTCAAAACATTTATAAATTTAAATTAAAATACTTTTTAAGCAAGCTTGAAACTTATGGGAATTAGTTGTCATATTAGTAAGAATTTATGGTAAAATTTTGAGACAAAAAAAGCTGGGGTTTTTGAGAAAATGGACCTTATTTATTTTCAGAATATCACCCACCATTTCGTTAATTTTAAAACTTTTTACAAATTTCAAATAGGATTGTGAAAAATACAAGACCACTCAAAAGACCCAAGAAAAATAATTTGATTATATAAATTAGCCAAAAAATTACAAGCGAAACAAATTTTTTTTTACTGTTCTTTTGAGTTTTCTGGTTCAAAATTCAAATGCGCATAACTTCGTTAAAAATAATTTTTTTGAAAAATAAAAAAATACGAGTGTCTTTATTTTTCATAAAGAATAACATATTTCAGTGGCAGTTAAATCTACAACTTGAAGTTAGTCGGTCTGCATGATTTGAAATGGATTCAACCATCTATAATAATAATCCGCAATTTCATTCATTCTTTCATTCATTCTGTCCACACCTGAAGTTGGTCGTTTTTCTATTCAATTGTTTTTTAATAATGTTTTGCTTCTTGGTTTTGAAATTTGTTATGTAGTTGAAAATAGGTTACGTTTTTCGTTTGTGTCAATTAGGTAAGTCCATTGTCTTTCGTCTGAGAACTGTTGCGGACTTATTTTAAAAAAAATATTGTTCCAGAACACTTGAAACTTTAATATTTGCTGGTTTCATTGGTCATAATATTAAAGGGTAAATTGTATTTCTTTTAATGCAATTATTAATCAAAAACCTTAAATTTTTGCATTTTTTTAAAAACATTATCATTCAAAAACTATTTAATATTATCTATTGGAACTTACCAGAAACATAAAATGCTTAATTTTTAATATTTTATTGTTGATATTTTTATTAAAAAAGGATTATTTTAAAATAATATTTAAATTAGAAAAATTTTTACTTTGAAAAATTTTACAATTATTTTCAGCTTACAACTTTTTTACTGAACCTCCTACAAATTTCAGCTTTTGTAAATATTTGATTACATATTAATAAAATTTACTTATTATTAAAATTTTATGAACGTGTTTTACTTCGTTTTTGAGATATAAAATATTGAAATTTTATACTTAAAAAGGTTATTTCTAAAACTTGAAGTTAGTATAGACCAAGTTCACATCGCTCTATTCAACTTGTAATTCAAATTAGACAAGCATTATTACAACCTGCCTAAAGTTTAAAATATCAATTGAAAAATAGAAATCTAGATATTTATACCACCAGTTCTTTTCCATTTTCTCCATTTGTAGGAGGTTCCACAAAAAATTTGTAAGCTGAAAAGGATTGTGAAATTTTTCGAAGTAAAAATTTTTCTAATTTAGATATTATTTTAAAATAATCCTTTTTTAATAAAAATATCAACATTAATATATTAAAAATTAAGCATTTTATGTTTCTGGTAAGTTCCAATAGATAATATCAAATAGTTTTTGAATAATAATGTTTTTAAAAATTTGCAAAAATTTAAGGTTTTTGATTAATAATTACATTATAAGAAATACAATTTACACTATAATATTATGACCAATGAAATCAGGAAATATTCAAGTTTCAAGTGTTGTGGAACAATTTTTTTTAATAATATGTCCGCAACAGTCCTCAGACGAAAGTCAATGGACTTACATAACTATAAAATTGGTAAATTTTTAAAATAAACTAATAAAATTTTAATAATAGGATTAAAAAAGAAAACAAGATTAAAATATATACATTATGCAGGTATATAACCTGCTTTGTATTTAACATTTTTTTACAATTTTAATTTAATTTATGTTAAACAAAATTTATTTAAGTTCTTATTATGTAAAATTAAGTTTTTCTTAAATATTTTGAGTAAATTGAATATTGGTTGTTTTAATTCAGAAAATCTAATATTTCTATGAAATTTCATAAATGATTTGAAGATATGAAATAATAAAATTTTATTATCATTTATTCATTCATTCAGTCTTTGATTCTGTTTACACCTATTTCGAGCTTTTAATTAATTCTAAAAAATACAATAAAAATAATAATAAAGAATGAAATATTATGAATTATATCATTGAAAAATAAGCTATGCACAGGTTTTAAACATTGCTTAAGGTTTTCAATTACCTTTTTGATTATTTGCTTTCCTTTTGAGAACTTTTTTTTCTTTAGTTTAAGGGTCAAACCACTGACTTTCGACCAAAGGTGGTCGCTTACGATAATGATTAATTTATGCACTTTAATTATATTTTCATTAGATTCAAGACAGATATTTATTTTATTGCTAAATAATACCATCTTAAAATTCCGGAATTAACCCCAAAACACATTTTTAATCTTATATAAGTTTCTTCTGGATGATATTAAAAAATTAACACTTTTTACATATCTAAGTTTTTATAAAATATTCAACATATTAAATTTTCGCGAGGGTAATTTGCTCAGTTTATGAATTATTAAAGTTTAAAAATGTAATGAAAAAACCATATTTTTCATTGAACAAAATACACTCTTACATTTGTCGTTAAAATTATTGACAAAAATAATTTTGAATTTAAAATAAATAACAGATTGTCAAACTTTAGAGTGTATTTTGTACATTTTAAACTTGAATAATAATTCATAAACTGAGCAAATTACTCTCTCTAAAATTTAATATGTTGAAGATTTTATAAAAACTTAGATATGTGAAAAGAAATAATTTGTTAATTGCATCCAGAAAAACTTATATAAGATTAAAAATTTTGTGTTTTGGGGTTACTTCTCAAGTTTTAAGATGGTATTATTTAGTAATAAAATAAATATTTGTCTTGAATCTAGTGAAAACATGATTGAAGTGTATAAATTAATAATTATGGTAAGTTTGAATAATATTTATTAAGAAGGTTTCTAAAAAATAGATTTTTAAAAATGGTTAAAAGTGACAGCCTTTTGATCAACTTTAAATTGATTTTATTATTATTCTTATCATTATTCATTATATACAAAATAACATTAAATAAAATAAATATTTGGATGTTAATTAAACATATTTTCTTTACAATATGAGAATGAAATGTTTTCTTTCTAAATAAAAAATATTTGAAATATGCATTAAAAACGCCAATTTTTCTTGACACTTGCTTCTTTAATTACAATTTACGGCTGGAAAATAAAAAAATTATCTAAAACAACTTCAGAACTTGAATTTAGACACATCAATAATACATATAATATGGGTTTTAATATTTATTAAAATATGTCAGCGACGAGCTTTAGTTGAAAGACAGTGGTTTGACTCTTGAAGCTTTTTTGCGCTATTAATTTTTAAAGAAAAATGGGTACTGCATTAAATTACTTTTGAAAAAATTTAGTATTTTTATCTAAAAATTATTATTTTTTATTGCGTGAGTAAATGATTAAACTGCTTTAATATTCAATTTAATTATACATTTAAAATTAAAGACAATTATAAATCTAATTATAGTTTAACTAGATTAACAGAAAATGAGATAGACTGAAATACAGTTTTTACTATAAAAGAATTAACTTTTTTTGGAAAGACTAAAATTATAAAATTAATCAGAAAATTTGGATTTATTTTAGTTTTAATGTATGTAAATTTTTTACAATTAAAACGTTTTTAGAAATTGGTTTAAGTTTGAAATTATTTTAATATGTATATTGTTAGAATTTGAAATTATTTAAAGTTGATATAATAATTAAAACATAGAATGATTAAAAATTGAAGCATTAAAAGTTTTTAATAATAATTGAAATTTATTAATAATAAAATTCAAATAATTCCAAGTTCCTAATAATTAAGAGGATGTGATAGATTGATCATTGACCACATGACCCACAAACAAAATTTTTCAGCGGTTTTCTCTAGAACTAGGTACTGAATATTTTTCAATGCAATTTTGTCGAATTACCTAAAATATCACCTGAAAGGTCTGCGTACCCCTAACTTATTTGGAGTTTGACCCAAAATTAACTGTTTGAGTTTTTTCTAATTTTGAACAATTTTATAAAATTAACTTTTTAGTCAAAATGAGAACACACGCTAGAGTCAGAAAGATCTTCCGGTTGATATTTTATATAATTCTATACTAAGTTTTATATAAAAATATTCATTAGTTTTATACAGAAAAATCGCTGAGAAATTTTGGCTTTGGGTCATGTGACTATACTGACATCATTCTCCATCACAAGCTCTTAAAGTTTGAAACACATTTTAAAATTGCATTAATAAAATTAAATTTAAAATATTTAGTTTATAAATATATAATAAAGTTAAAATACATTTTGTTTACATTGTTGAGAATCAAAGTGAAATTGGATTATATATGTCTCTTAAAACTTTGGTTAAATATTAAAATTTTGCTTAATTGAAGTTTAAAATAATTAGAGTTTGAATCTATAAAAGTTGGAAAATATTTTAAATTTGGAAAAATTAAAATCTGTGTTGATAAAAGTTTTGACGATTAATTTGCACCTAGAGAAGTTAGTAATTGAAATTTATATTGTTTAAAGAAAATTTAAAAATAAGAAACTTTGATTAATAGACGTTTGGAACAATTGAAATTTGTATAGAATTTTGAATATAATGTTAGTATATTTCAAAATAAATAATTCATTAAGTTTTTCTCGTTTCCTTTTTGCTATAAACTTTTATTGTTTACTTTTTGATTAATCATTTTTTTGCATTTATGGGTCAAGAAATGCTAATAAACATTCAACTCAAAAAAATCATACCTCTTTTAACAAACCTTATCTTTCTTATTAAACTGGACTAAAATAATAATTATATGTTAAAATAAAATTTTTGTTTAATTTGTTTAGGATCTAATAAAATTAATTTAAACTAAATCGGATTACTTTTATTATTTAAAATTTTTTTATTATTATTTTATAATTAAATCAATTATGTATTAGGATGTATATTAATAATAATAATTAACTTTTAAGAAATGCATTTGACGGAACAAATCATAGTTTAAAGAACAAAACTCTTTTTCTGATTTAATAAAATTTAAATAATAATTATGTAACAGTAAAAAATGAGTTATATTTTTATTTAATTTAATAATAAATTATCTAATATAAAAAAGTTCATACTTTTTATATTTAAATTAGTAACAAATGCAAAACGTCATTCTCGCGCGCTGTAGCGCGCGTATATTTTGCTAGTTCTTCTATAATAGACAT
The DNA here is from genome assembly GCA_037103525.1 of Ganaspis brasiliensis. Taxonomy (NCBI): domain Eukaryota; kingdom Metazoa; phylum Arthropoda; class Insecta; order Hymenoptera; family Figitidae; genus Ganaspis; species Ganaspis brasiliensis. The sequence continues at coordinate 241,817 of JAZKLR010000276.1, read as the reverse complement.
GTGCAGGATGAAATTTGTATACCCATAAATTATAAAAATGTTACAAAGGTACCTACATAAAGATAAAATTTGATATCACTAAGTGTATACGTGTATACATTCTTTTACACGTATAGAAATATTGTGCCACGTGCAGTATTTCACTAAATCTGTTGTTAAGAAGTTGAAGTGCATTCTAAAATTACTGGTCTATTACAAAAGGTAAATAGTTTATTACATTCTTTTAACAATTTTTTCGGTGAAAAATTAAATTAATAAAAAAAAAGTATATGCGTTTCAATGTATAATAAAAAAAAATAAATAAAAAACTGAAAATTATGTTTATTTCATGAACATTTTCGTTCCACGCTAATAAAAAAGAATTGCTTTCTCCTGGAGGATGCAATAAGTTAATTTTTGAAGAATTGAAATTTTTAATTTTTCAAAAATTTGAAAATTGCGATTTATTCTTTAAAATGTTGTCAAAATATAAACTTTATATTGAGCAATTGATTTTTTTGAAGTAAGAAATATGATTTTTTTATATATTAAAGTTGATTGAATTTTTATGTTAAAAGGTTTATTATTTTATAAAAATTTAATATGAATGTCTAATGGTTTTACTTGAAACACCTTGTGTTTTATTATTTTTTAAAAAATGTTGGAAATTAATCAAGAATCTGAGTTTGTCGGATGTTTTGGAAAGACAATTTTTAAAATATTTTATATCATAGGATTTAAAAACTTTTTACATAGGCACATTCCTTGCAATGATACATTTAGAAACTATAAAACCAAAATAAAAATTGAAAAAAGTTAACATAACTCGACTTTCAGTGATTGTTTTCAATGTTTGCTGTTTTCAGTTTATATTTTATTTTTACTAGTTTCTACTCATAATATCAAGGAAAGTGCCAACACGAAAAGATTTTAGATTTTGTAAAAAAAACATTTTATTTTGTTTCCGTAAATAAAGAATTCTTTTTTAATGATGGAGCATTTCATGGGAAGGCTACTTAGTCATGTCTAAGATTTTTCTGAATTATTTAAATGTTTATTGTTTAAACAATAAATTAAATTCAATTCAATTACATTTTGTGTAACAAAATGGAAATTGATTTTCAGTACAACAAATTGTTCTCTGGAAATATTTCTTTGAACAAAAATGGCATTATATTTAACTAAATATTCTCTGCATATTGCATCTCAGATATAACATGCAATAAACAATATGTATCTAAGGGTACAAATTAATAAAAAAATATATTTATATTTGTATACAAAAGTGAATATTTAAGTTTTTGTGATAGCATTTAATTACACTGAAAATCAATTGTCATTTTATTAGATAAATTTGTTTTAGATTTTTTCCGTGGGAAAACAAAAAAAATTTATATTTATTAATTAATCTGGTAACCAGTAGGGTGGTCCATAAAGACGAAGGTATGAAATGTTTTGCTGCTACCCCCCAAAAAGTTTCCAAATCGAAAAAAAACCCTATTTTTTTCGAAATCGGACAATATTTAGTGGTGGTTTAGACCCCTTGAAATTTCCCATTGATTTTACATGAGAAAATAATTTATGGTGAATAATTAGTATTATTATAACCGGAGCTCATTAATTTGTAAAATAAGAAATAATTTGTGTCTTTTTAGGTGCATTTGTAAAGACTTAATAATTATTAACTATAATTTGTTTAAACAATTGCAAATGTTTGTTGTCGTAAATTTCACTGAATAAATTTTTTAATTGTGCATTTAAATATAGTTAAGTCAGAAAAAACTACAATTCTCTAGGTTGATTTGAACATTAGTTAAAAATTAACAATAATAGATTATTTAAACAAATTAAAAATAATAAATTATAGTTAATAATTTGTCTTATTCCACCCAGAGGCCATTAATTTGTAAAATTAGGAAAAAGTTGTGTTTTTCTAGGTGAATTTGTAAAGAATTAATAATTTAATAATTATTAACAATAATTTGTTTAAACAATTGCAAATTTCTGTTGTTGTTAATTTTTCTTAATACTATTTTTAATTTTGAATTGAAAAAATTGTTAATTAAAAAAAAACTACAATTCTCTAGGTTAATTTGAACAATACGACGCCTCCCGTTCATAAAATGCCTATTCAATTGTCAAAAATATATAATTCTAACTCAAAGCACAGTTCAATATAAAGCTAGTTCGTTTTTTGCGTAAAATGGTTTTTCTTCAATGTTCAGAATAATGTAATGCTATCTCAAAGTTGCTTTTAATATAATTACAATTTAAGTTTAAATACAGTAAATAATAAACTGCTAATTTAATTATGACATTGTATAACTCGTTTCCATAATTGAATGTAAAAATGATTTACATTTTCCTGTTATAAATAATTAAACGCATGATATTTATCATTATCAAAAATAAATTACGTGATATTAAGTTCCTGAATTTTTATTATTCATTCACTAGATTAAATTTAATTAAAGATTTAAAACAAAGATTACTAATTTTTAAATATTTTAACCTAAAATATTAAGATTTTAGACAAGTCTTTAGTATTATTATTAAAGATTAATGTAAACATTGTTTGATATCATAATGCTAACTCAAAATTGCGTTTACTATTAATAAAAATAATAAAATGATAATTTAATCATTAACGTTTTTCGTTTTAAGATATAAAAATAATTAACTTTTTTCTGTTACTATGAATAATTTAATCTTAATCTATAGAATCTGGTTTTTAAACAAATAATATGAAATTTTGATCTTAACTTTTTAAATTTCGAGTTTAAAACTAAGTTAACTAATTGTTAAATCATTCAATTAAAAATATCAGCAATTTAGATCAATCTTAGTATTTTTATTCTAGGTTACTACAAGTATTTTAAACACTTGATATTTAAAATATAATATGATATATAATACAATTTAATATTGAATTTATATTTGTTTATCATTTATAAAGAATTACTAAAAAATTTAGTTTTAGTATCAAGCATTTAAAATAATTATAATAACCAAGATTTAATTATACTAAGATTTGTCTAAAATGTTGATATTTTTAATTAAAAGATTAAAAATTTAGTTATAGTTATATTAAAAATCTTAAATCTAAATTTTTAAGTTCTAAATTTCATGTTCTTTGTTTATAACCTAGAAATATCATTAATTAAATTATTAATAATAATTGAAAAATTTTTATTGCTTTTAGATCTAAAACTAAAAAAGCAAGGAATAATATTATAGTTTACTTGACATTTTAATATTTATTGTACGTAAACATAAATTTTAATTATTATAAACGAAACTTTGAGTTAGCATTATATTATTCTGAACATTGAATAGGAATCATATTACACGGATCACGAATTAGCATCATATTGAATTGAGCTCCGAATTAGAATGATATATTTTTGACAACTGAATAAGCATTTTATTAACGGAAGGCGTCGAATAGTTAAAAATTAACAAGATTAAATAGTTTAAAGAAATTAAAATTAATGAATTATGGTTCATAATTTCTGTTATTCTATCTTGAGCCCATTAATTTGTAAAATTAGGAAAAAGTTGTGTCTTTCTAAGTGCATTTGTAAAAAATTAATAATTATTAACATTAATTTGTTTAAACAATTGAAAATTGTTGTTAAGTTTTCTAAATAATTTTTTTAATTTTTAAATGTAAAAAATTGTTAAGTTAGAAAAAACTACAACTCGCTAGGTTCATTTGAATAATAGCTGTAAATTAACAACAAGAAATTATTTAAACAAATGTAAAATACATAAAAATATTTATAAACAATTGTAAATTGACGATATGTAACAATTTTGTTGAAAAGTCTTAAAGAAACTACTAATTTGTAATTTAAAAAAAATTATCATTTTTTTTACATTTATTCGGGGTTGTTTATAACCCTATAAAAAATAGTTAATATTAATAAATTAGTAAATAAATTATGGAATATTGTTGCTTAAGGGTTTTTAAGGTGTGATTCGCTGTTAGTAAGTTTCTAGTGATTTTTGAGGATTTGGTAGTGAATTTACGAAAAAGTGCCTATTTCCCATGTAAAATCAATGGAAAACTTCAAGGGGTATGAATATTGAACTATTTAAAAAAAAATTGGGGTACTTTTTTCGATTTGGAAACTTTCTGGGGGGTACACAGTAAAAAATTTTGTGTTAAATTTAACATTTTTCACATGTCCCAAACGGTCCACTCAAAACTTTGTGTTAATTCAACACAAAAAAATATGTTGAATTTTGTACACAAATTTTAACCTCTTATTTTACGCATTATAATAATTTAAAGCGTGTATATTTTATGCAATTACTATTGTATTTTGTCTTTTGCAAGTTAAAATGAATTTTCAATAAGGAATTTATGCTTTTGCAACAAAAAAATAAACATAAATTACAGAGTTACTACTAAAAAATTTGAGGTTATGTTCAAAAATCAAATGACATTTGAAGAATGTGTAAAATCAACACACGAAAAATGTTAAATTTTAACACAAAAAATTTAACAAGGACTGTTTTCTACACAAATACACAAAATTTTTAACTGTGTAGCAGCAAAACATTTTATAAAATTTTTTTTACTGTCGGACATTTTTGCACCACCCTAGTAACCAGTCAAAATTGTCAATTGAATATTTAAAAAAGGTCACAGAAAATTGTTTTGTATTAAATTAATCTGCAACGCTCTTTTTTTTTATACCAAATTGAATTTAAATAATCTGAAATTAGCTTAAAACAATTGCGCAGCAGATTATTTTAATACATAAAAGTTTTCAGTGGTATTAATATTTCCCTTACTCTTTTAAACTGCAAAAGAAAAGAAAGCATCAATTGGATATTTTTTTACAGGTTGCAAAATTATCATTTTATATCAGTAGCCATCGCTAAGATAACGAGATTTAATTTTTGAGATGGACAATGCTCTACAAACCATACAATTTATTTCTGTCTACATTTGCGTAAATCATCTTAGTGATTTTTTATTCGTTGAACAGTACATAAACGAAGATGATCAGCACAAGCCAATACCAATTGTAAATGCAGTTTGTCAATATTTCGAAGATTACCATGAAAATCAAAATAAGATAGAAAACTTAATCCGAGCTTCGTTACGTGATAGCGATCTGTATGGAGAAGAAGAAAATGAAAAGTTTGATTACGCTTTCGTTAATGGAATGTTTGATTACATTATCAGTTCCCTCGTATTTGAAAAATATGGAAACATTTATGGGTTTTTAGCAACGGTTGCCTACAAGGTACCAAATTTACTTATTGAATCTTTTTACAGCGAAATAAGAAATACTCTTTTGACTGATACATTTGAAAACGAATATGGAAATGATTCGACTCTTACACCTTTGGCTGTAAGCAAAATATTTTCGAATCTAATATTTCCCCTTTTTCTGCAATCTAATTCTAATCTGAGTTTGTCATCAATAGAATTTATTTACGCACATGCTTGTCTGCATTTTTCGAGATCGGGAAGAATCAATACTAACTATTACAAAAAATCAAGTCTAGATCACGACTTGAAAAACGACACTCTATTCAACGAATGCATATTTACAGGGCATTCTATTGAACATTTAATTTTTACTAATCGACTGAGCAACTTATCACTAAGCTCTTTTGCACTCCCAGCTCTTTGTAATTACATTTTCGACAACAAAAACCTATTTAATAAAACTAACGTAAAAAATGTAGTCTATAATGTTTCTCATTGGCAAGCAGCATATAAACATTTGTTTGAAAAAACTATGGATGATCTGCAAGAGATTTTAAATTCAGACTACTCTTATCAACTGCACACAGAGTTCTTGGAATTCAAAAATCGGAATATTTTGGCTAGATATTATATAGACAGCATCTGTTTCCGTTTTGATCAAGTGGAACGCGAAAGAAGGCTTCGTCAGTATCTCGAATATCCTGAATATTATGAATGTATCGCTGATGGTAATCATTACTTACCGAATTTAACAAAATTATACTCGGATTATATTGAAAATGTTAGTGATAAATATTCTGGTTTTGCATTAGAATTGATTAAAGAAGCCTTTGACCCTACTTTAAAAAAGTTACTTCGAAAGGCTGAAGTCTATATAACATTGCTAGTACCTGACGACGGTATTAGAGATGGTAACTTCTCTAATGTCAAACACTTACCATATGATTTACTAAAATTTTATTTTCCTGAAAATGATACTACTCAAAATTATGCTTTAATACAAGAAAACTATTCTGCAACATTAATTAAAGAATCAGATAATCCACAACGTTTTCAACAGAAAATTGGATCGTCGTTTAGTGAATTAGAAACGGGAAGATTATCGTTGGATTTAAAATTGAGTTTTAATAAACTGAATGTATTATGGAAACAATTTTCCGAGTATAAAAGAACTCGGTTTGAATTATATTTAAAGTTTTTAACCGATTTGGAATCGAAAAGTGAATGGTGGAAGGAATTTGGATTATCGTTGGTACCATTTTATCCCTGTTTATCAGCAAAGAATTCTGCAACTTTTTATAATGAATTTGAACCTTGTGCAGTAGATAATTACATTTTTTTCTCTTTGTCAGGCCTAGGCGAAGATGTATTTTTAAAATTAACACAAACAAGGACTAGATCAATTTTGCACTCAAAAGGGATATCTTATAAAATGATATATTTGAAAAATTTTGTTAATCCAATTATTGACTTTGACAATATGTATAGTGTATTTCAGAAAATTCTATTGCATTTAGACGAACCGGCATTTGAATTGACATTTTTGTCTAAGCAAGACGTAGTTAATTTACGATTTGTCATTTCTAATTTGGTTGAAACATCTAATATAAGTTTTGTAAACGTCATTAGACGTTTGAATAACATGAAAGGAATTCCAATCAATAGTAAATGGAGAATTGATAATACTGACACTGCAATTACGACACAATTGTATGTTATGTCTGCATTAGAAGATCGCTTTACCGGTTATGGTTACAAATTTGTTTATCTACCAACTAATGGGCTTGCTGAATTAAGAACCGATCACCATTTAAATCAGAAAATACTTGTTTCTTTAGTTTCTAATTCATTAGATAATGAGCTAGTGTATGTTAAAGTAAACAAAAGTAGTTTACAAAAGGAAGAAGATCAGATATATTATGCAAATGTCAATAATCAACTTCAACAGAATACAACTAGGATTTTGTTTTCTGGAATTTTAGTACCTCGTTATTATCGTTTTGAGTGTGATGTTCACAAAGAAGTTACCAAATCAACACCTACCAATAATTGCCCAAGAGCTCTACTATGGAAAGAAATTCAGAAAGATGAAGATGATGCAGTAAAATCTATTGTAAGGGAGTTACATCTATCTGAAAATGAAGTTCGCCAAAAAATTCAAAATTACGTTTTTCCAGATGAAGGAAGAATTTATTCACAATTCGTTAAAAATTGGACAGATACCAAACGTTTACCAATAGGCTATGAAATGGCAAGCAGAGATCTTTTTCTTCAGTTAAGATACGAAATGCTTTTTGAAGACACCACTACTCTTAAACAAAATAATTTGGAGTTTAGAATTATTTCCACTTATACGTTGAAAGAAAGATATCAAATTGAAAAAGGGACATCATTGTTAAATATAATTAAAGACTATATAAATAATAAAGAATACTATTCTGTCGCGTTTGAGGACTATTACGCGTTATACAATTTTGCGAATACGGGATATACAAGATTAACAGGAGACAGCAATGAAGCTAGAAGAATGAAGCTCGCTTTATATAAATTAGCAATTAGGCAATCCGACGGTCCGACGAAAAAATTTGTACTCTTTTATGATACCATACTCAACTACGAGAATACAGATGGATCGAAAGAATTAAATGAGAAAACTAAGTCTGTTTATAACACAACAAGAGATCCTTACAATGTCGATATAGCATCGCACATATTATACAAAGTTGACTGTAAAGCAAAAAATTTTGTTGACAAGTTTCTGGTACCTGGGAAAAAATTCAAATTTCAAAGATTTACCTCCGTCTCTACAAATAAACAATTAGCTATGGAACTTGCTGGAAATGCACCATTTGGTTTCCAAAATATTTTGTATGAAATGGAATTTTTGAAATCGCCTATAAGTGCTAAATTTATATTATCGTCGACTAATGATAAAGTGTTAGTCATTTTACCTGGAACTGAATTTACTGTTAACAGAACAGAAATATTGTATACAGAAAAATTTGGTGAAGTTCTAAATGTATATCTTACATACAAACGCACTCGTGAAGAAAAATACATTTGGTGGAAAAAAATTATGAATGAAATTACGAAAATTGTCATCTAAAAAGAATTTTATAAAATTTTGTAATATTGTTATTATTGTAAATATTGGTAAATTAAATATTGTAAATATCCAAATCTCTAAATGTTAGAAGCACCGTAAACTTTCTATTACTTTCTATTTATTATTGCGCTTAATATGTATAATTAATGTAAGTAATTTGTATAACTGTGATTGGTACATTTTAAACAACCAAATTTAAAACCTACTTGATAGAAAAGTAACATAAGCTTTTAAATTAAAAAAACATTTTTGAAAACATGTGAGCTTGTAAATAAATAACTTGATAAATGAAGTTTTGAACTCATTTAATTGGACCAATGAAATGTTGCATTATTCATTTTATAGGAAGAATAGTGCAAAATAAGAACTTACACGTGCCACTGTGTAAATTTTTGCTATTTAAATAAAATTATCATTAATCATTAATATATAGAACTTTTTTCAACTGAATCAATAACACTGGAATATTTATATACCCGTCACAAGTCATAATTGACGAAGATTTAATCGTACGAAAAAAAGTTATAATTAAGAATAATCAAAGAATAATAAATTTCTTTATATTTAAAATTTTTTTTCTTTTTCCTATTTTTATTTTTTATGTAAAACTATGTTGTAAAGCACAATATTTTTGTTTTTTGTTTGCAAGTATTGTTGTACAATTATAAAATTTTTCAAGTGCACCAGTTTCAGTTTTTGACTTCTATTCCTAATCTTAGAGCAACCCCTATGCTTAATCAGAAAATGAAAAATATCTCTATAACTTTTCTATTCTTATGAAATACTAGCTTTCGAGCCCGCCTTCGGGGCGCACGAAATCTAGTGGCGTGCCATCAACAGTATTTTTTTACAAAAAGTATTTTCTGTCAGGAAGAATTTTTTGTTAAAAAGTATTTTCTGACAGAAATTATTTTTTGCCAATAAGTATTGTCTGACAGAAATTATTTAAAAAATAATTTTCTAAAAGCAACATAATTCTCTTCTAAAAATTATTAAATTCTAATATATTTTATTAGATATACTTCCCATTAGCACATACCTGAACAGCATCAGATGTTCCAGCAATATTGGCAAGGTTGAGGCAAGGCATTTTTACTTTGCCTCAACCTTGCCAAGTTGTTGATCTGATAAAACTACGCATGTCATGTTGTAAAATATTTTTTCATCAAAATAAATATTTTTCGAGAAAAACCTAGAACCAAATTAGCCTGAATCCCATTCAGCGTAAAACCATCTTGCCGAAAATGAATTCAGCCTAAACCCATTTACCCTAAATTGTATTAAGCCTAAATCCCCTTTAACCTAAAATGCATTTAGCAAGAAACCCATTTAACCTAAAATGCATTCAGCCTAAATCCCACTTAAACTAAAATGCATTCAGCCTAAAACCCATTTAACTTTAATCCCATTAAACCTAAAATGCATACATCCTAAATCCCATTTAACCTAAAATGCATTTAGCCTAAATCCCATTTATCCCCAAAATCATTTATCCTACATCTCATTTAACCTAAAATGGATTCAGTATAAATCCCATTTAACCTAAATCTTATTTAACCTGAATACCATGTAACCTAACTCTTATTTAAACTAATTTATATTTAACTTCAATTGTATTCAACCTAAATCCCTTTTAACCTCATATGCATTAATCCTCAATCTCATTTAACCTAACATGGAACCATCATAAACCCCATTTAACCTAAAATGCAATCGGCCTAAATTCTTTTTTACCTAAAATGCATATAGCTTAAAAAAATTTGGCCTAAATCCCATTGAACAAAAATTATAATGTAAAATTTAGGCTAAACGGGATTTAGGACAAATAGTTTTAGGCTGAATGCCTTTTTGGAATTAATGGGTCATAGTCTGAATGCATTTTAGGTTGAATGAGATTTAGGTTAAATGGGATTTAGGCTTGATGCATTTTAGGTTTAATGGGATTTAGGCTAAATGAAAATTAGGTTAAATAAGATTTATTATGTTTAATGGGTTTTAGGCAGAATGCTTTTTAGGTTAAATGGGATTTTGGTTAAATAAGTTTTAGGTTTAATGTATTTTAGACTGAATGCATTTTAGATTCAACATTTATTTTGCATTGTGTCATCTAAAATTATTTTTATTAATGTATTTCTTTAAATTTAATGCAAAATGTGTTGTAAGGAACATAACAAAATTAATGCAAAAAGATTAAAAGCCATCTAACACAAATTGAGTAATATAAAAAAAATGTAGGTTTTTCAATTTTTATGATCCAGAAACCAATTTTATACTTATATATCTCAGTTATACGATATTTTTTGTCAAATTATTCTAAATTATGACGAAATAACAGGTAATACTCAATTATAGAAAGTTTATCAGCAGTTCATAAATAAATGCATAATTAAAAAATTTTCGATTTTTTGAAAAAAATGTATATCTTCCTTTCTTATTAATATTTTTTAAGTATGTAAGTTTATAAACCTAACTTGGGTCAAGACCTAACACTCTGACAAATTTGGTTTCAAAAGGGTTCAGCTGTTTCTAAGTGATGCGCGAACAAAGGTTCTGTGACATACATACATACATACATACATACATACATACAGACATGAAATTTTTTATGGGTATATTTGAATTCCTTGATGCTTAAAACGAAAAATTATGCATGAAATTTAAAGTTCTAAGCAATGTACAGACAAAACTCTGATTTTATTAATAAAGATTATGCTGTCGTGTTTTGTATTTCTTTTATGGAGTTACCCGGCAAGAAGCCTTGAAAAGAAAAGAATTACATTTATTTGACATTTACTCAAAATCGTAATGATTTTTTTTATATTAAATACTTGAATTTTCCTCAAATACTTACTTCCAGAAATAGAAAAGAATATTTTTGAAATTGATTCTGCTTTATTCTAAAATGATTTTGTATTCCATGCATCAGAATAGAATTAAAATGTTTTTAATTCCAGAAACTTTTTCTATTCTGTAAAACAGCATACGCATTCATGATTTTTCTATTCCCAATAATTCCTTCTGATTTGAGTCTACAAAATATTTAATTCCGTAATAGAAAATACAGTTGACATTTTTTCTTTCCCTGGCAATTCTCTTCCCACATTCAATTCAAAAGGTTCATTTATGTTTGTATTTTCAAGTCACGTGTAGCTCAGTGGTTACTTTCGTGGACTTGTAACATAAAAATTGGGGATCGATTCTTATATTTATTAAAATTTTTTCAAAAACTGAATTATGAGGAATAGAATTTTGTTATTTTTAATTCATAATGCAGAATCATAAAACGAAGGGAAATTCAAGTATTAAGTAGAATTAATAAAATTAATTCTAGGTTATTCCACCCTTCTTGCCGGGTAATTACAGTAGAACCTCGATAACTCGAATTTCAAGGGGAACGCTAAAAACTTCGAGTTAATGAGTTTTCAACTTAACGAGGATTTCGAGATATAAAGGTTTTATTGATCACAACTTCGACTTACAGAGGCATAATTATAATGTACATTTTTCGACTTGTAGAGTAATATAAAATATAAAATCAACTTAAATGTCGAATTAATAATAATTTAAGTTAGAAAAATAAACTTAATAAAAATATAATAATAAAAGAAAAAATTTTAAAAAAATCTGTTCTTGTAAAGAAAATTCGACTTACAGAGTCAGCTTTTCGAACTTCGAGTTATAGAGTATAAAAATGCACTATTAGTACCTCAAGGGGAATGATATTTTCTTCAAGTTAAAAATTGAAAATAATTCGAGATATTGAGTATTTAAGGCTTAATTATTATCAAAAAAATTTTAAAATTATCAAAAAATATATAATTTTTTTATTTTTAACATTTTTTGAAAAATTGATCAATCTTCCTTCACAATGAACATTTTTTAGCTAAGTAAAATTATAATTTAAATAAAAAAATCTGAATTGAAGACCTAAAAAATAAACCAGTATCAAAGTTAAACACCATTGATTGTAGTAATTATGTTTTTGATTTTTTGAAAATTTAATGTTTTACTCGAATGTTTTAAAATTTTAATTCGAAATTTTTCTATTTGACGATAAAATCTTAATCAGAAACAATAAAAATAAAAATTTAATAAGTTTAAGTCAAATTGACTAAAATATAACAAAAAATCAAAATTCTTGAATTTTTGAATTTTTCAAAAAATGTCATAACTTCAGTTCATATTAATATTTTTTAATCTAATATGGATAGAATTTTAAGTTAGGCTAATACCTAAAAGACTGCTAAGTTTTACTTAAATCGGTCAATAAGTTTTTACGTGATGCGTGGTCGAAGTTTTGACGACATACATACATACATACATACAGACATATTTTTGTCGATGGTATTTTCGAAAAATTTAAAGTATAAGAAGAAAAAATATAACAGAAATTTTCAATTCTGTGCAATGTGCACACAAAACTCTGATTTTATTTACAAGGATTCTATTCAATGGTTTTTTTGATAGCTGATGAAGATTTTGGAGTCAATATTTAAGAATTCAAAATGGCATATCGGATCCAAAATGTCGGATTAGCAAAGTCAGGAACCCTTGGATATAAAGTTTCAAATAAATTCGCCCATTTTCTTATTGGACATCAATTCATTTGTGATAAAAGCTACTGCAAAAAAATTAAATATCTGTTTATATAAATAGCATATACAGGTTCGCAACTTTATCTTAACTTTAAATATCATTTTAACTTATTTAAGTTATTTTTAACTTTGCATTTTTAAAAACGAATGTAACCAATTACGAACAACAAACCAAAAATAACAATTCGACCGATTGTTTATACAAATTATTATTGTTTAATTTCACTTTTTTATCAAATCATACTACAGAGTGGCTTTTTTTAAGTATGCAACTTTTTAAGATAAATGTAACCTGGTACTAAAAACAAAGTAAGAATAACATTTGTATTTATAAATTGAATTAACAAATTATTATTGTTTAATAATATTTGTTAACTATCACTCGGTGTTATTAATTCACATATATAACACATATATATTATTGTTTAATTTTATCTCTCGATTTAATTAAACTACTGTGTTGCAATTCTTTCTAAACTTTGCAAAATTTCATGCTAAATAATATTAATCACTAAAAAAACTAAAAATCAGAATTCTACCAATTCTTTAAACAACAATTATTTTTAACGATTACGCTACAAAGTTGGCACTTGTTCTCAGTTTTCCAATATATCAACCAATAACTAATAATAATTAACAAAAGTACCAATTGTTTGAATAGATTTATTTATACTGTTAAAAATTGAGGGAACCGCAGGTAATTTGGTTAAACAATCGGTCGAATTGTAATTTTTAGTTTGTTGTTGGTAATTGGTTACATTTGTCTTCAAAAATTGCAAAGTTGGGAAAAAGTTGCAAATCTAGGGTTTAATTTAATAAAAACTTGAAATTAAACAATTATAATTTGTTTACACTATTGAGTACTGATACAATTTTTATTCTTAGTTTATTGTTAAAAACGAGGTTAAAAACGGGTTAAATTCGTTTGAAAGGTTGAAAATTTAAGAAAAAGTTGCAACTCTGTAGTTTATTTTGATAAGAAATTTACGTTAAACAATAATAATTTGGTTAAACAATCGATCGAGTTGTAATTTTCAGTTTGTTGTTGGTAATTGGTTACATTCGTCTTCTAAAATTGCAAAGTTGGGAAAAAGTTGCAAATCTGTGGTTTAATTGAATAAAAAGTTAAAATTAAACAATTATAATTTGTTAACACTATTGAGTATTGATACAATTTTTATTCTTAGTATGTTGTTAAAAACGAGTTAAATTCGTTTAAAAAGTTATAAAATTGAGAAAAAGTTGCAATTTTGTAGTTTAATTTAATTAAAAGTTTAAGTTAAACAATAATAATTTGGTTAAACAATCGGTCGAATTGTAATTTTCATTTTGTTGTTGGTAATTGGTTACATTCGTCTTAAAAAATTTCAAAGTTGAAAAAAAATTGCAAACCTATGGTAATGTTAATTCTTTTTACGATATTACCTCCTTAAGCGCATACCAGTGACACAAGTAGAGGTTATTTGTTTTTTAATAACTAAATATACACGTGTGTCACAATCTATGTTCAGGTAGGTAAAAAAAATATTGATTAGTTATAAGTAAAGTGGATTATATAGCAATTGAGTAAATAGAAACGATGAATTTGATATTACACTTTGTAATAAGTAAATAATGTTAAATTATGACTAAACGAAATAATTAAAGCATTATTTAAACTTTTAAACTTAAAATGTGTCCAGAGTGGTGCTCAAGGGCCAACAAGTTTTACAAAAAGGTTAAAAAAAACTTCTAAAGCTACCTTATTATATGCATCTCACTCTTTAAAATTAATTTTTGATCGAAATCCTACTTGATCGCGTTCTCAATATAATTCAAAAAAACAATACATGTTTAAACATATTACAGTTTTACTTTTTTACGGTTCAAACAAAAAGTTATATTTTAAGAATAAACACAAAATCTTGAATTTACTGTGTGGGACAAGTGAAAAATTTCTTAGATATAATTGTAGACAATTTTTAAATAGCCTAAAATGTAAATAAACCTACACATAGCACTAAGTAAATCGTTGTTGTTAATTAAATAAAATGTCATGAAAAATAATCATCAACTTTTCAACTGTATCAATAAGACCGAAATATTTGATTAATATAATTATCAGTGACAATTAAGTATAAAAATTTGATGATCTTAGCACTTGACTCGTAAATTTACACCAGGTTCGAAAGCGAAAACGTAAGTAAAAAATTGTAATTAACATTATTCGTGAATGATATATTTTAAATAATAAATCTAGTTTACAAGTTTCATCATTTTGTAGGCATTATTTTGTCATTTAGTTATTAAATCTATAATTTAAAACAAAAAAAGAGTGCTTTTAATAAATTTATTTATTTTTTTAAATGTTTCTGGTATAAATTTTAATATATCTAATTATCACATAGGGGAAAACTGGAAAAATTGCATATATAAAAGTTTGAAGAAAAAAAATTATTTAATGATATTAAAGTCATAAAATCATAAATGCAGTTAAATAATGTTACGTAAAACCAGAAGTTGTAAAAAATAACAAGACAATGAATAAAATTAATTACGAGCGCAGTAAAAGAAATATATATAGTTTTATAAATAAATTATTGAACTCATACAATTTTTCTTTAGCAGAGTGTCTACTTACTCGGGGGGTTTTGAAGTCTCTGATTGTGAATACGATGTCAGATTTACCAAATTTTCAAAATTCAAAATGGCGGGTACAATATGGCAGATATATTTGGCAAAATTGCTCAAATTCACTTCAAACTTGTTACTCAGTGGTAATCCATGTCGCTGGTTACTAATCTGAAGTTATATTTTGCAAAATAGAAAAAGTGTAACAATTTTTAAGCGAATTTGTGCATTTTTAGGGCTGCCTGTGACTCACTTTTCTCACTTTTATTCACTTTTTCTAAAATCACTCACTTTAAAGTAGTTCTCTCGAAAACAATTTTTCTTTAAATATTTTTCTAATTGAAATATCATATAATAGAACATTTAACGAATACAATGATATTTCTTTAAAAGTAGGAAGCGGTGCTACTTCTTAAGATATTTGAGAATAAAGTTAAACTTTTTAACATGGAAGCAAGTAGAAGCCATGGTTAAAAAATACAATTTTGCTAACGACGCAATGAATATTCTTTAGGTTTAAAAATAAAAACTACTAAATTATATTTCAAAGTATAGGGAATAAGATCCCGTTTTGAAAAATGTGGCTTGCGGTACTAAATTTTGAAAAATAGTATTTTGAAATACACGTTTTGACGTTTTATTAATTTTTTTTAATAAATACAAAAGGGAGAGAGTCTACACCTTGAAGTTGGCGCTATTCATTAAACATCACAGAATAAGTAAAAAATAACAAATTTTGAGTTGAGAGCCACTGAACTAAGAGAACTACCATAAAAAAAACTAACTTTTCTCACTTTCTTAGTAAAATGAAGAAGGCCCACAACCCCCATCATGATTATTTTTTGCGCATAAGATAGCACCGTTACAATAGTTTTTGATTGGCCAAGTCACTGATTGATGAAATCGAGTTTTTTATTTATTACATGAAAAAAACTGTTTTTGACGATTTTCTTGTTATTTTTGAATTTTATTTAGAACTTGTTTGTAATTTTAATAACAACCTTTTATATACTATATAATTTTTTTCATGTTCAACAATGATTACACTTGAAGTTAAGCACTTGTTTATTTCCGTTTCGAAATTTAATTTTTAGAAATTAATTTTTTAATGAAATTCCATATATGGGGGCAAGACGGGGTATAGGAAGTGAGGGCAGGATAAGGTACTGAAAACCAATCATTTTTTTATTTTATGGAAAATATCTTCTTTTGGTGATTTTACACACTATAACGTTCTCTTATGTAAATAATACATTTCAAATACAGGAGCAGGTAACCACTTGTTTTTTTTTTTTTTATAACAAAAGTTATTCTTTTTTGAGGTTAGCTTTGTAATTTAATTTTACATAAGAGAATTAAAATTACGTGTTAAACTATTTTTTAAGTTTATTTTATAAAATCAATAAAGGTGCTTGCGATATTTGTAGGCATAAAAAGGTTGACTTTTATACTACCCATCTTGCCCCCACGTTTTGTAAAATGAAAAATTTGAATTTTTTTACTTATTCTTAATTCTATTTAATTAAGTAACAAATGTTCTAAATAAGATTTTTTCAAGGAAGACTGATTGCCAAAGATTATTATTATAATAAATAAAATATTTTTGAATCGATAATATTAGTTTTATTGAGCTTCAAACCTTAGGTACCCCGTTTTGCCCCTACCTCCCCTATGTACAAGTATTTTCTTGAAATTTTAATTATTTTTGACAATGTTTAATTATTTTCCGCTAATTTTAATTACTTTCAAAAATTTTTTATTGATTTTTTTTACATGTCTACAATTATAATAAATGGTCTACAAATGTCTACAAATTTAACATTTTCAAACCAGTATTGTCAATTACATTCGTCGTCTCTCAATTTTTCATCAAATTTCAATTATTTTTGTTATTAATAAATTATTTTTATCATTTTTCAATTATTTTCTGCATATTTCTATTAATTTTGACATTTGAAAATTATTTTCATCAAATTTCATTAATAATTTTTTTCAATCTTATTTTTTTTGGTCATGAATTTCTCAATTTATTACAGTTTTCAATTTTTTTTCTACGAATTTCAATTATTTTCTCCAAATTACAGCAACTTTTAGCAATAATTTTATTATTATGTATTAATAATTTTTAAATACTTTACACCAATTGCCAATCATTTTTTACAAATTTCATTTGTTTTCTTCAAATTTCAATTATTTTTTTTCAATCTTTCATTCTTTTAATTATTTAAAACAGTTATCAATTATTCATGTCATTATTCAATTATTTATCTCAAATTTTTATTACTTCAGTTATTTTTCATGTATTATCTTTAAATTTAAAATTTTTGTGATTTCTCCATTATTTTCCTCAAATTTAAATTATTTTTGCCATTTCCCGACTATTTTTTCCCATTTTCAATTATTTTTGTCATTTTTTAATTGTTTTTTAAAATTTTTAATTAATCTAGTAATTTCTCAATTAATATCAATTTTTTCGACATTGTTTTATTACTTTCTTCAAATTTTGTACTTATTTCCTTATATCTTTACATTATTTTCATGAATTTTTTAATTTCTTACTTCGATTTTCATTTACTTTTGTCATCTCTCAAATTCTTTTTAAATTTTGATTATTTTTATCATTTTTCAAGTCTTTTCTTCAAATTTTTTAATTTTTTACTCAATTTTTAATTAGTTTTGTCATTTTTTAATTATTTGTCTTAAATGTTTATTATTATTTTTTTTTTCACGTATTACCTTCAAATTTATTTTTTTGTGATTTCTCAATTATATTTTTCAAATTTCTATTATTTTTGTTATGTCTCGACTATTTTTTTCCTAATTTAAATTATTTTTGTCATTTTTTAATTGTTTTTTAATATTTTAAATTAATCTGATAATTTCTCATTTGTTGTCAATATTATCGACATGGCTTTATTACTTTCTCCAAATTTTATACTTATTTTCTTATATCTTTACATTATTTTCATGAATTTTTTAATTTCTTACTTCGATTTTTATTTCATTTATATTTGTCATCTCTCAAATTCTTTTTAAATTTTGATTATTTTTATCATTTTCAAGTCTTTTCTTCAAATTTTTAAATTTTTTACGTAATTTTTAATTAGTTTTGTCATTTTTTAATTATTTGTCTCAAATTTTTATTTTTTTTTCACGTATTCCCTTCAAATTTAATTTTTTGTGATTTCTTAATTCTTTTCTTCAAATTTCTGTTATTTTTATTATTTCTCGACTATTTCTTCCTATTTTAAATTATATTTTCATTTTTGAATTGTTTTTTTGAAACTTTCAATTAATCTACTAATTTCTCATTTGAGGACAATATTATCGACATCGTTTTATTATTTTCTCCAAATTTTACACTTTTTTTCTTATATCTTTAAATTTTTTTCATGGATTTTTAAATTTCTTACTTCGATTTTCATTTATTTTTGTCATTTCTCAAGTTCTTTTCAAATTTTAATTAAAAATTTTTATTTAAATTTTTTTTTATCATTTTTCAAGTCTATCCTTCAAATTTTTTTTCCTTACTAAATTTTTATTTAGTTTTGTCATATTTTTAATTATTTGTCTAAAATTTTTATTATTTTTCACGTATTACCTTCAAATTTATTTTTTTTGTGATTTCTCAATTATTTTTTTCAAATTACTGTTATTTTTGTTGTTTCTCGACCATTATTTCCTATTTTAAATTATTTTTGTCATTTTTTAATTGTTTTTTTAAATTTTTCAATCAATTTAGTCATTTTTCAATTAATATCAATATTTTCGAGATTTTTTTGTTTCTTTCTCTAAATTTTACTTATTTTCTTATATGGTTAAATTATTGTCATGGATTCTTTAATTTATTACTTTAATTTACTTTTAATTTGTTTATTTTTCAATTATTTTTGTCATTTGGCAATTGCTTTTTATTATTAAATTTTACTATTTTTATCACTTTTTAAATATTTTCTTCAAATTTCAATTTTTTTTGTGATTTTGCTATTATTTTGTTATTATTCAATTATTTTCTTTAAGCGTCAATTTTTATCTCCAATTTTTCAAATATTGATTTTGAATTTTTATTTTGTTTCTCCATTTTTCAATTATTTATGTCATTTCTTACGTCTTCTCTTACATAATCATAAATTTTTTACATAATTTTAAATTAGTTTTATCCTTTTTCATTTTGTTTCTTCTGGGTTCAATTATTTTTGTCATTTATCGACTATTTGTTCCATTTTTTGATTATTTTTGTAATTTTTAATTATTTTTATTATTTCTCAATTGTTTTTTTTTTTAATTTCAATTACTTTTATCATTTTTCCAGTATTTTCTGCAAATTTCTATCAATTTTGTGATTTTTTAATTATTTAATTATTTTCTTTAATCGTCAATTTTTTTCTCCAATTTTTTAATTATGTATTAACATCAAATTTTTTTCTGTTTTTCCATTTTTCAATTATTATTGTCATCTTCCAAGTCTTATCTTCAAATTTTTAATTTTTTACTTAATTTTTAATTAGTTTTGTCATCTTTCATTTTATTTCTTCAAATTCCAATTATTTTCTTCAATTCTTAATTTTTTTAAATTGCTTGCATTTTGCTTGCAAAACATATTAATCAAAATGATAAAATAACTAAAAAATGTATCATTATTTTATTCTTTTCAGATCAGTAAAAAATCAAAATAACGAAATTTAATTTTGAAGAATGAACAATCCTCTGCAGGTCATACAGTTCATTCCCATTTACACTTGTCTGACACAGCTTAGTGATTTTTTACTCATTGAAGAATATATAAAAGAAGATGAACAACATAAACCAATTCCAATCGTCAATGCCTTTTATCAATATATGGAAAATTATCATGATCTTGAACTTAAGAAATTTAAATTGATACGAGCTTTATTACAAGGTAGCGGTCTTTATGGAGAAGCAGAAGATGAAACCTTTGATGAGATTTTTGCTAATGCAATGTTTGACTACATTGTTAGTTCTCTAGTTTTTGAAAAATACGGAAATATTTACGGATTTATAGCAACTGTGATTTTTAATGTCACAGATCTACAAGTTAAATCTGTCTACAGTGAAATAAAGAATACTCTTGAAACTGCAACATTTGAAAATGAGTATGGCAATTATTCGATTCTTACTCCTTTGGCAAGAAACAGAGTATTTACACAATTAATATTGCCAATATTTCCACTATCTAAAACTGATCTGAGTTTGTCGTCGATTGATTATATTTATGCACAGGCTGGTGCGCATTTTTTGAGATCTGGAAGGCTAGACTCTGTCTATTACGATATCCCAGACCAAGAGTATGAAAATTATGTTATCAAAAACACTGCATTTGATGAATTTGTATTAGCAGGATATACTATAGAACGTTTAATTTTTACCAACAGTACAAGTGATTTATCTCTAAACGCCTTTGCACTACCTGCTTTCTGTAATTATATTTTCGCCAATAAAAATCTATTTAACAATACTGATGTCAAAAATGTAGTGCACGATGTTTCTCACTGGGAAGCAGCTTATGAACACTTATTTTTGTATATTCATGAAACTTTTGATGAATTGGAAAAGAAATTGAAAACTGACGACGCTTATTTATTGCACACAGCTTTTTCAACGTTTAAGAGACGTGATACAATAGGCAGATTTTTTATAAACATAATGTGCAGACGTTTTAATAAAGAGGAACGCGAAAGGAGACTTCTTCAGTATCTTGAATATCCTCAAAATTATAGATGTGTAGCTGATAATTCACATCAATTACCGAATTTATTAAACTGGTACATGGAAAATGTTAATGAAGTTGGTCAAAAGTATTTTCATTTTGAATTGAAATTGATTAAAGAAGCCTTTGGTTCTACTTTAATAACATCACTTGAAAATGATGCAGTTGTTATAACATTGCTTGAACCTGATGACGGTGTTAGAGATGGCAGGCTCTCTAATTCCACGCACTTGCCATATGATTTACTAAAATTTTATTTTCCCAAAAATGGTACTATTGAACAGTACGCTCTAGTGCAAGAAAACTATAATGCAATTTTAATTAAAGAAGCTGATAATCCGGAGCTGTTTCTACAGAAAATTGGATCATATTTTAGTGAATTAGAAAAGATTAGATCACTGTTGGTTTTAAAATCAAGTGACAATAAGATGGATGAATTTTGGTTTAATTTTCCCAAGTACAAACAAAATCGTTTAGAAATGTATTTAAAGTCTTTAAGCGACGATCAGCTACAAAGTGAATGGTGGAAGGAATTTGGATTATCATTGGTGCCATTTTATCCCTGTTTATCAGCACAGGATTCTGTTAAGTATTTTGACCTAAATAATTTGTGTTCAGTTGACGAGTACACGTTTTTAAATTTGGTAGGTCAAGATGAAGAAATTCTTTTTAAATTAACACAAGAAAGCACTGAAAGGTTTTTGAATTTAAAAGGGTTGTCACCTAAAACAACATTTTTGACAAAATCTTATCGCGTTGACACCAATTTCAGATCTCGGGAAGATGTCTTTAGGGAACTGTCGTTACATTTAGACGATTTTGGATTTGAACTGACATTTTTATCTAATGAAAATTTGAATACGTTACAGTCAGATGTTGATAGTTTAAAGAGAATAATACACCATAAAAACTTAGAATATGTTACATTAAGTTTAAATAATATGAAAGGACTTAAAATTGCATTTAAAAAAAGAGTTAGCAGTATGGGTCTTATAAAAGAAACTCCATTGTATGTTAACTCTCAGAATGTTGAAGGACGCTCTGGTTATGGTTACAAATTTGTTTATTTGACGTCTAACAAGACAGCAGATTTAAGAACCGATTGCAAATCAGGCTATAAAAGACTTGTCTCGTTAGTTTCCACCTCGCCACAAAATAAATACATTAAAATTAACCCAATGAGTTTACAAGAGGAGGATGATGAGGTGTATTTTGAAAATGACAATCATCAACTTCAAAGGATCGATACTAAGGTTTTTTTTGCGGGAATGTCAATACCACGTGATAGTCGTACCGAGTGCGACGTTGACGAAGAAATTACAAAATTAACTCCTTCTAATAAGTGTCCAAGGGCTGAACTTTGGAGAAAGAGATATAACTGTGAAGAAGAAGCTGTAATATTGGCCCAGAAAAACTTACACTTTTCTGAAACAGCAGCACGTTATTTACTTGGAGTATATATATTTCCAGATGACAGTGAAATGGAATTACAATTTATGAATGATTGGGCAAATTCCCCAGATTCAACGAAACCAATGTGGGTTAAAAAATACTTAATTTCAAATCGTTATCTTCTGTTTGAGTTAAGATACGATATGCTTTTGGAAAACAGTACTCTATCAATAGAGGATATTGAATTAAGAATTAGTTCAGCTTACACGTTGAAAGAAAGAGCACGAATTGAGAAAGAAACACCTTTATTGAGTATAATTACAGCATACAAATATAATAAAGAATATTATTCGGCTACATTTGAGGATTATTATGCATTATACAATTTTGCCAAAACGGGATATACAAGAATAACAGGAGACACGAATGAAGCCAGAAGAATGAAGATTGCTTTGTATAAATTAGCGATTCGACAATCTGACGATCTATCTTCAAAAACGATTAATCAAAACAATCGGAAGACGTCATCTTATCTAAAATTGTACACTGTTGAATGTAAACCTCAACAGTTTATTGACAATTATTTGGTGCCTGGCGGAAAAATCCAATTTCGAAAATTTACACCCACCTATACAAATCAATCATTCGTTATAAAATTAGCTGCACGTCGAGAGCTTCGTTCTCAAACTGTTTTGTACGAAATGTCATTTTCGAATTTTCCTATAAGTGCTAAATTACAATTTTCTACTTTAAATGAGAAGCAGGTGATCATTTTACCTGGAATTGAGTTTAATGTTAAGAATACTGAAATAAGTAATGAAGAAGGATTTGGTGAAGTTTTAAAAGTACAACTTACACATAACCACTCTATGGATGAAAAAAACGATTGGTATATAAGAATTATGAATAAATTGAGGAAACTTAGGGCTTAGATAATGTGTAATAAGCTTTTAATAGGACTCTTATTTACCTTCATACTGTTTATTTATGTCGGAAAATGTAAATAAAGTTTGAGTTTATAGTTACGATTTATGGACAACTTCTAATCATCTGTATTAATTAAATTAATAAAAAAAGTATTTGTTTATTAGATATGTTTAAAAATAAAATTTTCTGAAATAATTTATGTGATGTTTATAATTATATTATGTTTATACATTTTTAATAAAAATCCAGTTAACCCTCCTGCGCACGAATTTCTACCTAGAAAGTCGTTTCCAAATGCACACATTTTTCAGACTTATGGATTTTCATGTAACTTGGTACTTTGGGATTTTTGGGGTCGCTGATTACGAATCTGAAGTCAGAATTACAAAATTCAAAATAGTGAATCCAATATGACGGATGAATTTTAAAAAAATTGTTAGATTTTAATATAACATGGTATTTAGGGGGTTTTGGGGTCGCTAATTAAGAATCTGAAGTCAGAATTACAAAATTCAAAATGGCGGATCCAATATGACGGATGAATTTTAAAAAAATTGTTGGATTTTAATATAACTTGGTCTTTAAGAGTTTTTCGGGTCCATGATTACGAATCTAAAGCCAAAATTACAAAACTCAAAATAGCGGATCCAATACGGAGGACAAATTTTAAAAAAATTGTTCGATTTTAATATAACTTAGTATTTAGGGGTTTTTGGGGTCGCTAATTACGAATCTAAAGCCAAGATTACAAAACTCAAAATGGCGGATCCAATACGGAGGACAAATTTTAAAAAAATTGTTCGATTTTAATATAACTTAGTATCTAGGGGTTTTTGGGGTCGCTGATTACGAATCTGAAGTAAAAAGTACAAAATTTAAAATAGCGGATCCAATATGACGGATGAATTTTAAAAAAATTGTTGGATTTTAATATAACTTAGTATCTAGGGGTTTTTGGGGTCGCTAATTACGAATCTAAAGCCAAGATTACAAAACTCAAAATGGCGGATCCAATACAGCTGACAAATTTTAAAAAAATTGTTGGATTTTAATATAACTTAATATTTAGGGGTTTTTGGGGTCGCTGATTACGAATCTGAAGCCAAAATTACAAAATTTAAAATGGCGGATGAATTTAAAAAAAAATTGTTGGATTTTAACATAACTTGGTCTTTAAGAGGTTTTCGGGTCGCTGATTATGAATCTGAAGTCAGAATTACAAAATTCAAAATGGCGAATCCAATATGGCGGACGAATTTTAAAAAAATTGTTGGATTTTAATATTACATGGTATTTAGGGGTTTTTGGGGTCGCTGATTACGAATTTGAAGACAAAATTACAAAATTCGAAATGGTGGATGCAATATGGCTGATGAATTTAAAAAAAATTGTTGCATTTTAATATAACTGGGTCTTTAAGAGTTTTTCGGGTCGCTGACTACGAATCTGAAGTCAGAATAACAAAATTCAAAAATGTTAATAATAATTACATAAAATAATATAATAAGAAACAGTGAAAAGATAGTAGTCAGTTTACGAATATTAATTCGAGATGAATTTTAGAAATATCTTATGTTGACGCCTACCGTTGATAAAACGCTTATTCAATTGTCAAAAATATATAATTTTAATTCGAAACTCAGTTCAATATGAAGCTAGTTCGTGGTCCGTGTTATATGATTCCTATTCAATGTTTAGAATAATATAATGCTATCTCAAAGTTTCGTTTAAAATAATTAAAATTCAAGTTTTACGTACAATAATAAAAAAACTAATTTTTTAATCTCTGAATTAATTAGTTATATTATTATATAATAATTAAAATATTAAAAAATTGTTTTTTTTTTATTATTGTACGTAAAACTCGAATTTTAATTATTTTAAACGAAACTTTGAGTTAGCATTATATTATTCTAAACATTGAATAGGAATAATATTATTTCGAAAATTTTAGTTAATTTACTTTTCTTCAAAAGGGTTAAATTGACCAAAAATTCGTAAAATAATTCTTGTTTTTTAATTTTTGTTTGCATTTAAAATGAGATTTTTTTAATATTAAAAGAATAACGACACTTTCGGATAGTTTTTTATTTAATTTATATTATAATATAATCCGAGGTTTTTTAATAACTTCTCCAATTAACCTTCATATTATAAATTTATTGCTTTCTTTATGAGGAAACAAATTTTTTTGCTTAGTGGAAGTGAAATGTCCACGAAATGGATATAATTTCCCTCTAGTTTTTAAATTTTTAAATTTCACCAAACATTAATACAGTCAAGTGGGGCTATTTTGTGCGCCGTGGGGCTATTTTGTGCACGCGAGGTTTTTAATGAATAAAATCTTTACATTCAGTTGCTTAAGTTTGCTACTTGGTATAAATACTTTCTAATATCTAGAATACAGAGAGTACTTAATAAATGTACTTAATTCTTTGTCAGAAATTAGAAAAAAAATCCTAAAGTCGTCAAAATCAAGCTGAAAAATTTCAATGTTCTCAAAATTCGGTTCAGATTTCCGGAAGTTGAAAAGTGTTTCAAAGGTATTAATAATACTTGTTCAAATTCTGAATTTTAATGAAGCATAGAGTGTAAAAAGAGCGGTTTTGTGCAGAAAATAGCCCCACTTGACGGTAGTTAATTTCTTAACTAATAGCTTTAAGCTTTTCTCGCATTTTTACTATAGTTACTACTGATTTTGTTTACTTTTTAGTTACTTTATAGCTTTCAAGTAATTTTTTTATTTAAGCTTTTTGAAAAAAGATTGTTTTACTTAACAGTGACTTTTTCTCTTTTTTTAATCTACTTTTCATCAATTTTGAGTTCTTTTCCAAATTTACATGTTATATTGTTTCTAATTTTTTTATGTATTTCTTTTAATGCTAGTTACTTTTTCAATTGTAATTGCTTATTCACTTATAATTCATTAAAATTTCTAGTTTTTTTCATAAATTCATAGTTATTTTTTGACTTAACAATAATTTTTTTTTATTTTGTTTGATCTTTCCACAGGTTTTTAACATGTTCTGGTTTTTCAAAATAAAAAATAAAATCAAAATTAGCATCCCTAGTTATTTATTTAAATATCAGTCTTTTGTTTTTTAATTCAATTTAAAGTTGCTTTCTTCATTTTCTAGTTATTTTGTAATTTTCAATAATTGTTTTACACTTTTCAATTAATCTTTTTATATTAATTATTTTATGACTTATTTTAATTTATAAAAAAAAATTTAATTATGTTTCTAAAATATCTATGTATTTTTCTAGGTATTTTACAATTTTTTCACTTTCTAATAATTCTTCCTTATATTATACAATTTTTTTCTTTACAGTCTCTTATTCTGCTTTCATTTTTTTTAAATCTAGATATTTTTTCTAGTTATTATTATTTTTTTTTAGTTTCAAGTTACTAACTTTTATCAACAAGATTCTTGTACTTTTCATTACTCCTTGTCAAACTTACTATTTTTTTTTTTTATATTAAAATTTGTATTTATTAATTTAATAAATGTACATAGTTTCATTTCTCATTTTCTAGTAAGTTTCCATTTTTTTTAAAAATCTAGATATTTTTTCTAGTAATTTTTTTTCAGTTACTAACTTTTGTTACCAAGATTCTTTAACTTTTCAGTACTTTTTTCAAATTTACTATTTTTTATTATATAATATACATTTTCAGTAATTATCTTTACTTTGTAGTTTTATTTCTAATTTTCTAGTAGAGTTTATTCAACTCAAAATATTTATTCTAGTCCTATTTTTTATTTTATTTTTATTTCTTTAACTTTCTAGTAATTTTTTTCGTTTTACGGTTTTTTTTTTATCTATAATAATTTTTTTATTCTACACTATTTGCTTTCAATTTCTAAATGTTTTTTTAGCTTTTAGAAAATTGTTTTCCCTTTCAGACCTTTCTCTTAAATCTCGAAAAATATTTTATTATTTAGTAAGTTTTTTCATTTTCTGTCTGTTTCCCCTTTTCTAGGGATTTTAACAGTTTTATAGAGTTAGGAATTTAATTCTCTGTCATTTCTAAAGTACAGAACTCTTCACATTTTTACTCAATGTTACCTGCCTTGAAAATAAAAAGTTTATAAAATTTCGAGTAACTTAGTTGCTAACAAAAAAGCTACTAAATTGTTAAAAAAAAAACATTAATCATATTATTTACACGTCCTTTCGACGATCTCATTTATCAGTTCTTATCTACATTATTTCTCAATCCGCTACTGTTAAAGTGGATAGTATATCACAACGCGTGAATAAATATACTTTACTGGATATGTACACATATATACATTTAAATCTATAATAAACGAGTTTCCAATACTATACTGGCTTTAATCGTGAACTGCGGATGCAGGATTAGTGTAGAGTTGATGACATGATGAGAATTTAAATTTGAGCCTAGTAATACTATGTAACTTGGCAAAGAGTGAGTAACTTGATCGAGTTTATCTTAAAGATGTTGGCAAACCTGTAAAGCAAGGCCAACTTGGAAAAAAATTGTCGGGGAATTTTATTTACTATTTACTTTTCTAAATCATAAGTTTTCTCGAGAGACGTCAAGAGGCACAGAATCCCAGTCGAGGGCTAAAGAATTATTTTTATAGAGCAACTTAGCAACCCTGGAATTTTAATTAAGCTTTTTTTGCCACCCACTCAATCCTTGTTCTGCTATTCTATACAGTGGAAGCTTGCCGTCGTATTTTACGTCTCAACGCGAAAAACACGGAGGCAGAGACCACGAGGGGTTTCAGAATCGTCAAAGCTGCTAAAGAGTTCACTTTTTTTTATCTTCATAATTATCTAACAATTTTCTGGAACGTTAAAAGTAATTAGAAAATTGAGCTGACATTTTTTGTGCAATATAATTTTCTTTGTAGTTATTTAAATACAGGACTAAAAACTCAGAAAAATCCTGAATAATAGTAGGAATAATTATTACACAACTATTCATCTCACTTTTACAAGGTATGATTATAAAATATTTTTATTAAGAATATATTTATATATTTATTTTTCATAATTAGTTTCTGAAGAGTATAAAGTTCTTAAAATTGAAAATACATAGGCTTGAATAAAGGAAACTGCTAATTCAAGAGTTATAAGAGTTGATTGAGATAAAATTAGTAATATAATTATAATTAAGTTTATAGATGATGAGGTTTGTCTTATTAAGATAATTAATAAATGTCCAGCAATAATATTTGCTGAGAGGCGAATAGCTAATGTTAATGGTCGAATAATATTACTAATAGATTTAATTATAACTATAAAGGGTATTAAAATATAAAGAGTACCCTTATGAAAAAGTATGACAGGAAAAGTATGATAGGCCTGTCATGAATTTCATGTCATTTTTTCGCGCTGACAGGAAATATATGACAGGAAATGCATGATAGAAAATAACGTCAGGAAAATAAATATACTATTTGTGTTAAAAAATAGTATACATCGTACGTTAAAAGATTTATTGGCCCTGAAAACATTCGATTGTTTAAAGGAGAATTAAAATCCAGGTTCAATTCTGCGAGTCTCACTTTAACTTTATTAACGCGTCCCGAAATTTTTAAAAACTTTTTCGACAGCGACGAGACTACACTCACGACGGATGATACAAGACTAAACGGTTCCCGAGAAGAGTAGTTGTTGTCCGTTCGAGGAGGGATTACTAATTGCTGATTGGCCGTTGCGCACTCGATGTACCGAAGTCGAACCAATTAGTTTTTCTGCTCACTGTGAGACAATCTGATTGGTTCGACATCGGTGCATCGAGCGCGCATTGGCCAATCAGCAATTAGTAACCCCTCCTCGAACGGAGAACAGCTACTCTTTTCGGGAACCGTTTAGTCTTTCATCATCCGTAGTGAGTGTAGTCTCGTCGCTGTCGAAAAAGTTTTTAAAAATTTCGGGACGCGTTAATAAGGTTAAAGTGAGACTCGCAGAATTGAACCTGGATTTTAATTCTCCTTTAAACAATCGAATGTTTTCAGGGACAATAAATCTTTTAACGTAAGATGTATACTATTTTTTAACACAAATAGTATATTTATTTTCCTGACGTTATTTTCTATCATGCATTTCCTGTCATACATTTCCTGTTAGCGCGAAAAAATGACATGATACTATGATACTATCATACTTTTTTTTTCAGTCAGTGCAAAAAATTGATAAGAATCAAGAATATTTAACAATATTCCCATTTTCCGACATGATTATCTTATTTACAAGATGGATCTAGACTTGGATGTCTTAATAAATATTTTTGTACGTTTAAATTTGCACTATAGATTAATAAATAATTCTTTATGAAATACGTTCTTCGGAAGTCAAATAGGTGATAATAATTAGCAGTGTTTCAACAGTCAGATTACATGCAGGTAAGAAGTGCACCTTCTTGTGCATTAACTTCCTTGATTTCGTTTTCCTTTCTCAACCGGTTATATTGCTGTCCATATAATGTTATATTACACATTACAAGCAATGTAAATTAAAGAAGCTGAAGCAATTCTGCGCGTGAGTGCATATTCTCACGTACTACGCGAAAAAAGTGGAGTACCCTAAAGAGCCCGCCTTTCTGTAAATCTCAATGTGATGGTTTGACCTTCTCTAACCTTTCTTCACTTTGAAGAAAAGACTAAAAAAAAAAAAAAGAAACTTGAGCCATGGCATTGTGTGAAGGGATGCTTTAAGTAATAGCACTATAATATCAGCACGTCGTAATCATCTTCAGGGTGTGGGTTCACCCAGCACTTTAAGAGGCAGCACATTTTCTTTTACTTTATTATACACACGTGGATGCATCTCGCCTAACGGGTGACCACTTTACAATTTATTGTTCACCACAATGTTCATCCTTGATGTCTTTGTAGACCTTCAAGAGCTGACATTTCTCAGAAATTAGGAATCTGCAAGAACCTAATGACTTGCTTTTTATCCAGGAATGTGACGATTTATTATTCTCACTGAGAATGACAGTCTCGATTCTTTCTTCTGACATGTCGGTATTTGGGATTTTTTACACAGAAAATACCTGGGATTAAATTCAGAAACGTGAGGGACCGTATTTGAAGC
The DNA here is from genome assembly GCA_037103525.1 of Ganaspis brasiliensis. Taxonomy (NCBI): domain Eukaryota; kingdom Metazoa; phylum Arthropoda; class Insecta; order Hymenoptera; family Figitidae; genus Ganaspis; species Ganaspis brasiliensis. The sequence continues at coordinate 211,173 of JAZKLR010000276.1, read as the reverse complement.
GAGTTAAAAAAGAATCTTGTGATTCAATTTGAGACTAAGTTAAAATGGGTTAAAGTGAATAAATTAGATTTAAAGGAATTTTAAGAACCTGACATCTCTCGGTACAATTCGGTAAATTTTGACTAGTTCGAAAACTTTCGATTGAAATCGGCAACTTTTGAAATCTTTCCGGTAGTTATTAGTTATTAGTAGTTAATCTTTTAATCTAGAATATTTTTGTCAAAGGAACTATGATTAAAAAATAAAAATTAGACAAGTTATCGAAGGAAGCAATTTTTGAAAGTTAAGCAATATTACTGATGAATTTGAAATCTAAAAAAATTAAAACTTGGTTCACATTCGGATAAATTAAGAATCGAATATAATTACGTTAAGATTCGCTAAAAATTGAATAAATTTACATTTGGATTAAGTGGAAACTGGGTTTTACATTTACTTTACTAGCAAATTAACCAAATTAAAATTTGCATCATCTGAAAAATTTTAATATGAATTATTAATCTTAGCAATTATAACATTTGAAAAGATTGGAAATTAAAATTTGGGTTAACATAAAACTTACATTCTAATCCATTTATAATTTGATAAATTGACATCTTTGTAAGATGAAAATAAAATAATAAATTTCCATTTGTTTTAATTGAGAATCCAAACTATTTACATTTGGATCACTTGCAATTTCAATAAATATTTATTTGGATCAGTGTAGGTAATATTGAATAAGTTTTAATTTGTGAAAAGTTTTATTTATATCAATTAACTCTAGGATAAATTTACATTTAGGTCAATTGGGAATTGAATAAATTTTGATTTGGTTAAATTTTAAATCAATTTTAAATTTCGAATCGATTTATAATTGAATGAATTTAATTTTTAGTGAATTGAAAATTGAATAAATTTTCATTTGGATCATTTGAAACTTGAAAATATTAAATTCGGATCAATCGAAATGTGAACAAATTTTTATGCAGGTCAATGTTAATCATAATCAACAAGTTTCAATTTTTATAGGTTTAAATTTAGATTACTTGGGAACTATAAATTTACATTTAGATCAAATGAAAAGTGCTTTAATTTAGATTAAATTTAATAAATAAATAAAAAAAATTTTAATGTCGATTATCAGAAAAATAGATAAATTGCATAAATTTATATTTGGATCAATTGGAACCTGAATAAATTTTTTATTTTGTACAACTTTATATAAAATTTTGATTTAAGAAACTTAATATATTTACGTTCGAATCAATTAAGAATTAGATAAATTTAAATTTGAATCAATTTCAAATCGGTTAAATTTATATTTGGATTAATTGAAAACTAGGTAGATTTACATTTGGATCAGTTGACAACTGGATAAATTTACATTTGGAACACTTAGACTTAAATCAATTTTGGAATAGTAGGCGTTACGGTTAAGTTATAAATATTGTTACACTTCAAAGTTAAAAATAGATAAGTAGATAAATTGAATAAATATTGATATTTATTGAAAACAAAAATTCATACATTGGTTTCTAAAAATATTTCCAACACTTTTTTAATAAAGAAATATGGGCTTTAAGGACCACGGACTGTAAAAATAATGATCCATAAGAGACACTGGAAAGTTATGAGATTATCGTCCATGGTATTCGAGCGATGATCTTATAAGATCAATCTTTTTACGGGCCTTCAATTTTTCATCCCTCGCAATAAACATTTTAGATTTATCATTTCAAGGTTTATTTCTTCCCTACTGGATACTTTAGTGTTCATTTCTGCGTAACATTTTAGTGTCGTTTTTATCTGCTACTTCATGAATTCTTTGACGTCTCTATTTTATTTTATACAATGTATAATTATACATATATTCTTGAATCATAATTCCCAAATAGAAATAATAAGAACCAAATAGAAAGTGTACTATTAAAAACCTATTATTTTTTGTTTCTTACTTTATAATAAAAAAATTCATTTTGTAATTTTTTAAGAACCAGCACACATTCTCCGGTAAAATGTCAAATTTACACACGTCACGGTGCGATGAGGATTAAATTTAAAAGGGTACATAGAAATTTCCTTATAATATTTATTAAGATTTATTAGTTTATTAGTTAGAGGAAAAAATTTCTTTATATACTAAGCAGGCATTTTTAAATGAATTTGTGAGAAACCAAAATTTATTCAATAATATTAATTAAAAATATTATTTTTTAAGAAGTAATGTAAAATGATTTGTAGTTTTTAACAGACCAATTTTTCAATTAAAAATCAATTATAAAATCCCTATATAATTGTTTATAATCTTCAGTTTTATACTTCAAAGTTTTTTTAAAATAATTTTTGTATATATGTAAAAGTATAAAATGCAGAATTTTAAATATTAATAATTTTGCAACATTTCTTGAAACAATTTAGAAATTTTTAGAATTAGAAATATAAATTAATTATAATTTATTACTTAACTATTACGAATTAATATTAAATAAATAAATAACAATATATTTTTAGAATAATAAAATTTTTTTAAATTGGAATTTTTTCATAAAAACCTTTTACCTTACATTTTTAAAACATGAAAAAAATTGAATTAGTAATATTAAAAGTGATACATCAATGAATGTTTATTTATTCGGGAGGTGAAAAGAGTAATTGTTTTAAATATTATTAGGTTAATTATTTATAAAAATTGTGATAAAGCGTGTTTTTTAACTTCTAAAAATTAGATTCATTTTCGGAAACGAAAGATTTTCGACTAAATTAATAAAAAAAAATTGCATTAAGATTCAAAAAAAGTAAATCTTTGATAGACCTGATAATATATTCATAATATAATAATAAAAAATATATTTCAAATTTATTGGATTTTAATTAAATGATTTAGAAATTATTCAAATGATTACTAATAATTATTCATTATTTAATTTTAATTAAGTTTTTAATCTATAAAATTACTGTACTGGATTAAAATAAAATAATTTATTGGTAATTTACAAAATTAATATTTTAATTTTTATTTTATCAAGCAAATACCTAAATTTTTTAAAAATTTTGTTCAACATTGTTTGTGAAAAAGATCTTAGATTATCTTTATTAGTTTTAATAATTCAATTAAAAGAAATATGCAGACTAAATTCTATAAATTTAAATCTATTAATAATTTTATTTTATTGGAAACAATATTTATAAATATATAAAAGCTCGATAATAATAGAATTTTTTATCCATTTCATCAATATGATTCTTCATTTTTTAAAAATATATTTAATTTCCACAGGTAGCCTAAAATCCTAATTCATTTTTGTCACTCTTTAGTTAATAACTTCAATTTATATAATCTTCCTTCAATTTAAAATTATTATTTATATTTTAATTATTTTTCTCATTTTTAAATTCAAAAAAATTTTTCTTTTAAGATTTTGTTTCATTTTTTGTTATTTTCTTAAATTTAACTTGTAATCAATAATCTTCAATTTATATTTATGATTTTCTAATCAATTTCTTCCAATCTCTATTTTTTTCCATTTTTAAATGTTTGTTTTCAACATCAATTTTTGTCTTTTCTTAATTCACTTCTTTTATTTTGAATTAATTTTTTCCTTTTTCAGTTCTTTTATTCAAAGTTAAATTTTTTTCTTCAAATTTCAATTTTTCTCTTCAAATTTCAATTACAATTGTTGGAAAATAAATTTTTCCCAATTTTGTCTATTTCTCATCTTTCAATTATTTTCTTATATTTTAACTTATAGTATTTAATTTTAAACTATCTTTAAAAGAATTTCTTCAATTTTTAATTTTAATGCTTTTAATTTAATTATTCTAGTCATTTTTTATAAACTTTTTTCAATTTTCAATTTTTGTATTAAATTTTAATTTTTTAAAAATATGGTTAAATGCAATTTCTTCGTTTTCCAATTATTATCTTCGATTCTTATTTCTTTCTTTAATAGAAACTACTTTGTCTTCAATTAAAATTTTTTCGTAATTTTAAAATTAATTGCAGAGTTTTTTTACTTACTTTGTTCAATTTTTATTTACTTTGTTCAATTTAAGAAAATTGCCTCCTTTTTAATGACACTTGTAATTTATAAAATAATTTTCTTGAATTTTCGATGTTTTTCTTCTACTCTCAATTATTTTTTTAATTTTTACATGAAATACAAATTTTGCAATTAGGTTTGTTGATAATTAATTATAGTCTTCAATTCGAATTGTTTTCTCCATTTTGATATAATTTTCGGTTATTTACTTCATTTTCTAACTTGTAGCCTATAATTTTCAATTATTTTTAATATTTTTTGTCAAATAAATTTTTTCAATTTCATAATATTGTCTTCAATTGCAATTATTTTTGAGTTTTGAAATGAATCTAAAATTTTCTCGTCATTTTAATAAGAATTTTTTTCTTTCTCACAATTATTTTCATAAATTTTCACTTTTTCTTTCTTCAGTTTGAAACTGTTGACTTAAATTTTAATTACTTTTTTTAAATAGGGTTTCATCCCGTTTTTTAAGTCGTATTAATTAATTAAGAAGATTGGTGTTAAAAAATTTTTCTTCTTCGTTTAATTACTTTTGTCTTTTTTTTATGTATTTCTCCTTCATTGAATAATTTTCTTTACTTTTAATTTGAAGTCTACAATTTTCTATTATTTTTGGTATTTTTTAATTATTGTCTTAAATATTCAATTACCTAATTTATTCAATTTCAGATTATTTTTCAATTTTTCAATTTTTAATTTGTAAAGATGTATTTTTATCAATTTTAAAGTACTTTTTTAAACTTGAATTCTTTTTTAATCTGACTCTAAAATTTCAATTATATTCTAAATAATTTAAAATTATTTTTTTCTAGAAACTTTTTAATTTTTTCAATATCTTATTTAAAATTTTAATTCTGTTTGTTTCTCATCCTATTTTCGTATTATTTTATATTTTCTAACAATAAAAAGTTTCTTTTAATTTTTCATCAATTTCATGAATATGATTCTTAATTTTTCAAAAAAATCTTCAATTTTCACAGGTAGCCTAAAATCTTAATTTCTTTTTGTCAATTTTTAGTTAATAACTTCAACTTGTATAATCTTTCTTCAATTTTCAATTTTTATTTATATAATTCTTTTTCTCATTTTTAAAATCAAACAGAAATTTTTTTTCAAATTTTCTTTAATTTTTTCTTAAATTTAACTTGTAATCAATAATCTTCAATTATATTTATGATTTTCTAATGAATTTCATCAATTCTGTATTTTCTTCTTCTATTTTTAAATTTTTGTTTACAACATCATTTTTTTCATTACTTAATTATTAATTTCTTCTTTTTTAAATTATTTTCTTCAATTTTCAGTTATCTGAGTCATATTTAAATAGTTTTCTTCAAATGTCAATTACAATCTCGAATTTCGTATTTTGTCTTCGATCTCTTAGGAATTTTGGTTTTCTCTTCAAATTTAAATTATTGTCTTCAATTTCAATTATTTTTCTCATTTTTAAATTAATTTTTCCGAATTTCGTCTACTTCTCATTTTTCCTTAATTATTTTCGTATATTTTAACTTACAGTTTTTAATTTTCAATTATTTTTTACGGAATTTCTTCAATTTTTAATTTTAATCCTTTAAATTCAATTATTTTTTATGAACTTTTTACAAGATTCTGTTCATTTAATATGTTGACATAAATTTCTTCGTTTTTTGATTTCTTTCTTTAATTTAAAACTATTTTGTCTGCAATTTAAATTACTTTTAATATTTTTAAATAAGTTTCTTCTTTTTCAATTACACTATAATCTTTATTTCGGGGACATTTATTGAGGGGACTTTGTTTACTAAGTTCACGTCAATTCAGATTTGAGTGTATTTTCTACAAATTTAACTTGTAGCTTATAATTTTAACTTATTTTTGTGTTTCTAAATGAATTTCTTGAATTTAAATTTTCCTCGTTATTTTAAAATGAATTTTTTCGTTCTTCAATTATTTTCTTACACTTTTACTTGTTCCTTCTTCAATTTAAAACTGTTGTCATCAAAATGAATTTCAGTTCATATTAATTAATATATATTTTAAAAAAATTAAAAACCGGAAGGAACAACTTTCCACATGAATAAAAGATAGAGTTTATTGAGAGTAGGATCGCTTAAGATTTTATTTGAACTTTTCTAAGAAAGGGAGGCCCAATTTTCCTTCCTGTGGAGGGGCCTTTAAATCCAAGTTACGCCATTTAATGTTTTCATAATAAAATTTTAACTTTTCTAATTTTTAAATTAATTTTTGTTTCGTTGGAATATGAAACAATATTATTTTAATTTCAGTCATTTTTTAAAATAATCATGATAATTCATAGCATGCCTTCAATTTCCCTAAAGTGTAACTAAATATAATAAAAATAAATAATATAAAAATTGTTGCCGACCAAAATAAATGTAATATTTGAGAGATTAAAATAATGTCTTTATTTAATGCCTTATGATTTGAACTCGAGTTTCAAGTTTACTATGAGACAATGACTATTTGTTGACATAACAACCTGGCGTCAAGGTTTTGGGACAATGACCATGAAAGGCGGAGAAAAGGTGTTTCAGATGAATAGAAGAAAATGATGGAGAATGAGAGGGCTAGACAGATAAGAAAAGTTCAGTTGGAAATTGAGAGTGAAGAGAAGAACATCAAAATAGAAAATGGAATTTGTGCGCGAGTGTGTGATAATTTGCCGTCAGCGAAGTGGACAGTTTTCAATTGGTCAAGGAGGCATTCTTAACCAAAGGAAAAGGATAAGGATAAAGATAAGGATAAGAATAAGGATAAGGTATAAGGTGAATCAGGAGAGCAGAGATGGCTTTCTAAAGGACCAAATACGGTTTGTTAAAATTATCTTAATTAAAGTTGTTATTGAAGTTTATTCAAGTTCCTTGAGCCCCCATAACCTTTAAGTAATTAAAATAAAAGAATCCTTCTGGTGCTGTTGGAAGGATAAATAAACGTACACCTCCAGTTGCGAGGGGATCGGAAATTCTAAGGAATTTTCGTGGTCCTAGCTTCCGGAGCCTACATCTGTGCTAACCATTAATAAATAATTTAAAAATATTCCCTAAACAACCTTCTTCAAAAGAATTCCTATAAACCGTAGATTAATTGAGTTAAATGTAACTCATACCCGGTACGTGGTTTACAAAAATATTAAATTATGCTAAAAAATTTCTTTTCGTGTGGTGTAATATTGAAAATGGCAAGAAATTTCCCATCTGCCGCGGAGTCTCTCGGTGTTATCATGATTAATATGCATTTTACATATAGACGTGTATATACGTATAGTTGCGTGGTGCCATACCTGTTGGATGAAGTCTGTTGGTGCACACACGAGATTTAAGAGCATGTATTTAAGAGCGTTCGCATTACTTGCCTTTTAGCTAACAAATATGTACGTACACGTTTACGGATAACGCACATGTTCCGCACATATAAAGAGTGCGGGCGAGTCTGTGATTAGGACTCGAGAGGCCCTCGAGGCCTTATAACCGCCCACCACGTCAAAGAAGGAGTGCAAGGAAGAAGGTGGTGCAAAAGAAGAAGCAGAACGAGACGGGACCCTCGTAGTCAGACTTCGACGAGACTGCATATATATTCGCGTGGGAACGTATCGACTCGTCTATCATCTTTCCTCCAATGTATATGTGTATATATATATGTGAAGATATAATATGTATGTGAAGCAAAATATGTATATAATAAGTAAAAGTATAATATGCATGTGAAGATATATGTATATGTATTAGGGTGATCAATAAAGACAAAATAGTCCGAAATGTTTTTTCCTACCTCTCAAAAAGCTAAAAAAATACTCCTTTTTTTAAATCAGACTTTATTTAAGGGTAATTCAAACCCCTTGAAATTTTCCATTGATTTTACATGAGAAAAATGCATTTTTTTTTTCGTAAATTTGCTGATATAGTAAAAAATCAGTCAAAACATCAGTACTGAAATCGCGTCTTGAAAAGTCCTTAAAACAATATTCCATAATTATTAAATAATAATAGTCTCCGTAAACTCCTAAAGTTAGTTACTATTTATATTTCTTCATGTTCACGTTTCAAAACTTAAAGTGAAGTTGGCTAGTTATGATATTTATTCATCTTTTTTTGTCCACGTTTTAAAATACAAAGTGAAGTTAGTTTCGGGTGTCTACTAACCGGGAAATAACCTGGGATTTAAATTGACAGGGAAAAACCGGGAATTAACCGAGAATTCTCCGTTAAGCCGGGAATTTTTTTTCTGGGATAATAAATTCTTTTCAATTTTCAATTATTTTCTTCAATTTCCAATTATTTTATACAATTCTCAATTATTTTCTTTCATTTGGAATTGTTTTTATTAATTTAAAATTATTTCTTCATTTCTCAATTATTTTCTTCGATTTTCTTCTATTTTCTTTAATTGCCAATTATTTTCTTCAATTTTAAATTATTTTCATCAATTTCTAATTAATTTATTTAATTCTGAAATATTTTCTACGATTTTCAATTATTTTAATCAATTTTTAATTATTTTCTTCAACTATAAATTTTTTTTTTTGAATTGACAATTATTTGATTCAATTTTCAATTATTTTCTTCAATTTTTAATAATTTTCATCAATTTTGCTTCCTCATAGAGGAAGCGTTGTGATCGTTAAGATTTTCGATTTTCCAAAAATAGTGTAAATCGACTCAGTTTCATCTGAAAAGTTCAAATTTTCATTCCTGAGAAAATGTCCGGATGTGTGTGTGGGTGTGTGTGTGTGTGTGTGTATGTGTGTGTGTATGTGGTAAATTTTTTGTCGACAGGATATCTCGAGAATGCTTCAACGGATTTTAATACAAAATGGGATGACATATGAAGCTCACAAATATCTAAATTTGGACACAGGGATTTTTGAAAATACCCAATCAAATTTTTTTGAGCACCTTTTTTCATCGAAAAATATCGTTTTTTGGCAAAAAAATTTTTCATGCTAAAAATTCAGACAAATGAATGAAAAAATCATATTCCTTGATTCAAAACGAATCGATTGACCTATATAAAGTATATAATTGACCAAAAACTCACGTAACAATTCATGATTTTTCAGTTTTTTTCATCAAAAAATCTCGTTTTTGGAAATTTTTAAAAAAAAAAAAAAATTTTTTCATGGTAGAAATTAAACCAAACGAATTACAAAATCATATTCCTTGTCTCAAAACGAATCGATAAATTTGTTTTATTATCAATGAATAAAAAAAAATTTTAACCCTAATAGCTAATTTAGTAATTCTTTTAAAATTAATTTATTTCATATAAACTTAATACTTAATTCATTTTTCAAAAACAGAAAACAGGTTATGTATTTTCAATACCGCACAGACTTAGACGTTAAAAGAGATTATGTAATCAGAATGAATTTTAATAAGATTGTTATTAGTTAAAAAAAAAAAATTTATAATAATTATTCTATATATTACACAAATTTGGTTATAATAAATAAATAAATAAAGTTTTTGAAGATAGAAAAAAAATATAATATTGATTTATTATTATTTTATTATTATTACTTATTTGCATAAAAATAAATAATATTATTATTATTATTAATAATTATCATTTATTTATTTCACATCTCAATAACTCCTCCATTTTTCAATTATTTTCTTCTAAAATCAATAATTCTCGGCTTTTTCAAATATTTTTTTTCAATTATCAATTATGTTTTTAAAACTTTAGTTCAATTCATTATTTATTATAAAACAATTTTCTTAAAATCACATTTTCTTCAATTTCAAATTATTTTCTACAGTCTTTAATTAATTTCTTCAAATTACAATTACATCCTTAATTTTTTATTGTTTTTTTCAAATTCTATAATTCCTGGATTGTTCAATTTCTTTTTTCTTCAATTATCACTTATTTTCTTCTACTTTTAATCCCATTGTTTAATTCTTGAATTATTTTCTTTAATTCTCAATTACAATTTTCGACATTCAATTCCATTCTTTAATTTTCAATTTTTTTCAATATTCAATAACTCTTGGCTTTTTACAATGATTTTTTTTTAATTCTCAGTTATTATCTTCAAATTCCAATTGTTTTCTTAAATTTCAATTATTTTCTTCAATTTCCAATTATTTTTTCATATTTCTTTCAGTTTATCAATTTCTTTCAATTTTCAATTTCTTCTCAATTTTCTTCAATATTTAACGATTCTCAGCTTTTTTAAATTATGTTTTTCTTTCAATTTTTATTTAAATTGAGAATTTTTAAATTATTTTCATCAATTCGCCATTATTTCCGTCGATTTCTTAATTTTTCTGCTGTTTTCAAGTATTGTATTTAATTTTTAAGTACTTTCTTCAATTTTTAATTATTTACTTTAATTTTCAATTATTTTCTTTAATTTTTAATTATTTTGTTCAATTTTCAATTGTTTGTTTCAATATTCAGTAATCTCGACTTTTTTCAATTATTTTTTTTCAATTATCAGTTATTTATTTCATGTTTCAAAACCTCCTTCAATTTTCAATAATTTTCTTCTATTTTCAATTTAATTGTTCAATTGTTCACTTATTTTTTTCAATTCTCAATTAATTTATTTAAATAACAATTCGATTCTTCAATTTTTAATGTTTTCTTCAATATTAAATAATTCCTGTCATTTTCAACTTTTTTTTTAATTATAAATTATTTTCTTCTTTTTTCAATCCAATTGTTTAGTAATTTTCTTTAATTCTCAATTATTGTATTCGAATTTCAATTTTATTTCTTGATTTTTAATTGATTTTTTTTTTTCAATAATTCCGTGTTCTTCTGATTTTAATTTGATTATTTAATTTTCAATTTATTTCTTTAATTTTGAATTATTAACTTAAATTTTAAATTATTTTTTTGGATTTTCTATCTAGTTGACCAATTTTCAATTATATTCTTTGAATTTAATAACCATTGTTCAATTTTTTCAATTATTGTTCAATTGCAGATTAATATTTACTTTTTTTTTTTTAATTTTGTTTCTAATTGTCAAATATCTTTGTCATTGTTTAATTATTTCTTTCCATTATTAATTATTTCTTTTCATTATTAATTGTTTCTTTTAATTCTTAATTATTATTTTTTGTAAAGTTTAGTATTTAATTCTTCAATTCTCAATTATTTTCTTTGAATTTCAATTATTTTCTTCAATTATCAACTGTTATATTTTAATTTTTGTAGCCATTTGTAGATTTATTTATACTTAAAATAAATTTTAAGTTAACTAGAGAAAAGTACCTATTTTTCTTAAATGAACTTTTTTATTTTATTTAACTTTCTAGTAATTTAAAAACATGTTATCACTTGTTTTTCAATATCTTCAAATTATCTTTTTGTTACCTTTTTTAATGTTTTAATATGTTTTCCTTTAAGTTTTTTTATTCTTGCTTATTTCTTGGTGTTTTTCTTTAATTTTCTCATTATTGCTCATATTATTTACATTATTTCTAGTTCCGTGTTCAATTTATAGTCATTCTTTTTTCGTTTAAGTTATCTTTTATTTATATATCTACTATTTTTTACTTAACAGTAATTTTGTATTATTCTACAGTTATTTAAAAAAATGTCTAATTGTTTTTGTCACTTTCTAGTAACATTTTCATCCATTATTCTTTCTGTTTTTTAATTTCCAATTACTTCTTAACTTTTAAAAAATACTTTCTCTTGCTAGTAAATTTTGTCTATTTTTTTTAATTATTTTATTTAATGCCTGATTATTATTTTTTCGCTCAAATATTTATTTTACTTTAAGTTATTTACTTTTACACTTTCCAGTGTTCTTTTTAAATTTCTAGTTATTTTTCAATAAATTCTAGTAATTTTCATCAATTTATAGTTCTTTTCTTCAATTTTCAATTATTTCATGAATTTCTTTTTTTTTACTTTTTAAATTCTCCTCTTTTTTAGTTTCCTTTCATTTATCATTCTTCTTTCACTTTATAGTAAAATTCTCCTTCTTTTTCTAGTTACTTTTAAACAACTTCTTGCTATTACTTTAATATTAGAAACTTTAAAACTTTTATACATTTTTTAGTTACTTTTCAATTTTATTCTCAATACATTAAGCATTCTAGAATTTTATATTTAATTTTAAAATTTCTTTCCTTTTTTAGTTATTTTTAATCTACTCCTATAGTTATTATTTTACTCTCTAGAAATTTTTCTCTGTTTACTTTACCGAATTATTACATCCGGAGATTGATTACGTAATTCATAATTGACTTTATAATTTAACCTTCTGATTTTAATTCTAAAGAAACATAGAAACGTGAGTTTTTAAAATTCCTCAGTGTAAACATGTTTCTTTTATTAAAATTAACTTTGAAAGTTCATTTGAACTTTCTTCCAAACTGTTTTTTTTTACTTCTTAAAAATGCAACTCATTATATTTTTCTCTAATTTTAAAAAAACAAAAATTCTGAACGTACGTAAAAGCAATTATCGTTAAGTTTTTCTCGGTGGTGTGGAAATGTAATCCCCTAGTAAAAGATATTGTTTTCTTGAATGCGCTTGAAACCGAATGCACTGATTTGGAATCTTTAAACGTTTGGATCGCAAATCGTAGCTCATTAGTACCAAGTTATTTAAATCGTGCTCATTTCCATACAACTATTTTCCATCGATTACCGATTAAATAAATTCCCCCCATTGTAATTTCGTTCTTAATGTTCATGTTATGTATGTTCTTCAAGAATACTTTTTTCTCCTTTTTTTTTTACTTTTTACAGGATTTTTACACGTGAAAAAAATCGCAAAGTTGTCACTAGAGATTAAATAATTAAGAATTCTTTTTATATTAATATTATTAATAGAAAGTGAAATTTACAATTAATTTTATTTTTAAATTTAAAACGTATGCGTACGGAAGAAATTTAAATTTGTATCAATTGAAATTGGGATAAATTTAAGATTGAATTAATTGGAAATAAAGTAAACCTACATTTAGATCAATTGAAAACTGGGCAATTTAACATTTGATTTGATCTGAATATATTTTTCTCTGAATAAATATAATTTTTCTTAATCGCCCCTCCAAGTTAAATAAATTAAAATTTGTAAAAGTTTTCATTTATATCAGTTAGAAGCAAGATAAACATTTATTGAATTTATGAATTTTGAATGTTGCGCCATTTCTAAACGAGTCGATGGAGGGGGCTCGGACCGGAGAAAAAAAAAATTTGAGGTACCAACCGAAGGTACCTTTTTTGGCAGAGCCAGTCGACGCTTGCTCTTCAAGCTGGTATTGTTGAAAATTTACTTTCGGGTAAATTTCACCTAGTTCGTACGGAACATTACCATATCAAATTTTTTTGAAATATCGAAAGTTTCCAAAAATAAAGAAACATTATTTATAATTTTTATTACAATTTATTAAAGTGTGAAGCAGAAGTGTTTATGTAAAATTGGACCTTCTTTGTAATGTGCAGGGAGCATGTTGCAAAGATTTGCTGCAATTGCGCAAACTGAAATTCATTTCCATTTTGTAGTTCTTTTTACGATTTTTATAAAATCTTGCCAATTTTAAAAATAAAAATTTTACAAATCAATTTTTGTCGTTTCTTTATGTTATAATCGACTTTGTCTGTAATGAATGTTTTCTACATTATGGAAAAAAAAAATTCACGATATTTTTAATGAATTTTATGATTGACTTTTTTTTTGTCCTTTCAAAAATAGAGCGTTTTAAAATCTAAAAAAAATATTATTTTTTAGAATGAATTAAAAAACGGCTAACGCTATCTTAAAGATAAACTTTTCACCTTTCCAAAACGGAATATAATTTTTTTTTTTAACAGAAATAGCAGCTTCTGAAAAAAGATTTTTCATGAAAATTTTTGGAACTCTGTTAGGATTTTTAATAATTTTCGTAAATAAAAAAAATATTACAAATCTGACTAACCCATCACATTTCTTAGAAAATTTTAAATAGATTTAAAAAACATTTTTAAATTCAACTCCCCACTGGATATTCAATCGAGTAATATTAAAAGATATGAAATTCGTCTAGACACAGGATTCTTTGTAAAAACAGCTCTTCCTTATCAATTTAAAAAAAAAAAACCTCTGCAAATATTTTCTTCAAACTAAATATTATCTCTTTGCGTATCCTATCGATGTCTGAACGTTGTCACAGACAGTAGCAAAACAGGATCGACTGTGGAGTAAATCGTGCGAGAATAAAATTCGTCCTTTCGCGTTTTCGCGGTACCAAACGTGGGGCATAAATTTATCGGATGGCTGCAATTCCTGTGCAATCACTTGGGTTCCCGTTCTGTCGGGGAGAAAAAAATAAAAGATAAAATACCGGCGAAAAAGTGCGGGAGACAGTTGATAAAGTGAAAGGGTTAAAAAGAAAGAAGGCTGTAAAAGGTAAAGGTTCAATGGTGGATTGAAGGCATAAGGGATTGAAAAATGATGAAGAAATGTTAAGGGTGTGGGAAAAGAGAAAATGGAGGAGAGAGGAAGATATCGCGTGTGCGTGCACGAGCTACGATGAAAGACAATTTGCCTTCTGCCTAGAGGGTGAATTATTCTCTGCGGTCTAAGTCACACTTTCATGGTTCAACAAGTACGTACTTATTCATCTGACTCGATGATCAACGCAATCGAGTAACTTGGTCGATAAGTTACCGTTGCTGAGTGTCGAGATTTCTTACAAAGCTGCGGATTCACCCAACGAAGATACCTGAATAGATAACAAGCCAGATAATTTTTCATTGTAGTCAACTTGCTCGGAATACAAACGATCGTGTTTTTTCGTTCGCGAGCGATTTATCGTATTTTATTTTTATTCTTCTTACCGACAAAAATTGTATTCTGAAGCTATGAATATATACTTGGCAATTATTTTTTATTATTGTATATGTACTTAAATTTAGTGTTGGACGTCGATACGAGAGATTTGTCTCGATCATTCTCATTTGATTATGAAGTTGTCTCATTTTTCGATCAGATCGGTTAATTTTTGTTTTTATCATCTCATCTTTTATTGTCTCTCATTATGTGTCGATTAACTTCAAAAGATGTCACTTGATGAAACAACAAATTTTAATTCTAAAACTATGAAAAGACACATGGAACCAGATGAAAATGTCCAATCATTAGGATTTTTTTAAAATTTTAAAATATATATATATACATTTCTTTAATTATGACAATTATTAAATTGATTGTTCACGGATATTGACTGAATCTAATTTCAAGTTCTTCTGACTATTTATTTGTGTATGTATGTGTAATTGGTTTTAATGAAAATTATTGTGTTTAACTGTAAATGAATCGATAATTGACGATACTGAGAATTTGGAAATTTAAATAATTATTTCTATAATGCTTATTGTTGACAACAGTTTGTAAACAGAATTACGATCTTGAACAAATTTAACTGGTTTTAATGAACAATTAACGTTTCTTCTGAGTTCCTCTTGCCATTGGATATTTTTCATTATTATTTTTTTTTGCAAATTTAGTTGAATTCAAATTTATTATTTTACACAGGAGTTAACATTAATTTCCTATTTAAGATTAATGTAAAACTGACGGTTACATGGTTGTGAAGAAATATCTACATTAGAGTCTTTTTCTGGTCAAAATATAAATTTTCATTCTAATCATCCAATTAAATAAAAACGTAATACAATAAAAAATTTAGTTGAGTCAGATATTTTATTTTCAGACAAAGAATTTCATCATGAAAATGTAAACATTGTAAAGGAGAATTTACTTTTAAATAATTATCCTTCAGAGTTTGTAGATAAACACATAAAAAATAGATTGTTTCAGATAAAAAAAAAAAATTTCTAACATTAACAATGCTGAATTTCAAAATGATGTTCATAATATTGTTTCTATTCCTTTTCATAAAAGTTTTTCTTGCAAAATTAAACGAATATTGAAGTCAAATAACGTAAAAACAGTTTTTAGAAATGATTCATCTTTAAAATCTTTTATTAAGTTGGGTAAAGATCCTTTTGAAAAATTAGATAATACTGGTGTTGTTTATAAAATTAAATGTATTAATTGTGGTAAAACATATATTGGACAAACAAGTAGATGTTTATTTACTAGGTATAACATTTTCTAAATAAAAAAATAGAGTTTCTAATTTAAATGATGATGGAACTGAACATGATTTTGCCTAGTCAAATATTGAAATTTTACATAAAGATAATAATGATTATAAAAGACTAGTAGCCGAAATGTTTTTTATTAAAAAGCAAGAAAATAATTGTATTAACAAAATTACAGATATTTATAATTTTGACGATTCGTATAAGAATATTATTAAAGTTTTGATTTGATTCCTTTTACTTGACTTGTTTGATTCAGTGTCTTATTTATATTTATTTGTGAATTAT
The DNA here is from genome assembly GCA_037103525.1 of Ganaspis brasiliensis. Lineage (NCBI taxonomy): Eukaryota > Metazoa > Arthropoda > Insecta > Hymenoptera > Figitidae > Ganaspis > Ganaspis brasiliensis. The sequence continues at coordinate 194,801 of JAZKLR010000276.1, read as the reverse complement.
AATGTAGGTATGTCTTTGTTTTTCTTATTTAAATAATTTCTGATGTTTTTTTTTAATTGTAAAAATTAAACAAGAAATATTAAATTTAAAGAAAATAATTGCGAATTGAAAAATAATGAAAATTATAGGAATAATTGTTGGAAATAATTGCACATTTAACAATTGGATTGAAAATCGAAAAAAATTAAAAAAAATAGATGAAAATTGAAGAATGGAATTGAAATTTAAAGAACATACTTAAAAATTAAAGAGTGTAATTAAAAAAGGAGAGAATTACGATTAAAGAAACTGAATGATAATCAAAAAAAATCATAGAAAAAAGGCGATAATTTTTTAACATTAAAGAAAATAATTGAAAATTGAAAAGTGGAATTTAAATCTGAGAATTTATGAGTGAAAAAAATGATTTGAAAAACCCGAGAATTATTGAATTTTGAGGAATTAATTAGAAATCGATAAAAATAATTGAAAGTTAAAGAAAATAATTTAAAATTGAAGAAATTAAATTTTAATTGTAAATTAAAGATTTAAATAGAAATTCCAAGAAAATAATTGATAATTTAAAGATAAATTAAAATATGACGAAAATAATTAAATATTGACGAAGATTGACGAACTATTAAAAAAAAAACAATAACAATTGAAAAAAAAAATCAATAAAAGGTGAGAATAATCGGCATTCGAACAAAAAAATTTTTTAAATTGATGAATAATCATAAAATTGAAAGAGAATAATAAATGGGCAATTAAAAACTGATAAAAATAATGAAAAAAATTGTAGAAAATAATTTAAATTTAAAGAAATCAATTGGCAATTAAAAAACTGTATTGAAATTTCAGGAAAATAATTGATAATTGAGAAAATGCGAGAATCATTGAGTTTTGAATAAAATAATTGTAAAACGAAAAATGCGGTTGAAAATTAAAAAAAATATTTAAAAATCAAAGAAATAACTTAGAGATTAAAGAATTAAATTGGATCTTTAAAAAAATAGTTAATAATGGAATGAAAAATTTCAAAATGACTAAAATAATTATATATTAATGAAAATAATTGAGAAATGAGGAAAATAATTGACAATTGAAAAAAAATTAAAATTGTTTAAATAATATTAATTATCGTGATTCTCTTCTTGATATTATTATAAAAATTTTTTTTAAATCGACCATAATTACAATTTGTTTTATATATCAGATTTTCTGTACAACTTGTACAACAAAATGTCGAAATTATTTAAAAAACAACTTCCAATGTTTATTTTTTATAAATTTTATTTGTCTTATGTCAAACAAAAATTTAAAAAATTAATTTATGCTATTTTCTTAAGCAAATCAATACAAATAAAAGTAAGAATATTTGGTTTATTAGGAAGCTATATTGATAATGATTGTAATTAATCTTCAAAGCGGTTATATAGATAAAGTTTTTGAATTTTTCAAGTTAATTTTTTAGTACAAATAAAAATATAAAGAAAATTATTGTAAGCATAAAAATAAGACATTGTCACTGTTTTGTTTTCAATTTTGAGATAATAATAAACTCATTCAAATGAGACGAGATAAATTGAGTAATGACAAAACACTTGTATTTGATTAATACTTTTTATCCCAGTTCTAAGATTTTCATTTTCTTGATAGTATTTTTTTTATTTTTTAGAAATTTCTTTAAATTCCTTGTTTTTTAAATCGAATTTGTACAGATTTTCTTCAATTTCTAGTTGTTTTGTAATTTTGTAATACGTTTTTATACTTTTAGTAATTATTTTCATCTTGTAGTTATTTTATGACTTACTGGTAATTTAAAAACATTTTTATTTTTTATTTCTTAAATTTTTCTTTCTTTATATTATAGTTTCTAATAATTTTACATTTAATAAAACCTAGTTATTTTTTGATTTTCTGGTAATTTTTCTCTAATTTCGAGTTTCACGCTTTTAATATCAATATCTTTTACCTTTCTGTTATTCTTTCAAATTTATTTCTTATTTTTGTGGAATTTTTTGTCATTTTCTTCATTTTTCATTTATATTCATAAGTTTCTATTTATTTTCTTCTGTTTGTAATTACTTTTTACTAATTCTTCCTTATTTGATGCCTTTTTCATTTACACTGAAAAAATAGCAATGTAATCATAACAAAATAGTTTTGTTGATGATTTTTTGTTGGCTTTGTCAAATTTCAGAGTTAGAATTACCAAAAAACAGTTGAAATTACAAAATAATTTTGTAGTATTTAATAACAATTTTGTTTGAGTTTATTAAAATCTTTTGTTGGCATTACCAAATATGTGATAGCGCATGCGCATTCTGTGCAATCCTGTTTGACGCATGTTATCGTCTGGTTTTCATAAAGACATCGATAGAAATTGGAATTTTTTGTTTTTTAAAACAAAAAAAAAAGAATATTATATAATGGATGATAACTAAATCAAATGTCTACAAAGTTGACTTTTGAAATTAAAAAAATATAACTATAAAATATACTTTATGAAGATAATAAAAAGGGACTTACTTATGATTTTATGTTTAGTGACAAAATTGACAGAATGTATTGCTGAATGATAAATAAGTCGATAATTAGTCATATAAGTGAATAAATATTGTGGTTTTTTAAAAGAGTAAATTTATATTTCGATTCTTATGTAGCAGGTTAATATACGTTTAAGCACAATATGTTGTTTTCAAGAATCTAAACATAACCTATAAAACTATTTACTTTATATACTGTTTTTTTGTGGAAAATACTTTATTTAGCATAAGAAATAATTAAGGAATAATTCTATTTTTAATAGTACAAAACTACTTTAAATTAATATTTTAAAAATTAAAAATAAACACATGTTTTTAAATAAATTTCATGCCTATAAATATTTACGTGTATTATTATAACTACACATTATTTCACAGTGAATATTTCACAGTAAGATACAAAAAATATTAAATATTTTTTACATAAAAACATTCAGTTATTTACCAAATTAAAACAATATTAGAATTTCCATTTGCACAATCTGTGTTTAACTTTTTTTCTTTATTATAATAGCCAACAAAATATTTGTTAAGCTCTAAAAAGTTTTGTTGGGACTACCAAATTTTTTTGTTGAAATTACCCTAAATAATTAACAAAAGAATTTTGTTGGCACAACAAAATAATTTTGTTGAGCGTATATCAACAAAAGAATTTGGTTGAGCCAACAAAATTTTTGTTCAGCCAAACAAACCTTTTTTTCAGTGTATTTACTTCATATTCTATAAATTTCTTACTAGTTTTTTTTTAAACTTTAGTTAATTCTTTAGTTTTTCAATTATTTTCTCACTTTGTAGGAATTTTTTTCATTTCTAGTCTTTTTTCTGAAATATCAAAACATTTTCCCTTTCCAATAATTTTACTTTGTTCCGTATTTGTACTATTTCTTTATTCTCTATCTATTTTTCTCATTCTACCTAAATCAAATTATTTTTCAGTGAGCAAATTTTGAAAACAAACTCATAATGACACGCAGCAGAAAAAAATCCAGTTTTTTTTCCCTGAAACTTCAGATTCATTAGTTAGGTTTAATTTATTCTTCTATGTAAGTTTTTCTCCCAGTTAATACTCCCATTAAATATTATCCCGCATTTTGTATTTAACTTTTCTAAACTGAGTTTCATTAAACTTTACTTTGAATTTTTATTTAAAAAAAAAAAACCACCGTTTTGGCGTTTCTTTTACCTAATTATCAACTTTCAAGTTTCTTGCATCTACTCATCATCCAAAGAGAATTTTTCTTCACCTTTATTTTCGTATAAAAAAAATCTTTAGAAGTTCATAAATTTATCAAATTTTCAAACAAATAATTACTTTTTCAATATTATGAAATAACGTTTTTCCCTCTTCTTAATTTCATAATGAGAGCGAGACAGAACAATAAATTGTCATGATTAATGCAGATTATTTAGAGTTGAACGAAAATTTAAAAAGTTTTCTTATCTTTTTACAGCAGGTTGTGCGAGTAAAAAACATCCCTCGAATGTTGCGTGTTTGTTGGCAACGCTATCAGTTGGGAACTAGTTGAGCGGCACAAGTGATAATATTAATTTTATTCTCATTATGCTCTTCCTGCTAGATTTTTCGTGATTTCAACTCAAGAGTATTTGGATAGTATAGGTATTACATTTATCGCAGTTCCGTGTTTCGATTCTTTGATCTGTAACACATTTAGTGTGTGTGTGTGTGTGTGTATATATAGATCGTGCTTCGATTCTTGCTACTGGCAGTAAAATCGATCGAGCAAGTCGTGTCGTGGCTGAATATTATAGTGAATGTTTACATCACCAGTATTTCTATATTCACCATGGGTGGCTTCATTATAATTCACTTATTCATTAAGCATCCTTCCCTTATTCAATCCAATCTCTAAAACTACTTTCAACTCCTATTTCTCAACATTATTTTTACTTTGAATGATTTTTTTTCACAATTTACCAAATTTTAATAATATTTCTGAAGGATAAATCGTACAACTAAAAAAAAAGTGAATTTAAAATAATGAAACATAAACAAAATACGAATAAAACACAAGTAATAAATGAAAAAATATGTTTGAATATTTTTTGGAAAAGAATTGATTTAAACTTGTTAAATTTTTAAAATAAACTTGAAAAAAGAGCGTTACTATAAGTTACAAAATTTCACGTTTTTATTTACCTTCTTCGTAAAAGTTAAAATAATGTTATTGACGAATTAATACTTACTTTAATCAATATTGATTTAGATAAATAAATTATGTAAATAATTTATTTGAAATTTTTAACAAGCAGAAAATTGGTTACAAAACGGAAGATTCAAAATTAAATTGGAGGGCGCCAGATATTTCTTGGAGCAATTAATACAGAAAAATTAAATAAAAGTTAAAGGGAGAAGTTAAGAGACAAATTAACAAAAAAAAAAAAAAAAATTGGAATCTTAATTTATAGAAGAAATCGATTGACAATGAAAAACCATTGGAACCTCAAATTAAAATTAACCAAATTGACAACTAAAAAAAACAATTTAGAAGCTAAATTTAGGTTAAAGACGCAAGGAGGAATAAATAAAGAGGACGAAAAGCTCAAAGATAAAAAAATAATCCAGAAAATAAAATTTAAATTTAATTAAATTACCGAAATAAATAACAATTTTAAATAATCTCCTGTGTCAATATTTTCCTCTTCTTCTTCTTCTTTGCTAGACTAACTCAGGCCCGTATCTGAAAAATGGTAGAACAATTAATTTGTTCTTTTTTAGGTTAGGTAATTAGATTTAAGAATCTATAATGGATAATCTATTTTCGATCAAATAGATTACATCTCAGACTCTGGGATCGAAATTAAGATTTTGAGGTTAAGGAAGCTAAATATTATTAAATATTCTTCAAGTAAAAATAATAAGAATTGGTTAATTAAATTATAACTAGAATTACATGATTATATAGTCAAATGACTTTAGGTTAGGTTAACAAATCAACTTATTGATCTTAAATAAATAATTAATTTATAGTAATAAATTGCTTTCAGAAAATTAAACTAAAATCTTGATAAGACTGTAAATTTATTGTAAAATCTTCAGTGGCGTAACTATTAAGAGGCAAAGTGGGTCAGTGCCCCAGGGCCCTTGAGCTTAGGGGGCCCTCAGTTAACTCTAATAAACTTTTTTTTAGGACAAAATTTATAACATTTTAGAATTAACAAAAATTGCAATAATTGCTGATTTTTCAAATTAATTGAAAAAAAAATGGAATCAATTAAAAATCAGGGAAAGTAATTTAAAACGTCATAAAAATATTTTAAAAACAAAGTAAGTAATTTAAAATTAAGAAAATAATTCAAATCTGCTGAAAATAATTAAAATTTATGAAGAAAATAATTTAAATATGAAAGATTGAGAACATTAAATAAAATTTGAGAGAAATAATTTAAAAAATCGTAGAATATATGTATAAAAAAGGAAAATAATTACAAAATTACTTAAAAATTTTAATTAAAGAGAATAATTAAAAAATCGCAGAAATAGTCGAAAATTGATGAAAATAATAATAGAAATTTCAGATAAACAATTAAAATTTTTGAAAATTAAGCCAAAAGAATGAGAATAATTAAAAAGCGGAGAAAATAATATAAAATTACAGAATTTGTTTTTAAGTAAAAGAAATAATTGAAAAACCGTTTAAAAAATTAAAAATTGCAGACTAAATTTGAGATAATAACTAAAAATTTAGGAAATTAATTGAAATATAATGAAAATACTAGAAGATGGAGAAAATAATTGAAAAATGAGTTTTTTATTTGAAACTTGAAGAAAATCATTGAAATATGATAAAAACAATGATAAGTTGTAAAAAAAAATCACATTTGAGTAAACTAATTGAAAAAATTACAGAATTTTTTTGTAAATAAAAAGAAAATAATTTTAATTTGAGAAAAATATATGAAGATCTTAGAAATGAATTGAAAAAATGAGAATAACTTAAAATGCAGAAAAGAATTGAAGAAAGCTAAAAATAAATAAAATTTACGATAATTAATAAAAAAAATTGCAAATTATGAAAACAATTGAAAAAAATTAAAAATTTAAGGAAAAAATTGAAATTTAAGAAAAAATACTTAAAATTTCTAGAAAATAATTTTAGACAGTGAGAATAATTATTAACAATCGAGGAAAATAATTGAAAAATAATAAAATTAATTTAAAATTCAAAAAATGATTTAAATATGCTGAAAATAATTTGAGATTGAAAAAAATAATTGACATTTATGATGAAAATAATTTAAGATTGAAGAAAATAATTGACATTTATGGTGAAAATAATTTAAATATGAAAGAATGAAAACGGTAAATAACATTTGAGCAAGGTAATTAAAAAAAATCATAGAAGATATGTTTAAAAGAGGAAAATAATTACAAAATTACTTAAAATTTTTAATTAAAGAGAATAATTAAAAAATTACAGAAATAATCGAAAATTGATGAAAATAATAATAGAAATTTCAGATAAATAATTGAAGTTTTTGAAAATTGTACCAAAAGAATAAAAATAATTTAAAATCGGAAAAAATAATATGAAATTACAGAATTTATTTTTAAGAAGAAGGAAATAATTTAAAAATATTTTAAAAAATTGAAAATTAAACACAATAATTGAAATTTGAGATAATAACTAAAAATTTAAGAAATTAATTGAAAAATAATGAAAATATTAAAAGATGGTGAAAATAATTACAATTTAATAAAAAGAAATGAAAATGGAACTAAATAATTGAAAATTGATATATATATTTGAAAGTACAGTAAATTAATTCAGAAATTATGAAAATGATTAAAAATTGAAAATAATAATTGCAAAATTGCAAAAATAATGGTAAGTTAAAAAAATAAATTTAAATTTGCAATGAATGATATAAAATTAAGAAATAAATAATTAAATTGACTTAATGTCAAGGCAAAAATAATTAAAATTGAAAAAGTGATGAAACAAAATAATCGAAATTTGAGGAAGGTAAATTTAAGATTTAGGGAATCAATTTAAAAACAATTGAAATAATTAAGGATTGTAGAAAATAGTTGGTAAATTAAAATTCATTTCAAATTTAATATTTTTGAAACGTGGATTAATTGAACTTTTAATCAATGCAAATTCACATTAACTGGAATTTGAAAAAATTAAAATTGTTATAAATTTAAAATTTGAGAACATTTCAAAAGGTGAAATATAATTTAAAATTTTAAAAGAAAAAATATCTAGTGACAAATATCAGGTGTAGACAGAAAGAATGAATTAATTAATTAAACTTGTAAATTATTATATATAATTGGGGCCTCATTTTCTTTTTTGACCCAGGGCCCTTGCATCCCCAGTTACGCCATTGTATTAACTTAAATTATTTAAAACTAAATATTTCAGGCAATTTAGGGAAGAAAAATTAGAAGTTTCGGATTAAGGGAACATTAATCTATAAGAAATCGAGAATACAAATAATTTTTTTCAACATAAATTACTGAAATTATTATTTTCCAGTTTTTGAACAATTTTCTAGCGAATAATTTTCTTTTAAAAGACTTTAGGAAAAATATCCTTCTTCTCTAAGAGTCGACGGAATAAAAAAACTAAATTTACAATAAAAAGTCCAATCGAAACATTATTCTAAAAGTTTTCTTTTCTTATTAGCTGAACCTGAAATTGGCTGCAAAATTCATTAAACTCCTCTCTGGTACGACCAGAAGAAATCCACTTCATAAGATTAAATTAATAAATTTTTTTAACTCCAAATTCTGGATACTGGACAATGCGGAAAATTCAAAATTAGTTGTAAAATTATAAATCAAATAATACTACGTGACAGTTAATACGTAGAATAAATTCTGGAACTTAAAAAAAAGCATTGAGTTTGTTTACACCGGCACCTTAAAAGTAGGCGAAAAGGAATAAAGTCTTTTGTAAATTATAAAAAATAGTCATTTCCTTAAACAGGTTTTGCAATTTGTTTTGTTATTTTATAATTATTTAAAATAAAAAGAAAATTTCGATTTTTTGTCGATTTCACAAAAATTTACATTTTTATAGACTCGAGTTAATATTTCTGCTCAAGGTGTATTTATTTTCTTATGGCTGCCTTTAAACTGATAAAATGAAGAGTATAAAATAAAAACTTGATGATAAAAACATTGATAAAATAATAAAAAAAGGTGTCGATGTGTTTTGCTTTTGTACTTTTATGGCTTTCTTCATAGATATTGTTTATGATGTCCGGTAAATTTTATGTGTTATTTGGTAATAATATTTTTTTAAAAAGAAACTGCAAAAACTAGATTTTTTATTCTATATAATAAGCATTTTTTTTGTTATAATTATCATTTTGTAAAAATAGAACGGTTTCGTATAATAATTAACAATTCAATTAACTAATTTTTATACAATAGTATTCTAATTAAAAGTTCCATTGGAATTTATAATATTCTATATAAAGTTATCATAATTATGGTATTAATTTTTCATTATCAATTTTTTTTACAAAAATAGACTTTTATTGAACTTTGAACTAAGAATATTTGAGAATTAGTAATTAATATGTAAAAACTATCGATAATTGAAATTACAGAAATAAATTTTTTGAGGTGTAAATTCAACATTAACTTCACAAATCAGACTATCGGTGATATTAAAGTTTATCGACGATTGGATGTAATTAATTAAAATCCACATGCTCGCGTGCTGCGAGACCCTTAGAGCTTCTGTCGGCTTGTCGCGATTCTTTCATGCTTAAATCGACTTCGTGTTATTGTTAAATAATGTTCTAGATTTGCCTATACATTATTTAGCGAATTTCTCTTGTCCTTTCACTTTATGTACAATAAGTATTCTTAAATATCAAGAACATCTTCTTGTGAAATTTTAAAATGCAAATTACTTCAATCATAAAAGTACAAATCTTTACCGAGATTTCAAAGGTAATATTTTTTAGAGCAGAATGTGTTCACATTATTTATTTAATATCCTCTCTTAAATTGTTCAGTTTCTTTCTTCAAAGAACAATTTTTAAATTTCCTAAAAAAAATTATAATTATTTAAATAGTAAATTTAAGAAATCGAGTCTCAATCCGACATGTTCTAGGTACTATATTTGTAAAGAGGTACTCACCTTTTTCAATATTCATTGGACTCGTTTCATTCATTCAAAAATTTAAATGACTTTTATTCGAGGTTAAATCTTCATTTGAAAATGAAAACAAACTAATTATTCCAGGCTCGTTGATAATACCAAATTTTAAAATAGCTAAATTCAAGTATTAAATATTAACTTCAGTTTTCAGAAAATTAACATTTATTATTAAAGGGAAGTCAATGAGTTGTTTTCTGTGTTTAATCATTGTTTAAGTAAAGCGACAATTTATTAATGGGTATCTACTCTTTTTCAATACTCAACTGACTCGTTTTAAATATTTACAAATATAAAGGACTTGATGCCGAGGTTAAATCTCTATTTGGAAATTAAAACGAATTAATTATTGCAGGTTCGTTAAAAATAAATGAACAAATTTTAAAATAGTGAAATTCTCTAGACTATGCATGTATTAAAAATTAACTTCAGTTCTCAGAAAAGAAAAATTTATTATTAAAGAGAAGTCATTCACTTGTTTCCTGCATTTAGTTATTGTTTAAGAAGACAGACAATTTCTAAATCGGTACCTACTCTTTTTCAATATTTATCTGAGTTGTTTCAAATATTCACAAAAAGTGACTTAATGCCGAGTTTAATCTTCATTTGAAAATGAAAATAAACTAATCGTTGCAGCTTCGTTAGAAATAATTGAACAAAATTTAAAATAGCAAATTCAGAAGATACTGTATTAGAAATTAATTTTAGTTATCCGAAAATGCCGCTTTGGTATAAACTACGGAAATAAAAATCTATTATAATATTTAATATACTTTTTAAAAAATTTAATTTGTAAAAAGAGGGTTAAAAATGTTAAAAATCCGCTATTTTGTTTTTTTCATCAGAGGTGAAAGTTATAAAGGATGTTACATTTTGGCGTCATGAATCACCATTAATTAAAAATCTCTTTTCTTACATTTGAAATTTCTGATAAGATAAAACGAAGATATTACATCCCTTTTATGGAAATTGCTAACATGTAAAAATTCTGTACTTATTATTTTTTAATAATTTTTAACACAATTAATCACATTAAAATAATTAATAACTCGATTTTAAAGAACCAAATCTATTTAATAAATATTATTCACAAATTAATATTTTGGAAGGGTAATTCTGACTTCAAGACAATTATGTAAATTTAATACAAAATAAATTATACGTTATGACTAATTGATTTAACAATGTCAGAACAAATTTATTTAGAAATCATATACGGGCGACAATAGATGCCCATTATACAAAAAAAAGAGTGAAAATCCGCTTCGAATAACTGTACAATATAAACAAAATCACTCATGCATGATCATTCACTCTATTTTTAATTAAACAAAAAACGCCTCAGATTTGAAATAAAGATGCTCAATTTACAATCAAAAAATTTAATTTTATCAGTTACCAGATTAGCTTCCCTGCTAAATCTGGAAAATACTGAATTGTAGGCATAATTTGTTCTATGTGAGGTTACGTAAAAAGGCAAATAAATTTATATAAAGAATAGTTAAATTTGTTTCTAGTATAAAATGTCAGAAAAATGTTTATACAGCTGGATCATAAACTGAATATAACAACAATAAAATGAAATAGACATAACAAAATAAGAAATAAATTGTCTTTCACCTCAAAATCAATTTTCTAAGATCGGTTGCGTGGAGGCGACGGTAATCTCAGCACATGAATACCAAATCTGAAGTCCCTTTGACTCTCACGATTATACCAAAACTTTCTGCAGGTTATACACTCGCCCAGATAGCTTTTCGATAATTTAGTTCCTTTTTGAACTCTGAATCCGGAAATCCCGCTTTTAGTTTTAATCTTTTTTCGCCTTTAATATTATCGGTGACTAGTTTCTTCGCCAATTGACAAATTTAAACTGATCACAGGTAGAAAGGGCGAGAGATAGACTCAATTACGGTTATACCTAAATCCCTTTTTCTTTGTAGTTATACATTTTCAGATGCTGATGAGTCATGGGGAAAAACCAAATGCTAGCAAACTTATATATTTCTGTGTAATTAGCGTTTCATAGCGTTTTCCTCCTAAATAATAAATTACCGATTACAAAAAGAATTTTCCAATAAGAATATTGCACTTTCCGTCAGGAAACGAGTATAATACGTTAAGCTGATAACTCGATCGTATTTTTATTGTTTCAGGAATGGTTTCGAGAATGGAGATCGATCCTTCAAAATTCGCCAATAACTGGAAGCAGAAATGAGATATCGCTCGCAAGTTTCGTCTTGCAATCGAGAATATCCATTTCTCGGTTTGCAATATTATCCTCTATTGATCAATGCCAGGAAGAAGAGAGAAACATTCACACAAGGACCAGAGAATCTTCCATCCATCCCAGACAGAAGTTTCCGTTTTCGAGTTATACAACTCGAGCAAGATCAACTTCTCGAATTTTCAGTGATGGTTTGACGGGCTGGTTATTCAATTGCAATGAATCGTCAGTTACATAACTGAAATATGCAAGTTGAGCAAAGTCCAAGAGTTGGATGAAACTGGTCGACTCAAGCACGACTTGCTTCGGAACTGCTAATTAGTTGTGCATTGAATATTAGCCCCAGACAGGAATCTCACGTGAGCTTCCTTCCTTGGGTTTAATATGTGCTTTGGACGAGTACCGCTAATCGGAAGCGAAGGCTGTGGTTGCAATTATAGGCTTGAGGATAGAATATCCTGGAAGATGGGAATGCTCCTTCCGGATGAGACTTATGAGGAACGTTCTTCATCATCAAGACGTAGTTCCTGCCCGAGTGGTCTCGTTGAGATCGATGAGGTTGAGGCTGCCAAAGCTCTGGCTGCCTTCAGGAAATGTGATGAATTCTTGAAGAGACATGGTATCAGGCCCGAGTTCTTCTGCAGACATCGAGAGAAACTTGCCCTGCAAACTTGGCTGCTTCAGAGGTCCTCCTCCAAATTCAATTCCGGTGAGTAATTTCGGATTCATTTATTTTTTAATCCACGAGATCGACCCGCGTGCCTCGGCGCGCTTGTTATTTTCTTCTTAATGAATGTTTATAATGTGAACTGTTTAAGAAAATTCATAAAGTGTAATTATTTATATAAATTGTTTATAACAATTTTTAAGCGCAAAAACTTCTTTTTTACTATTGACACACCCCCTAACATCAAATGCATACATTATTAAGTATGCAAAAAAATTGTTGTGCATATGAAGTATAAAATTGTAAAAAATCATTTCTTTATACTTTTTGCATTAACATTAAAAATTTATAAAACAATAATTAAAAAATCGACTCTCACAGATCTCTTTAGAATTTAGTTCTGCGTTAGAGAAAAGAAGAATTTTTTAATTTGGTTAAAATTTGCGATCTAAAAATCAATTTGAACCAAATTTTGTCATTTTATCCTACTGTTCTACCTAACCGGAAAATAATAACAAAAAACATAATTAAATTTAAAGAAATAATGTCGTATGAAAACACTAAATCTTCTACAGTAAACAATTTTGAGAAAAAACTTAAAAATATCAAACATAATTTTGTTAAATCTAATGATTGTCCAAATTTGAATCAACATAGATCTCTTATAGATAATGATAATAATAAAAAAGATCCTTGGATTATTAACTATACTGATACTGATATTCCTGGAAATATTTATGATATTTTAAGACTTGGTAATAATTTTAGCTCTACGTTTTTAACTTCAAAAAATGAACATGTTTTTGATATTGTGAAAGATTTGGAGAGGGGTATCACGAGTATTCCCAGAGAACATAGAGAGGAGATAAGACATAAGATTTTGACTTTGAGTCATAATTATATAAAAAACCAAAACATATTTCTGATTCGGAGAGGATTATTGCCAAAAACATAAATTTAACTAAGAGTTTTTTAAAGAATAACAAACATCTTTTTATAGCAAATGCTGATAAAGGAAATTTAACGGTAGTTTTAGAAAGAGAACAATATATTAAAAAAATGAATCTCATGCTAAATGATAAAAATACATATGAATTATTAAATGAAAATCCTTTAATTCCATTACAAAATAGAGTCTTTAGAAAACTTGATAAACTTAGAACCAGTGGTTACTTGGAAGAAAATTTGATGAGAAAAGATATTTTGACCAAGAACACTAACATCGCTAGAATATATGGTTTACCAAAAATACATAAAGAAAGTTGCCCTCTTAGACCAGTTGTCTCAACTATAAATTCTCCAACTTATGTTATGTCTGAGATTTTTACTGATATTTTGGTTAAATCCTTACCGAAACCTCCTTCTTATGTAAAAAACTCTTACTCATTTAAGGAAGGTGTCTATAAGTTGAAAATTCTACAAGACTACATAATGATGTCACTTGACGTTTCATCTCTATTTACTAATGTTCCAATAGATCTTGTAATAGCCGATAGCAGATGGAAATTTATTAAGAAAAATACCAATATCCCTAAGGATGAATTTAAAAATAGTATTGTTTTTATTATGAATAATATGTTTTTTCAATTTGATAAGCAATTTTATAGACAAAAGTTTGGCACCCCCATGGGTTCATCTATTTCTCCTATCTTAGCTGACATCGTTATGCAGGATTTGGAAGAAAGTGTTATTAAAAATTTAGATTTTGAAATTATTTTTTATAAAAGATATGTTGATGACACTTTCTTATGCGTTCCTCTAGATAAGGTTTCAAGTGTAGTTGATTCTTTTAATTCCTTTCACGAGAGATTACAATTTACTTATGAAAATGAAAATGATATGAGTATTAATTTTCTCAATTTGAAAATCATAAGGACTAAAAATAACAGTTTAATTACTGATTGGTATAGAAAAGAAACGTACTCTGGTAGACTTTTAAATTTTTTGTCTAACCATCCTCTGCAAAATAAAATTGGCACTATTAAAAGTCTCATTGACACGGCTCTAAATCTTTCTGATAGAACTTTTCATATTAAAAATATTAATTTAGTAAAATATTATTTAGAACTTAATAATTATCCAAAGAAATTTATAAATACTTATATTAACAAAAGAATTATTGAAATAAACAATAGACCTCTTTCTGACATAAACAAGATTGATGACACTAAAAAAGTCAAAAAAGTAATTTTTCCATATAATGGAACTTTATCAGAAACTATAAAAAGATTGCTTAAAGGCTTTAATATTAAAACCATCTTTAGTGTTAATTCCAAAATGGATAGGTTTATCAAATTGGGCAAGAATCAACTTGAGAGTTTGAATCAATGTGGAGTTGTATACAGATTAAAATGTAACTGTGGTAAAGCTTACGTAGGACAAACAAAACGTCCTTTTTATATTCGAAGAAAAGAACATATGGACAATTTTGATCTTAACGAATAATATCATAATGTAATGATAAAACATGTTTTAGAAAATGACGATTCTTCACATTTTATGAAATGGGATGAATTCAAAATTTTACACATTGAACCAAATTGCCAAAAAAGATTAATTGCTGAGATGTTTTTTATTAAGAAGGAGGGAGAAAACAGTTTGAATAAGATAACTGATTTAAATAATTTTGATAATTCATATGAAATGATGGTGGATTTTATTTCTGGAAATATGTAAATAATCAATACTCGTTTAACTTTTCTCCAATTCTTGTATAATAATGTCTGTTTTTGTCCTTGGAAAAATCTTAATTAATATTGTTGAAGAGTGGTCAGTGTTTAGAGTTCAGTTCTAATTGTGAAGTCATTCCTGTCTGTGCACACATTTTACAAATTAAAAGTATTTTTAATGTTTTATAGTTTTATTTTATTTAATTTTTATGTGTTATTATTTTATGTGTGTTTTTGTGACAATTACTAAAAAAATGACAATTATAAATTTTATAGGTAGGTATGTTATTTACTATAATTTTAATTTAATTTTTTATTTTTATACATATATATATTTTTTTTCTTATTTTATTTATTTATTTTATTTTATTTTATTTTATTTATTTATTTATTTATTCATTTATTTATTTTTTCTCTTCTTTTTCAAAAAAATTTGTAGTAGTCAATTTTTAAAGTTTAAGATTTAATTGTTAATTTTTGATAATTGATTTTATTTATATAATTTGTTCGTTATTTAATGTTTTCATAAATTATTTTTATTATAGCGTTTCTGACTCTGAACACTGGTTTTCTCTTTTATATATAAATGTATTGACGACTTCGTATTAAGAGATGTTTTATACCATTGTGACGATTGAAATTCTTCAGGAATTTCTGTTTTTGTTTATGCTTTAATTACTGGTATGATTTTATTTCATAATTATTTTTATAATTTATTTACTATTGTAATTATTTTATTTTTTATTTTTCATTTATTATTTTTATAATTATTATTGTTAAGTTTTTGTATACAAAATACTCTGTACTTCTTTGATTTATAAAAAATTATTTTATTTTATATCACTAGACTCCCTGAAGAGGAAATCATTTCGATTTCGAAACGTCGGAAACATTTTTTAAGCATTAAACTACATTGTCCGAATGACTTCATTTTTGTTTATCTTCTTTCATCCTTCTATCAAAAAATAATTACCTGCTCGGACGAAAAAGGTTGTTAATAATAAAAAACATAACCTTAAACATGAAAGTATAATATTTTTATTTTACATAAACTTAAAAGGTTAATGAATTATAAATATACAATAAAACAAAATAAAAAACTAAAAATTATTATTACTTACCAGTTTCACCATTTCCACTTGGCCGAAAAGAAATCCGATGACAATCACCACGTGCATTCCAATAAAAAGAAATATCAAAACCTTAAATGATATAAATAATTATGATACTTTAAGAAAAAAAAAAAAACATTTAAATAATAGAACTAAAAAACAGATAAATAAGTTACAAATAAAATAAAAATAAATAAAAGATTATTAATATTACTATCATTACTCACCTGTCAGAAACGAATGCCAATGTAAACAAAACATTATTTCACTCAAAACACTATAACCTTAACAACTTCACTAAAATCACTGTCACTTCTTAAACTGTCACTCCTTAATTATTACAATTTAATATTATTTCATAAAATGCAATTATTCAATAAACGAAGATTTTAAATAAATTGAGAAATAGTACAAATTAACGACTAAACTGTGATGTTATTGTTGACAAAAAATATCGAAAATCTGCTAGCCAATCAGAAGCCCGATAAAACGTGTTACACCTCTGAAGTTGGTCGAAAGGGTTCTCGTATAGAGAAGTCAAAGTCAAAGCTAATTTCTATGTATTAATTATTTGAATAAAAATTTTTGTGATTTTAGATTGCTAACATTATAAGAAATTTTATAAAATAAACTTGAAGTTACAATATTTAATTAAAAGATTTTAATTCGTCTGCAAAACAAAAAATCGAAACTGAAAACTATCGATAGTGAGGTTTGATATGTAGTGACCAATGGAAGACTCGGAAATGGAGTTACACTTTTGAAGTTAACCACAACGTCTGTTCTTTTTAGAATAGGATTCAAGAAGAACAGGATAAAATGCTTATTTGGATAAATTGGCATTCGTTATAGAATATTAATTGCAATGGTATTCAATGGTTAGAACCATTTCAATTAATGTTACTAATGATATGAATGTAAATTTAATAATAAATAAATAATAAAATGAATATTTAAAAATAAAAGAGTATTGCGTTCGATGGGGATAGATCCCTTGATGCTTGGGTTGATGGTTGTTGCTTTTGGCCGCTGAGCCGTGAGTGGTTAAATGGGCCGATTTTAGAAGGAAATATACAGAAAAATGATCAAATGGAGTAAAATTAAGAATTTAAATAAAATAAGTAATAAATTTATTATATGGAAAATATGGTATTTTAGTGAATTTTATAAACAGAAAGGATAATAAGGTTAATTTAAGGTAATTTAAAAGCGAATAATAAGAATTTTGTCTAAATTATTATGAAATTAACAATAAATTAGAAAATGAGTTGTTTTTAATTAAATAAAAAATATAAAATCCAAAAAAAAGCTAGTTTAATAAGATTTGCGAAATTTTAGAAATAAATAATTAATATAAATTTGTGTAAGGGTAAAGGGTGGTTTTTTGGGTTGAAGTAAAAGAATAGAATCGAGTAATTAATAATTAAAGATCTTAAATCACTTTAATATATAATTCAAATACTCCTAATATACTTCTGTAAATCACACCCTGTACTACAAAAAAAAATGATTACGTTAATATTAGATAATACAAAATAATCAAAAAGATAAGTGATCGTCTTTGAACAATGTTATTTTTCAACATGTCGGCAGAGGGCCGTATTTCGTACTGATTTGGTTAATGGTAATTAAAAAAGACCAAATGAATTACTTTTACAAAATTGAAACAATTGATTTATTTATTGACATAAACTCGGACTATACATAAATGTTTACAAAGAGTCAGTATCATATGACAAATAGTTTCTCTAAGTGACAATCTCTAAACCAATTCAATGAAACTCGTCATTAATAAGATTCTGATTGTGTACTGTATAATGATTTGTATATGCGTAATGTGATCTTTTGTACTCATCAAAAATGATTTATTTTCGCCTTATATGAATAATTTATTCGATTAATCTCTTAATATATTCCACTTTAGTTTTCAATGATGAATTTTCTTTTATTGTTTTTTATATATTGTATTTTAGCTTTCTCAAACTTTTGTTATATATTCATGAATACTTTAATTCTCGAAATATTTTCACTTTAAATAACTGATATTGAATAATTCTCAAATAAACTTTTATACTCTCAGAAACAGTTCAGTCATTATTTGCAATAATAAGCCACTTGGGCGTTGTCCTGAATCACTCAAAGGACCTCTTGGCTCGTCTTCTAGGTGACGGCTACCCGCAAATATACAAAATACCGACCTCCGTCTCCTCTTGAGACTCGTTCGAAAAGACTTCGATTCACCTTTGCCAATAAATTTTATTAACTCATGTTACTTGAGTAATTAGGTCTTTGCTGATAAACTTTTTATCGCAGTATTGATTCAATCCTGAAAGTATAAATTCTTATTTTTTTATTTACTTTATTTTGTTTGATTTTTTATTTGATTATAAAAAGAAATAGAAGTCAATCTAAAATTGATGTTATTTAACTTTTGCTTCTCTATAACAGATTTGATAAATTCATTTTGGTTATTATTGTTTGTGTATGTTTTGGTGAAGTATGCTTTTTGAAGCGTTGACAATTTTTTAATTCGGTTCATTCGTGCAATACTCTATATTTCTCATGTTGCACAGTGTTTCTAAACTATCTTTTTTTTATAATTAAAATTGAAAAAATAAGGTCACTTATGCCGATCGTGACAATTTGTTTATTTAAAAATTGTTAATAAGGAGAAGTATAAATTTTTATAAATTTATAAACAAATGATGGCAATTTAAATATAGAAAAAGAATCCGCAATTGAAAATTTAATAAATTAAATATTATTCGTAAAATTAAATAAATAAGTAAAAATTCGTTAGAGAATGTTCTAGAAAGTTCTAGAAGCTTTTGGAATTGTTTATCTTCCAAAATATCCAAAATATCCAAGACGCGGGAGATATTTGACTTTTGGCATATCCGGAATCAAAAGTATATAAACAAGTGATTTTACAAGAGGGTCTCTCTTCGTCCGATACCTATCAAGAGGGAGAAATATTTTTCTTTTGAAGAATTACTATTCAATCATATATAAGGATATTACTATTCAACGTTCAAACACAAATTTTATTGGATCTCACTGTCGCTTGTCAATGAAGACTTTTTATATTTATTAAATATTAATTTCGATTAATAATTAATAAAGAAAATAGTTAAAGATCGCCTTTTTTGGAGCTCTGTATGTCCTAAGTTGATATACTGGGTAACCATTCAATATTCTTTAATTTTAAAAGGTTCCTTGCCAAATGATAAAGTTGCAATAACCCGATTCGACAAAAAGTGGAGTGTTATAAGAAATGGCCAAGCCATGGTTGTAACATGTACTGAAAGTTTGTTAAATTAATGATTCCCAGTCCTCCGTGTAGACATAAGGATTTACTGTAGGTTTGGCGACAACCAAAATTGAATATAAAATAATAAAATAGCTTGCAATAAACCAATAAATAAAATATATAATAAAAGCTTAGGGCATAGATTTATTCAATAAGTAGGGATTATAGGCAGGATTAATTGAAATATTGAGAAATCATGAAATTTTGAATTTAAATAAGTAAAAATTGATTAATAAATAAAAATTTTTTTTTAGATTTAAAATTTTAAAGATTGCTTTGGGTTCCTTCCGTTAATTTGGATTTGATATGCTTTCAAAAGTAAGAAATATTTTTTTTTGCTTTAAATAAAGAGAAAATATAATAAATTCTGATTTCTTAATTTGTTGTTTTAGAAAAACCAAAGTTTAAACTCAGTAATAATTAAAATTATTATTTTATTTGTTTAATTTTTAAATGTTTGTTGTTCGGATGGGTTGAGGAATCGGTGATGAAGCTTAATATAAAATTATAAATTATTAATAAAATTAAATCTGAGAATCCTAATAGAATCAATTTATTTGAACAATAAAAGAAAGTTATTAATAAAAATATAAAATTTAAAATAGAATAAAATTTGAAAAATTAGAATTTAAAGAAAACAGGTGGTTAGCTATTTTCTATATACCCTGGTAACGCGAAAAATACAAATGCATTAGGTAGTTTAAAATTGAGAGAGAGACAATTACAGCTAATACAAATACAGCTATGGATATTCTTCTCTTCTTTTTTGACTTTGCTTTTACCTAGAAGAAGATTTTTGTTGCGTAACCCTATTTTGGTAAGATTCTTTAAATTGATTTTCTTTTTTGGAGTTAGTAATTGTTTTTTTCCTGTTTTCTTTTAGTTTTTTCTATGTTTGTTAATGAAATAATCCTTTTTTGGTAAGTTTATTCGTTATTTTTAGTTAAATTAAAATTTTTTTTAATTTTAATTTACAAAGAATGTAGTAATTTGTTTTTGAGTTTAATTGGTTAATTGATTGTTTACAATTTTTTTGTTGACACAAATAATTAAATGAAATGTAAAAAACGATGTATAAAGTGATATAAATGATTATAAAAATAATGAAATGATATGAAATAATGTTAAAAATGATAATAAAGTGAAAAATGATATGGAATTAAGACAAAAATTTGAAGAAAGGAGATTTTTGAATAATAATAATATTTTCGGAAGTTTAAAAATGGTTATTTGGAAATTAATAAATAGAAAACAAATATTAATTTAAAAAAAGTTAATAAATCAATAAAAAATAAAATAATTATAATCGGCAAAAAGAAAGAAACTGGACAATTTAAGAGATGATATTAAATAAATAATGTGAACAAATTCTGCTCTGAAAAATATTACCTTTGGAATTTCGGTAAAGATTTGGAGCGCGTAGGGCGCGTTTGGAAGTACTAGTAATAATTATAATTATTGTACATTAAAGAATCATTTTTAATGAGAAAAGGAAAAAACCGAAAACTTCAATAAAGGGTTATTTAATTCATGAATTTTTACAAATGGTATAAAAAGTAATTTCTTCTAACGTTCTATCACCAGCTGCGTTGAGTACAAACTTTTTAAAAACCGTTACAATAAAACAGTTGTTTTGAACAGTTTTAAACTGGTTATTTTTGATTGCTTAGAAAACTATTCAAGACTTGAAACCAGTTCTTAACTACTTGAAACTACTTTCTGTAATGGAATCAGATCAGAACTGTCTTTAGCTATTTACAAAGTTTTTAAAACTAATCCGAAACTATTTAAGAAGTAATTCGGAACTATTTATAACAAGTTTGAAACTGTTTAAAACTTCTTTAAAAATGGAATTAGATTAAAACTGTTTATTACTAGTCCCAAATTAATTAGATCCAGCTCGAAACAGTTTAAAACTAATTCAAAACTGTCTAAAAATGGTTTGGAACTTGTTTAAAACTATTGGCAATTTGTCTGGAACGGTTTGTTATTAGTTTAAAATTGTTTTAAAAATACTTTAAAAATGGAATTAGATCAAAACTGTTTATAACTAGTCTCAAATTCTTTAGTACCAGTTCAAAACTGTTTGCATGTAAATCCAAACTACTTAAAAATAGTACAAACATTTTTTGAAATTATTATATATTAATGCGGAACTGATTAAAATTACTTTAAAATTGTTTCGGACTACTTTAAAACTGTTTATAACGAGTTTGAAACTGTTTGGAACCAGTTTAAAACTATTGAGGACTGATTGGAAAATCTTTGAAACTAATTCGGATATGTTTAAAATTAGTTCCTAAATGTTTGAAAATAGTTCGTAATTCGTTCGAAACTGTTTATAAGTAGTTTGAAACTATTTGAAAGTAGTTTGGAACTCGTTTGGAACTGTTTCGAATAAAAAGACAGCTATTTAAAACTAGTTAGAAAAACTAGAGTTTGCTGGTGAAAGACATTTAAAAACAATTTTTGTGTTTTATTTTTTATACGAGAAAGGAAAAAAGTAAAGAGTCTAATTGAAATTTTAGAAAAGTGAATGGAAATTGAAGAATATAATTCAAGATTTTAATTCAACCTGTTAAAAACTAAAGACAATAATTGAAAAACAGAGAAACTAATTAAAAATTGAAGAAAATGAATTATTACTTTATTTTAAAAAAAATAATTATTAGAAATTAAAACAGAAAATACACAAAAATAGAAAATGCAGTTAAAATTTGAATTTAAAAAACAGCAATTAAAACCCGAAAATAATAATTAAGTTTTTAAGAATGATTGACAATTAAAGACAATTAATGATAAAATATTTTATAAGTAATCTAAAGGGTTCTTCGCTGATTACGAATCGGAAGTAAGCTTTTGAAAATTCAAAATGTCGAATCCAATATATAACAACATTAACATTATATAAAATTATATATAAATAAATTATAAATTTATTATTATAATAAAAAGGGGTCAAATAGTTGAGCCAGTATCATTTTGACACATGACTTAATTTTAGATTGTTATATTGTACAGAATGGAAATGTTATTTTGTACAACTGCTAAATGTTATTTTGTACAGTTTTGAAAAATGAATTTGTTATTTTGTACAATTTTTTAAAAAAGCAATAAAACATTGGGAGTACAATATTTTAGCTTTTTTAAAAAATTGTACAAAATAACAAATTCATTATTCAAAATTGTACAAAATATCATTTAGCAGTTGTACAAAATAACATTTCCATTCTGTACAATATAACAATCTAAAATTAAGACATGTGTCAAAATGATACTGGCTCAAATAGTTAATAGTTCACTGTTCAAAGAAATAGTTTCTATATTACAGTACCAATATGCAAATGACTTCGTCATTTAAATGCAAACGAGTTAAGACGGTTTTCTGAATATTTGACAAAGTAAACGTAAAGTTGAATTATATGTTAAAGATATTATCAAAGTTTAAATGATCTTTTATTAATTAATATTGGAGTTTGATACTCTATAATTTTGTTAACATTTACAACATTTCACACTTCTATCTAAAGTAATTTTGTTAATTTTTAATAAAAAATTGGCCGCTTATCAGTTGCACCAGCATTCAATTAAACATAATTTCTATTTGGCGTTTATATTACTTTATTTTATGCTTTAGTTACTTTTACACAATTTGTCTTATTTGTTAAAAATTATATTATTATTATTATTATTCAATGTTTCGAAAATCATAATATCATAGATTTTGGTACTTTCTACTTGTAAATACATGACTAATCTGATTAAATGAAAGCGAAATTTTGGTTATTTTTTTACTTTTATTTAATTTTTGGAAATTGTCTGCGAGTGAAAAAATCGACTTAGTATTATTAAATTCATAAATTTTGTTACTTTATGAGTTTAAATACCTACTGTGACGCATTTTTCCAGATTATGTTTGATGTTTAATGTTTGTTAATTTAATTTCAAATATTTATTCAAAACAAAGTAAACAATATAAAAACAAAACCCGGGCGCCAAGTTATTTTAATGAAAAATAACTAAACCAAAATAATAGTAAAATAAAAGACTAATTAAACTAATCAAATGATTCTAATCTTTAATTGAAATATAATAAAGCCACGACTAACTCATAATCCAGAAAGTGGGGAGAAAGGAGCAGCAACAAACTAAGAATTTAAATTTAACCCCAACATAACAAGTTTATTAAATGGAAACCATTTCAAAAGGTTACAAGAAATCAAAAATAGCCGGCCGCATGGTACTGCCATTTACAAAAATACGCGCACTGAACACTGACTCTATTTTTAATAAAATAGTCGGAGAACCGACTCCATCAAATGAAAATAAAAAAGTTAATAATGGAGCTCATCTGATAGGGCACAATGCCACGAATAGAGCTCCGGCACTTATTTTGTTACATTTTTATAAAGTTTCTAGGACTTTTAATAAACAATACGACCAACAGGTCGAACACACCAATTCAGAATCCTTGACAGCGAGAACGCGTCGTCGCCATGTCAATATGCGGCGATACATGCGCCGCCGTGCCGCTCTCACGAATCACATTTCAAAATCGAGCGGCAATCGACCAATTTAATAAAGAAAGATTTAATAAAAACGGTCAAATGATTTTGAAAATAAATTTTTTGAATATTTTGTAAGTTTTCTAGTATTATTTAAAGTTTAGAAAATCGAATTCTCATATCAGAAAAAATCGGTTTAAGTTTTTTAAAATTTTGTTGATTAATAACTTCAAATACTTTTCGGTCGCAATGAGAATTTTATTTTTAAAGCTTTTAATGCAGGAAGAAATTGCTTTTCAAAATTTTAAATAATCGTAGGAAACTTACAAAATATTCTGAAATTTTCCGCTTGAAGCCAAAAATCTTATTTTTGATAATTAAATGATTTAATCTAATTACTTTGTTGAATTTTTATCATGTATTTACAATCACAAAGTAATACAAATTCTATTCTAAAAAAATGTTAATCGATTTTTTTGGTGTTTCCAAAGTTGCTCCGGAAGTCAAAATAAAAATTTAATTTTGATATCTGTATATTAAGTTACAAGACGCTAAAGAAGTAAAATAGAATAATTAAGATGTATTCAATCTTTTAATTTATATTTTAGAATTGATAAAATTCAAAAATAATGTTCTTATATGCCTTAGTTACATTCTGTACAAAATTTTAATCAATACTCAAAGATTACCTTTAGATTTAGACTTTTATCAGTCCAAAGGTTTATTGCAAAAAATTTATAAAAAATCTTACTCGATTGATATTTAATACATTTGTCAAATCCAAGATTCCCGAAGGAATCGCGATAACTTCTCGCACACCTGTCTTGAATGAAAAAAAAAATTTCCCTGATGTCGAAATATTGACAATAGCTGGGTAAATCAACTAATAAACTTTATGAACAATGCAATTTTTTAAAAATTAAAATTAATTTTCTATCCAGACCCAAAGATCTCAAAAAAAGGTTTGATTCAAAAAGAGGAAATGAAACAATTAATTAAATATTATATAATAGCACAGAAAAGAGGAAATTTCGCTAGTTTTCTTTTAAATTTTAGTATCTTTCTTAGTTCTTTATTGCTACCAATAGCAGCCGGAAGAATCGGATACGATTTTGTACTTTAAGAATTTTGATTATTTAAGGAAAAGGATTTGAAATATGTCAGAGATTCTTTTCGGCACCAGGGAAAAAATTTTTTTTTTCCATTCAATATAGATGTGCTCGACTACATTATACGAGAAATGCATTCTTGAAATTGGTGGTTTCTTGTTTTATCTCGCTCGAATGCATCAATGTAGAGAAATGCTAAATCCTAATGCGTGCCAATTACCAAGAACCGCAAACAACAATGAGATTGAGTTGATCCAACTAAACTTCATTACCAATGCTTCGCTCGTCTGAAATGACATCAAGTAATGTTGAATTAACACTCGTTTGAAAATCAAAAGGGAAATTAACTACATTGAATATTCGTTACCATAAGCCCGGTGTCACCATAAACCGCTCGAGTTCAAGAGATAAAACGGTGCTAAACGACACAAGCTTTCAAGCTTAGCACTGTCTCATGTTACCAATCAACATAAATGCATAAACCTTGAATGTTAGTGCGACAGGCCACTAAACGTTAATGATGACGATAATATTAATGTTGGTACAACTATAATATGCACATCTCCATCAATAGAGGGATTGTAAATTCAACTAGTGAGACTTCCGAGCAAACTTAGTCTTGGCTTTTGGGGTCAGAGGGATTTCCGCAATTAGTAATGACGTAGCTGTAATGAACCCTCTATTACGGTGTTCATATTCGGTTAATTAGGTTGCGCTTTGATTTATTGCGATGCACGATATCCACTAACAACAAGCAAGTGTATCAGAATCCATTGCCTCTGGCTCTTCTGACCCATCTCTCCTCTCCCTCTCTTTGGTCCATAAGCCACCAACCTCACCATCATTCACGAACGAGAGTATTACCCATCATCCCCATGGGTACATCGAGGCAAACAAAAAGCAGTTTCTATGCCTCGATCTATCCCGATTCAAGAGCCTCTGGATCCGCCTCGTCCTTTTACAAGATGATAGCTAGGACCGATACTGCGTATCCGGCACTCAAGTGCATTATGAGCATCCTAGATACCTGATCTAGTTGCACATTTTTGCATGTATGTTTATATAGTATGCATAATGTTTTTGTGTGGGAGGATTATATCGGGTCGTAACATGTTGTTAACCCTGGATTTAGCAATAAGAGAGGGGAGAGTTTATAAAGATATTTGTTGAGAAAATACAAGATGAGAACTATCGTTGCATCTTGCAATAACAGAAGTAGGAGTGGGCCTGATTTATTAATATATTTTAATTCTTCGGAATTGTTTAATCCTTCCTACAAGTTAGTAAGGCTAGTGATTGTTAATTTTTTTATTTCTGGTATATTTTGATTAATAATATCATGATTTTTTTTCTTTCTATAATGTAGAAAACATTCACTACGGACAAAGTTGATGATTATAACATAAAGAAATGACAGAAATTGATTTATAAAATTTTTATTTTTGAAATTGTCAAGATTTGATAAACATTGTAAAATTACAAAAAGAAAATGAATTTCAGTTTGCGCAATTGCAACATGCTCCCTGTACATTGGCTGCACATTGGCTCAGAGTTATACAAAGAGACAGCTTTCTCGTCAATGGTGCCGTCTGTGTCGCTAGCATTATCAGTTGCTGCTTCCTCATCTTCTTCAACCTCACGATCAAGCTGTTTTAGAGCAGCTACGCTTCTAGTTCTCGGACGTGGCATCTTTAGCAAAATATTTAACAATGCATATAAAAAAGAAACTTTGAAATAAATATATTCAATGTAATATTTGTAAATACATTGCAAAAATTGTAAATATATACAACAGTCAACAATAGTGTTCAAAATCCTTTGAAAACATTACAAAGCAGGCATAATTTTACATAAACACTTCTGCTTCACACTTTAATAAATTGCAATAAAATTTATAAGTAATGTTTCTTTATTTTTGGAAACTTTCGCTATTTCAAAAAAATTTGATATTGTAAGGTTCTGTAGGAACTAGGTGAAGTTTACCCGAACGTAAATTTTCAACAATACCAGCTTGAAGAGCAAGCGTCGAATGGCTCTGCCAAAGAAGCTACCAAAGAAGAAATTAGCTTCAATGTTTTTTCCCCGTCCGTTCCAAGCCCCCTCCATTTACTCGTTTAGAAATGGCGCAACATTCAAAATGATCTTCACTTCTTAGAGGTTAGAACTAAAGTGTCGCAGATGAGGCCGAATAGTGGTGGAAGCTGATTTGCTTTTATAGAAATAACCTGAGATTAAGTATTGGTTTTTCGTATTCATATCTAAATCATCGATGTGGTTAGTAGATGAGTTTTGTAGATCGACGAGGTGGGGATGAACTAAGCTCAGGTCATATCTTTTAAGGTGAAGAGTATAGAGGGTAGAGGGAAATGTTTAGAATGAGTGAGATCATCAAATGGTTCCATAATATTATTTCCAATTGAAGCGAACGATGAGCTCGATGCGGAATGGCTTGAGTGGGGAAAGGGGTACTAATCGTCACATGAGTAATTATTAAGGGTATAGTGGGGACTCTAGAGGGACTACTGCTTTTAAATACTCAAATTTGGTGGGATTCTTTCTCGTTTAATCTTGAAACTGAAAGTGAAAGGAGTAACTTCTAGGACCACCCTTCAAATATTTTGAGAAGCTTTTGAAGGTATGTTAATTTCGATCGTGAAAACAAAATATTTAACGTTATGTAAATTTGAAATTTCCTTATTTTTATTCGGTTGAATTTTTGTTTGTTTAGAGTGGTCATAATTTTTCATTATCAAAATCTTGCAAATAATTTCGGGAAATTTGGAGCAGTAGACCCTCGAATGAGACAGACTAGGCTGGAACCTTGAAGAAAATCTTTGGATAATTGGTGGATACTTTTTAAGAGAATACTTCGAGGATTATATCAATCTCGACATGACGAAATCACCACGTTTCTTACTCAAGCCGTTTCGTCCCCATCATGGTAGCTGTCTGCAATATTTTTTGACAAAGCTAAGTAAATTCGTTGGTTGCTAATTTCTTGAAAGTAAGATAAACTCCTAAAATAATAAAAGATAAAATTATCAAGATTTCGAGCATTTTTGTTTTATTATTGTTATATCTATGGGTCATTCCATACGAAAAGGCAAATGGCTGAGTCCACTCGTAGTTTTAACCAATTTTAAAGATATATAGCTCAAAATTTAGCATTTTTTATAAGGAATCGAATGCCGTGTGGTACTTTTTGAAATATTCAAAATGGCGGCTACCACAGCTGGATATATAACCAAACTTTTTGAATTTCTGGGTTTAAGCGATTATTACTTTTATTATCTCGGATTAAAATTTTTTTGAGGTCGCTGATTACGAATATGATCTCAAAATTTAAAAATTCAAAATGGCGGATCCAATATGGCGGACAATATTTTGAAAATTGATCGGATTTCTATGAAACTTGTTAATCGGGGGTTTTTGAGGTCGCTGATTTCGAATCTAATGTCAAAATTTAAAAATTCAAAATGGCGGATCCAATATGGAGGACGAATTTTTTAAAATTGGTCGGATTTGTCCGAAACGTGTTACTCGGGGGTTTTTGGGGTCGCAGATTACGAATCTAATGTCAAAGTTTAAAAATTAAAAATGGTGGATATAAAATGGCGAAAAATGTGTTAAGAGACGTAGCCTTTTAACTGCCATCAGTATTTAATTCTTGTTTATTGTACACCTCTTTTGAATTTTCTAATTTTGACATCAGATTCGTAGTCAGCGACCTCAAAAACCCCCTAGTAACAAGTTTAAAACAAATCCGACGGATTTAGAGAAATTCGTCCGCCATATTGGATCCGCCATTATGAATTTTGAAAAAATAATTTCAGATTCGTAATCTGCTACCCAAAAAAACCCCGAGTAACAAGTTTCAAACGAAACTGACCAATTTAAAAAAATTCGTCCGCCATATTGGATCCGCCATTTTGAATTTTAAAAAACTGACTTTAGATTCGTAATCTGCGACCCCAAAAACTCCCGAGAAACAAGTTTCAAGCGAATTAGACCAATTTAAAAAAATTCGTCCGCCATATTGGATCTGCCATTTTGAATTTTGAAAAACTGACTTTAGATTCGTAATCTGCCACCCCAAAAACCCCCGAGAAACAAGTTTCAAGCGAATTAGACCAATTTAAAAAAATTCGTCCGCCATATTGGATCCGCCATTTTGAATTTTGAAAAACTGACTTTAGATTCGTAATCTGCGACCCCAAAAACCCCCGAGAAACAAGTTTCAAGCGAATTAGACCAATTTCAAAAAATTCGTCCGCCATATTGGATCCGCCATTTTGGATTTTGAAAAACTGACTTTAGATTCGTAATCTGCGACCCCAAAAACCCCCGAGAAACAAGTTTCAAGCGAAATCGACCAATTTAAAAAAATTCGTCCGCCATATTGAATCCGCCATTTTGAATGTTGAAAAACTGACTTCAAATTCGTCATCTGCAACCCCAAAAACCCCCGAGCAACTAGTTTCAAGCGAATCCGACCAATTTTAAAAAATTCGTCCTCCATATTGGATCCGCCATTTTGAATTTTTAAATTTTGACATTAGATTCGAAATCAGCGACCTCAAAAACCCCCGATTAACAAGTTTCATAGAAATCCGATCAATTTTCAAAATATTGTCCGCCATATTGGATCCGCCATTTTGAATTTTTAAATTTTGAGATCATATTCGTAATCAGCGACCTCAAAAACCCCCGAGTAACAAGTTTCAATTAAATCCAATAGCATTTTAAAAATTTGACCGCCATCTTGAATTTTTTATTTATGATTATTTAGTCATATTTTTTTGTCTCGGGGATCTCAAAAACATAAGAAAAATTTGTTTTGAGCAATTTTAATCCGAGATAATAAAAGTAATAATCGCTTAAACCCAGAAATTCAAAAAGTTTGGTTATATATCCAGCTGTGGTAGCCGCCATTTTGAATATTTCAAAAAGTACCATACGGCATTCGATTCCTTATAAAAAATGCTAAATTTTGAGCTATATGTCTTTAAAATTGGTTAAAACTACGAGTGGACTCAGCTATTTGCCTTTTCGTATGGAATGACCCCTATATAAAAATTTATTGTCATAATATTTTTATTTACGAAATTCATTTTTTATTATATCATTGGTCAACATTTCTTCATGAACTTTTATTTTATTGGAAATTTTTGTTCCTATTAATTTAAATTATATAACTATTTGATGAGTGTATTTACATGTGTGGATGGTTGTTAAATTCTTCTAAGTAAAATTTTAAATTTGGTACCAGAAAATAATGATTAATTTATAAATTGACTATATGTATATATACATTGTAAATCGAATCATAGAATTATCTAATTGTCTCAAATTCGTACGAAAAAGATTATTGATCATATTTTTTAAAATAAATTAATTTTGATGGAATATTGAAAAATTTTGTTAATTTTTCCAATTTGAATCTGGTTTTGATTGGTGTTCAGAAGTCATTATTTTTGTGATTGTTGATAGTTTTTTTGTTTCGATATTTGATAATTACAAGTCTGAGGTCATCATTATTTGATTATAATTGAGTATTTATATTTACATTTTATATTGATTTAAAATTAAAATTTGAAATAATATTTAAATAGATAACTTGAACGAAAATAAATTATTCTAAATAATTTATTTTCATTTTGTTACGATTAGTTTGCAATAAATAAAAAAAACGTGTCGTTACAAAATAAACAATTGTAATATTTCAATGCCAATTAAACAATAAATACCAACATACGAAATAACTTAATCTCGAATTCTGCAGATCCATGTTAATGATAATAAGGAACTATTTTGTCATTTTGCATCCCAATGGGAAATTTACATACGGCGTAGTACGGGCCCAGTACGGGCAGTACGGGCCCGGTACTGGCAGTCAGTACGGTGACCGTACTGGGATATATCTGGCATATACTGCTCTTCTGCACTGACAAGCAAGTACATTAGTTCGAACACAGATAATATCGTCATTCAATCGTCATTATATCAAGCGCAAGTAGTATTTTATACATAAATACATGCGCAGTAGTGTCTCAATGATGAAGTACATGCGCACTAGTGTTCAAGCGCTCAAATACATGCGCAGTAGCGTCCTAATACTCAAATACATGTGCCATAGTGTTCTAATACTCAAAAACATGCGCAGTAGTGTCTTAATAATTAAATGTATGCGCACTAGTGTTCTAGACCACAAATACATGCGCAGTAGTATCCTAATGCTTAAAAACATGCGCAGTAGTGTTTTAATACTCAAATACATGCGTAGTAGTGTTCTAATACTCAAATACATGCGTACTAGTGTTCTAGTGAACAAATGCATGCGCAGTAGTGTCTTAATGATTAAATGTATGCGCACTAGTATTCTAGTCCACAAATACATGCGCAGTAGTATCCTAATGCTTAAAAACATGCGCAGTAGTGTTATAATACTCAAATACATGCGTAGTAGTGTTCTAATACTCAAATACATGCGTACTAGTGTTCTAGTGAACAAATGCATGCGCAGTAGTGTCTTAATGATTAAATGTATGCGCACTAGTATTCTAGTCCACAAATACATGCGCAGTAGTATCCTAATGATTAAAAACATGCGCAGTAGTGTTATAATACTTAAATACATGCGCACTAGTGTTCTAGTGCACAAATACATGCGTAGTATTGTCCTAATGCTCAAAAGCATGCGCACTAGTGTTCAAGCGCACAAATACATGCGCAGTGGTGTTCTTATGTACAAATACATGCGCACGAGTTTTCTAGGTCACAAATACATGCGCAGTAGTGTTCTAGTGCACAAATACATGCACAGTAGCGTTCTAGTGTACAAATACATGCAGAGTAGTGTCCTAATGCTAAAAAACATGCACACTAGTGTTCTAGAGCACAAATACATCCACAGTAGTGTTCTTAGCGTTAAATATGTGCTATTCAGTATTCCAAGGTAGTAATTCAAATTCAGTGGACAAATTTTGGGTGTACTTCCGAATAGAGCGTACCTCCGATTTTGATGAAAATTTGTTATACTTACGTATTTCGATGCGCTGATTACGAAAATCATAGTGAAAATTGGCGCAAATTGATTTTCATGGTAAAAAAGATGTATAAAGAATCATGAAAATTTTGGTTTTTTGCATTTATCTCTTTAAATATTGCAAATATAAAAAACAAATTCATATAAAAGATGTAGATCTCATTAAAATACACATTTTATGTTTAATGCATTTTTAACTGAAACAAATTAGTTTAGGAAATAATTGCAAAAAACATAAATCACCATAAATGTGACCAAATTCCCACACTATATCAATATTAAATTATCTACAGTCGTAATTACGTTTATTACGTAACATTACGTACACTTATGTAATAACGTAAAATTACCTAATTTACTTAATGTCCATGCAGTAATTACGAAAATCATATTTAAAAAATTGTAAACTTGATCATTTTTATAATAAATACTTTAAAAACCAACACAACTATAGGTTTTCCTACCGCTGTCTACATTCCACTTTCAGTATGGCACCCCAACCCCCCCCCCCCCTAGACTGTCCAAGACATGGGGGGTTAGGGAGTAGCATAATATATATAATAACAAGCCAACTTAAAAGATTACATAAAAATAGGTAAATTACGTTATAAATAACGTATTTATGGTGATTTCTAGTTTTTTGCATTTTTCTTGAAAACTATGCACATTTCGAAAAAATTTGGTCACTTCTATGGGGAATTCCGGTTTTTTGCGTTTTTCTCGTAAATTAAGCAGTTTTAGAAAAAACTGTTATGTACATAAAATATGTATTTTAACGAGACCTACAACTTTTGTACAAAACATTTTTCGATATTTCTAATATTTAAAGAATTATATGTAAAAAAAACTCATATTTTCAAGGTTTCTTATGGTTTTCACCACACTGAGAGAAATAGATGGTAAGAACTTTACTATCTTTGATGGTAGTAAGGTTATGTTACACTCTACCATCAGAGATACTACACCGTACCATCTAGATGCTACATCGTACCATCCAGATGCTATCAGATGCTAACCCGTACCATACAGATGCTATCTCGTACCATCTAGATTCTTGTCCGTATATTTAAGATCAGATATGGTATCTGGTACCATCTAGATGGTATCCCGTAGTATCTATTTCTCTCAGTGCATGATAATCGAATTTGCGCCAATTTTCACTATTATTTTCGGAATCAGCGTATTGAAATACGTAAGTATACTCAGTTTTATCAAAATCGGAGGTACGCTCTATTCGGAAGTATATCCCAAATTTTATATTATTATTAGTTTAATCTAGATTTTTTTTCTTAGACAGAGACACATATATATTCAAAAAGTTATTTGTTAAATAGTAAAATAATGTGCATTTTCTTCAATAGAATAATAGTGCGTCTGAAATTACTGCTTCTTATATCACTGCACATATTTATGTTGATTAAGACACTACTGAGCATGCATTTAGTGCTTAGAATACTACTGTAAATATTTCTGTTGATTAGAAATCTACTGTGCATTATTTGTCATCTCGAACACTACTGCGCATGTATTTAGTGTTTAAAACCCTGTTGCGTTTATTATAGATGATTTCAAGACTAATGCGCATGTATTTGATGCTCACATCACTACTGCGCATATATTTGTGCGCTAGAACACTACTGCGCATGTATTTGTGCGCTAGAACACTACTGCGCATGTATTTGTGAGCTAGAACACTACTGCGCATTTATTTGATGCTTAGAACAGCACTGCGCATTTATGTAATGCGCAAAACACTACTGCGCATAGTTTGTCCATTACAACTTTACTGTGCATATATTTGTACGCTGGAACACTAGTGCGAATGAATTTAATGCTCAGATCACTACTGCGCATATATGTGTGAGCTGAACAATAGTGCGCATGTTTTTGTGCGCTACAACACTACTGCGCATGTATTTGTGCACTACAACACTAGTGAGCATGTTTTTAAGCATTAGGACACTACTGCGCTTCTATTTGTGAACTAGAACACTAGTGCGCATACATTTAATCATTAAAACACTACTGCACATGTATTTGTGCACTAGAACACTAGTGCGCATTTATTTAAGCATTAAAACACTAGTGCGCATGTACTTCAGCATTAGAATACTAATACGCATGTATTCGTGTGCTAGAACACTAGTGCGCATGTATTTGAGCATAAGAACACTACTGCGCATCGATTCGTGCGCTAGAACACTAGTGCACATGTGTTTGAGCATTAGGGGTGTAATATTCTTATTTTCTCAAAGAAATCTTGAAATATATTTTAATCCTCATAAAATGACCTTAATTATCAACAAATCTATCATATTTTATTAACAGTGCGGGCATGCCAGTTCGGACCCCGTACTACGACATTTGTCAATACTGGCGCAGTACAGAAATTTCCCATTGGGATTCTGTACCTGATTAATAAAATATTAAGCTTTTATTTTAGGCCGTGACTATTCGTACAGATTTTCTGTACGAATAGCCAGACCAAGGTGGAACGGCTAATCATACAGAAAATTGAAAAGCTGTCTTTGGCAGCGTAATACTTTTTGTTTTGGCTGTGAAAAAACATAATAAAATTTTTGAAAATGCTAGGGGGGGTTCTTGTGTTACATACAGTGGTTTTTTAACCAAAATATACCCGGGTAACATTAATTTTCACAAAAAGAAGACTTTGACAATTTTCTGTACGAATAGTCGCTTCATTGAGGTTTGGCTATTAATACAGATTTTCTGTACGAATAGCCAGGCCACATAGAATGAGATATTCGTACTTATTCAAGCAATTTTTTGATTGGTCGGGAATTCCATTACGATTTTGTGATTGGTCGAGATTTTCTGTATGAATAGACACTTCGTTTATTTTATCCTGCATAAACATAGTTTCAATATTGATTAATTTTATATCCCGTAATATAAACATTAACATAAAACAGTTCATAAAACTTACTGTTGTGTTGTATTGCTGATCCGATAAAAAAAAACTTTTTGATCTTAAAATAGATAAATTAAGCTTCTCTCAAACAAATAGGATATTGAGGAAATTTATAATTGATGTCAGGATACATTGATAAGTACAGTGTTTCAATATAAGTATTTAATCGAAACTTCTAATTTGCATAGTACAGAGAAAAGCAAGCGAGCTTGCCAAAATTCAGCTTTAGACTAACAGTTAAAACCAAAAAGGTACTACAGTAAGGTATATTTCGTATTTCCTGAAAAGTGGAAGGGAAAATTGCTAAAGGTGGGGGTTGACAATTTCCAAGGGAGGATGATTCTATACTAATTGCTTTCGTCAAAATCGTAGGCGGGGAGTTAAAGCAACAGAAACATTGTTAGATATAAGATTTGAGATTAGCAACCTCTCAATATCTAAATGACGGTAGGCTTAAGATGGTCAGTTAAAACTCGTCTAGACCCTGCGATAAAAACATAAATATAAACATAAATCCAACGTTTGTAACTTAAGAACATCTGCAAATTATATCCCAATGGGGCCTAGCTAATAAAAAATAATCCACAAGTTTACAAAGAAATCACGCTCCAAAAGTAAAATTCTGTCTAAATACATTTTAAATTGCGAGTTTTTTCTAAGGACGCAACACTTACAATATAAATTTTGTAATGTAATTATGAATAAAGATAATTATTTATTTAAATTATAAGAAAAATGCTATGAATTTACAGTTAGATAGTTTAAATTCTTAGATCTGATATTGGCCTTGTTCTTAATGTTGTTGTTATCTCTGTGGATTTAATGAACAAGTTTTCGTCTTTACATATTGGAAACTTAAATATACTATTTGGAAAGTCCGTCAGAGATCTGGGTTTGGTGTTTGATAGATCATTGGGCTAGGAGGATCATGTAGCGGGCATTTCTAGAAAGACATACATGTCCCCCGGACAGCTTTACAGAAACAGAAAGTCACTATTAACTTTTAACAGAGTTCTGTTCGTTAAGAGCCTAATACTTCCTTATTTTGATTTTAAATGCAGCATATATGTAATGATATCTCAGGAGAATTAAGGACTCTTGTAAAGTTTTTAGACCATAAATAGAAGGTTTTTTTAATAATTCTTTTTCTCAGAAGTTTTAATATGTAATGAATTAAAAGTTTTTACATGTTTTCAAGAATATTAATAACTGTTAAAAAATAAAATTGCGGTCTTAAAAAAAGTTGTCTTATTCCCCCCACAGAGGGCGCAACTTAATAAGTTTTAAAAATTCTTGTTTTATTCGATTCTTTGGAAGTTTTTTCAGGTTATTATTAGCAAATTAAAGAATCAGTACCTGAAACAACCTTTAAAGAACTAACTGAGAAAATAATTGATAACTTTAAAAAAATTACAAATTTGAAGAAAATACTTGAAAACTTGACAAAGCAATTGAAATAAATAATTAAAAACTAGTGTAAAAATTAAAAAATTACAGACAATAATCGTAAAGTTAAAAATAATATTATAAGTTTGCAGAAAATAATTGAAAAGGTGTAAATAAATTAATAAATTCGTGACAATAATAAAAATAATGATGAGAATAATTCAAAAAAGTTGTAATAAATTTCATGACAAAAAAAAATTAATAAAATAACTACAATTTGTAGAAAATAGTTCTAAAATGGAAAAATAACAAAAATATGAAAAAAATAACTAGAAAATGACAAAAATAATTGATTAATGCCCAAAGTAATTAAAATCTGAAGAAAATAATTGAAAAATAACGAAAGTAAATTGAACTTGCAGGGCTGATAACAATCATGATTTTTTTAAAAAAACCAAAAAAATCAGATTTTTTTGATTTAAATCAAAAATTGATTTTTTTAAAAATATGATCAATATATAAAATCTCCAAATGTTTATTTGCAAGTAGTTTATCACAGAAATAAAGAAAATGAAAAAAAAAAACAACACAAGAAACAGTGACATACCTAATTATATATAAAAAAAGTAATATATAAAGTTATATAAAAAAAAATTAAACTATTTATGAACATTTTATTACATTAAAATAATAAATTAGAAGATAATTAAAAAAACGTTAAAATATATTACTAAAGAGAACAGAATTTTAAAATTAGAAATATTAGAGAATTATTTTACAAATTGAATAAAAAAAGAATGAATAAAATTTTGTAAAATTTAAAAGAAAATTTAAAAGAAAAGAAATTCAATGAAAGACAAGAATGTGATGTTCAAATGAGAATATTTAGTACAAGATTAAATTCACATAATATAAATTAAAAAAATAGAAAATTGTGAAATTTAAAAAATATAGATAATAGCACCATATAAATGTTTTAAAAAATTCGTAGTTACAAGATAAAAACTAAACAATTAGAAAGAAAGAAAATGTTTCTTAGAAATGGAAAAATGATGACAAAAATAAATTAAAGAATTAATTAAAACGCAAAGAATAACTAAAAACATAGTGAAACATCAAAAAAATTAAATAAATAGGAAGAAAATAGAGAAATCTTCTTTTCCTTAATCTAACATACTAAAAAAATGTAAAAAGTACAAAAAATTGAAGTAAAAAATATATATATCAAGATAAATAAAAAAAATTCCACAAAGAAACTTAAAAATCCTTCAAAAATAAAAAAGTTTCGTCAAATTAAGTGAAACACATTTTTTTATTATTACACTTAAAATCTTGTAAGAATATTAAAAAAAAATTATTGTGAATATATAATACCAAAAATTTATAAATCGTAGGTATTTTGATTATCTGTATTAGCACAATTTTTTAAATTTTATAAAGATTAAAATATTAAAACTGAATTTTTTTAGGTTTATCCACAAATTTGTGGGTTTTGTTATTGGTTTGTGTTGTTTTACATGCAGTATTAGACATCCGGAGAATTGTAAAGTTTTTTTGATTTAAATCATAATTTTAATGCAAATTTTTCAATGATTTAAATCATGATTTAAATCACGATTTAAATCAAAGTGATTTAAATCAATAACAGCCCTGTGAACTTGTGTAAAAACTTTGTATATTCCTGACAATAATTTGAAGATTGAAGAGCACAATTAAAATTTAAAAAAAATAGTTGAAAAGTTTAAAAAATAATTGAAATTACAAGAAAATAATTGAACAATAACAGAAATAATTGTAATTTGAAAAAAATAATTTATAATTTGTGCATAAAATTAAAAATTTAAAGACAATACTTGAAAAATTGACCAAACAACTGAAAATTTAAAAAACTTATTGAATAACGACATAAATAATTGAAAGCTGGTATATAAAAAGAAAATTAAGAGAATAAAAAAAAATAAAATAAAAAATTTATTTAAAGTACCCACCAATAAAATTAAAATTTGATATAACAATAATAATTACTTTAAATATTAATAGGTCGCATTCAATAACTTAAATAAAAAAATAATTGAAATTTGTAGAAAATAATTCTAAAACTGCAAAAATAATTGAAATATAAAGAAAATAATCGTAAAATGACAAAAATACTTGAATAATGACAAAAGTAATTGAAATTTGAAGAAAATTATTGAAAATTAACAAAAGTAGTATAGAAACTGGTGTTGAAAATTTAAATATTCCTGTCAATAATTTAAAAATAGAAAAAAATAATTGAAAAATGACAGAAGTAAATGAAAACTTGTGTAATAAATGTAAATATTCATGACAATAATTTAAAGACTGAAGAGAATAATTGATATTTGAAAAAATTAAATTCAGAATCGCAAAAATACTTGAAAATTGACCATAATACTTTAGAGTTGATAAAATTACTTTAAATATGAAAAAAATAATTAAAAAGAGGTGTAGAAATTACGTATTTGTAAATTGTAATTAAAAAATTGACGATGTAATTTGAATATGAACAAACTAATTGATTTATAGTGTAAATTTTTAATCAGGCACTCCCCGCAGTTGGAATAGACATTTTACTAACAAAGTGAGAAAAGGGAGTTTTCTTAAAAACGTGTGTAATATTTAAATATAAATATTAATTTCTACAAATTTAATTAATAAATAGTGAGCAATTTTAAAAAAAAAGTCAGTAAAAGTAAAAAAGTGTGTCACTGGCAGCTTTGCAATAAGAAGAAATAAATAAGTATTTAGGGATTCTAAATATTACTTTATTGAATCTTTGCCGCAACCCTTCCGGAAGTTTCGGAATTTCAAAAATGGTTAAAAAAGTTACAGAATAATTAAAACTGTATTTAATTTTCTGCAATAAAGTAAAATAACGTCATTTGAATTTTTAATAAATTTCACTTTGGATTTTAAAACGTGGACAGAAAAAGATGAATAATAAATATAAAAACTAACCAACTTCACTTCAAGTTTTGAAATGTGGACAGTTAAAATGAATAAATATAAATAGTAACTAATTTCAGGAGTTTACGGAAATTATTATTATTTAATTAATTAATGATAATTTAATTACGATTTTGAAGACTGAATAAATCATTTTGATACATAACTCTACAATGTAAGTAATTAATTCCTCTTATTTGCCCAGATTAATTAAATGTATTTTCAATAACTATAACTATATGGAATTCAAAATCTGAAAATTAAACAAATATTTTTAAAAAACGTCAATGAAATCAGGTTACATGCAAATAAATATATATATTTCGAAAACTGTCTTCAGTCTGTAATATTTTCGAAATCCGGGATTCGTTAAATTCTTTAAAAAAATTAAGACTTCTTAAACAAACTGTACAGCAGCTTTATCAGAGATGAGAGAAAAAGAATGGATAGAGAAATGTGCGGAATTCTAGTAGACGATAATCTGACAGCAACGATGCAAGATACGATGCGACTTGTTCGTGGTATAGATATAGATAAAACATTTTATTTCACTTTAATTGCCAAGAGGAGCGGAGTAATTTCGAATTATTCGTGGTGTGCAGAAAGGGGTTTTTATTAGAGTAGCTATTTCAAATGAAGATGATTTTGAAAGCTAATTTACTAATCAGAAATTATTATGTATGCTGAACTGTTTAGCTCAATTTTTATAAAATTTTCTAAAAATGACTAAATAAAAAAATAACTCCCCTAGCAAAAGTATTGGATTGAATCTCAATCTGTTTGAATAAGTTTTAATCAGTATTTTTCCGGGGCATTCCGAAATTTATTTCCTAGACAATCAGTTTTTATCCGAATCTAAAAATGGATGTAACTTGACGAAAAATTCTTTCCGAATCATTCCGAATTAATTCGTTTTATTCCGAAGCTAAATTTTAATCCGTTTGAATCCTGTTATTTCATTTCGAATCAATCCTTTTCAATTTTAGTCGGGTTTATTCGAATATAAAACGGTTTGAGTCGGAATGAAATA
The DNA here is from genome assembly GCA_037103525.1 of Ganaspis brasiliensis. Lineage (NCBI taxonomy): Eukaryota > Metazoa > Arthropoda > Insecta > Hymenoptera > Figitidae > Ganaspis > Ganaspis brasiliensis. The sequence continues at coordinate 154,171 of JAZKLR010000276.1, read as the reverse complement.
ACGTGATTCAAACGGATTCAAATTTAGCTTCGGAATGATTCGGAAAGAATTTTTCGTCAATTTACATCGTTTTTAGATTCGGATAAAAACAAATTTCGGAATGACCCGGAAGAATATTGATTATAACTTATTCAAACTGATTCAAATTAAATCCAATACTTTTGTCAGGGTTCTTGAACTATTTCGTTCTTTCTCCGGCAAAAAATAAGTGGAAATTTTTTTTTTTTTTTATTGTACCTGGATGTAGGCAATGATTTTTACATTGAGGTTCGTTTTGCGTCGTGCGTGAACTCAGCAAGACGCGTTGCTCACACCATGGACCGCGTTGAGATGCTGCGAGAGTTACTTGAGTCTGTAAAGCAGAGAAATTTTATCGGAATTTATTAGCCACGGGAAATCGACCGGGTGGCTCGTAATGACCGAGGCATTACTAATGGGGCGAGAAGCAAAAAAGGGCGGAACTGCCTGCCAACGACGAGCAACCATCGCAAAGTGAACAAAACGCCATGAGGTGTTGCTTCCATAAATCACCATAGCCTTCTGCTTTCTTGATCTTCTCCATGCGACGGCTCAGTATACGTCGCGAATATCCTACATGGATGCCGATATTGATAAATTTCATGCATTTCTCACTCGCGCCCACGTCACGCTATTTTCTTGCCACGGACCAAGTTCAGTGTCTCTAATGAATGTGAAATGTGGACGGCATCTGGCTTGCCTTAAACCAATTTCGAGGTTATTATGATCGAGTGTCATTTTTATTATCTACTGCTGGGAATAAATTTCAAATTGTCAGTGAAAAGAGCCAACTTTATATCAAGTGTGACGAGGTAAAAATGTACCTCGCAAAATATTTTTAAGTGGATTTAATAATACTAGCAAAAAAAAAAGAGCGCAGGCGCGCGATTAGTTTTTTGTACATTTAATAAATTATAAAATACAATAATAAATATAAACTAGGTGAGAATTATGTCCATTTCATGGACATTTCGCTTCCAAGTAAGCAAAATAATTTACTTCCTCATAAAGGAAGCAAGAAATTAATAATATATTTAAGTTAATTGGGTAAGTTATTTAAAAATAAAAAATTTTAAATGCAAAAAAATGTAAAAATATGAATTATTTTACGAATTCTTGATCAATTATAAAAGTTATATAGGTCAATCGATTCGTTTTGAGATAAGGAATATGACTTTTGTATTCATTAAGTTGTATTTTTAGCATAAAAAAAAATTTTGTCAGAAAACGATTTTTTTTTATGAAAAAAGGGTGCTCAAAAAAATTTGGTTGGGTATTTTTGAAAATCCTTGTGTCCAAATTTAGATATTCATGAGTTTAATAAGTCATCCAAATTTTATTTGAATACGTTTAAGCGTTCTCAAGATATCTTGTACACAAAAAACGCTACACACACACACACACACACACACATACATCTGGACATTTGCTTAGTAATGTAAATTTTCGCTTTTTAGATGAAAATCAGTCGATTTTGACTATTTTTGGAAAATAGAAAATTTTAACGATCACAAAGCTTCCTTTTTGAGGAAGCAAAAATCGGTAAATACTATTTATCTAATAAGAAAAAATAATTAATTGAAAAAAATGAATTTAATTAAAAATTAGGGAAACTAATTTAAACAATCATAAAAATGTTTTAAACATTAGGAAAATAATTAAGATTTGAGAAAAATACTTGAAAATTTTAAAAGTAAATTAAAACAAAACTGAATAATAAAAAATTAGAGAAAATAATTGAAAATTGAAAAAATATGGTTAGAAATTGAAATAAATAAGTTAAAATTAAAAAAAAATAATCCAAATTTGAGAAAATAATTAAACAAGTTACATGAAATATTTTAAATAAAGGGAAGTTAAACAAAATTTGAGAAAAATACTTAAACCTTTCAGAAGTTTATTGAAATAAAAGAAAATAATTAAAATTTAGAGAAAATATATAAAAAACGAAGAAAATAATTTAAAATCGAACAGAACAAGTTTTAATTAAAGAGAAATAAGTAAAAACTTTTTGGCAATTATAAAAAAGAACGAGAAAAAGAACGAAAGTAATTGAAGATTGAAGAAAATAATATAAATAATGAAATAATTGAAAAGACAGATAAATAGTTAACAATTTTTGAAATTATGAAACAAATGTAAAAAATTAAAACTTAAAAAAAATAAATTTTGAAAAATAGTTGAAAAATGTTTTTAAATTTTTAAACTTGACGAAAATAATTAAAATATGATACAAACAATGATAAGTTGTAAAAAATAAATGATATTTAAGTGTGACAATTGAAAAAACTACAGAATTTTTTTTAATTAATGAAAAAAATAATTAAAATTTGAAAAAAATACATGAAGATATTAGAAATCAATTAAAAAAAGAAAATAACTCAAAAATAGATAAAAGAATTTAAAAAATATACTACAAGTAATTAAAATTTACGATAATTAAAAAACAAATTTTATAATTATGAAAACAAATAAAAATAATTAAAAATTGAAGAAAACAATTGAAATTTTAAAAAAATTCTTAAAAATCTTGGAAAATAATTTTAGAAAATGAGAATAACTAAAAATTGGAGAAAAGACTGGAAGAATTCTAAAATTAATTGAAATTTACGATAATTAATAAAATTTTTTGAAAAATATGAAAACAAATAAAAATAATTAAAAATTGAAGAAAATAATAGAAATTTGAGAAAAATACTTAAAGAAATATTAAAAATTAATTTTATAAAATGAGAAAAACTAAAAATTGGAGAAAAGTCTGAAAGAAAGCTAAAAATAATTGAAATTTACGATAATTAATTATAAAAAATAATGAAATCAATTAAAAATTGGGGAAAGTAATTTAAACCATCATAAAAATGTTTTGAACATAAAGAAAATAATTTAAATTTGAGAAAAATACTTGAGAATCTTAAAAGTAAATTAAAACAAAATTGAATAATGTGAAAATAGAGAAAATAATTGAAAATTGAGATAAATAAAATAAAATTAAAAAAAAATAATTAAAATTTGAGAAAATAATTAAATAAATTACATAAAATATTTTAAATAAAGGAAAGTTAAACAAAAGATGAGAAAATAGTTAAAACTTTCAAAAATTCATTAAAATAAAAGAAAATAATGAAAAATTAGAGAAAATAAATGAAAAAAGATAAACATAATTTAAAATTGAATAGATCAAGTTTTAATTAAAGAGAAATAAGTAAAAATTTTTGGCAATTATAAAAAAGAACGAGAAAAAGAACGAAAGTAATTAAAAATTGAAGAAAATAATATAAAAAATAATATAAGCAATGAAATAATTGAAAACTTAGATATATAATTAAAAGTTTTTGAATTTATGAAACAAATGTAAAGAATTGAAAATTGAAGGAAATAAATTTTGGAAAATAATTGAAAAATGTTTTTTGGATTTTAAAACTTGACGAAAATAATTAAAATATGATACAAACAATGATAAGTTGTAAAAACTAAATGACATTTAAGTGTGACAATTGAAAAAATTACTGAATTTTATTTAAATAAAGAAAAAATAACTAAAATTGAAAAAAAATACATAAAGATCTTAAAAATCAATTTAAAAAAAGAAAATACCTAAAATTGGAGAAAAGAATTGAAGAAATAAGCTAAAAGTAATTGAAATTTACGATAATTAATAAACAAATTTTGAAATTATGAAAACAAATAAAAATAATTAAAAATTGAAGAAAACAATTGAAATTTTAGAAAAATTCTTAAAAATGTTAGAATATAATTTTAGAATATGAGAATAACTAAAAATTGGAGAAATTTAAATGTCATTATTTCTTTAATTTCTTTATAATTAATTTTGTCAAATTTCAATTATTTTCTTGAAATTTTTTTTTCAATTTTTCAACTATTGTCTAAAAACTATAATTTTTACACCATCTTTTATAGTTATTTATGTAATTATTCAATTAGTGTTTTTAAATTTTACTTATTTCTTCAATATCTCAATTATTGTGCAAAAATTAAAATTTTTTTCCTCAGTCTCAAACTTCTCTTTCAAATTTTAATTCTTTTTGGCATTCTTTAATTATATTTGAAACTTTTTAATTATTTACTTCAAATTACAATTATTTCGTTTCAATTTTTGTCATCATTTTTTTTGATTTTTAATCAATTTTCAATTAGTTTTGTCATTTACAAGTTTTTTTAAAATTAAATTATTTTTGACATTACTTCATTATTTTATACATATTTCAATTATTTTTGCGATTTTTGAATTATTTTTTTTAAATTGCTAAATAATTAAAAATTGAATAAAGCAATGAAAAGTTAAAATAATTAATAAAAAATTGAGAACAAATAATTGAAATTTGAAAAAATTAATCGAAGTATAATAAAAATAATTAAAAATTGAGGAAAATAATTGTAAGATGATATGATAATTTAAAGATTAAAGAGAATAATTTTAACTTGAAATAAAATAATTGAAAAAATTACAAAATATGTTGAAATAGAGGAAAATAATTGTATTATGATAAGAATAATGGTAAATTGAAAAAAATAATTGAAATTTGCAGAAAGTAAATTTAAAACTTGAAGAAGAAATTAAAAAATAATTAAAACAATTGAAAATTGAAGAAAATAATTGAAAAATGATTAAATCTGTTGAAAAATGTAGTTGAAATGTGAAATCATAATAGAAAAAAATTATTAAAAATTCAATTTTAAAAAAAAATTTTCAAAGTATCAAATTTTGCAAAACTTCATGGCAAATTTTAATAACTATTAAGTAAATACTAATCAATCCTGTAACGTGTGTGAGGTTCTGACTAAAAAAATATTGGTTTACTCATCAACGAGACATTGCAAATTTCATTAATTTTTAATTCAGTTTACCTATTTACCTTGTTTAGTTTTTTACTTCAGTTAGTTTATCTGGTTTATTTACTTCATTTAATTTGTTTATTTTATTTAATGTAATTAGTTATTTGTGTTTATTTATTAATGTACTTCTTTGTTGAAACAGAATATTGCGATATTAGTCGATTAAAATTGGTTTTGGAAACCAGTAAAGTATCATTATTTCAATGCGAATATCCGCTGATTTGCAAGCAGCTTTTCCTGATTCATATAATTGAGAACAGCTTTTATTTAATAAGTAAATAGCGCAGATAATTTAAAACCAATTTGTTTGATTAAATTGGAATATCTTTTGTAGAGGATCGGTTTATGAAGATAATAGGCCATTAAAATAATAATATTAATCCTCTGTCAAGTTGTGCCTTAATGCTCATTTAGGATGCGTCAATTCTATCTTTATTAATAATAATAATAATAATAATAATAATAATAATAATAAAATTCTGTTATTAATAAAGTAGATCATTAATTTTATATACTTTTACTTTTAAATTCATCCAGAAAGTCACAATTTTAGCTCGTCATTATTATTTCACTTTTCTAAAATGCGAGCCTCTCAATTTCATACACAAAAAACTAAAAAAAAACGTTATAACTTTATTATTTCAAAATTATTTTGTTTTTATTAATATCCGTTTCGAAACTAGAAAAGAAAGAAAAAGTACTATAAAGTAGATGAAGAATGAAAAAATAAAGACCAAATAAATCATCGTCAACTTTTCACCGCCATTTTCAATTTTAAAAAATTGACTTCAGTTTTGTACTGACGGACTCCAAAAACTCTCAATTACTAAAAAATTTATCAAATTTTTTATTTGGTCGCCACATTGGATCCGCCATTTTGAATTTTGGAAAAATTTACTTCAATTTCGTCTTCACAGGCTCCAAAAACCCTCAATTACCAAGTTTCATAAAAATTTATCAAATTTTTTTCATTTGACCACCATTTTGGATGCGCCATTTTGATTTTGAAAAGTTGGTTTTAAATTCGTACTCAGAGACTCCAGAAGTGTAAGATTATTGAATTTTATCAAAATCCTACAATTTGTGAAAATCTGCCACTCTTTTCTACGTAAAAATTTCGACTAAAAACTCAGTTTCCACAAAGTTATTATTCTTGTTTCAAATAATAGTCCATAAGTTTTTCTAAATTTATCGTACACATATTTTAATAACAGAATCTAAAACAGAGGTAAATTTTGCGTCAGAAATAATCTGTTTTTTATTTTTCGGTTTTTTTTCCAATAACAAGAAAATAGCTTTAAAACTGGGAGAAAATTTTCATTTTCTTGAATGTTGTTGGATCAAACAAGTATAACAGTTAATAGGTTTTAATTTATAAATTTTTTTATTTCTCTATTTTATATAGGAAGCTTTTATTTTTTAACGTTGTCATTTAATGGAAACGTAAAAGTCGTTTCAAAAGATTAGATAATGTTCTGTGCAGTCAATGGCAGCATAAGTAGTGTAAGTTACGCTCGCTTCAGACCTTCATCGATCGTTTAGTTACCCAAGCAGCTTTGCAGAGCTTTCAAAGGATTCTTCTTTCACGCATGCCACGGGCACCGCTGGTGTAGTGGTATCATGCAAGATTCCCATTCTTGCGACCCGGGTTCGATTCCCGGGCGGTGCATTTTTTTTAAAAAATACACCAATAGTTTCATTTCTATATCAGAATCAAGCAAACACGAGCAATTCCTAAAAGAATTGATTATTTTCCAATGATAAAGGCACTTTTAGTGATGAGGTTTATGCTGTCATCGATTTTCAATTCATATAACTGATTAAATTACTGGAAAAAAAAAATCAATAGAAAAAACAAAATAATAAGAAGTTTTTGAAAGTAACAATGAATTGATGAAAATTACTCAAGTTAAAATGATTTGCAAATGAAAAAAATAACTAGAAAATGTAAAAATAATAAATTTGTAGAAAAACCGCTATGTATAGGAAAAAATTAGTAGAAAGTAAAATAATAACTAGAATTCGTTTAAAAGTAACTAAATAAGGAAGAAAAAATTACTATAAAGTAGACGATGAATGAAAAAAAAATGAACAGAAGTAGAAAATGGAAAGTTACTAAAAAGTGAAGAAACTACTGGAAACTTGTAAAATAACTAGAAATTAGTGAAAATGGCTAAATAACTAGATAGTAAAGAAAAAAACACTAGAAAGTACAAGAAGAACTAAATTTAAAAAAAGAATTAGAAATATGGAAAATAATTGTAGGTGAAAAAAATATTCAAATATTAGAAACGATAACTGGATAGTAAGGACCAACTACTGGAAAGTGAATAAGATATAATAAAAAAACGAAATAACCAGAAAACTGGGAAAAATTACTAAGGAGGACAAAGGAATAAGAACTGTAACAAAAAAATGCGAATTGATTGAAATTGCCAGATTTCATTAAAAATAACTAGAAAATGATAAAAAATGAACTAAAAATGTAAAAAATTTATAATTAAAGAAAAACAAATAGAATAAGACAAAACATGGAAACGATAAAAAATTTAGATATTAAAAAAAACTAAATAATATACAAAAATTATTAGAAAGTAAAAGAATAATGAGAATGATTAAAAGTTAGCTAGAAAGTAAAAGATAACTATAAAATGAAGAAAGATAATAAGAAAATAAAAATAAAGTACTGAAGTGTTAAAAAATAACTATAAAGTTTTTTACAATATTACTAATAGAATGTTTAGATAAACTGTAAATTAGAACGTAAAATAATATTTAGAAGTAGATAAAAAATAACTAGAATTGAAAAAAAACTACTACTAAAAATCGAATAAAAATTAAAAAATAAAACTATAAAATAAATAAGAATTTACTAAACAATGAAAATTAATTAGAAACTCAAGAAATTTAATTTAATTATAAAAAAGCATCGTATTTTAATAAAATAACTGGATAATGAAGCCAAATAATAACAAGAATACCAAGAAGCTAAAAATAGATAGATGAGGTACCAGACTTACTATAAAGTAAAAACTTAACTCTTCTTACTTGACAGTAATAATTTTCTGATTTAAATTATAAATTAAAGAAAAAATACTATAAAGTGACAAAATCAGAGCCGTAACTTAGGTTTTTCGTGTCCGGTGCGAGATAAATATTTTGGCCCCCCCCCCCCCTATATTCCTTAGAAAAATAGAAGTTATGGACAAAATAAATACAAAAAGATAAAAGAAAATTAAAATTAAAAAGACTAATTGAAAAATCAGATAAATAATTGAAAATTTAGAAATCCAATTGAGGAATGAAATCTGAGAATAACTAAAATTTGAAGAAATTGATTGCGAAATGATAAAAATAATAATTCAAAATTGAAGAAAATTATTAAAATTTGAGAAAAATATTTTAAAATCTAAAAAATTAATTCAAGAATAATGAAAGTAATAAAAAATCCGAGAAAATGTTTGCAAATTAATAAAAATAATGAAAAATTGAAGACAAAAATTTTAGTTTGTTAAAAATAATCGAAGAAATTACAACCTATAGTTATAATAAAAGAAAATTATTGCAGAATAATAAAAATAAATGTGAATTGAAAAAATAACTAAGATTAGAGATAAATATTAAAACAAGTTAGAGAATTTATTAACAAATAATTCAAAATGACAAAAACTAATTTAAAAATAATAAAAATAATTGAAATAATGAAGACTAAAATTAATCAAAATCAAACAAATGATGTCGAGTAAATGAAAAGAATTCAAAAAAATATCTTTAAATTCATATGATCTCAAAATTAAGAAAATTAGGTGAAAGCGACGAAAAAATAGTAAACTATACAAAAAAAAGACATAAAAACGTAAAAATGTAAGAAAAAACTCTATTAAAATAATGAGAAAATTCTTTTAAATAAAAATTGTATGGACATTATTAAAGAAATAAAGAAAAAATTTGAAAAAACACCACAAGAATAAAACAGTGGCATAAAAATTTATAACTATTTACCTGCATTTTTTTAATGAAAAAAAATACTGGTCTAATTATAATCGACGACTTGCAGAGGTTTCTTCAAAAAAAGTTTTTTTGATGAATTGCAGAACTTATGATGTTTTTCCTGAACACATAATGGGTCTTCACAAACGTTATAATAATCGTTTTTTCTCTAGTAAGTTTTGTAAAAAACAATTTGTAAAATTAAATAGATCATATGCTAAAAAATTACTTAATTTAGAGATTGATGACATTCATTTACATGTCAAGTTTTTGTCAAAAATCGAGATATTGTTAAGGGTATTATTATTAATTATAATGTCGATGTCTTAATATTGAACAATTTCTTCGAACTTTCACAAGAAAAATATGAACGAATTTTAAATATTAATAATTGTATTCATAAGAAAAAATTAAATTCGTTACGCCAAAAGCAATTTCCCATAAAAAAACAATAATAACTGGTTCGAAAATTTATCTGGCAGAGATATTCCATCTGATGTTTCTGACGTTGTGTCACTTGGTCCTAATTATGTCTTTCAAGAAAATGTTTCTAAGAGTGACAATATAAATATTATTAAAAATTTGGAATCTTGTATTTTTAAAACTGAAATGCCTTTTGAGATTAAGAATGAGTTCAGAGATAAAGTTTTAAATGTTATAATCAACAATTTGAATAACAAAGAACATATCACACTTACAGATAGAATTTTTGATAAAAAATTGAATTCTACAAACTCTTTTCTTAAAAATAATAGAGATATTCTTTTCACATCTGCTGATAAGGGCAATTTAACGGTCTGTTTAAATACTGTGGATTATAATTTTAAAATGACTAACCTTCTTTCTGACCCTTTAACTTATAAAATTGTTAATAATAATTCGCTTAAAAAATTGCAAGATAGTACAGCTAAAATTTTAAAAAATCTTAATGATAATAATTTTCTGGATAAAAATTATCACAATGATCAACTTACATGTACAGACACTGTACTGGCGAGAGCTTATGGTCTCCCAAAAATACACAAGGAAAATATACCTCTCAGACTTATTAACTCTTTAGTAAATAGCCCTACTCATTTTTTAGCAAAAACTATCTATAATGATTTAAAAAGTATTAATTCAACACCAAATTCGCATATTAATAATAGTTTTGAACTTCGAAGCAAACTTAAAGATTTTATTATTGATAATTGTAAACCACGTACCGGGAATGAGTTACATTTAACTCAATTAATCTACGGTTTATAGGAATTCTTTTGAAGAAGATTGTCTAGGGAATATTTTTAAATTATTTATTAATGGTTAGCACAGATGTAGGCTCCGGAAGCTAGGACCACGAAAATTCCTTAGAATTTCCAATCCCCTCGCAACTGGAGGTGTACGTTTATTTATCCTTCCAACAACACCAGAAGGATTCTTTTATTTTAATTACTTAAAGGTTATGGGGGCTCAAGGAACTTGAATAAACTTCAATAACAACTTCTAATTAAGATAATTTTAACAAACCGTATTTGGTCCCTTAGAAAGCCATCTCTGCTCTCCTGATTCACCTTATACCTTATCCTTATCCTTATCCTTATCTTTATCCTTATTCTTTTCCTTTGGTTAAGAATGCCTCCTTGTCCAATTGAAAACTGTCCACTTTGCTGACGGCAAATTATCACACACTCGCGCAAAAATTCCATTTTCTATTTTGATGTTCTTCTCTTCACTCTCAATTTCCAACTTAACTTTTCTTATCTGTCTAGCCCTCTCATTCTCCATCCTTTTCTTCTATTCATCTGAAACACCTTTTCTCCGCCTTTCATGGTCATTGTCCCAAAACCTTGACGCCAGGTTGTTATGTCAACAAATAGTCATTGTCTTATAGTAAACTTGAAACTCGAGTTCAAATCATAAGGCATTAAATAAAGACATTATTTTAATCTCTCAAATATTACATTTATTTTGGTCGGCAACAATAATGAATATGTTTTTCTCTCTTTGGATGTGTGTTCTTTGTTTACCAATATCCCATACGATCTCGTTGTACAGAGTTTAGACCGACGGTTTAATCAGATCAATCAAAACTGCAAAATTCCGTTTCATATTATCGTTGATTGTACTAAATTCTTATTTGGAAACACATTTTTTAAATTTAATGACAAAATTTGTCAACAAACAGACAGAACCCAGATGGGTTCCCCAACATCACCCATATTTGCTGACATGGTCATGGATGATTTGGAAAGTGATTGTTTAAAAATTCTTAAAGAAAAACATAATTGTGTTCCTTTAATTTATGTTCGTTCCGTAGATGACACCTTTCTATGCGTAAAAAAGGAACATGTTCAACTTTTTATTGACACTTTTAACTCTTATCATAAAAATTTAAAGTTTAGTCATGAAATTGAAACAAATAATAGTATGAGTTTTTTAGACCTCACCATAATGAAGGAGAATAATTTAATTATCACTAATTGGTACAGAAAACCGACTTCGTCAAATAGAGTCATTAATTACTTTACAAATCATCCTGATCAACAAAAAAAGAATATTGTTTTTAATCTTGTCGACAGAGCGATATCTTTATCTCATAAAAAATTCCATTCACAAAATTTAAGTATTGTCTCTGATATTTTGAAAAATAATGAATATCCTTCGGACTTTATTAACAAACACATAAAAACACGCATGAACAAACTCAAATATACAAATTCTGACCATTCTGATTCTCATAATAATATTAATATATACAATCGTCTACCATATGTCTTTTTATCTTTTCACAACCGATAATTTTTTAAATTAAAAAATATCTTACAAGAATATAATATAACTGCTATTCCGATTGTAAAAAAGAATCTTAATAATATTGTAAGATTAGGTAAAGATATTATTCAAAAGTGTGACCGTATTAATAGTGTTTATAAATTTGATTCTGTTAATTGTCCAGCGACTTATATAGGTGAACCTAAGCGTGCTTTGCATCTTCGTATTAATGAACATCAAAAAAGAAAAAATACTGTTGTAGCCAAACATCAAAATGAACTGGGTCACATATTTGATTGGAAAAATGTAAAAATTTTAGATTCTGAATCTAACTGGACCAAAAGAAAATTTTCTGAAATGATTCATATAAAATCGAATAACAGAAAGGAAGATAGTTTTGCTCTTAATAAGATTTATTTTCCATTATTGAGAGGTTTAAATTTGTAAAATTCTTATATTTAGTGACTTTATGTATTCTTCGACACCTTTTATAATCTCTGTTTATTCTCTTCTACCTTGAATTAATTTAATTTAGTTGTCTCACAGTCGTCGCTGAAAGATGTTTATATTTAAATTTGACTTACAAATCCTAATTTTAATTCTCGACGTGATTAAACAAAAAAATTTTTAATGTTTTAATCGATTATGGTACGCAATGTTTTTATTAACTTTGTTTTATTGATATTTTAATTAGTGTTTTTTTATATAATTCTTAAACAATTTTGTTTTATAATAATCTTTATATGACCAGTGTATATATTATTCAAGTGTGTCCTTTTAATAAATTTTAGCCTGACGAGGTTGGCAAACCCAGGCCAACGAAACGTTGTAATTGTTGACGGATAAAAAAGTTTGTACTTTTTTTCATACTACCTTCCCTGGATCATTTATGTGTTCTTCATTATTAATAATAAATAAAATTCTAAAAGAAAAAAAATTCTATGAAATAGAAGAATGATGTTTAAATGAGAATATTTAGTACAAGATTAAATTTACATAATATAAAATAAAAGAATAAAAGTCTCCAAGAAAGTAGAAAATTCAGAAATTTAAAAAATGTAGACAGAAGTATAGGTATCTATATATATAGATATCTATTGTAAAATCCATTAATATTATATACACAACTCATTTTTGGAATAATTGAAATCGATTTAACTGGACCTTTTAATTTACACTGGAGTTAGAATTTTTTATTCAAGTTTCAAATAGTCACAATTTCAATATAATAAAATAGAATTATTATCTTTCTGATTGAAACTACAAGAAAAAACTAAATATCCGTCGCATTCTCGAGTTTTAAAGATTATTGTTTCTGCAAAAATGACTATAACAGATTATGGCTAATCATATTTCGTTGAATTTTTTGAAATTTGTTATCTTCTGTTCCATTTTTGGCGATGATGGATGGCTATTTTCAAGAATGGATGTATCAAGAATTATGATGTATGGTGACAACGAAATTTTGACTCGAAACACACTATAATTTACGTTCTTGGTGTTTTGGCTATTTATCTCCTCGAGGCGTTTCGATAAAACTTATAATATTCTTGTTGTCTTGACTTTAGTTAAAGGCTGAGGGATCTTAATCTAAAGAAAAATGATGGTAGAGTCCGATCTCCGTTAAAAAAGTAGAACAGCTATATTATTTCTCATGCATCAACTTCAATTTATAAATTCGTACCTTCTTCAGGTCCCGTTGCTTATATACTTCAAGTTTAGATATCTTATGCTTAACATTATTTTCACTTAATATATAATTACATAATATGAACTTTTTTCATATAGTTTTTATACGAACATTAATTGATAATAATAAATTGATTATTAATTAATATTGCTAACTAGCAAAATAAAACGCGAATTTGCGCGCGATTAGTTTTCCATACATTTTCAAATTATAAAATACAATAATAAATATAAAAAATCGGTAAATACTATTTACCTAATAAGAAAAAATGAATATTTTAAATATTGGTAAAATTTAAAAATCAGTTAATACAAATAAAATAAATATTTATCTAGGACAAAATTTATAATATTTTAGAATTAAAAAGAATTGCAAAAATAATTGAAATTAAACAAAATAACTGCAAATTTTGCAAATTAATTGAAAAAAATGAAATCAATTAAAAATTGGGGAAAGTAATTCAAACAATCATCAAAATGTTTTAAACATAAAGAAAGTAATTTAAATTTGATAAAAAAAATTGAGAATGTTAAAAGTAAATTATAACAAAATTGAATAATGAAAAATTAGAGAAAATATATGAAAATTGAAAAAACATGGTTAAAAATTGAGATAAATAAATTAAAACAAATAATTAAAATTTGAGAAAAAAATTAATCAAATTACATAAAATCTTTTAAATAAAGGAAAGTTAAACAAAATTTGAGAAAAAAACTTAAACTTTCAGAAGTTTATTGAAATAAAAGAAAATAAGAACGAGAAAAAGAACGAAAGTAATTGAAGATTGAAGAAAATAATATAAATAATGAAAGAATTGAAAAGGCAGATAAATAGTTGACAATTTTTGAAATTATGAAACAAATGTAAAGAATTAAAAATTGAAGAAAATAAGTTTTAAAAAATAATTGAAAAATGTTTTTAAATTTTAAAACTTGACGAAAATAATAATAATTTACGATAATTAATACAATTTTTAGAAAATTATGAAAAGAAATAAAAATAATTAAAAATTGAAAAAATAATAGAAATTTAAGAAAAATACTTGAAAAAATTTTAGAAATTTAATTCATAAAATGAGAAAAACTAAAAATTGGAGAGAAGTCTGAAAAAAGGTAAAAAGAATTAAAATTTACGACAATTAATAAAAAAAATTTGAAACTCTGATAATAAATTAAAATAATTCGAAATGGAAGAAAATATTTGAATTTTCAGAAAAATACTTAAAAATCTTAGAAAATAATTTTAGAAAATGAGAATAATAATTAACAAGCGAGAAAAATAATTGAAAAATGATAAAATTAATTCAAAATTGAAAAAAATAATTGAAATATGGTGAAAATAATTTAAGATTGTGAAAGAAAATTAAATTATGATGAAAATAATTTAAATATGAAAAATTGAAAACATTCAATAAAATTTGAGATAAATAACTGAAAAAATCATAGAATTAATGTTTCAAAAAAAATAATAATTACAAAATTAGTAACATAAAAATTTTTAATTGAAGAGAATATTTAAAAAATCGCAGAAATAACGAAAATTGATGAAAATAATTGCAATAATCGATAAATAATTGAAATTTTTAAAAGTAATGCCAAAATATAATGAATAAAATTATAAATTGATGAAAATCAAGAAAAGTTGCAGAATTTATTTTTAAGCAAAAGAAAATAATTAAAAAATCGTTATATAATGGAAAATTAAAGACAATAATCTAAATTTGAGTTAATAACTTAAAATTTAGGAAATTAATTGCATGTGTATATATTTTAAACTTCTTTAAAAACCATAATAAATTTTTTAAGCATTTTCGGAAACTTTTTTTTTACACAAATGACAATTAAAAACCAGCACAAAATTAAATAACAGGGACTAAGACTAACTTCACTTCAGTTTTTAAAATGTGAACAGAAAAAGATGAATAAATATTAATACTAACTTACTTCAGGAGTTTACGGTGATTATTATTAGTTAATTAACTAGAAAAATAAAACGCGCGCAAGCGCGCGATTAGTTTTTCATGCATTTTAGAAATTATAAAAGCCAATATATAAATATTATTAAATGTAATATTTAAAAATCAAGTAATATAAATAAAATAAATATTTATTAAGACAAAATTTATAATATTTTAGAATTAAAAAAAAATTGCAAAAAATAATTCAAATTAAACAAAATAATTGAAAATTTTGCAAATTAATTGAAAAAAAAATGAAATGAATTAAAAATTGGGGAAAGTAATTAAACAACCAAAAAAATGTTTTAAACATAAAGAAAATAATAAAAATTTAAGAAAAATACATGAGAATCTGAAAAGTAAATTAAAACGAAATTGAATAATGAAAAATTAGAGAAAATAATTGAAAATTGAGATAAATAAATTAAAATTAAAAAAAAATAATTAAAATTTGAGAAAATAATTAAAAAAATTACATAAAATATTTTAAATATAGGAGAGTTAAACAAAAGTTGAGAAAAATAGTTAAAACTTTCAGAAGTTCATTAAAATAAAAGAAAATAATTAAAAATTGGAGAAAATAAATAAAAAAGGATCAAAATAAGTTTAATTTGAACAGAACAAGTTTTAATTAAGGGCATGTGATGGATTATGACGTCACTGGTATAGGCAAAATTTGTCCGTAACTTTTCTCTTAAAATATTAAATATTTTGTCATGAAACTTGGTAGAATTACTTAAAATGAGATTAAGAAGGTCTCTCAGACCCAAGTTTGTTTGAATTTTGGCCCAAAATTAATTTTGGGAACTTTTTGAAAAAATGCAATATTTTTTAAAAATCACTTTTGAGCCAAAATTCAAACAAACTTGGGTCTGAGAGACCTTCCTAATGACATTTTAAGTAATTCTACCAAGTTTCATAACAAAATATTCAATATTTTAAGAGAAAAGTTACGGACAAATTTTGCGTATACAAGTGACGTCATACTCCATCACATGCCAAATAAGTAAAAATTTTTGTCAACTATAAAAATGAACGAGAAAAAGAATGAAAGTAATTAAAAATTGAAGAAAATAATATAAAAAATAATATAAATAATGAAATAATTGAAAAGTCAGATAAATAGTTAAAAAGTTTTAAAATTATGAAACAACTGTAAAGAACTGAATATTGAAGGAAATGAACTTTAAAAAATAATTGAAAAATGTTTTTAAATTTTAAAACTTGACGAAAATAATTAAAAAATGTACGAGGAATGATAAGTTGTAAAAAATAAATGCCATTTAAGTATTTTAATTTAAAAAATTACAGAATTTTTTTTAAATAAAGAAAAAATAATTGAAATTTAAAAAAAATACATGAAGATTTTAGAAACCAATTTAAAAAAAAGAAAATAACTAAAAATTGGATAAAAGAATTGATAAGCTAAAAATAATTGAAATTTAGATAATTAATAAAAAAAATTTTTAAATTATGAATTCAAATGAAAATAATTAAAAATTGAAGAAAACAATTGAAATTTTAGAAAAATTCTTAAATATCGTAGAAAATAATTTTAGAAAATGAGAATAACTAAAATTCGGAGAAAAGACTGAAAGAATGCTAAAATTAATTGAAATTTACGATAATTAATAAAATTTTTTAAAAAATATGAAAACAAATAAAAATAATTAAAAATTGAAGAAAATAATAGAAATTTGAGAAAAATACTTAAAGAAATATTAAAAATTAATTTTATAAAATGAGAAAAACTAAAAATTGGAGAAAAGTCTGAAAGAAAGCTAAAAATAATTGAAATTTACGATAATTAATAAAAAAAAATTTGAAATTCTGATAACAAATGAAAATAATTAGAAATTGAAGAAAATTTTTGAATTTTCAGAAAAATACTTAAAAATCATAGAAAATAATTTTAGAAAATAATTAACAATCGAGAAAAATAATTGAAAAATAATAAAATTATTTCCAAATTAAATAAATAATTGAAATATGCTGAAAATAATTTCAGATTAAGAAAAATAATTAAAATATGATAAATTGAAAACAGTAAATAAAATTTGAGAGAAATAACTAAAACAAATCATAGAATATATATTCAAAAAAAAAAATTATTACAAAATTACTTAAAAAATTTTAATTAAAGAGAATAATTAAAAAATCGCAGGAATAACGAAAATTGATGAAAATATTTGCGATATCGGATAAATAATTGAAATTTTTAAAAGTTATGCCAAAATAATAAATATAATAAAATTGATGAAAATCAAGAAGCATTGCAGAATTTATTTTTAAGAAAAAAATAATAATAAAAAAATCGTTATATAATGAAAAATTGATGACTCTAATCTAAATTTGAGATAATAACTAAAAATTTATGAAATTAATTGCATGTGTATATATTTTAAACTTCAAAAACCAAAATAAATTTTTAAAGCTTTTTTCGAAAATGTTTTTTTTTACACAAATGACAATTAAAAACCAGCACAACACCACACTAATAAAAAAGGTTACCTTATTCTTTCAATTCAAATTTTAAAATATTTCCTGATAAAGAGAGTCAAAATCAATAAAATAACAGGGACTAACTTCACTTCAGTTTTTAAAATGTGGACAGAAAAAGATGAATAAATATTAATACTAACTAATTTCACTTCAAACTTTAAAACGTAGACAGAAAAAGATGAATAAATATAAATAATAACTAACTCTAAGAGTTTACGGAGATTATTATTATTTAATAATTAATTGGTAAACTAATTACAAATTTATTAATGTAATAATTGGTTTCAAAATCATCCAATTATTAAAAGTAACTTTTAGTTCATCTTTTATTTATTTTCCTTATTTGTAAAAAGACGCATATCATGATGAAGAGTTCGATAGCTTCTGCGATACTTTTTCACTTCCTGGCAAGTTTCTTCCGCTCCATCAATCTTCGATATCGAGTGGCTAATCGACCACAAGATCGCGTGAGACGCGTGCATGCCAAGAGTTTGGCAGCATGTTAATTATTCAGCATGTCGCTTCAACAATGGCGCAATAATTAACAATTACGCACTTTGATAATTATACACTACAACTGCTGAGTTATCACCAGTCTAGTCTGTCTACAGAGCTACTTATTTACTGTTTGTAGCGTGGGTGTAACACTCTCACAAACACATAATAGAGAAGCATGTTACTGCTTGCATATATCTTCGAATTTTGCTCCAAATGCTTACCTTTCATTACATAATACATACACATGATTTAATCTCGGAGGAAGCATTTAATAAATTAATCTTATCCAAATTGTGTCGCCTTGAATCCGGACTATACGCAAAATGTATAATAAAAATTTATCATTGGTAAAAGTCATTTTTATAAATCGAAAATATGTATTATTTTTATAATTTATAATAAAGTGAAATATTTATTTTATTTATTATTATTTATATATTTTCAACAAAAGAAAATTTTTTATAACTACATATTTTTATATTTACATATTTTATTTCATAGAATATGACGGCCAATAAAGACAATTATTTGGTAATAAAAAAACAAACTGACGTTTCGAGACTAACTCAGTCACTTCTTCAGAGTTTATATATATTTTTATTTTATATTTAAATATATTTTTTTAATTGGATTCAAAAATCATAGTATATTTAGAAACTTTTAACAATCTCTGATCACGAATCAAAGGCAACTTTTTAAATTTTTTTCCAAAATTCTGAATGTTAGGCAAGTTGATAATTTCGTAGGAATTATGAAAACTTATACAATTTATCTAATTATCTTTTAGGGTCACTGATTATGAATATAAATATCAGTTTTTTAAAATAAAATATGGCGGATCCAAAATGGTTGTCTAATTTTTTAAAAAATATTTAATTTTTATGAGATTTGGTAACTGAGAGTTTTTAGAGTCACTGATTACGAAACTAGAGCTAATTTTTAAAAATTCAAAATGGCGGATCCAAGAAGGTTGACAACTTTTTTCAAAACATGTGTAATTCTTATAAAGTTTGGTTTCTAGGTATTCTTAGGGTCGATGATTACGAATTTAAAATCAATGTTGCAAATTCAAAATGGCTGATCCAATATGTCGGATTATGAATCTTAAGTTAATTTTTATAATGTCAAAATGGCGGATGATTTTAAAAAACCTTTTTGAGGAGAATTTTGTTTATACCACAAATCAAACCGATTTGATTAATACAAACAGAATTTTTCGAATTTAATTTTTGGTTTTAAATTCTTTTTATCAACTCTAAGAATCAGCAAAAAATCAAATAACACTTAAATTTTTAAATATCATCATCAAAAACCCTTTAGTATATTTTTTTCGATAAAAGTATCATGGCATTGTGATATCCAAGAAACTCGCTTTCAAATTTAATTTCCAATAAATCTCGCGTAGAACGATTTTCTCGACGAATATAATACTTTTATGCACCTATTTCAGATAATATTGATCTTAAATTTTTAAAAGATGGATAAAAAAGTTGTCACATTGTAGGTGAATTTTGAGTTATGATTCAATTTTAGCACCTGAAAATATGTTGCGATTGAGTAATCAAGTTTGAAACTCAAATATTGAGTTTTTATTTTAACTCTTCAAAGAAAGTAGTTTTTTCAAAATTTTGTCATAGATAATTCTACTAGAATAAGAATAAATCTGGTAACTTTCGAGAGATCACGTTTCAAAAAAATTAATTCAGCTTTTTATGATTTTTTATATTTGACTTGGATTTTGTAAAAACATATTAATTTTAGTTGACACTTTGAAATTTGACTTTTTAAATAATTGCAATTACAGACACACTCGAATTAGTTATGAAAAAATTAAGAGACAAAAAAATAAAATCTAATTATATTCTATGTAAGATTTTTATTTAAAATTTTTTGCAGATAATTATTTCTCAAATCCACAACATTAAAAAATTCAAAATGTCGGATCCAATATGTCAGACATAATTTTTTCAATTTAGATTGATTCTTATGAAACTTGATACAAAAACGTTTTTTATCTGGTAAAATAAAAATTTTAAATTTCAAAATGGAGGATATAAATTCTTATTTATATTTATGGTCGCTGAATATAAATCTATCTTCAGCATTAAAAAGAACTTAAATTTAGAAATAAACATTGATTTTCTGATACTGTTTCTCATTTATTGCATTTTTAATCAAATATTTTAAAGTTTTTAATTTTCAGATTAAACGTGAATTCGTCGTTTTTGATTTTTTTAAATTTTGAGGTTAACTTAAAAACTCTTTTATATACCGAGTTTTATAAAAATCGTTATAAATATAAAAAATCTATATTGAAAAAATGTATCTGCCATATTAAATGCGTTATTTAAAGTTTTTTCAATTTCAAGAACAGGCATTTTTTTAAAATTCAATTTGATTAATTTTGGGAATTAATTAATGAATCAATTTAATTTTGAGTAGGTTAATTTCAAAAATCTTATTACTTTTTATCTCTACGATAACTTTTTTATAACATTAAGTAAGAGCTGCTTGAACTCATATTAATTTATTTTCAAGCTTATTTTAAAATTGTATTTTTAAAATGTTTTTACGTTATACGTCAAATGAAAAAACAACTTCATTTTTATTAGATCGAAACGTTCCCTCAGAGTTGAGCCCTTTTCGAAATTCATTTCAAATCTGGAAATCTTTTAATACCTTTTTCTCCGCTAAAAGTACCTCGGATGAACTTTTCCTTTTGAGAATACGTCAATGAATATGTAATAATGCAAAAAAGGGAAATTTGAAAAAAAATCCGAGTTGAGTCCTTTTCGAAATTCACGATTCAATTATAATAATAATGATCCCAACATCTTCTAAGAGAAATACTCAACTAAAAATTCGTTAAACGAACAAAAATAGATAGAAATTGTTGAAAGGAAAAAGAAGTATGGAGAGGTGTTCCAGTAAAATTTTTAGCTCCGAGACTGGAAAACGGTGCTAATTGACATTGAGTGTAATCGAATGATGAGGTTCTCAGAGCGTTGATCGAGCGATCAAGGTTTCTTAAAGAGAAGATGGAAAGCTGGTTCATTGAGGAAGGACTTAAGAGAGGGGTTGATCGATTATTCTCGCTAATTAATTCATCCATCAATTAGTGCGCATTCACGCGTGTGTTCTCGCGCCTATGCATAGGACAAAAAGCTTAGCTCGACACCGATGCTTCTCTCGGGAATTTAATTAAACCAAGAAGAGGGTAAAGACGAGACGCGAGAACATAGTGCCAGTTGCAAGAAGTGCTTCACAATATACTTGCATCCTTTCCTCGTTAATGATTTTCTATTGTATTTCTCGAAATTTTTCTCTTAAAAAAAAATAACAAAAAAATACCTTGCAGTCTCCTTCTTTTTTCGATTTTCTTTCTCTTAAAACGCTAAATTTAACGTTAGGAAGAAAAAATAATAACAAATAAATAGGAGTGACCGACCAACAGTATTAGATAGTGAAAATTTTAATACTAATGGTTTCGGACTGAAGTAGTTAATAAAATTTTTGTTTCTAAAAGAAAGTTAATATGAGCAATTAAGCAATGCGTCGAACTCACCATAAAACTGGATATTTATTATTTATCTATTTTTAATGTTTTTACTACACAGTCAAAATATACGGTATTGAAAGCGTCCTTCCAACGGAGTAGATAATCGCTTTTAATTTAATATATATAAGCTGTAAAACAAATATTTACCCGTAATCACATTTCTTCACAAGCATTCTTGCAAATATAATCGATTCGTTAAGAAAACGCACTGTAATCTATAATATTTAAACAAAATATTATTCGAATAGAGATTCATTTGACGTTTCTTGTCGACTGAGAACAAGAAAGTGGCGTTTGTTCTTTCTGCTATATACCTAACCTAACGTATGAACTTAGAGCGCGAAATTTGAAACCTACATCTGATAAAAAATATGATTCATAAAATATTTCTTTATGAAAACCATGGACAATTTTTTTTTGATACGGTAAAAAAGTTTTTTTTTATTTATAAATGTTAATTACGAGTATTTTGTTAATAAAACACGTTCAGGTTACTTGAGATTAATCCTAAAAACTAATAATAATAATAATAAGCAGAAATAAAAAAATGTCAATTAACTGTTTAGAAAATTAAAATTATCTACTGAATATCATTATTTAGCGTTTGGTAGTCTCTCCTAAGTAAACAAAAACAATTTGAAATTTCAATACAAAAGTTTTGTATTCGATTTTTAGTATTTACTTTTATTATAGCATGAACTTTGAGTTTTTTTCGATAAAAAAAAATCATTTCAACACGCCTAAAAATAATAAATAAAAGTTTATTTAAGTAGAGTTGAAAATGGAAAAAATTAGTATAATGTAAAAGAAGATGAAGAAATTAATATTAAAAGAAAACTTAAAAATGAAGATTAATGACTAAAAAGTGAAAAAAAATTATTGTAAATTTACACGCAAAATGGCCAGAGAGTAAAGAAAATAACTATAAACTAAAGAATATGACGAGAATTTGTTGAAAAGAAACAAAAAACTTAAGAACGCAAGAAAGTATGTATAAGATTGCAAATTAAAGAAAAATAATTAGTAATAAGAAAAAAATAATTGAAGCAAAAAAAATCTTCAGACAACTAGTAAATAGAGGAAAGTTACTAAAAAGAAAAAATGAATATTGAATAAGTAATTAGAAATTTAAAAAAAAAAACAGAAAATGAGAAAAAACTAACTGGAAAATAATAAAAATTATTAGACATTTTTGAAAAGACTATAAAAAGTAAGTAAAAAAAAGAAAGAATAAAAATTTTTGCTTTTTAGATGAGAAAATATTTTTTAAAAATCGTAACGATCACAAAAAATATTTTATTAGAAAGCAATATCTGTTGCAAATAACCATAAACTAATAAAAATTACTAACTTTTTTAAAAATAAGTAAAAAATGATTGAAAAATCATGCAAAATTGTGAGAATAACAAAATTAAAGAAAAACAACGGTAAATAAGTAGAAATAAATAAAAACGAGAAAATATTGAAGCATTAAACAAGATACTGAAAAAGAAAGAAAATTACTGAAAAGTTTAATAAAAACTAGAAATTGATTAAAAGTAATTAAAAAAGAAAGAAAAATTACTATAAAAAAGAAAAGAAATGATACATTGAAAAACAAAAACAAAATTATCTGTAGAAGAATTACTAAAAAGTGAAAAATAACTGAATTAGAAGAAATGATTATCAAATATTGGTTAAGTATACTAAATGGTATAAAATTTATTTCTAGGCGTGTAAATAACAATATAGTGATGAAAATAACTACAACATTTTGTAAACTTACTAAAAATTAAAATAATATTTTTGAGTTGATTAATAACAACTAGAAGAGAAAAAAAAAATTATTAAAGTTGAAGAAAGACTGAAAAATTAAAAAAAATTAAATAAAATGCAGTAGATATATGAGAAAATAAAACAAATAAGAACAAGGAGTTAACAAAAAAATTTGTTAAGTTTATGAAAGATTTGAAAAATAACTAGAAATTAAAGTAAAATTTCTAGAAAGTAAAACTGGTAACTGGAAGTTAAAAAGAGATTAAAAAATACGAAAAGCACTAGAGTTCCAAAATAACCAGAAAGTCGAGAAAAAAAGTTAGATTTTTAAAAATAAGTAAAAAAAGTAAATTAAAATTATTTAAGAATAATTAAAATAATATAATAATAACTAGAAAAGGAAGAAGAATTACTATAAATCGAAGAAACAATAAAAGATTTTAAAAAATTGTAAATTAACTAATTGTGAATTAACTAGAAAAAGAAAAATCCAGAAATTAAAAAAAAATTGATGAAATTTATCTAAGATTTGAAAATTGATAATTACGACAATTTATTGAAAAATAATTAAAAAAAGAAAAATTTCCAGAAGAGGAAGAAAAGTTACAGTGAATCGAAGAAAAATTAAAAAACAATTATAAAATAAAGAAGAATCACTAGAAAATAAGAAAACACGTTAAAAAAAAGTCGTCAAATTTAAAAAAGTTTTGAAAAATAACTAGAAACTAAAGAAAAATTTCTAGAAAGTATAACTAGTAGCTAGTAAATAGAGAAAAAGATTAAACAATTAGAAAAGTACTAGAGTTCTAAAAAGAGACTCTAAAGTCAGGAAAAATAATTTTAAAAAAATAAATAAATTAATTAAACTTATAAATAATAACTATTTCAAGGTAAACATTACTAGAATATTTTGAAAAACTACCAAAAATTAAAATAATATTTTTAAGCTGATTAGTAGGTACCTAATAATTTACATTCAAACCTGCATTGGATTAAAATTTAATAACTCATGTAATTGAAAATTTATTGGATTTTGAAATGTTTTTCAACAGTGTAGAAAACCTTTTTTAAGTAAAAGCGGTTTATCAAATAACATAAAACGATTAATATCTAGCGTCAAATCTCCTGTTTGTAATATTTCAACCGCAGCTATGAGGAAGAGTTCGCGCCGTCCCGATAACTGATTTTACCCGAGTTGCTTAACCTCCCCAAAATCATAAGCTTGATCCACAAAATTAGTAAAATTTTCTATTACTTGCTTAGCCAAATCTTTAATTAACATTTTTCCCGAAATTTTAAAAATTGTTGTTTAAAACATTTTAATGGTTAAAAAAACAATTAAAACGTTTAGTATTTAATTTATTTACTTATCTATCAATTTATTTAAAATAACATTCTATTTGTTCTATTTGTTATTCTATTTAAATTATATCTTTCCATTATTATAGTATAAAAGAACCTCAAATTAGTGATCCAAAAAATTAAGATTCAGAATCTAACTGGAAAAAAACGAAAGATTTCTGAAATGATCCACATAAAATTAAATAATTACACAATTAATATAAAGGAAGATGATTATTTCCCTTAAAAATTTTTTTTTTCCTTTACTTCGAAAAATAAATCGATGAAATTTATATTTACATTTCGATTGCTCCTAAATAAAAACACGTTTTTCGTAAAAGCAGATAGAAAACATGTTATTCAGGAAAACAAATAGAAAACGTGTTATTCAAAATTATATTTTCGTAAAGGCTATGTTACAATTTTAATTAATAATTGTTTTTAAAGCCTAGAAATATTATAAAAATTTAGATCAATTTAATTGTTCATATTCTGTTAAGTTAACTTTATACAATCAAAATATTTTATTTTGACATTTTATATTGACTTACAATTAATGTTAAAATTTAAGAAAAATTAGGTTACAGAATTTACCAGATGAACTATTTGTTCATCATTGAAAAACAAATGTTTTCTATTTGTTTTTCTTAATAACGGTATTTCTATCTGCTCTAACGAATAACGTGTTTTCATTTAGGAACCAACGATTTAAATTCAGAAATCATTGATTTTCATTTTAGTTTATTCACCTTCTCTATCTAAAATTGACTTGTTATTACCTTCGGTCTTATTAAATATAAAAATTTCTAGTCTCCGTCTCAAACATGTCGTTGTGTATTGTACGTCTCTCTGTACTCAGAGCAATCAAAATTATTGTCTAAGAATTTTATATTTTAATTTTAACGTGTTAAAACTATGTGAAAGTTCCTATATATGTTTTACCTAATTACTACGTCCATTTTTCTTTGTTCATAATCAGTGTTATTATACAGAAAAAAGTAAAACTGTTTTTGTTGTTAATTTTTATTCTACTAAACTAATGAAATGTTTTCTTTGTAATTGACTTTAGCCTGAAGAGGTCAACAAATTAAGTTGCCGAAACGTCACCTGTAAAATACTCAGAATAAAAGCAAAATGCAATAAAAAAATTATTTTATTTCAAAAAAATTTTTGTTTCCTACACACCTTCCTTGCCTCATTTAATGACGCTTCTTTATAATGTCATTCTATTTTTTCCCCCCCAAAAAACTAAAACTGAATTTTTCCTGATTCTAATTGAATCATAAAATCACTGTAACATCCAATTAAAAAAAAAGAAAGAATTTTTAAAGGGAGAATCGTTGATCTAGTGAGCCATAAAAGATCGTAAAGCAGGTTTTTCTATCGTTGCCGGGTTGCAGTTGAAGTAAAGGAGGAGTAGTAGCAATAAAAATAAATATTTCCGTGAATTAAGACCGACGCAATCTGTTTCCATGAGGGAAGTCGTTGCCCGGCTTCTTCCGGAATCCAAACGATCCCATAAGCGCATCCTGGACCCATTTAGTTCCATTCCATTCCATTCCGCCGGGAAGCATTGGCCATTGATCGCTCTCACTAGGTGACATCGAGCAGTATAAAACTAAGGGCTGGTGCACCGATATAAATCACTTTGCGAACGCAACATGCTCTTGGCTAACGTTAACGTGGCCACTGTATCGTACATAGCCCATAGATATTGGACAGTATCGGAACTTGGCAATGCTTCTTTCTTTCTCATTATTTTGCCACCCGATATATCAGATCAGCAGCACCTTGTTACTTGCACTTGGCAACTTTTTTAATTCATTTCCAATCATCCTTTTCGATGTATCGCGCTAACAAGCCTTTAAAGAGACGCTAACACGCAATTCTTCCTTTCATCAGAATCCAAGATAGATAAGCCCGCCAGTTGCAATGATCCTCGTCTTTATGGAATGTCTTCAAACTTTTTACTGCTACTGCTCTTCCACCAAGCACCGTTACTTTCTTGCTCTAACATTGCTGACAATAGCTGTTTCCCTCATCAAGTCATTTTTATTTCACTAATATAATATAGATTCATTTTATTTCTGCTAAGTGTAACTTTATTTATTTAGCGGGATTTATATCAAGATAAACAGTTCTTGCAAATTTAAAAGCTAACATTTTTATTTAAGGAGGTTCTGTCGTAAAAATATATACATACTGTTTTTTAGTAAACGATTTGACAAGTTATTTATAACCGAATAGTTATAAATTATCTTGCACGTACATTAAATTAATAAGGTACGCTAATAATTAAATTGACACGATTATTGTGTTAAATACATAATATTTGTTTATTCAAAAAATACTGAGAGATGTTCTCAGTTCCGAATCTCGTTACAATCTGTTGAAAAATACCCTTTCTGCATTTAAGAAAATTAGGTAGTGGGGTTAACAAAAAAAAGGACTGTCATTGGTTAATGACTACATTTGCAGGCGTTTCTAAAATATGAAAATGTGGTGCTGGACCTAACCTTTTAGTAACGACTCTATCTGAATTGCAAGGTTTAAATTTGTAATGGGACTCTAGACCCAGGGCAAAATAATGAAAAGCCGTCACTGGGTTCACGTGATAATTTAGGGAGTCACGAGACAAGGAGGAAAAAGGTCCTACGCGAGAAGAGCAGAACCGACCGGTAAGCCTGATAAGCCGGTCGTATATGTATATATTTTTAATTGTCCTTATTTTAAAGTTTGTTAATTGAATTATTGTATATCTCATTTGATAGGCTCACAAGAAGTACTTGCATCCTTTTTGAGATTGTGATTCTCGTCTTGGCAGTATCCAGGAGTGATAATTTTATTTATTCATAACGGGGACGCCCGTGAATCGAAGACATTCAAGGATTGTTTTTCCGGATTCTTTAATAAGAGGGGAGTTTGTGGATCTCTACCGAAGTTGGAATCATCGTGAGAGGACAATTTATTGTATTTGTGCTATCTGATCGAGAATATGGTAAATATATATGTATATGTGTGAATGTGTGTCCAATGTATAAGAATTAAATATTTTAGGGGATATAGATAGCTGGACGATTGCGCGTGCATAATAGCAACCCGATTTTGCCGATAATTATAGAAACCGGGCCGTTGGATATTGATGTTACGCGGAAATCGATCGTTGATCTGTTGAACCTTTATACCTAGGAAAAAGTGTAAACTCGGTTTATTGTAAAAAAGAGAATTTACGAATTAATAAAATTTTAAATGGCACACAACAAAACGTTGTATCGTTCTTGTGACGAATTACAAATTTATGACAAATTGCACTTAAGGAATAGATAAAAAAGGGATAGATTTTAGAGATTTCTAAATTTTATGAGGTTATATAGTTAATCTTAAGCACCTCTCTAAGATCACGTTCAAATTGTAAATTATTAAGTTAACAAATATGTTTTTTTGACAAAACTAAATTACATGGAATACATCTGCCAACAAGTAGAAATTCTTAATTAATTTCTCAATCTCAAACACATACATAGATATATTTATGACATGTTTAGTAAAAAAAAACATTTAATTGTGATTTGTGAAAAAAATAATTTGCACAAGTTCTTAATATAATTAACATTTTTTTTACCGTTGTTAATTTACATCGAATGTTAAAATACTATGACGCATTCTTTCACATTATGTTTAATTTAGAAAAAATCTACAATTAAATTTTTTATCAAAACAAATAAACAATACAAAAATAAAAACCTAGTGCCAAGTTATTTTAACGACAAATAACTAAACAACAAAACAATAGACTAATGAAATAAATAAATTTATTCTTTTTGTGAAACAAAATTTAAACTAACAAGCCAGGACTAACCAGTTTTCCGGAGAGTGGGGGATAAGAAGCAGTACAATCTAGATTTAATTTTAATCACAATATGACATATTTATTAAATTAAAAATATATCAAAAAAGATTACTGAAAAGTAGAATTCCAATTTCAAATTTCAAATTAAAAAAATTCAAGTAGAAATCGGCCGCATGGCAAAAAGACATGCAATGAACACTGACTCTAAATTTAATGTTTATTAGTCGGAGATCCGACGCTACCAACAAGAAAAGTCATTTTAATAAATGAACTCACCTGGTAGAGGCCTGCTCCCACGAATAGAGCCCCGTCAGTAATATTGGTTACATTTGAATAAAGTTCTAACACTTTTTATAAATAATACACGACCAGACGGTCGAACACTCTAGTTCAGAATACGACGACAGCGAGAACGCTTCGTCAAGAGTTTTCAATCCGGCGACACATGCGCCACTGTGGCGCTCTCACAAATCACATTTCAAAGTTCGCGAAGTCGCATTACCGGCGGATGGAAAGATAGAGCGGCAATTGACCGAGAAGTGTGAATCAGATGTAGTGGTGGTGGCGCTGACGTCAAGCGCTAAAACAAGATGGCTGTCACCAGTGTTTTTTTCCACATCTGAGTCTAGCAGTGTTCGTGCGTGTAAAATAAAAGTGCGAACATTTAATGTTTATCGTACAAAACAAATAATTGTCCGGTCTGACAAGTTGAAAAGTAAAAACCTGAAGTTCAAATAATATTATCTGAATATTTCAGTTTATCAAATACAAATTCAAAATAGAAATAAATCTTAATTTACCAAAATTTTAAATTCGACAATAATCAAAATAAACTAAAATAACTTTAAAATTTTAAATATTTAATAAAATTAAAGAATGTAAACTCAAAATAATAAAAGGCACAAATCGACAATTTTACATTAACGCTGAACAATAGCCTGGAATTGATTCCAAATTGGTGTGTAATAATTTAATTAAACAATTAATATATTATTATTATGTCAATTATTAAACGATGTAATATCATATAATAATATTTTTAAACTCATTTAAAAATATTGTGCCAGGTAACTTTTTACCTCGTCACAGTACATAAAAATTGGTAACCAACACTGATCGAACTATGTTGAGATGTTGTTTGAGCAAAGGCAAATAATTACTATCTGCACCAGGTACAAAAACGTGGAAGAGACTAGAGTGGCAAAGGTACAAAATAAGGGAGTGGTTTTAACAGAAAGATAGTACATATTTTCTAAAAATGGTTTTAAACGTTTAGTAGACATTTACAATTATCCTAGGTGGTCTGATGTAACTTGTTCGCCAAGAGAGGAAATTATACCTACAGACTGTTCGTCTCTACTCAAGCCAGAAGTAGAAAAACTAATGCAGAGAAGTTGGGGTACCATATAGAATAGAAAATAATTTTTGGAAGAAATACCGGGGTGTTAAGGTGCCATAAAAAGTAGAACCTGTTGTTAATTAAACTACCTATTAAAAATGTTTAAAGTTTAGCAAAGAAGCTTCCTTGAGTGGAGGTGGAAGAGTCCGCAGTTAAGAGAATTTTAACATTAAAGTATGAAAAAAAAATTAGTTCATTGAAATGAAATTACTTTACGAACCGAAGGTGACCCACCTAAACCACAAATTTACAAAAAGTGCAAATTCTAGAATTGTTAGGATTAGTTTTACAATTCATTTTTCAGTTAGGCATTAAGAAGAGAAAAAAACTGAAAGCAATTGTAATTTTTAATTCTATCTAATTTGAATTATTTGAAATTTAAATTTTTGCATAATGCATCGTCTCCTAAAATCGGGGAGTTTCGATTTTCTGTCCCTTTTCCGTCTATAACTCGTTTCTCCTCGATTGAGCGAATTCGTCCAACTTTCGAAGACGTACATCTTCGAAGAGACGCTCTTCGCTGAAGACACTCGCCCTCCAATGCGTCCAATTAAACGTCGGTAGATAGAAAGAAGGATATGAAAGGGGTAAACGAAAGAGCGAGAGTATGAGGGAAAGAAGACAGTCGGAGAGGGAACAAGGTAGTATAATGTCTGTATCAGCAAAAGATGGAAAAAGCGTCTAAAATAAAAAAACTTTGGCAGGAATCTTTTGCTGAGATGGACGATCAGTGAGAGGTTTCTTGAATAAAGCTAAGAAAATTGAGAGAGAGAAGAAAAATGAGAAAAGAAAGAATGAGAAAAGCTTCAGGAAGGAATTCAAGTAGAAGCAGGACGAATGCATTCATTACAGAGAAAATGCCATCGGTGCCTGATTAGCCTTTTCTCAGTTATATACTTTGATAAAAAGTCCACATTTAAATACAATAATGTAATCAACGATCTTGAAATAGTTACTGGCAGTTTTGTGCCTTTTATTTCTAAACTGGCTAAAGGGGAATTTGCACATTGCATTCCAGGAAAATTTTATGTAAAGTATATTCAAACTGGATATTAGTTAAATACGTTTAAAATCTTATTTGAAGAATTATTTAATATTTATTTAAATATGCATTGAATATAGAAGATTTTTTTACAAGCGTATCAAGTGTATCATGAAAAAAATTCGTAATGAGTAACCTCCCGGATAAAAATTTGCGGTAAGTATGATAAAAAAATGTATGCTATTTCGCCAAGTTGATATTGACACTTTGAATTTTGAAAATTGGATTCCAGATTAGTAATAAACGAGCTCAAAAATCACGGAGTCAAGTGGTTCAAGCCTTTAAGCAAATGGGGACAAAAACAACTTTTGTAGCAAGTTTCCGAATTATTTAGGGGTTAAAAATCAGTTTTACAGAAAATTCTATCTGTTCCTGTTTTCGGGAAATATGTAATTTCGAATTTCACAATAAGTTTCCGTGATTTCACCTCTTACTGGTAATAATTACGTGCTGCTTAATTGGAACCAAAAACGGCTTTTGTAGCAAGTTTTCGAATTATTTAAAGGTTAAAATTCCGTTTTTAAAAAAATTCTATCTCTTCCTGTTTTTGAGAAATCTGTAATTTTGAATTTGTTAAAAGGTTTCGAGAATTTCATCTCTTATAGGTAATAGATGCCTGCTACATAAATGCGGACTTAAACGGCTTCTGTAGCAAGTTTTGTAATTATTTAGAGGTTAAAAATCCTTTTTACATGAAACTATATATTTTCCTGTTTTCAAGAAATCTGTAATTTCGAATTTCACAATAAGTTTCCAAGATATCATCTCTTACTGGTAATAATTGCGTGCTGCTTAATTGTAGACAAAAACTGCTTCTGTAGCAAGTTTCCTAATTATTTAAAGGTTAAAAATCCAGTTTTAAAAAAATTCTATCTTTTCCTGTTTTTGAGTAATCCGAAATTTCGAAATTCGCGATATGTTTCTGTAATTTGATCTTTTACAGGTAATGAAAGTGTGCTATTTAAATGCGTACAAAAACAGCTTTTGTACCAAGTTTCGTAATTAATGAGTGGTTAAAAATCCGTTTTATAAAAAATCCTATCTTCTACTGTTTTCAAGAAATTTGTGATTTCGCAATTTGCATCCAAGAATTTATCATTAAGGGATTCTAGATTAAGTTGCAAAAATGCAAAAAAGGCTTCTGTAGCAAGTCTTGTAATTACTTTTGGCTTAAAAATCCTGTTTAAAAGAAATTCTATCTTTTTCGTTTTTCAAGAAATCTGTATTTTCGCATTACGTAATTTAGAATTACGGAATTCTTGAAAACGGACACAGATAAAATTCTATATTAAACTGATATTTAACCTACAAAGGATTACAAAATATGCTACAGAAGCCGTTTTTGTCCGTTTTTTTTAGACACCTATCTTAAATTTAAGAGCACAGACTAGATAGGTGTCCCAAAAATACGGACAAAACGGCTTCTGTAGCATATTTTGTAATCATTTATAGGTTAAAAATCCGTTTTAAATAGGATTTTATCTGTGCCCGTTTTCGAGAAATTTGTAATTTCAAATCAAGTAATTCATTTCTAAAATTTTCTCAGTGTTTTTTTAAAAAAAAAATATGTGTATAATTTTTTAAATAGCAAATGGTTTTTAAAAAATTGTGATACCCTATTATATTGTTGATATATTTTATAAGATCTATAATAATTTGATATATTAAAAATAGGCTTTTTAATTGGCATGCGTGCGGTAATTGACTCCTTTTTAGCATTTTCCGAATTATTTCGATTTGGAGACAAGAGTTGTTTGGTCATGGGAATTTCTTGGAATATAAAAAAACCTTAAATTCAGGTGGCTTTGTGTCTTGCGATATTTCGACTTGTGAGACAAGTTCAGCGAACCATCTGTCTCCTGTTGACACTGGGTTGATGTGTTTTTCCTCTTTTGTTCTTTCTCCACTTGCCTCTGTATCGCCGCCTCCGTAAAAGAGTCCCAAAACGACCCATTTTTGCATTTTTTTTTAAACGGAATTTCTTCTTTTCCATCACTTGCACTTCTTTCTTTTCTTCCTCGTTTTATGGTCAATGCTCCTTGGATTTTTGTTCAACGAATTTTTCATGTGTAACATAATAATATATAATAAAAATAATATATAATGTAATATATAATATAATAAATAATAATTGTAATTATAATAGGTAACGTTAATTTATTTATTATTTATTTAAATCTTAAAGTTAGAAAATACTTGATATTATTTATTGATTTTTTAAAATGTGTTTATTATTAGTTTATTTACCTTACGTATACGACGAAATTTGTAAACTTTTAGAATTAAACAAAATTGCAAAAACTAATTGAAATTTAAAAAAATAATTGCAAATTTTTGAAAAAAAAATACTGAAAACAATTAAAAATTGTCGAAAGTAATTTCAAGAAACATAGAAATGTTTTAAAATTAAAGAAAATAATTTAAATTTGAGAAAAATCCTTAAAAAATCTTAGAAATAAATTGAAAATATTAGAATCATAAGGAAGTTGGAGAAAAGAATTGAAAATTAAAAAAAAATGTTTAAAATTTGAAATAAATAATTAAAAATTCCGGAAATTAATTCAAAAATAAAAAAATTGATTAACAGTTGAAGAAAATAATGAGAAATTAATATAAATAATTAAAAAAGAAATAATATTTAAAAATTAGAGAAAATAAATGAAGAAAGATAAATATACATTAAAATTGAAAAAAATAATGTGAAATTTGAGAAAAATATTTTAAAATCTTAGAAAATAACTTTAGAAAATAAGAGTAATTAAAAATTGGGGGAAAATGATTGGAAAATGGTTTTAAAATTTGAATCTTAAGAAAAGAATTAAAATATAATAAAAACAATAAGTTAGAAAAAGTCAATGAAATTTGATATAAAATTATAATTTGATATATAGAAATAAATATAAAATGAAATATAAAATATAAAAATAAAATATTCAAAATAAATAATTTGAGAAAAATACCTGAAAATCTGATAAATGAATTGAAAGCAGTGAGAATAATTAAGAATTGAAGAAAAGAATTAAAGAAAGCTCAAAATATAATTGAAATTTAAGATAATTAATAAATTTTTTTGAAATTATGAAAACCAATGTAAGTAATTGAAAATTTAAGAAAATTAAAATTTAAAAATATACTCGAAAATCTTAAAAATAATTTTACAAAATGAGAATAATAATAATGAAAAATTGAGGTAAATAATTGAAAAATGATAAAAATAATTTAAAATTGAAAAAAAGAATTGAAATATGATGAAAATAATTTAAAAAATTTAATAATAATTGAAATATGATTATAATAATTAAATTGTCAGATAAATAATTGAAATTCTTGAAAAATATGCCAAAAAAATGAAAATAATTAGAAATTGGAGAAAATAATAGAAAAATTACAGAAGTTATTTTTAAGAAAAAGAAAATAATTGAAAAATCGTTTAAAAATTTAAAAATTTAAAACAATAATCTAAATTTGAGATAGTAACTGAAAATTTAGGAAGTTAATTGAAAAATAATAAAAATAATTAAAAGATGGAAAAAATAATTGCAAAATGATAAAAAGATATGAATATTGTTTAAAAAAATTAAAATTGAGATAAAAAATTAAAAATTTAGGATATTAATTCAGAAATAATGAAAATGCGTAAAAATTAAATATAATAATTGCAGAATGAAAACAATAACGGCAAATTAAAAAATTAATTTTAATTTGAGATAGATAATACAAAATTTAGGAATAAATAACGAAATTGTTTTATTGTTAAGGAGAATATAATATTAAAATTGAAAAAGTGGATGAAAAATTTAAAGAAAATAATTGAAATTTGCGAAAGGTAGATTTAAGTTTTAGGGAAGAAAGTGAAAATTTTTTAAATTGCAGAATATAATTGAAAAATGATAAATATAGTTAAAATATGCCAAAATTATGAAAATAATTAGAAATTGAAGAAAATAATAAGAAAATTGCAGAATTTATTTTTAAGCAAAAGAAAATAATTAAAAAATAGTTTAAAAATATAAAAAATTGAGGAAAATAATCTAAATTTAGATAATAACTGAAAATTTAGGAAATTGATTAAAAACAATAAAAATACTAAAAGATGGAGAAAATAATTGCAAAATAATGAAAAGAAATAAACATTGAACAAAATAATTGAAAATTGAGATATATATTTAAAAGTTCATGAAATTCATTCAGAGATAATGAAAATGATTGAAAATTAAAAACAATAATTGTAAAATGACAAAAATAATTCAAAATCATAGTTTAAGTAATTGAAATCATAATATTAAAGAATTATTAAAAATTGAAAAAAAATTTAAAACACTTTAAATTTAGTATATTTGAAACGTGGATTAATTGAACTTTTAATCGAAGCAAGTTTAATAACCAAATTAACAGAAATTCGAAGAAATAAAAATTGCTATAAATTTAAAATTTAAGAACATTTTGAAAAGGTTGAAATATGATGTGATAATTAAAAACAAAAAAACATCTTGTGATAATCTTTAGGTGTGGACAGAATGAATGAATGAATTGAAAGAAACTTGTAACTTATATATATATAATAGTTCAAATTTAAAACTACTTTACATTTTTTAATAAAGATTCAAAACACTTTAAACATAATATGAAAATTCATGAATATTTTATAGTAAAATTTATAATAATATATGAATACTTTTTATAATAATATTTCGTTCTTTTAATTTCTTCTAAAAAATACAATATAAATAAGAATAGAGAATGAAATATCATGATTTATGATTGGAAAAAAGAGAGCACTGTTTTCAAATATTTTCTAAGACTTTTAATTGCTTTTTTTATAACGTACGTATATTTTTAAAAATACGTACCCCTAAATAAAATTTGTATTTTTTATCTCAAAATGCTTATTTTTTATTGGTAAATATTTTACAATATTTTTTAAGGCTTTTAAATGCCGTCTTTATTATTTATTCCTATTTTTTGGTAGACTTATGTTTGTTAAATTAAATATATTTAATTCAATTGATACAAAAATTCCTTAAAATTTTAAGCGTAGAAGTTTAAATTGAATGATATCTAGAATTTTGGAAATTAAGATTTTAAATTGTTTCAAATAATTCTGAAGAAAAGAAGTCTGCTTCATTAAAAAAAATTTAGAATCGGTAAATTCAAGTATTAATTGATTAAAGTTCGAATAAAATATAAGTTTGAATCGATTTAAAATTTCCAAATTTTTTTAAGTTTAAATTAATAGTTTTTAAATTTGTAAATGATTTCAGGTTTCATTGTTTCCAATTTTTAAATATATTTTTAGACTTCAATATTGGAAATTGTAATCATAAAGTTTGGATTGATTTAAGTTTTGATACTATATAATGCACATTTTTTATAATTTAAAGATTTTAATATTGGTTGAAGTTTGAAATTCCTAATTTAAATATGCATTGTTCAAATTAAAAAATATTTATAGTTTTATAATAATTTCAAAATGAATTGATTAAAACTTGAACCATTAAAAGTTTTCAATAATAATTGAAGTTTATTATTATTCAAATTTGAATAATTCATAATTCCTACATATCTCATTTTAAGACACTTTCGAAACACTTGTTTTTAGAATGAACTAATTAAAATTATATTGGATATGTTGTAGACCTTTTTTTATAGAAATTCATGAGGTAGATTTTAATGACCAAAGGCCATAAAATCTACCTCATGAACTAATTAAAATTTCAAACAATTTGAATTCATATTAATAAAATCAAGTTTAAAATTTTTAATTTAATTTAATTTGTAAAAGTTAAAGATTTAAATAAAATAAACTGAACTCATTTTGTATTTTAATTCCTAATGGTGGGAACCACAAATTATTTCAATCTTTCACTTTTACAAATTGAATTGAATTAAAAATTTGAAACTTTATTTACAAATCTTAATACTTTGGTCATGTTTCAACTTTGATTAATTCAAGTTTGAAATAATTTAAATTTGAATTAATAGAAGTTGGGAATTTTTTAATTTGGAAAAATTAAAATTTATATTGATAAAAATTTTTGAGAATGGTTTGTTACTAATCGAATAACGTATTGTTTAAAGAAAATTTTAAAACAAAGATTTCATATCTATAGAAGTTTGGAAGTTTATAAAACATCTTAATAAATCAAAATTAATTCACAAAATTTAATTTGACAGTAAAATTAATTAATCAGCTCATTTTTATCTAAAAAGAGTAAATTTTCATTCTTAAGCAAATGTCCAGATAAATAATTTTAAATAGTTAATGTTTGACATAATAGCGCCCTCTGACGTAAATTTACCGAATCAGAATCATCATAACCTTGCACATTTCTTATCGATTATCGGTTTGGGCCAGTAAGTTTCATTTTCTTCTGATGGTAATGTACCGTCTGAGCAGAATTATTACCAGGTCATTCAATTCTGAGATCGTTCTTGTCACCTCCTTCTTTACCGATCCGGAGTTATGGCGATTCGACTATGCGGGACCGGGGACTCAAGTTCCCCCTCCCCTTTTCAGAAGCGACCCTTTACTTGAAGTAAACTAAGAACCGGTTCTCACATTGGGGCGTCTCCGATCTCATGTGGGGATTTGAATATCGCAGTTCGCCGCTCTCTTCCTTCTTACTCCATATGTATTTTGTATATATTTATATAATGTTGCCAACCGCGAATTCATATCGAGCCCTAAATCGATATTGGGTCAGACAATATTCCCCGACAGAGAAAGATTCAAAAGTTTTAAAAGTTATTCCCAAAAAAATTGAAATTTACAAAAAATAAAAATTGACAATAGCGTAATTTTTGTTTCCAAACATTTCCCACTTTACGGCTAGAAAAAGTCTTTTTCTTCGGCATTTTCTAAAGGAAAATATTTTCACCATTTTCCTGCTGTTGATTTGAAAAGAATTGCAGGTTTGAGCCTGAAAAATAAACCGGGGATTATGTCCATTAGCCTGGATAAATTTTAATCCGGATTCTGAATCAGGAGATCATTTATGGGCTTAGAATGGATCCCTTGTCCTTATTGCCACTTATTTCTCGGGCTCTGGACAAGCAGTGGAGAAAGAGAGATGGGAATAAGTACATTTGAAAATAAAAAGTGGTGGGTAAGAGGAGTCCTGAAGAAATGAGGATCGACCTATGGGGCCCCTCAAGTCGTTAATGGAAAAGGAGTGAGAAGCTGCAACATCGCGGTTGCATTGTTTACGACGCATTGAGACGCCCGCAGCAGCCATATTGGATTCCTCTTGCGGCTGTAGATCAAAATTATAAGGCGGAACACGCTTTGGTTCCGAGGATGCTCCAGCGCGTTCTCTTTGGGCCTCATACTGAAACATGAGGCCCGAAGGGATCGCTTTGTTTATTTCTGAAATCAACAAACTCCCTTCACATCTTTCCAGGGGTTCAACAAACTTGGCAATCATTGTTGACATTTAGAGTCGAAAATTGAGGATGTTTTGTTCACTTTTGTGAATAACGGGAGAAAAATAAACATGGACGCATTTTGTTCATAGACAGTAAGAACTTTTGTTTATTTGTGTAGAAAATGGTCATTGTTAGGTTTTTTGTCCCTTACGAAAAAGTAAAACATTAATTTAATTTCTGAAGACCGAAAGGTAACAACCCCTCACAATCAGACCCAAGTAAAATAATCGAATATAATTTTAAAAAAGTTTTTTATTTGTTATTCGTTTCTCAAAATTCATAATGGCGTATCCAATATGGCGGACGAAATTGCAAAATTGTTGTCAAAGTTTATGGAATTTAGTACATGGAAATTTTCGGGCTGATCCTGAATCCGTTAATAATTTTTTAAAATTCGAAATGGCGGATCCAATATGGCGGAAAATTTATTAAAGACAGTATAATAGGGTTTTTTAGAATCGCGGATTACGAATCCTATCATAATATTTTAAAATTCAAAATGTAGGATCCAATGTGGCGGTCGAAAAATGCATATTTTTCACAAAATTTATGAAACTTAGTACCTAAGGGTTTTTGTGGCGTCGCTGATTACGAATTCATTCATAATTTTTGAGAATTGAAAATAGCTGATTCGATATGGCGAAAGATTTTTGAAAAAATAATTCGATTCTTTTGATACTCGATTTTCTGTGGTTTTCGGCATTGCTGATTACGAATCTGTTGAGCGTTTTTTATAATTCAAAATGGCGGATCCCATACGGCGAGAAATAAAAAAAAAAAATTTTCATGATTTTTACAAACATTTACACTTCTTTTGCATTTAATTACTTTCACAGTGGATCCACCATTTTTTTTAAATTATCAATTTCAAAAATAGGTGACCCCAAAAAACTTCAAGAAACAATTTTTAGAAAGATTTCAGTATTTTTTTGCATTTTTTCGCAATATTGGATCCGTTATTTTGAATTTTGAAGAATTATGAAGAGATTTGTAATATGCGATCCAAAATACCTCTATGTATCAAGTTTCATAAATTTTGGCAAAAATTTTGTACATTTTCGTCCGCCATATTGGATCCGCCACGTAATAAAAATAATTTAAAAAAAAAAAAATTGAAAAAATTACAACATATATTTGTAATAAAAGAAAATAATTGCAGAATAATGAAAATAATTGTAAATTGAAAAAAGAACTAGAATTTGAGTTAAATAATAAAAAAATTAGAAAATTAATCAAAAAATAATTGGAAAATAATTGAAAAATAAATTTAATAAAAAAATAATTGATAGTAAATTGAACAAAATAATAAAAAATTGTAAAAAATAATTGAAAGAATATCAGAATATATTTGAGATAAATAAAACTACAATTAAAATTATATATTATAATTCTTCGAACTTCAATTAATTTGAAATTTTATTGATTAAAAAATTCAATTAATTCACGCTTAGACAATAATAAATTTAAAAAATATTTAAGTATTTCTTCAATTTTTAACTATTCTTTTTTATTATGATTTTAATTATTTGCTACAATTTTCATCAATTTTTATCATTTTTCAAAAATTTTCTTCAATTTCAAATGAATTTTCATTATTTTTCAATTTTTCCCCTAAACTTTAAATTTAAAATTTCCGCAAGTTTAATTATTTATTAATTTGTAATAATAATAATAATTTGCCCATGCAATAAAAAAGAACCATTTTGAGTTAATTGTAACTGATTTAAAACTAAAAAATATCTAAGTGCCAAATAAGTACCACGTAACGTACTATAAAAATTTGTTATTTTCAACTCAGGAAGAAAATCTGAGTTATTCTCTAAAGTTTCTTTGTATTTATTAATTTTTAACAAACTTTAATAGATAAAAATTAATTTACAAAATTTAATCTGATAGTAATTAATTTAATCTAAATAATAAATAAGTGTCAATTTTTTGTGGATTTGTGTATGTTAGATAAAAAATACGTTTCCTGGATTTTAATATAAAATGTCAATGTTGCACATATACACTTGTAGAAATTTAATCTAAAAAAATTGTA
Organism: Ganaspis brasiliensis; assembly: GCA_037103525.1. Lineage (NCBI taxonomy): Eukaryota > Metazoa > Arthropoda > Insecta > Hymenoptera > Figitidae > Ganaspis > Ganaspis brasiliensis. The sequence goes on along the minus strand of JAZKLR010000276.1, from coordinate 113,499 downwards.
TTTTCAGCATTTTATAAAAAAAACAAGCAAAATATAATGCGCGCAAGCGCGCGATTCCTTTTTCATACATTTTAGAAATTAAACTATAATAATAAATAAAACAAATCGATGAATAATATTTATCCAATAAGAAGTGCTGACAGTGGACGTGCAGAATAAAAATAGTAAAAAAATACTTTTTAATTTAAAAAAGTGAGTGAATACTTAAATAGTGACCTTTTAAATAAAAAAAGTGAATTAAGCATAATATAGCGTCTGATATTACTGATATTAAATTGGGGGGGCGCCAGCAGGAAAAACCATTCAAATTTGAAAAAAACAATTCGAAAATCGGAAAAATAATTGAAATATGTTGAAAAGAATTAAATAATGGTAAAAATAATCCAATTTGAAAAAAGTTGTAAATGACAAAACTAATTGAAAAATTGATTAAAAATCAAAAAATTATGACAAAAATTGAAACGAAATAATTGCAATTTGAAGTTTATAATTAAAAAGTTTCAAAAATAATTAAAGTTATAAAAAAATAATTAAAGAATGCCAAAAAAAATTAAAATTTGAAGCAAAAGTTTGAGACTGGCGTAAAAAATTAAAATTTTCGCACAATAATTGAGATATTGAAGAAATAAGTAAAATGTAAAGAAACTAATTGAATAATGACATAAATAATTATAAAAGCTGATGTAAAAGTTACACTTTTTAGACAATAGTTGAAAAAATATCAAAAAAATAATAGAATTTTCAAGAAAATAATTGAAATTTGAAACAAATATCAAAAAAATGTATATGTGTAGAAAATAGTTGAATAATGACAAAAATAACTGAAAACTGATCTACAAAAGTTAATAAATTCTTGACAATAATAAAAAGATTGAAAAAATGACATTTAAAGAAAATAATTCCAAATTGTCAAAAATATTTGTATATTGACTAAAATAGTTGTAACTTCAAAAAATAATTGAAAAGCGACAAAAACAATTGATAAATAATTTTAAAAAAATTTTAAATTTGAAGAAAACACTTAAAAACTTGACAAAACAATTGATATATTGAAATAAATAATTCAAAACAGGTGTAAAAATTAAAAAATTATAGACAATAATTGTAAAGTTAAAAGAAAAATTATAGGTTTGAGGAAAATAATTAAAAGTTGAATAAATTAATTGAAGTTTGAAGACAGTAATGGCAATTTGAAGAAAATAATTCAAAAAAGGCAAAAAAATTAAAATATGAAAAAATAATTAAAGTTTGAAGAAAATAATTGAAAAAGGTGTAAAAGAATTAATAAATTCGTAACAATAATAAAAATAATGATGAAAATAACCGAAAACAGATGTAAGAAATTTAAAAGTTGATTACTATAAAAAAAATTTAATAAAATAATTGCAATTGGTGAAAATTAATACTAAAACGGTAAAAATAAAAATATATGAAAAAATAATTGATTAATGACAAAAGTAATTGAAATTTAAAGAAAATAATTGAAAAATAACGAAAGTGAATTGAACTTGTGTAGAAAATTTTGATATTCCTGACAATAATTTGAAGATTGAAGAACATAATTGAAATTTCAAAAAAATAATTGAAAAATTTCAAAAATAATTGAAATTACAAGACGATAATTAAAAAATAACAAAAATAATTGTAATTTGAAAAAAATAATTGATAACTGGTGCATAAAATTAAAAATTTAAAGACAATACTTGAAAAATTGACCAAACAATTTAACAATCTTAAGAAACTGATTGAATAATGACATAAATAATTGAAAGCTGGTGTATAAATAAAAAATGTATAGAGAATAATTGAATTTTGAAGAAAATAATTGAAATTTATTAATTAATTGAAAAACAATGTACAAATTTAATAAATTTATGACAGTAACAAAACTAATAAAGAAAGTGATTGAAATTTGTAAAAAATATTTGAAAACTAATATAATAAATGTAAAAATGCATGGCAATAAAAGCATTGAATTTATTTATTTACGGGCAAAAGCCCATTACAATATAAAATTTAAAAATTTATTTCAAGTAACAATAAAATTAAAATTTGATATAACAATAATAATTACTAAATTAAATATTAATAGGTCGCATTCAATAATTTGAATAGAATAATAATTGAAATTGTAGAAAATAATTCTAATTTTGCAAAAATACTTGAATAATGACAAAAGTAATTGAAATTTGAAGAAAATTATTGAAAATTAACAAAAGTAGAATAGAAACTGGTGTTAAAAAATTAAATATTCCTGGCAATAATTTAAAGATAGAAAAAAATAATTGAAATGTTGAGAAAATAATTGAAAAATGACAGAAGTAAATGAAAGCTTGTGTAATAAATTTAAATATTCATGCCAATAATTTAAAGACTGAAGAGAATAATTGATATTTGAAAAAATTAAATTCAGAATCGCAAAAATACTTGAAAATTGACAATAATACTTTAGAGTTGACAAAAGTACTTTGAAAATGACAAAAATAATTGAAAAGAGGTGTAGAAATTACGTATTTGTAAATTGTAATTAAAAAATTGACGATGTAATTGGAATATAAACAAACTAATTGATTTATAAGGTACATTTTTAATCAGGCACCTAATATCATAAGACCCCTCCCCCCCCCCCCGCAGTTAAAATAGCCATTTTACTAAAAAAGTGAGAAAAGTTAGGTTCTTTTTTTAAAGGTGAGTAATAGTGAGCAATTTAAAAACAAAGTCAGTAAAAGTAAAAAGTGTGTCACTGGCAGCCCTGCAATAAGAAGAAATAAATGAGTATTTAGGCATTCTAAATATTACTTCATTGAAACTTTGCCGCAACTTTTCCGGAAGTTTCCAAACTTGCAGCAAACTTGATGAAAGTTTCGGAACTTCAAAAATGGTTAAAAAAGTTACATAATAATTTAAACTGTATTTAATTTTTTAATTTTAATTTTTTCAAATAAAGTAAACAGTGGGGTAACTGGGAGAGCAAGGGCCCTGGGGCAAAAAGGAAAATGGGGCCCCAATTATTTATATCAAGTTTAATTAATTCATTTATTCATTCTGTCCATACCTGACATTTGTCACTAGATGTTTTTTTTAAATTTTAAATCATATTTCAACTTTTTAAAATGTTCTCAAATTTTAAATTTATAGCAATTTAAATTTCTTCAAATTTCAGTTAATGTAAACTTGAATTGATTAAATTAATCCACGTTTCAAAAATACTAAATTTGAAGTGACTTAAAAATTTCTTCAATTTTTAATAATTCTTTTCTATTTTATGATTTCGATTACTCAAAATAAAATTCTGTACTATTTTTATAATTTTTCAATTATTTTCCACAATTCTTAATTATTTTAATTATTTTAAAATTGTTTCCCTAAATTTTAAATTTAACTTCCTCAAATTTCAATTATTTTGTTTAGTATTCTCAATAACTTTTTCAGTTTTAATTATTTTTGCCTTGACATTAAATCAATTTAATTATTTATTCCTTAATTTTATATTATTCATCGCAAATTTAAATTAATTTTTTTAATTTTCCATTATTTTTGTCATTTTGTAATATTATTTTCAATTTTTAATCATTTTTATAATTTCTTAACTAAATTATTGAACTTTTATATATATATATATGAAAGTTTCAGTTATTTTGTTCAATTTTTATTTCCTTTTATTATTTTGCAATTATTTTCTCCATCTTTTAATATTAAATTAATTATTTAAATTTAAATTATTTAATTATTTAAAAGTTTCTGTCGATTCAGCATATTTAAATTAGGTAATTAGAACGGACACGAATGTTTACAAAAAACTTTGATTGTTAATAAATATTGAAATATCAACATTTTTTTAATAATATTATAGGGTTTTGTTTATCTTTATATTTACTATCAAAATATAAAATTTGAATAAAACCAGAATACCTTTTGAAAATGATGGACACACTTCAGGAATCCTTACTCATAAGTCTGTAATTATTGTTGTTATTTATTAACTTTTTCAGAAATGCTTAAAAAGAGTTGTAGTTTTGTCTTAATTTTGCAACTTGCTTTTTTGAAAAAGTTAAAAAATAACAACAATAATTTGTTTAAATAATTGTTCTTATAATAATTTTATTTAATTTATTAACATGTGGTTGGTTAAAGAAAATCAATTTGCAAAATTAAAAAGAAACTACAACTCTTTATAAGCATTTCTGAAAAAGTTAATAAATAACAACAATAATTTGTTTAAACAATTGATAGCGTTTTAATTTGATAATAAATATTTATATAACATAAATATATATAAATTTATGTCTCTATTAAGCGTCTTAAGTTAGAAAGTTTAAGAAAATTGCAAAAACGCTCGATTTATTTGTCATTTTGTAGGGAAATATCAACAATAAATTTTTTAAACAAATTATGTAACATGGTAAAACATAAAAACTAATATATATTTTGATAATAACATCAATGATTGAAGAAAAAGCATTTAAAATAATAATTAATATTTTTTTTAATAAACTCCAGGTTTTTTTACGTTTATGGGGTTTTTTTTACAGTTACATAAAAAACAGTTAAAATAATTTATTTAATAAATATACGACAAATTTTTATTATTTGGACATTTATGAACAGAAATATCGTTTACAGAAAGAAAAAGGTCAATTTTTCACGATTTTATGTCAAATTTACGAAAAAGTGCATTTTTCCTATAGGAATTCAATGGTAATTTTCAACGGCTTTGCGTCACGGGTTAATATTAAAAAATAAAAAAATAAAAAAATACGTATCGCATATTTTTCGCCAAAGAACAAAATTGGGGGTAAGGTTTATGAAAATCGATTTTTTTTTTTTGGGCCACCCTAGTGTAATATATAAATTATTGTTAGTCGTAATCAATATCTCGTCATTAAAGCCACCCCATCTGCATATTTTGTCTGTAAACTAAAACAATTTAAAAATTCTCTGATAAAGAGGATCAAAATTAATTAAACAAAAAGCAGGGATTAATTTCACTTTGGATTTTAAAACGTGGGCAGAAACAAATAAATAGTTTACGGAGGTTATTATTATATTTAATTATAATAATAACACAAGCCTGCAAAAAAAAATTTTTTTCTGTTGTTTGAGATCGGTAAGTCATTTCCCGTAGTTTTTGATGCGCTGAATTCAAATCTGGTAACGAAAACCTCCCATCACGTCAGGATTTTGAGAAAAGTGGGGGGTAAAACTCCCAAGAATCACCTTTTTGTCACTTTTTGGAAATTTGTACCGAGCAATTCCGACGTACTAGAGACTTGTCATAGAGGTTATATTAAAGCTTGAACCCTATACTTTACGATGATATAATGATATTGGCAACAACATGCTAAATTAACTGTCAAACATGGTTTTTTTGACAGTTGTCAAGCATAAAATATGTCTTTCACTGTCCGTAAATACAACTATTTTAAAAATTGATTGGATTCGCTTGATACTTGTTACTCGGGGGTTTTTGGGGTCGCTGAATACGAATATGTAATCAGATTTCAAAAATTTAAAATGGCGGATCCAATGTGGCGGTTCTAAACGAAACCAATCAATTTTTAACAAAATCGTCCGCCATATTGGATCCGACATTTTGAATTTTTGAAATCTGATTACATATTCGTATTCAGCGACCCCAAAAACCCCCGAGTAACAAGTATCAAGCGAATCCAATCAATTTTTAAAATAGTTGTATTTACCGACAGTGAAAGACATTTTTTATGCTTGACAACTGTCAAAAAAACCATGTTTGACAGTTAATTTAGCATGTTGTTGCTAATATCATTATATCAACGTAAAGTATAGGGTTCAAGCTTTAATATAACCTCTATGACAAGTCTCTAGCACGTCGGAATTGCTCGGTACAAATTTCCAAAAAGTGACAAAAAGGTGATTCTTGGGAGTTTTACCCCCACTTTTCTCAAAATCCTGACGTGATGGGAGGTTTTCGTTACCAGATTTGAATTCAGCGCATCAAAAACTACGGGAAATGACTTACCGATCTCAAACAACAGAAAAAATTTTTTTTTTGCAGGCTTGTGTAATCTTCGGCAGCTGCCGAAATACGTCGTTTTTGTAATTTTAAAAAGATGTAATGTGGAATTAATGTTCTAAAACGTGTTTTATATTTAATCTAAATAAGTTCAGTTTTTTTTTTTTGTATTGAAACTATACTAGTCAATGAAAAATGCAATGCTTGTATTTTTGGCTAGTACTATTAAACAAGATGCAACCTTAAACGATTATTAGCTGATGAACTTAAGGATAAAATAAGCAGAGTGTTTTGCAAAAGATGCCTGCGGATAGTCTAGGCTTGGACATTTTCCCTCAGCATCCGTGAGCGGTGGTCCAGTCCGGCCCCGCTCCCCCCACTTCTCTCATTTTCTCGTTCTTTCTCTGGCCCAGGGCCCGAGCTGCGAGCGTTCCAGCTAACTTCAGTGTCCCGCTGGGCCTTTTGACCGGGACCTATGCTACCTGCTGGAGTTATCTTGAACACACCTTAGAAGAGATAGGACCCAGCTCGCTTGTGGGTACAAACCAACAATGACGCCCAGTTCAGCTCTGCTGTCCGTGCCCTCCACGTTGTTATTCTCCGAGTCTTTAAAAAATCATTCACAATTCTTGAAATAAAAAAAACAAAAATTCGTGAAAATGTACTCAAAACGTGTCAATAACCTGACGTGAATCGCGTTCTGTTCTTTCTAAGGACTAGTTTTCCTCTTTAATTTCTTATTGAGTATTATTGTAAATTATACCGTTATTATAAATTTGATATTATTATAAAACAAGCAGTGATTTGTTACAATGATTAAAAACAGATAATTATCTAACAAAATACGTTTAATAGTTTTTTTTCGTTGTTATTGTTAATACGTGAAGTTTATGTGGTGATAGTTTTCCAGCCGAAGGATATTGGCTACAAGTGAAATGTTAATCTAAATTTGTTAACAGTTGATTGTTATTTTTTTTTTTTTTTGCGAATAGTTAATTATTCAACTGAATAAAAGAAGAAAAAAAAAGATGTGTGAGTGTGGCGATGAGTGCGGTGAGGCAAATCCGGAATTTTTTAGGGTTCAAAAGTGAAGGGAAGAGCTAATTTTGGAAAATTACTGGCGACCCAGAACCTCGAGTTTCTGAAATGTCCACCTTAGGCCTCTCGAAGGTCTTCATCTTGGATAAGTACTTTACAGAGCTGCAGAAGTTTTGGGAGACTGAGAAAAAGCTTCAAGGTATTCAATTCTTCTAGCACTTTTCTTCCCTTTTATGATACTTTTCAAAGGAAAATTTCTATCTTTCTACAAAATAAACAGAATGAAATGTAACTATTAGTACAAGTTGGTAATATTATTTTTAATTTAATTCTTTGTTAATTTACGAATGTTTTTGAATACAAAATTGGTTATTTTTACAAGTTATGAATTTTCTGACATATATTTATTATTAAAATTTGTTTAGAATAAGAATATTCGTATGTGTTTTACATTTTTAATTTAATGAGATACGACCCCTTTACATAACCTCAAATTAAAAATTGGTTTTTAATAGCAAAAGGAACAATAAGTTTTAAATTAATTTCACCAAATTTTGACAAAATCGATTACACGATACTTTTTTTTTAAATAAATATTTTTATTTTTTATTCTTTTTTTAAATAATTATTTAAATTCAAAATGGCGGATCCAATATGGAGCATGAGTTTAGCAGTTAGGACAGATTTACTTAAAACTTGTTAATTTGGAAATGTTTTTCTTTTTTTATATTATTATTCCAAAATCTAATGCCGAATTAAAAAAATAAAACTGTCAGATCCAAATAGATTCTCTTTTGCAAAAGAAAAAGTTTAGTTTCACAAAATAAACAAAACAGTTAACTTTCAAGTCAGATTTTTAAATTTTTTTAAATTGTTTTCTATTTTATAATAGTTGTAAATATTAAATCTTTGTTTAAACAATTTTTTTTTATTTTATGGAAGTTTTTAATTACAGAATTGAATTTATAAAAAAATTTTGTTATAAAAATAGTTTCAATTTCAAAATTGATTTTTTAGCATTGTTTTTAACTTAAAATTTAAATTAAAATTTTTAATTTAAAACTTGAGAACGTTCTTGAAAATCAAAGTTGTGTTTACTTTATGAATTCACTATTTCAAAATTGATTTTAATTTAAGAACGATAATAGAAAATCACTCGAAAAAACAATATTGCAATGGAAAAATTGCTTTTCATTTGAAAATTCTGTTTAAATTGCAAAATTTCTTATATTTCATAAATCAAAATGTTAAATAATAATGTTTATAATTTTTAAAATTCTAAATGCGTCTAAAATCACGTTATTTAATTTAAGGTTGAAAAGTTTAATAATTTAATTTTTTTTCAGCTGTTTAAAAATCTGTAGTCAAATTAGAAAAAATCAAAACAACTGGTCGAATATGATTCATTTTGCAAAAGAAAATTTTTATCTTTACAAAATAAACAGAAAACAACAACAAATAATTTTCAAGTCAAAGCAACCTCTTAATAGTTTTTAATTGAATGCTTCAATTTGCGAATTTTTTAAATTTCATAACTGTTTTTTAAATTTACTTTTCATTTTATAATAGATTTGAATTTTAAATAGTGTTTTTTAAAAAAATGTTTCTTATTTTACCCAAGTTTTTAATTTCAGAAGTATGGTTTTTCTTTAATTGTTTCTTTTCATAATAGTTTCCAATTACAAAATTGTTTTTTTAAAATGGTTTCTAATTTAAAAGTTGAAAATGTTTTCAAGAAATAATCATCTTAAGAAGGTTCAACGTCTTAACATAACCTCAAACTAAAAAGAGGTTTTTAACAGCAAAACCGCATAATTACACAGATTTAGTGTACAAAAAAATTAGGTTTGAATGGAAATTAATTGTCAAATAATAATTATTAAAAATTTGATGTTTTTTCTTTAAGGGCATGTGATGGATTATGACGTCACTGGTATAGGCAAAATTTGTCCGCAACTTTTCTCTTAAAATATTGAATATTTTTTTATGAAACTTGGTAAAGTTACTCTAAATGTCATTAGGAAGGTTTCTCAGACCCGAGTTTGTTTGAATTTTGACTCAAAATTGATTTTTAGAAAAGTTTGCAATTTTTCGAAAATTTCCGAAAATTAATTTTGGGCCAAAATTTAAACAAATTCGGGTCTGAGAGACCTTTCTAATGACATTTTAAGTAATTCTACCAAGTTTCATGCAAAAAATATTCAATATTTGAAGAGAAAAGTTACGGACAAATTTTGCCTATACCAGTGACGTCATCATCCATCACATGCCCTTAACTGTCAGTAACCAATTCTAATGATTATCATTCAATTTTGATAAATTGCTCATTTTACTCCTTAAAACATTCTCTACAATCCTACTCGTTAAATTTTGATAAAAAAAATTTGTGACGTGATGTGAAGACGGGACCTAAGCAGCACAGAATTTCAGGTTATGTTTTTATAATAGTTTTACTTAAATTAAAAAAATATAAAAAAATCAATAAAAAATGATTTTAATTTAATATAATTAAAAAACTATGTTAAATTAAAATCAATTTTTAGTGAATATTTTGAACGGAATGAAGACTAAAACATCAATTAGTCGTATTAAGAGTTGATCCTCTTTGTGTATTTTCCACGAAAATCACAAACATAACCTAAAATTTTTTGCTGCTTAGGTTTCTTTCTTCATAAAACGTCACAGAAGTAAAAACAAATTTTACTTGTTTAATATACTTTAAACTAAAAATTATAAACAAAATTCAACCAGTAGAAATACTCTTTCGAATGTTTTCAATCGCACATAAATTAATCCGGATTTTGACCTAACAGAATTTCTAGGTCATCGAATTCATATTTGACAGAATTCTTATTTTACAGAAAACCTTTTAACCAACTTTTCTTTTAAAAGAATTTCAATTTAAACGATTTTTAATTTAGAAGAATTTTCATTTTATAGAATTTTAGGTTAACCGAATTTTTAAATACCAGAATATTCATTTGTCAGAAGCTTCATTTGTCCGAAATGGTATTAGTACAAATTGACATTTGATAGCAAACTTAAAAAGCAGAATGTTCATTTGTCGGAAATTGCAAATGTCCGAAAAAGTATCCGACAGAAATATTTTGGCGCGAATTTTGAAATTGACTAATCATATGAAGAAAATTGCAATTGGTAAATTTCAAAATTAGCGCCAAAATATTTCTGTCGGATACTTTTTCGGCCATATGCACTTTCGGATAAATAAACATTCTGCATTTTAAGTTTTCTATCAAATGTCAATTCATACTAATACAATTTCGAACAAATGAATATACTGGTATTTAAAAATTCGATTAACCTAAAATTCTGTAAAATAAAAATTCTTCTATAAGTAAAAATCGTTTAGATTCGAATTCTTTTAAATGAAAAGTTGTTTAAAAGGATTTCTGTAAAATGAAAATTCCGTTAAGGTATTTCTCCGATGGGCAGACCCTGCCAAAAGTTAGTATTTTAGTTAATAACGATTATTCATTTAAATAATTTATTTCTTGATTTATTATTTAATGTTAATAGTTAATCGGCCACCGGCCAATAGTTTTTTAATGAAAATGTTTCAAAAATGAACAAATGTTGTTAAATTTTTAACATTTTTCAAAGATACCTTTTTTACAAGTCTGTCTTTTCTTACCATTTTTTTAAAAATTGGTCAATTTAAGTAAATAATAGCTTAATTTCTTCAGAAAAACAAACAATACAACTTCACCTCGTCAGATTTTTGAAAAAGTGGACCATTTTTTAAGTATAGTAATTTGTTTAAAAACATATTTCTAAATATTTATAAACAAACTGCTTTATTTAAAAAATGGTCCACTTTTTCAAAAATCTGACAAGGTGAAGTTGTAGAGTTTGTTTTTGTGAAGAAATTAAGCTATTATTTATACTTAAATTGAACAAATTTAAAAAAAAATGGTAAGAAAAGATAGATTTGTAAAAAAGGTATCTTTGAAAAATGTTAAAAATTTAACAACATTTGTTCATTTTTGAAACATTTTCATTAAAAAACTATTGGCCGATGACCGATTAACTATTAACAGTAAATAATAAGTCAAGAAATAAATTATTTTAATTAATATTCGTTATTAACTAAAATACTAACTTTTGTCAGTTACTGACCATCGGAGAAAAACCTTAACTTTGAATTAGATAACCTAAAAATTCTATTAGGTCAAAAGTCAGATTAATTTATGCATTAAAATTCCGATTTTACATTTTTGGACCACCCTTTTGAAGCTGCTTAAGTAAAAATAAGTAGACAGAAAGCGAATTAAAAAGAAATTTACAATTTTATCATAAAATTATCATCAAATCATGGAATAATCACAATATCATAAAATTATCATCGTCATATCCATAAATTATGCCGAAATTGCTAAGGACGACATTTTGAGGCAAAATCTTGAGCAATTATATATTGAACGGGACTTATTTCGATATTTTGCCAAGAACAAATTTTGGTGCATGTTGTGCAGCACGCTGAAATGTCGATGTCCTTTTTTAAAGGACAAAACCCGTTTTGGCGGCGCACCTGAAAACAGAGCACGATTTACACGGGACAAGTTAGTCCGCACTTTCTAGTGGACGAGGCGTGGGACCTTTTCCCACTCGTGTGTAGATCTGGCTTCAGTTTTATATTTTTGTTTTCGTTGTTATTCCCGCGCGTTCTCACTCCCGCGGGGAAGATCGACCCGACAGGTCGAAACTTTCACGATTTCAATGCGAATCCCTCTCTGGCGAGCCTTGCTCCTTTTTTTCGTTTTTTTTTTTTTGTTTTTTTTTTTATATTTTTTTTTTTTACTATGCTTCTATATAGACCTTCGCATGTGTAGAGCTTACAACAAACTACAATGGTATTAATGAACCGCAATAATTTATAACCAGAATTGAGTTCATGCACCTCACGGGATCGATTTTCATCATCAACCTCGTGGGACTATCTGTTTCCATTTGTGAAAATGAAATAGAGACCATGTGTTTCGAAAGATTCGGGCTTATTCAGAGATTATTATAATGTATGTGGTTTTCTACTTCAGACTGCTGTGAAAAAAAACCACCCGACTATAATTTTTCAGTTACATTTTATATTGTTTTGGAAAAGTCCCTGAGTGGTAGTTTTATACAATTTACAGGACAGAAAAATGTGGGTTCTTTTTTAAGGATTGTGTCCTGTATAGAGTTGCGAAAAAGTAATATTACCTGCGATCTAAATCTGAATTAGATAAAAATAACTAATTTGAAAGCAAAATAGTCACTAATTCAAATAGTTATATATCTACTAATCATTTAGTAAAAAATAAGTAATTATTAGTCAAATTTATTTTTAGGTTATGTCAAAATGACTAATATTGTACTAAAAGTCTGTTTATTAATTCAATTAGTCGAATTTAAACTATTTTTTAGTTATATTTTTAACTAAAAATTAGTCAATTTTTAACTAATTGCTGAAATAAAAACTCAGGCACGATTTTACTAATTATTAGTTATTTTTAACTAATTCAGATTTAGAGAGTGGAGAAGGTAATGAGAACGAAAATATAACAGACCAAAATTCTTATAGAGAATTTATGAGAATTTAGCAGGGCTGATAAAAATCATGATTTTTTTAAAATATAATCAGTATTTAAAATCTTCAAATGTTTATTTAGAAGTTGTTTATTAAAGCAATTAAGAAAAAATTTAAAAAACAACACAAGAATGAAACAGTGACATAATTATATATATATATATATATATATAAAACTACAAACTCTTTTCAAAAAATTAAACTATTTACGGACATTTTTTTAATTAAAATAATAAATAAGAAGATAATTAAAAATACGTTAAAATACATTACTAAAGAGAACAAAATTTTAAAATTAGAAAAATTAAAGAATTATTTTACAAATTGAATAAAAAAAGAATCAATAGCATTTTGTAAAATTTAAAAAAATTGTTAAAGAAATAAATTTTATGAAGTACAAAAATGATGTTTAAATGAGAATATTTAGTACAAGATTAAATTCGCATAATATAGAATAAAAGAATGAAAGCTTTCAAAAAAGTAGAAAATTGGGAAATTTTAAAAATGTAATTAAAAGCAGCAAATAAATGTTTTCAACAATTCGTAATTATAAGATAAACACTTAACAATTGAAAAAAAGGAAAAATGCTTTCTTCTTAGAAAATAAGAAAATGATGACAAAGATTAAAGAATTAATTAAAACGCAAAGGAAGAACTAAAAAAATAGTGAAACGTCAAGAAAATTAAATAAATAGGAAGAAAATAGAGAAATGTTTTTTTCTTTAATCTAACAAACTAAAACAATGTAAAAAGTACAAACAATAACATTAAAAAATTTATTTATCAAGATAAATAAAAAGAAAGTTCACAAAAGAAATTTAATAATCGTATAAAAATAAACAAGTTTAAGCAAATTAAACCAAACACATTTTTATAATATTATACACTTAAAATAAATCCAATAATAAATTTAGAAAAATAAAGGAAATCTAAAAACTTTATGGAAGAATAAGTAAGTTTGCAAAAAATCTCGCAAAAAATAGTCAAGATGTGAAAAAAATTAAATAAACTTAAAAAAAAAATTATTTTTAAAAAGATGGAAATAATTATGAAAATCAACGAAATGAAAAGTTTAGTAAATGTTATAATAACGAAATTGTGTAAAATAATATTAAATAATTTGCAAAAAAAAAAGAGGATAATTAAAGAAAATCTAAAAATAAAAAGACTAATAAAGAAAAAGAAAAAATATTCAAAGTAAAAGTAGAAAAAAACTTAAAATTTTGTAAAAATAAAAAACTATAAGATAAAAATTAAACAGTTTCGAAAAATGTAAATCTCTTAGGAACCTTGTAAGAATATTAAAAAAAAGGATTATTGTGAATATGAAAAATAATTATTATTATTTCATTATTTTGTATTAATTAATATGTATTTAAATTTGAATTAATTGAAATTTAAAAGTTGGAACAAATTGGAATTCAAATCAAAATGATTTAAAATTTAAATCAATAACAGCCCTGGAATTTAGGTTTTTTATTTATTTATCAAATTAAGTCAAATTTTCTCAAACAATGTACGAAAATAGAATCTATAGTGTCATTTTAATTAGTAATGATTTAAATTTCAAAATTAAAAGTAAGAATCTATAATAATAATAATCCACAAGATTCATTCATTCTTTCATTCATTCTTTCATTCTGTCCGCATCTGAAGTTTGGCACTTGGATATTTTTTTCTTTTAAACCAGTTACTTTTGAAAAAAAATTATCTTTAAATTAATTTTAAATCATATAAGATTTTATTTTATATATCTAATTATTAATTGCTTTTTATTATAAAAGTAGAATAATAAGTAATATAATAATAAAGAAGGAAATATCGTCAATTATATCATTGAAAAGAAAACAATCATCGTGTTTATAATTGTGTTTTAATTCATAATTTCAATACAATTCTTTAATTTTCATTTATTTTCTACATTTTTTTCCATAATTTTCATCAGTTCTCAATAAAAAAAATTATTAATCTCCTTCAATTTTATGATTATTCATTAATTAAAAATTTTTTTTTGTTCGAATGACAATTATTCTCACTTTTTAACTAATTTTTTTTTTAATTTCTAATTATTTTTTTATTAGCTATAATTATTTTCGTCAATATTTATTTATTCTCGCCATATTGTATTTATTCCTTTAACTATCAATTATTTTTTTAAAAAATTTATTTAATTCTTTAATTTACAATTTATTTTTTCAATTTTCAATTATTTTCTTCAATTCTCAAATATTTCCTTGAAGTTTCAATTATTTTTATCGATTTTCAATTCCTCAATATTCAATAATTCTCTGATTTGTTTAATTATTTTTTTCGCTCATTAAAATTGTTTGTTAATTTCAATTTAATTATTCAATTCTACAACTATTTCCTTCAATTAGCAGTTATTTTCTTCAAATTTAAATTCCACTTTTTTATTTACAATTATTTTCTTTAAAATTAACAAATTATTGCATTTTTCTATTCTTTTTTTTATTATCTTCAAGTATCTTTAATTTTAAATGCAATTATTCAATTATTTTCTTTAATTTTTAATTCCATTCTTCAATTTTTATTGACGCTGTTAAATGTGCAATTATTCCCAACACTTATTCTTATAATTTTCTTAATTTATCAATTTGCAATTATTTTCTTTAAATTTATTATTTCTCATTTAATTTTTTCAATTATTTTTTTCAATTGTTTATTAATCTAGTCATTTTTCGAATTTTGTTTTCAATTCATAATTATTATCGTTATTTTTCACATATTTTGTTCAATTTTTTAATTATTTTCTTCATTTTTCAACTATTTCCTTCAATTATTAATTATTTTTCGCAATTTTCAATTATTTCCTCCAATTTTTTTAATTTTCAATTATTATCTTAAAATTTTGTAATTATTCTTTGACTTTTTATATTATATTTTGTTCGGTTGTGTATTAATGTAGACATTTTTTTATTTTGTTTTCAATTGTCAATTATTTTCGCCATGTTTTAATTTTTTTCCAATTATCAATTATTTTTTCAAATTTTATTTTAATTCTTAAGTTTTCAATTTATTTCTTAAATTTCCAATTTATTTTCTTAATTTCCTATTTTGTTTTTATTATTGTCGAATTTTGTTTTCAACTGTCAATTATTTATCCTTTTTAGATATATTCCTCAATTTTCTTATTTTCATTATTTGAATTTGCAGAAATTTATCACTAGATGTTTTTTTGTTTTATTTTTTTACATCATATTTCACCTTTTCAAAATGTTCTCAACTTTTAAATTTATACACAGCAATGATCATTTCTTCAAATTGCTGTTAATTTGAATTTGCATTGATTGAAAATTTAATTAATTCACGGTTAAAATATACTAAATTTGAAGTGATTAAAAATTTCTGAAATTTTTTAAAATTCATTTCTCTTGTGATTAAAATTATTTAAACTACATTTATTGCAAATTTAAATTAATTTTTGTAAATAACCGTTATTGTTTTTATTTTGCAATTATTATTTTTAATCATTTTCATTATTTCTGAATAATTTTCAATTATTTTCCCCGATTTTTAATTATTCTTTTTTCTTTAAATTATTTTCTAAAATTTTTAAATATTTTTCTCAAATTTCCCATTATTTTCTTCCATTTTTAATTTTCAATTCTTTTCATCATTTCTAAATTTTAAAATATTTATTTGATATTTCAATTATTTAATTCAATTTTCAATTCACATAAATACAAATTCGGTAAAATGTAAATTGATTTACACTTAAATTTGAACGAAAATTTATTCAGGTGGAAATTATGTTGAATGAAAATTCGGTAAACTAGAAAAACTGCTGTGTAAAAATTCGGTTTAGAAAGAATTTAGAAATTCTGTTTTAAAATAAATTGTTTCAACACAAATTGTAAAAATTTGGTTTAAAATAAATTTGACAAGAGAATTTGAAAATTATGGAAATTCAGAGTCTCACTTTTCGGAAAAGGAGGAAAAATCTTTATTTCTATACTTTTTACATCTAATGGACAATTTTTTGAATTTTTTATTAATTTAATTTTAATTAACTGAATTAAAAGTAAAATTTCTTGATATGAAACGTTAATTGAAATAAAAAACAAAATAAAAACTAATTTATATTTTCACGTAAAATACTGTTCTTGTAAATTATGTTTAATAAAATGTATGAAAAATTCATGGTATTGAATTATTATAACATCATTTCACTGTTATCGATATTTTTTTCAAGTCATAAATAAAATATTCCTTCATGAGGATACTGATTGAGTAAAACTAATTTAATCAAAAGAATTTGATCATCCGCAAATGACATAAAAAAAATTAATCCAGTTTGTCGGGATGGAAATTGTTATTTTAAATTGACATAATTTAAGCTATTTAATTTAAAAAACATAAAATATTTAAATGCACTGTTGAATTGAATTTAATTTCAATTTATTTTTTATATAACATATGTTTAAAAATGCAAAACATTTATTCCGATCTAATTATTTAAAACAGGTCACAAAAAAAGGTGTAGATCAGAAAAAGTCATTAAATTTTAACAATATTTCTTCATACTCAAATTTTTACAAGAATTAATTTGTGTGTATAAATAGATAAATAAATAAAAAAGAATTTAGTTTAAATTTCTGTTAAAATCTCGGCATAAATTCTGCATATAAGAATATATGCATTATTGTATATAAAAATATAATATAATATATATCTTATATATAAAATTCAACTCGAATTTTTACAAGAATTCTGAGAAGAATTCTGGAAAAATAACGTAAGATTTTTAATCCAATTATTATTATTTTTGCAAAAATTTTGTCTAAAAATTTGACAAAATATCAGCAAGAATTTAATATGAGTTTTTATATAGATAATCTTGGCAAGAATTTCGTCACGAATACCGCAAAGAATTCGTCAAAAGTTCCCCTCCAAATACCAAAAAAAAAATTGCACTCTCATTTCCACAATAAGTTTGTCAACAATTTTGCAAAAATTTAAGCAAGAATCCCCAAAAAACGTTCTTTAAAATTTTAAATTGGGATTTTACTATAAATTTGTCAAAAAGTTTCTTTACAATTTTGTCAAAACTTTCAGTATTAATTTTAGTTAAACTTTTGTCACGAATTTTCTATATAAAAAATTTACTCAAATTCGCGCATAATCTTTGTCATGAATTCCACTGAAGTTTTACTAAAAATTCCACAACGGTTCTTACAGAAAAATTGTAATAAAATTTTCGCAAAACCTTGGGCAAGTATTTTGGGCAAAAATTCCACAATTATTTCCGTGAAACTTTTCTTGTAATTTTTGCAATAATTTTGTTAAAAATCCCTAAATTGGCAGAATAAAAATTCTCTGTAGGAATTGCATTGTAATTTTTAAATTTTGTCTAGAAATTTTGTCCGTGAAACTTTTCTTGTAATTTTTGCAATAATTTTGTTAAAAATCCCTAAATTGTCAGAATAAAAATTCTCTGTAGGAATTGCATTGTAATTTCTAAATTTTGTCTAGAATTCCATATCAAGTTAAGAAACTAAAAATTAATTGTATTACCAAATCGATACTTAATTTTATAAAATATAATAAAATAACTTAAATTTAATAAAGTTAATCAAATTTTCTTTCAATTTATTTATTTTTGTTTTTTTTGTAAAATTAATGTCAGAAGAGTAGTAATAAAATAATCATAATTCTCAATTTGACCAATTTGTATGAAGTTTGTAAATTTCTCGTAAGATACGAAAGCTACTGCATTTTTTCACGTTTTTGTCAGATCTCCATAAAAAATGTGATTTCGGAGCGTGAGAGGCAAACACGTATTAAATATATTTTTCTTTTATTCCTGTGGCCGAAATTGTAGGCGGGTCACGAAGATTTTGCATCTGACAAGGACATGCGAATTGGCTCGACCGTTTTTAATGGCAAAACTGGGTTCCCAGGGCCCTTGAATCAGCCTTGGGATCATTTACAAGTTCTTTCGGATACCATTCGCTTGTTAGTTCCCGTAAATCGTACAACGTATACTATATACACATTCACACATAAATCCTTTTAGGTGAAAAGTCCATGTCTACATCTAACGGCATTTAACAATTTAATAATTCGGTAATCCCAGAAACAGCAAGTTTTGCCACATTATTTTGACACAATCAGCTTACCGTTTCCATGCTCATTAAAAAAATTATACAATTTTGAAAGGCATGACTTTATTTAGAATCTTTGATTAATTATATTGTGAATGTCTCACACAAGAAACTCGTCATTAAGTTGAGAACTCTCCAAATCTGAATAAGTAATGTTTGATCAATCTTTTGATATTAAAATTACATTAAATTAAGTAAGTACTTAATAATTACATAAATAATTTGTAACACAAAAAGATTTAGGTAAATAATTGCTCATTTTGTTTATATGTAGGTTTCAAATTTCGCGCGCTTTTAAGTTTCGCGCACTTTCAAGTTCATACGTTAGGTTAGGTTTATAGCAGAAAAGACAAATGTCAATTTCTCGTTCTGTCGCGAAAAAATGTCAAGGGAATCTCAATTCGAATAATATTTTGTTTAAATATTATAGATTACAGTGCGTTTTCTTAACGAATCGATTATATTTGCAAGAATGAACAAATGTGATTACAGATATAAATACTTGTTTTATAGCTTTATAAATCTTAAATTAAAAGCTATTATCTATTTTGTTGGAAGGATATTTTCAATGCCGTATATTTTGACTGTGTAGTAAATACATTAAAAATAGTTAAATATCTAATTTTATGGTGAGCTTGATTATTGCATTGCTTTATTTTAGTAATAAAAATTTTATTAATTAGTTCAATTTAAAGCCATTTGACGTGTTAGAATTTTCCACTATCTACTGTTGTGCGCTCTTTTCATTTATCGACCATCTTTGAACTTTTTATATTTAATTCAATATCGAGTGCTAATAAACTTTATAATTATTATCAAGTTTTAAAAATCGAGCTTATAAACCATGCATAGTTTATATCCGATAATAATGTTTATGCATTATGAATAAAGTTGACAAAAGTAAATTATATGCAATTTAATGAAATTGGAAAGAGGTTAATTAAATATTAATTATCCTCTCATTGCAAATTCATCATCAAAGCTGGATTGTGTTATAAACTTATTAATACTGATATTGTGCTCTGAACCCAAATTAGAATAGTTTTAAATTAATACATTCGTATTAGAAATACGTAATGAATGTGATAAACATGAAACTCGGATTTATAATCCATAAATTAATTCCACTTTAGAATAGTTTTACAAATTAGGAACATAAAACATATTTGATTTATCTACTATCTCGTGCGCATGTATTCCAATTTTTTTAAATTAAAAATAATTGGAAGAGGAGTAGAAAATTTGCATCGTTCTAAAGTATCGAGTCAGGATAATAGGAAAATGATAATGCTAATACTAATTTATTGATTAATATGCATAGCATGGGTGAAATATAATGTATGTACTGTGACACATTATTATAGCTATATATGATCAGAAGAGGGTTTCTATAGAAAATTATTCTCTATACAGACAGTGAAATGAATATTATGAATCAGAGCAATTTGTACGGTATAGATTTGAAAACATTTTTTTATTGCAATTATAAATCAGAAATTAAGTGCAATTAGCAATCCAAGATATTCATTAAGTAATTTGAATTTAAATTAATAGAAAAAATTGTAATTATTAGAAGAGTATATCAATTTTTTGGATTGGAAAACTTCGTAAATTAAAACTGTTAAATATTCCTAGAAAGAAGAAAGAAGCTAAAAATTGAAAGACAAAAATAAGAGGGAAAGAAAAATAAAAAAAGTTCAAAAACATCTAGAGATTAAAAAATACTATGAAGTGAAAAAATAATTAAGAAATAAAAGAAGTAACTAGAGAATGGAAAAAATTACTGGAAAGTTGAAAAACAAGGGAATGAAAGAAAAATTTAAAAAGAATAAGACAAAATTACTAGAAAGTGATAGAATAATTAAAATATTAGGCAATTAACTAGAAATTGTTGAAAAATAACTAGGAATTGAAAAAGTAACTAGAAATTTAAGAAAACGCCGAAAAGTGAATAAATAACTAGAAATTGAAGAAAATAACTAAAAATAAAAAAAATATTGTCTAGAATGGATGAAAAATAAATATTAAATTTATGAAGAATCTGCTAAGTATAATCTCAATATTAAAATAGATAAGAGGGCAACTAAAAATTAAAGAAAAATTACTCAAAAGTGAAAAAATAACTAAGGGTTTTCATTAAACAGTAAAAGTGAGATTGAAAATTAAAAACAAAACTATAAAATAAAGTAAAAATATTAAAAATTAAAGAAATACTTAGCAATCTAAGAAATATAGAAAGTTTTTTTTATTAGTAAGTAAAAAAGTAACTGAAAAATGAAAATAATAATTCTAACGCAAAATAATTACTAGTAAATTTCATAATGACTAGAAATAATAAACTTATTAATAATAATAAGAAAAATGTCATGAAAATAAGAAAAGGAACTATAGAAATTTAAAAGAATCCAGAGAAAAATAACTAAGAAACAAAAAATATCAAATTTTGAAGTTTTGAAGATTTTTCAAACATTTAAATATAAAAATTTATTAAGAGTTAAGACACTTTTAAAATCTAAATAAAAAAAATTAAGAAAATGGAACTTACACAACTAGAAATTTCTTAACTATTTTTTAGATATATAATTAAATAATAAAGCTAGAAATAGGCGACTAGCTTCAGTTTCATGAAAGTAAACAAATATCTTAATCTAGGAATTAAAAACGAAATAACTGAAACTTGAATTTTTTAATTTAAAAAATACTGAAAAATAAGCAGATTTTTAATACTTAAAACAGCTTTTTAAAATAGGAATAAGAACAATATTACTAAAAGTTTAAATATAATTCCTCAACTTGTCAAATATTAGTAAAGTAAAATAATAAATTAAAAGGAAAGAGGAAACCACAAAATAAAAAGAGTATAAAATGTAGGAAATACACATCAAGAAACTATGAAAAATGATTTAAAAATAAGGATAGATGACTGAAAAGTAAAAAAAACTTAGAAAGTGGACAAATAAACTAACAAAAAATTTCCAACTAAAAAAAAATTAGAAGATAAAAAAAACAACGGGGAATCAGAAAAATAACTAGGTTGCTAAGAAAATCTTTAAAATAAAAGATAAGTAGAAAATAAGAGAAAAATAAAAAAAAAATTTATTTTATTTTATTTTAAATTAGGGTAAAACTAAAAAGTAAAGAAAAAATTCCAAAAAATGAAAGAAATAATTGTAAAATGGTGGGAAATTACTTAAAATATATAAAATAACCAGAGATTCAAGAACTTAACTGTAAATTTGGTTAAAAATAACCAGAAGTTTCAATAATAATTAGAAAATGAAGAGAAACTTCGAAGTGAATAAAACGCTAAAAATTCACTAAGGGAAAAGAATTAGAAAATAAAAAAACATTACTAGAAAGTGAAAAAAAAACTGAAAATTTAAGAAAAACGAGTATAAAAGAAGAAAAAAATAATTGTACAGTAGAAACTATCTTTCTTTAAAACAACATCAATTAGAAAGTAAAAAAAAAAAAAAATTTCAAAAATGGAAGAGGTAATTAGAAAATAAAATAAAGTTATTTGAAATTGACAAAATCACTAGAAAGTTAAGAAGTTAATAAGAATTGTTCAAAAATATTTGAAAATTAAAGAATGTTGCGATATTAAAAAAGGATTAATAGAAAGTTAAAAATATAATAGAATATAAATATTCTAAATTTTAAAATTACAAAGCCTTAGAAAAAAAAACATACAAAAAGTATAGGAATATATATAGAAAAGTAGTTACAATGTTACAAACTTTAATAAAAGACCAGAAAGTAAATAATGCCTTAAAATTTAATAATATTTGATAAAAAAATAAATAAACTGTCACTGTTAGGTTAAAAATGATTATAGAATGAAGAAAATGACTAAAGAATTAAAAAATACCTTGAAATTGATTAAGAAAATGAAATAAAATGAATTATAAGTGAATCTTTGATTGCGGATAAATAACTAGAATAGTTATAAAATTAACATCTTTGAAATAAGAATGAAATAATTAAATATCATATTTTAGATTGAAATATTCCGATATCAAGAAAAGAATAACAAAAAAATGAAAAAGGTAACCAGAATGTGAACAAAATTAATATATTTTGAAATTAAAATCTCTAGAAGAAGTTGCAGAAAATGTCTACAAAGAATAAGCTAAAAAAGATTGATAAATTACATGAAAGTAACAAATATATTGAAATTTAAAAAAAATGAATAGAAAATATAAAGAATTATTAAAAGTTCAAAAAGACATCCAGAAATTGAAAAAATCAAAGAAGTAACAAAATTTTTTTATTTATTACTAGAAAGTGAAACGTAGTTGGTTATTTAAAAGATTTTACTAAAAGATTTTAAAAATATCAGTGAAATAATAAAATATAAATAAATAAAAAACCATAATTAAAAAATGAGAAAAACTGAAGTGCTGTATGAAAAATGAAGTGTTCTCAAATAACTAGAATGTGAAGAAAGTAACTATAAACTGATGAAAAAACTAGAAATTTAAATGAATTACTTAAAAATAAAAAACTTACTGGTAAGTTAATATTAATAACTAGAATTGCTCATAAATAACTGAGAATTAATTAAAAAGAACCTGAAAAGTAGAAATGAAAATAAATACTTAGACTTTGAAAAAGGAAATTAGAAAATGAATAAAAATTACTTAAAATTAAAATACAGGCATATAAATAAAACTGACTATATAAGAAAGGATTAACAAAATTTTTGATGTTATTATTATTACATTATAATTAATAACCAATTAATTTATCACCCAATTAGGTTATGGATAAAATCATTTATTTTTATTTTCCACACTTGATTTTGTATTTATCATTTATCTTTTAATATACTTGGCTGTTTCCATTTCAAATCATACAGGCAAAATATTCTCAAAATTCAAAATCACGTTTAACATGCTTTTTATTGTTTTTTAGGACAAATAAAGAGACAGGTATTTTTTTGTTGAGCAAAAAACAAAAAACAAATTTTTTTATAAATCAAAAAACTCGATTTTCTCAAAAACATCATTTTTTATTTTTTGAAATTTTTTTTGTAGTTACTAGATAAAAAGAAAAGTTTTCCCCATAGGTTTAATGTGCGCTGAAACACATGTTACAAAATTTAACAACGCTAAAATTGAACAAATTTGGTAAATTTACGAAATGTCGGTCATTTTTTCAAAAATCAAAAAACTCGAATTTTTCAAAAACATCATCTTTTATTTTCTTAAAAATTGTTTTCTTGAAATTTGATGTAAAAGAGAATTTTTTCCAATAAGTTTGGTATATCCACTAAAATGTCATAAAAGACGTAAAAATTTTGTTTCTAAAAATACCAAAAAATTCTCGAAAAAATCTTTATTTTGGCTAAGGTATCTTTCAGTTAGAAAAATCAACTGGAATTTTGTTTTATTTCATTCTGAATTAATACTTTTAATTTTGGGAAATGTATTTTTTAAGTTTGTTTTATATCTAGTAAACATACAAAAAAAAAAATTTTAAAAAATTGTTTTTGAGAAAATTGAGCTTTTTTATTTTTCCAAAAATGGCCGCCATTTTGTTAATTTTGAAAATTTTTTAAATTGTTAAGGAAAAGCATCTGAAACATTAGTAAAATCTAAAAACAAAAGTCAAAAATACCGATTTTTGAAAAAAAATAGAGATTTTTAAAAAAATTGTCAGCGGTTTCGCTCAAAGCCCGATCTTTATTCTAAAATGTTCAAACGCTTGAAAATCTAAATGAAATTTTTTTTTCTCAGAACAATAAAATACGTGTCTCTTTATTAGCCCTAAAAAAAAGTAAGAATCATGTTAAACATGATTTTGAAATTTAAACATGATTTTCCGGTTATTTTAACCAGAATTCTGGTTAACTTCTCCAGATGTCCGGTTAATTTTTCCAGAATTACGGTTATCATAACCTAAAACTCTAAGGATTTATTCATTTTACAAACACTTGTGTTTATTATTTTCTACATTTAACTTTTTCTTTAGATACTTTTAAGTTCTCCTTTACCAATTTACATACTTGCACTTTATCAATCCCAGTTATTTTAATCTATTTTATTTTAATCCTCTTATTATTATCTAAAGTCTATTCAAGAAAAATGACAACTTTCATCGTTCCTTTTTCTCTTATTATCACATCTATATGCTCCTTTTGTTACCTCATTTTACATAACTGTACTTCATTTTTTTATTTATCATCGCGGCAGTATACTTTAATACTAAAGTTTATAGAAAGATGAGTAAAGTTCAATAGGTTTATGTTCTAATAACAGTTTGTTTGCTCCGGTTCACAAAAGAAGTCAAACCAGATTTTCACGTGATGTCTATAAGTGTCGATTTCCTGCTACACCAATAAGATTCCAACTTCCGTGTTTCTTCTCTTCTTATCAGAAATCAAATAAAATTAATTGCAGTTTCTTTTTCTCGCAAAAAAAAATACCTTTTTATCCACATTTTCTTCTTTTTTTCTAACACGTCTTTTCATCAATTTGTATACCCGCATCAGTACTCTTTTGTTTTCAATATTGTGTGCGCGCCTTCAAACTTGGCAACAAATCGTGAATGAGATATGCTCAAGTATAGAATTTCGCTGAGAATCGTGAAGAAATACATAGAAATGGTGCACTTTAAGTGTGAAAAAAAAAGTCTACTTTATGTCAAAATAACAGAAACAGCATTATGTTTGGTTCAAAAGAGTGTTGTAATACGAAGAACTGCATCTTGCAATCCTCTATGGTGGGATTTATGCGGGGCAACGGCCTATGGCAGCATTCGCTGTAGCTTGTTGCTCGGATATACCTGCACAAATACAACTGTAGATATATATTCACGTAGGGTGAATATATATATATATATACATATATATATATATGTTGGTTACGTGCATATATTTATATCCGCGTATGTTAGATATACGAGGAGTACAGATCTGATCCGCAAGTTACGTACCTGCTCGTGTATATTTTCCAATAATCGTGCCGCTCAATTTCTTCGCGTGTCTTCTTCCAAGCTCAACCTCTTCGTACATTACCATTTTGGATCCACTATTCTCAATGCGATTCTGGATTATCTTGTGTTTTCATATTTTTTCAATCAGAAATAAAACATTGTCTTGAATGCTTTGTTTATTTATTCTATAAGAGAAAGTTGGGTAAATTGACAATGAGAAAATTTTCAGTCAAAACATATTTTTTAAACAAATAATATAATATAATATAACTCTCAACTGCTAGACTGGGTCTGACAGACCCGGTTTTTTAGAGCCTCTTTTCTCACTATTTTTAATCTACAGTCCGTCGTAGGAGAGAGCGGGAAAGGTCTACCGGGTCTGTTAGACCCAGTCTAACAGTTGAGGGATAATAATATAATATATATAATATTATATAATATGAAACTAGAAGAATCAAATAAAGTAGTTATTTTGAAGTTTTTACTTAAAATAATATAGGTTATTTTGAAAGCATGGGTGGTAAAATCCAATGTTTTTGATTGCGTAAAAGAACGGTACAAAAATGTGAATAAAACTAAACAAGTTTCTTAAAATTGTTTTTTGTAATTAATAAGCGGGTAAATTGACTTGTAAAAGACAGTCAGGCAATTTACCCAAAAAGTAGGTTGAACTAAGGAAAAAATTGCAAATTTACTGTAGAAAAATTAAAAAAGAAATAATAGGCAAATAAAAAAAAGTAAAAAATGAAGAAAATATTACTAGAAAAAATAACTGAAAGGGATATAATTAAAAAGTTTCAAAAATCACTATTTAGTCAGTAAATTACTGTCACATGAAAATCATCAGTAAATAAGTCGAAAAATAACTATAAAATGACAAAAATATCTATAAATTGAAAAACTAGAACAAAGGTGTCTACCGAAACATGATTTTCAAATTCCCGGTTTTCCCGGATCTAAAATCACATTTATCCCGGATTTCTTTTATGTATGATTAATAGCTATAATATTAAAAGAATTATCAATTGATAAAAAATATTAAGCAGATTGTGTATAAAAAGTCAATACATGTCTTTCTTCATTAGAAAACTATAATATAATTCATTTTATGAACTGATCAGTTCACAATAATTTAAAATCGCGGATCCAATATCAAATGTCAAAGATAATAGAAATTTGAAGCAAATAATTGGAATTTGAAGAAACAAAATGAAAGATGACAAAATTAATTAAAAATTAAGTAAAAAATTGAAAATTTGAAGATAAGACTTGGAAAATGACAAAAATAATTGAATTGAAAATTACAAAAATAATCAAAAAATGGAACAAATAGTCGATAAATGGCAAAAATAATTGAACCCAGAAGAAAAAAAAACTGAAAGATGATAAAACTAATTTAAAATTATGTACAAAATTTATGATAATGTAAGAAAAGACGTTAAAAATGACATAAAGAATTGAAAAATGGAGAAACAAAATAAAAATTAGAATTCAATATTTAAAAAATTGGAGATAAAAATTGACGCTTAAGGAAAATAATTGAATAATGACAAAATAATTGCAAAATCACAAAAAAATTTAAATTTGAAGAAAATATTAAAAAATGATAAAAATAATTAAATTTATAAATAGAAAGCAATTGCCATATGTCAAAAATAATTGAAAAATGAACAGATTAAGAGTAAATTAAAGTAATAAATTAAAGAATGCATGAAAATAATGTAAAGATATAAGAAAATAAGTACAAAATTTTGAGAAAGTAATGAAAAAAATGTCGAAAATATTGATAGTAATTGAATAATGACTAAATTGATTGAAAAATTTTAAAAAACAATTAAAAATGACAAAAATTATTTAAAATAGGAAAAAATAGTCCAGAAATAAAAAAAATAACAGTAATTTGAAGAAAATAATTGAGAAATCACAAAATATTTAAATTTGAAGGTAATACGTGAAAAATAAAAAAAAATAATAAAAATTTGAGACAAATAATTGAAAAGATGACAAAATTATTTAAAAATGAAGTAAAAAATAAAAAATTTGATGCAAAGACTTGAAAAATGAAAAAAATAATTGAAATTTGAAGAAATTAATTGAGAAATCACAAAAAATTTAAATTTGAAGGTAATACATGAAACATAACTAAAGTAATAAAAATTTGAGATAAATAATTGAATAATGATATAAATAATTGATAATTGTTGTAAATAATTAAAAGAATGAAAGATTGAAGAAAAAATAATTGAAATTTGAAAAAAATAAATGAAATTTGTAAAAAATAATTGGAAATTGGTGTAAAGTATTTAAAAATTATTCATCCATAATAATAAATTTATTGCAGAAAATTGCTGTGATTTGGAGAAAATAATTCAAAATTCGTAGAAAATAATTGAAAACTGTAATAAATTGAGAAATTCATGACCATAAGAAAAAGAGATTGAAAAAAATTATTAAAATTTGATGAAAATAATTTTTAAATGTCAAAAAAATTTTCTAAATTTTAAAAAACAATTAGAAATAAAGGAAAATTACTGTAAAATAGAAAGAATGAAAAACAAAAAAGTACCAAAAAATACTAGAAATTTAAAAAAATAAGAAGCAAGTAACTGATAAAGTAACTAAAAGTGTAATAGAATTAAAAAAAATTGAATAAAATAAGAAAAGTTACAAATAAAGAAAAATCACTGAGAAGTAAATAAATAACTAGGTTTGAAGATAAATTGCAAGAAATGAATGGAAAAGAACTAAAAAAATGATTATCTTTTTTTTATTTTGCAATAAAAAATAACACTTTTTTTAGTAAAGTTGGGTAAGTTGGTAAGTTGGTAAGTTGGGTAAATTTCTAATGCAAAATTTTAAGTAATATTATTATTTAATAATATTTTTGAAAATTTAAACCATCACAGCGTTTAATAATTAAACAAAATAGTTGTTTGAAGTATTTATTAAAAATAACATAAGTTATTTTAAAACTACGTGTGGTAAAATTCGTTTTTTTTGTATTATTTGTGGGTAAATTGCCGATACCAAAATAATATTAAAAAATGTGCATCAAACTAAATAATGGAGATTTATTTTATGATATAATTTGAGATTAACAATAAATAAGCTAGGTTCAATTTTAATCATAAATGTTTTATGATTTGAAAAGAACTAATTTTAAACATTGTCTTAAATTTTCCATTAAGTAAATGTGAAAATTTCAATTTCAAATTACTTCAAATATTCCGAGAAAATATAAAATTTTAAGTAACCAATTTTCTACTTTGAATATCAGTTAATTTAAATTATTTGTGTTATGAATATGAGAGAGAATGAAGAATTTATTTAAAGACATAAAAGTGACCTGATATTAAATATTAATCTGATATTGAATATTTTATATATATACACTGTTATTTCCCGATTATTTTCAAAGTTGTCGATTGTTAGTTGTTCATTTGCATATTATTATTTAAATTTTAATATAAAATCCTAGATTTTTTATTGTTTAGTTTATATTTTCAACAGAAATTTAAACAAAATCTTTTTAAAAATTTTCAAATTCTTTTTCCCCGACATCTTAAAGATTATATTATTAATTAACTTTCAATCCTTCATTCTGTACATTAGTATAATTCAAACAGAAAAAAGTCTATATAAAGACAAGTTAAATATGTACAATTTTAATTCGTTTTCTTAAACAGTATTTCATTAAATGATCGAATTAAAAGAAAAACTGGTAATGAATCTTAAATAACATTCATTACAAGACTTGAAAGACATTTCTGTCATAAAATGAAATAATATAATTTAATTTTAATTAAAAATAATTTAACTCTATTGAGATTTTTTTTCGAATTATAAAAATCCATTTTTATTAATATTATTTCTTACTGTAGCCTCTTATTTATCTTGTTAATTTTTTATTATGACATTCTTACTTGTGTTTTTTTACAATTTTTCCCCTTGTAATCTTTTTATTATCTTATTATCTTTTGATTCCCCGATTATTTAATCCCTTCTTCTTAATATTTTTATTACGTTATCCTTTAGACATTTTTAAAAACAGTTTTTATTTTCAAATCTGTAATTTTCTCTCGTCTTCACAATTGTAAGAATCATGTTTTATATTCTCATCTCAAATGAAAAACTATTCATTTTTATAAAGAATTAGTATATTTGTTTTAATGTTTGAATTAATTAACATTTTAACGAAACTACTTCTTTAACAATCATCATGAATTTATAATATTATACCTAAAAACATGAAAAAATATTCTCTTAAATTAGGAAAGTTCAATCTCTTGACATAACCTCCAAATGAAAAGTATTTTAAAGAAAAAATAAAACTCGAATTAATGCCATTTCACCAATTTTTGAAAAAACTTTTTTTTTTAAACTGTAACTGTGTCAAAGTAATTTAAACAACTAAATAATTAAATCATTAGATTTCTGTCAATTAAATATTTTAATCACATTTTACCATTAATTAGACAAATTGGACAACTGATATTAATAAAATCGATTTGTAAAATGAAAAGAAAAATCGAATATTAATTTTAAATTATTATTAATTATTTTATTGGTACGTATTATTATTCCTAATTAATTATCTTAAATGATTTAATATATTAATATAAATTTTAAATTAGTAATTCATTTTGCACAAATGCTTTAAATAAAGAATTTAAAATGGACGGTAACTGGGACATGTCGTCTGCTTAGGTGGACGGATACTGGGACAACCACATTATACTTGAAAAAAAAACAAATCAGTCGATATGTTCGATATTAAGATGTTGGATGGTTCGAGATAGCAAATCGATTAATTCGATATTAATCCGGAGTTTGCGCAGAACGTTCTTAAATGTATTTGGAGGTTATGTATAAAGCTCTTTCTTTTCTTGAGATGATATCCTTGTTATTTTAACAATTCGATTGTCTAACTAGTTCCCAATAGTAGAATTAATCTTGCACCCATTGAGATTTTAACAAAGAATTCTTGTCAATTCAACTAAAATCGTTATAACTACAATCCCATAGTTGTTTCTACCCTGGAAAAAAAAAATTAAATAAAACCTCTAGTGAATCGGAATTTTTAAGAAAGCAGATTAATGATTGACACTCTAAATAGTTTTGAATCGCAGTTATTTTTAATAAGAGATTTCTTATTAGTACAAAATTTATTGAATCAGTTTTGGCAATAAATTATGAATCAGTTTGGAAATTTTGAGGTTAGATTGTCATATTTTACACAAAATTTGGAATTTTTAATTAATTGCGCTCCTTAAATAAATTATGTTCAGGGCTGTTAGATTTGATAATACTTTTTAAAATTGAACAAATATATTAAATTTTTGTTGAATATATTTCTAAAAAATAAAAAACACTTGAAAAATTAAAATGATTTGAATCGAGAGTTAATCGGAAATTTCCTTTTAAGAAAGCAGATTCACTTGAGCTTATGACCGATTCAGAAAAAAGTGAATAGGTTTTTTTTCCTGGGAATCGTACAGAAAATTTTTCCAGTCTAAACAATGAATAAATAATTTTCTAAAAAGGATCATTTGTATAGTATTTAAATAGTCAAAAATTGTTCAACAAAAGTAAATAAATCCTCATTTTGCAAAATCACAAGCCAAATCCTTTATGTAGCTGAAGTTCAAGACGTCCGTGGCGGCGAAATTAAAAAAAATATATTTTAAAGTTTTTTCTGTGCGAATTGCTTTCAAATGTCTAGAAAATAAGTTTTGAGCAGAAAAAAATATAAATTTTATTGCTTTAGGGGGCTTAAGTACCCCCCCCCCCCCCCAAAAAAAAGATATGTATATGAAATGTGAAAAATCAATAATGTTCACCTCCAATCAAATCGCACTCCAAAGAAAAAAACTTTCTTTTCATCAAATAAAAGTATTTCCAATGTCAAACATTATCAAAAAACCCCCCCCATGACCGCCCCCCTGATGACACATTTCATAATTTCGTATTCAACTCGAAAAATCTCATAGAGGGCAAAATCGAATCATTTTCAAGTCTACAGAAAAAATGTTTCTATTCACCACAAAAATAAAAAAAATATAGTCAGAACCTGCGGAAACCCCCCCATGACCCCCTGCCCATCAAAAAACCGTCTTTTTCATATTCAACTCGAAAATTCGCAAAGAGGGCAAAATCAAATCTTTTTCTAGTCTACAGGAAAAATGTTCCTTTTCACCCCAAAAATGAAAAAAATGTAGTGAGATGCTGCGGCAACCCCCACATTGTCCCCTGCGCATTAGAAAACCGTCTTTTTCATTTTCAACTCGAAAATTCGCAAAGAGGGCAAAATCAAATCTTTTTCAAGTCTACAGGAAAAATGTTCCTTTTCACCCCAACAATGAAAAAAATATAGTGAGATGCTGCCGCAACCCCCCCATTGCCTCCTGCGCATCAGAAAACCGTCTTTTTCATTTTCAACTCGAAAATTCGCAAAGAGGGTAAAATCAAATCTTTTTCAAGTCTACAGAAAAAATGTTCCTTTTCACCCTAAAAATAAAAAAACAATAGTCAGATGCTGCGGCAACCCCCCCAATGCACCCTGCGCATCGGAAAACCGTTTTTTTCATTTTCAACTCGAAAATTCGCAAAGAGGGCAAAATCAAATCTTTTTCAAGTCTACAGGAAAAATGTTCCTTTTCACCCCATAAATGAAAAAACAATAGTCAGATGCTGCGGCAACCCCCCCATTGCCCCCTGCGGTTTAAAAAAACCGTCTTTTTCATTTTCAACTCGAAAAATCTCAATGAGGGCAAAATCAAATCTTTTTCAAGTCTACAGGAAAAATGTTCCTTTTCACCCCAAAAATGAAAATAATATAGTCAGAACCTGCGGCAACCCCCCCAATGCCCCCTGCGCATCTAAAAACCGTCTTTTTCATTTTCAACTCGAAAATTCGCAAAGAGGGCAAAATCAAATCTTTTTCAAGTCTACAGGACAAATTTTCCTTTTCACCCTAAAAATGAAAAAAATATAGTGAGATGCTGCGGCAACCCCCCCATTGCCCCCTGCGCATCAGAAAACCGTATTTTTCATTTTAAACTCGAAAATTCTCAAAGAGGGCAAAATCAAATCTTTTTCAAGTCTACAGAAAAAATGTTCCTTTTCACCCTAAAAATAAAAAAATAATAGTCAGATGCTGCGGCAACCCCCCCAATGCACCCTGCGCATCAGAAAACCGTCTTTTTCATTTTCAACTCGAAAATTCGCAAAGAGGGCAAAATCAAATCTTTTTCAAGTCTACAGGAAAAGTGTTCCTTCTCACCCCAAAAATAAAAAAAATATAGTCAGAACCTGTGGCAACCCCCCCATGACCCCCTGCGCATCAAAAAACCAATTTTTTCATTTTCAACACAAAAAATCTTAAAGAGGGCAAAATCAAATCATTTTCAAGTCTACAGGAAAAATGTTCCTTTTTACCCCAAAAATAAAAAAAATATAGTCAGAACCTGCGGCAACCCCCCCAAACTCATCGTTTAATCAAAAAACCGATTTTTTCATTTTCAACTCGAAAAATCTCAAAGAGGGCAAAATCAAATCTTTTTCAAGTCTACAGAAAAAACGTTCTTTTTTACCGTAAAAATAAAAAAAATATAGTCAGAACCTGCGGAAACCCCCCCAAACTCATAGTTTTATCGAAAAACCAATTTTTTTTTTGCCGCAGGTTCTGACTATATTTTTTTAATTTTTGGGGTAAAAAGGAACATTTTTCCTGTAGACTTGAAAAAGATTTGATTTTGCCCTCTTTGAGATTTTTTGTGTTGAAAATGAAAAAATTGGTTTTTTGATGCGCAGGAGGTCATGGGGTGGGGGGTTGCCGCAGGTTCGGACTATATTTTTTTTATTTTTGGGGTGAATAGAAACATTTTTTCTGTAGACTTGAAAATGATTCGATTTTGCCCTCTTTGAGATTTTTGAGTTGAATACGAAATTATGAAATGTGTCATCAGAGGGGGGCGGTCATGGGGGGGTTTTTTGATAATGTTTGACATTGGAAATACTTTTATTTGATGAAAAGAAACTTTTTTTCTTTGGAGTGCGATTTGATTGGAGGTGAACATTATTGATTTTTACATTTCATATATATATTTTTATTGGGGGGTACTTAAGCCCCCTAAAACAATAAAATTTATATTTTCTTCTGCTCAAAACTTATTTTCTAGACATTTGAAAGCAATTCGCACAGAAAAAACTTTAAAATATATTTTTTTTAATTTCGCCGCCACGGACGTCTTGAACTTCAGCTACATAAATCCTTTGACAGGAAACTCGATACGATCTCTTCACTTGTGTCAACAATAGACAAAAATAATTTGATATCACATTGTCATTGAGTATATAGTCTTGGTGTAAAAAACAAGAAAAAAAAAAGATAATCGCGTCATTTATATGCAGCCACGTATCCTACCTATATATAAGGAAGCCTTTTTGCTTGTGCCGGTGAATATCCACAAGTACACGCGTGCGGTCATCGTTTTTAAAATGTGTAGAAGCAGGGGTTTAAGGAGAAAAGATGCTCGCGGGATTAACCTGCATCTGATTAGACCCCGAGGTTGAGACTTCTCTCGGGGCCTTTTGTATTCGTATTGGTGAAGCAGGCGAGGTTTTCAGGCAACTCTTTAAAAGTCCAAAGCAATAAGAAATAAGAAGATCGACACGGAGGTGGATCGTCGAGGATCCTGTGGTAGATGGTAGCATCAACTAGCCTCTATAATACTTTCTCAGGGACTCAAGTCCCCGGCTTCTTGGAATATTAGCAAATTCCCAAGTCTCGCCGTCATCGAGCTTCCTTCAGTATAATTTAATAGCCTCTAAAACTCTAAACTGGAACCGGCCCAATCGTTTTTAACGCCCTCTCGTATCACCCTTTCAGCCAATTTTACTTCTTGATTTCTAATCCCTTGATTTCTGTCTTGAGCTTTGAGAAATCGTTATAGAACGCCAGGCACAACTGAGACTCTTGTTTTTATAGTGGTCGTTTGATTTACGCTTTTCGATAATTTATGGATTTTTAGGATTATTGTCTTACCCAGCACGTGATACTCTTGACAGTTTTCTATTGATGGTAAATCGTTAAAAATTAACTCGGCTTGAATGTGTTTCTTTTTTTGTTTTTTATTCTTGATGGATTTAAATGCCTTTTTAGTTATAAAGGCTGGGTGAAAATTATGTTATTTATTTATGTTTATTACACTTTTTTGCTTTTGTATTTGTACAACTCGGTTAGAGGTTAATTTTTTTAGTGTATTATTTGAGGTTAGAAAAGCGTAAATGTGAAAGAGCGATATTTATTTTTAACACATTTTGATATTTATTAAGGCATGTCTAAAACTTTATTAGAATATTTCTAAGACAGTTTTTTGAGCAGCTACATGTTCCAAGAGGTTTTACCACTTGACAATCTTTATTCAAAAATATATTTTAAAAAATCGAACTCTGGTAAAATTTCGTATCATTCGGAATACTGAACACAAACTAATTATTATTATTATTATTTTCATTTCAATTTAGTAAAAAATCATTTCTCAAATTACATGAAACTTTTTCTAGTTAGTATATAAGGACAGCTAAAACACTCTTTTCCAGCGATATAATTACGCGTGCGATTATTCGACGTCATCAAAATATTAAATGTTTATAGTTTTGATTTAAAAGTGTACGTAATGTATATATCATAGTATATGTTGTTCGTTACGTAGATTTCGTCAAATACCACTCTTGTCTAATTTTTTTAATTTTAATTTTTTTTTTATAAAATCAGTCTTTTTGTATTTTTCTCAGAAATTTTGTATTTTTTTTGCAACTTTATTAGTTTTCTTTTTTGGTTCTCTTTCTTTCTACAAAATAAGAAAGTTTTACTTAGAAAATGACATAAATTAATGCTTTATAAATTTATTGTCTAATGTAATCATAATTCTTTGGACTGGTTAATGAAATAATTACCTTAACATTGTAATTAAAATTTTTTTACTGTATTTATCTAGTTGATATATTAAAATGTAAATAAAATAATATTGATTCTGCTTTGTAAATTTAAAAATAGAAATGAAATTATATCATTTTAATTATGTACCTATGCCTATGATATTAATCATATAGACAAAGAAAAACTAAAATTGTGCAGTTTAATTAACGTCTTTCTAATTCCAGAAATATTTATTATGTCTAATTAGATATTAAAGTCACAAAAATCCGTTATTTCCATTTTGAAAAGCTATATATAAGAAAACCTCTTCGATTTTAATCAGATGATTAAAACCTGATTTAATTACATGTTTGTTTTTTACTGACAAACGGTAAGTTACGAAATTTTTAATCAGCTCAGAAAGAAGTTATACTTTTGTGTAATTTCGAGTTGAATAATTTATAGATATTTGAACAGCTTTAAATAATTATAAAGAAATTAATAATTTACTACCAATATTGAAGATTTAATATCATTTTCCGAATTTCAGATGGTTCTAAAGTTTTAGAAACTTAAAAAATTTTAAATCTTAATACAATCTTGTATAGAATTGTATGAATAAGTTTAATATTTGCTTATTTGTTATTTGCTTCAACTATTAATTAAATTAGAATATAAATTAAACTTTTTATAATAAGATTATATTTTCTGCCATTTGCTCAAAAAAAAAATTTTATTCGATATGATTTATTTTCGGAATTAATCAACAAATAATCAAAATAATATAAAATTTGTGAAAAACATTGGAAATTAAAAAAAAAATAATTAAAATTGACGAACGTAATTGAAATTTGACAAAAATAATTATAGAATGATTAAAACATTGAAAACTGGATACTATAACTTAGATTTGAGATGATAATAAATGAAAATTTAGGAAATTAATTAAAAAATAATTAATATATATCTAATTAAAAGATGAAGAAAATAATGCAAAAAGATAAAAGAAAATAATAGAAATATAAAATAGATAAATGAAAATTTGTGAATTTAATTCAGAAATAGTGAAAATAATTAAAAATTGAAGAAATTTATTACAAAATGATAACAATAATAATTGGAAATTATTAAAATTTGAGAATAATATTTTAAAATTTAGGAAATTAATTGAAGAATAATGAAAATAATAAAAAAATTCGAGAAAAATATTTGCAAAGTCAGAAAAATAATTGAAAATTGAAGAAAATAATTTTAATTTGGGGAAAATAATTGAAATATTATATATAACAATATATATTTTTAATAAAAGAAAATAATTGCAGAATGATAAAAATAAGTGTAAATTGGAAAAATAATTGGTATTTGAGATAAATAATAACAAAAGTAGAAAATTAAATAAAAACTAATTAAAAATGACAAAAAATAATTGTAAGTTAAAGAAAATAATAAATATTTGTAATAAATAATTGAAAAAATTAAAGAATATATTTCAGATGAACAAGATTACTTGAAAAATGATGAAAATAATTGGAAATTAAAGATAATTATGGGAATTTAAGGAAAAATATTTAAAAAATTACAGAATTTATTTTATATAAAAAAAAAGTAATTGAGAATCGAAAAACATTATTTAAATACTTGAAAAATACAACTGAAATTTAAAAATAATAAATAAAAATGTAATAAAAATTTATGAAGCATGAAACAGATTTTTTAATAGGGAAAAATATTTAGAAAATGATTATGGAAAACGATGAAAATAGTGAAGCTGATAATTAAATTAACAAGTTTGATGAGTTATGTCCTTCTATTATTTAATTTATATTACAAATGGACATTAATAATTCGATATTGAAGAAGTTAATTGTAATTGAAGAAAAAAATTACAATTTGTAAAGCAAAAATCATATTTGTAAAAATAATTGAACTATTGAAATAAATAAATAATTGAAAAATAACGAAAGAAATTGAAAATTAATTAATAAATAATAATACTAATTTTATATTGAAGGAAAGAAATAAAACTGAAAAAGTTTTATTTGAAAAAATTAAAGAAAATAATTGAAACTCGCGGAAATTGAAAGTAAAATTTAAGGTAAAAAATGAAAAATGATCAAAATAGATGAGAAATAAAAATTTAGAAATTTTCCAAGTGAAAGTTGACTTGGAAGATTGAAAATTTTTTTTCTCATCTATATTATTTTACCAAGTGATTAATTCTTATAATTATTAATGACAAAAATAGTAGAAATTTGTAGCAAATAATTGAAGTCATAATAGAAAAAATTTTTAAAAATTGAAAAAAATTTTAAATAATTTCAATTTTACTGTTTTTAAAACGTAGTGGATTAATTAAATTTTAAATTAATGAAAGTTTAAATTAATTGAAGTTTGAAGAAATTACAATTGTTATAAGTTATAAACTCGACGAAATGTAACGTACGTGGTAAATGATTTAAAATTTAAAAGAAAAAAGATCTAGTAAGAAACTTTAGGTGTTTTATAAAATTATTTGTATTTGCTTTAAAATTTTAATTTTTAATTTGAGGTGCACGGAAAAAGGTTATTTTAACAGAGGCTGTGAAAACTCAATAAAAAAGTAGAGAACTAATTTAGATAGTATTAATGATTTGATTTATATTTGTTCAAAATAACGACTTTAGATAAAATATACTACCGGCCAAAATTGTAGGACCACTTACAAAAATTGGATTAAAAACATGACCGTCTTAAAATGTTGATAACTCTGTTAGAAATGAGCAAAAATAAATTTTTTATATACCATTGGAAAGCTTATAAAATTTACCGTGAAATGGTCCTATATTAAAGCTTTTTCGATTAATAGAAACGGAAATTCAATGTGATAAAAAAAAGGGAATTTTTTGTTTTTTGTGAATTTTCATTGTTCAAGTTCGGTAGACTGTATTTTCTAGAAAAGTAATTAGAAAATTTTCAAATTATGCTAAATTAAACCTTGAACTATTAGCTTTAAAATAAGCCAAAGAAAATTAAAATATCTTGACTGGTTCAAAAGTTATAAGTAAATGTATGATACGAAAAAACTCAACGATTCTAGTGGAGACAGACGGAGTGGGGATGAAACAAACGAATTGTTGCGTTTTGTTCTTTATACACATTTACTTATAACTTTTAAACCAGTCAAGATATTTTAATTTTCTTTGGCTTATTTTAAAGCTTATAGTTCAAGGTTTAATTTAGCTTAATTTCAAATTTTTCCAATTATTTTTCTAGAAAATGCAGCGCACCAAACCTAAACAATGAAAATTCACAAAAAATCCACCTGTCTTTATCACATTGAATCTCCATTTCTATTAATCGAAAAAGCTTTAAAATATTACCATTTCACGGCAAATTTTATAAGCTTTTTAAAGGTATATAAAAAATTTCAATTCGCTGATATTTTACAGAGTTATCAACATTTTAAGACACTCATGTTTTTAATCCCATTTTTGCAAGTTGTCCACAATTTTGTCCAGTAGTGTATAATGGATTGATCCTGTAAAAATCTAAAATTGAATAAAATGCCTTTTTTAGATAAAGTCTTACGAAAGAATATAATAAAAAAAAATATCTTCGAATAGCTATGATTTCCTTTAACACAGAATTTCCGCGAATTAATCTTTCGTGAGACTATTTTACGTTGCCCATATAGACCATTAGAGTTTAGATTTAGACTATAAAGTGTAATATAACCTAAGGCGTTGAGAGCGCGTTATATTTGGAGCCTTTAATGCGACCTCATGCCACATAAATTTGACAGAGTGTTTGGAATTTATAGTATCACGAGGTCGAACCCCAGGTGTCCTCAGCATCACCTCAGCTCCTTTCGTTGACCATCTTAAATAATTTCCATTACATTTCATCGCTTCTATCTTGAAGGGATCGTTGAACTCAATTGATTGGATCTAAATGAGCTACTCTTTAGGTCATCATAGTTCCGGTTCCAAGATTGCTTCACCTTCCAAGCAAAAAAGCAAATATATAATTGAAAAATTGAGCGTCTCAAGTTTCTCACACTTGTCACTTTATTCATTATTACCTTTCGAAGGTCGGATTATAAAAAAAAAAAAAAATACGATGTGATCAAAAAACAAGGAATTAATCATCTTATAAGAATGGTTATATTATTTATTTGCTCACACGTTTTTTATTTATCGAAAGATATATCCGATCTTTATTATTAATTTATTTATTTAAAACAAGCAAAATATCTTCACTCTAACGAATATTTTTACTTATTTCTCTATTTCACGTGTGCTCATTTGGAAAATGAATATTTTACGCTTTTAAACTAAATAAATGATACTGTAGGGAAAAACTATTTTCCCCGGTTGTGCAGAACTTTTTAAATCTAACTTTCATGTAGTTTTAATTGTAAATTCCTTTCGTTTAAAAAGCATAATTTAATTTGCCACCAGCACGGAAAAAGTTTTTGTTACAAATTAAAGAGGCGAATACGAATAATTTTATTTTCAAAATGCTTTCTATAGTTGTTAAAAAAGTTAATGAATTAATTTCAAAATGAACTTATTATCCATTAAAGGATTTTGCTAATTATTTAGTTAGATTTTTCCCTGTTTTTACAAAATAGAAGCAAATGAAGAGCAGAATTCACAAGCGATGAAAAAATACGGATAATGTTTAATTTTCCTTTTTTAACAATTCATTAAAAATCTTTCGCAATTTCTGTCTAATTGTATATTCTTCATTTTGTGCCTTATATATTATGTATCTTTTATCAAAAGTTTTTGCCATTTAGGATTTGTGTAGAAAACCTTGTTACATTTTTTGTGTTAAAAATTTAACATTTCTCATGTTTCGATTTAACGCATACTTCAAATGTCATTCCATTCTTGAACATAACCTCAAATTTCTTAGTAATAACACTGTAATTTACATTTCTTTTTTTTGTCGTAAAACATAAATTTCTTATTAAAAATCCATTTTTATTGCCTGAAAGTGAAGTACAATGAATAAAATTTACGTTTTAAATTGTCACGATTATATTTTAATTCCGCCAAGCAGTCGATAAACAAAACAGCACAAATTCTTATATATTAAAAATCAGAGCCGTAACTTAGGTTTTTCGTGCCCGGTGCGAAATAAATATTTTGGGCCCCCACCCTATATTCCTTAGAAAAATAGAAGTTATGGCCAAAATAAATGCAAAAAGATAAAAGAAAATTAAAATTGAAAAGACTAATTGAAAAATCAGATAAATAATTGAAAATTTAGGAATTTAATTGAAGAATGAAATTTAAGAATAAGTAAAATTCGAAGAAATTGATTGCAAAATGATAAAAATAATAATTCAAAATTGAAGAAAATTATTAAAATTTGAGAAAAATATTTTAAAATCTAAAAAAATAATTGAAGAATAATGAAAGTAATAAAAAATCCGAATAAATGTTTGCAAAGTAATAAAAATAATGAAAAATTAAAGATAATAATTTTAGATTGTTAAAAATAATAGAAAAAATTACAACCTACAGTTATAATAAAAACAAAATTATTGCAGAATAATAAAAATAAATGTGAATTGAAAAAATAACTGAGATTAGAGATAAATAATAAAAAAAAGTTAGAGAATTTATTAAAATATAATTGAAAATGACAAAAAATAATTTAAAAATAATAAAAATAATTGAAAATTAACGAATTTAAAAATAATTTGTGAAAAAATAATTGTAAAAATTACAAAATATATTTGAGATAAACAAGACTACTTAAAAAAGGATAAAAATAATTGGAAACTAAAGTTTATTATGAAAATTTAAGAACAAAAATTGAGAAAATTACAAAATTTATTCGATGTAAAAGAAAGTGATTCAAAATCCAAGAATATCATTGAAATACTTATTATAAAAAAATAATTTTAAAAAATACAGAATATTTGCAATGTAAAAGTATTACAAAATGATTT
This sequence comes from Ganaspis brasiliensis, assembly GCA_037103525.1. Lineage (NCBI taxonomy): Eukaryota > Metazoa > Arthropoda > Insecta > Hymenoptera > Figitidae > Ganaspis > Ganaspis brasiliensis. Next base: position 71,955 of record JAZKLR010000276.1, on the reverse strand, counting down.
CAAGAATTTTAAATTCAGAAAAATAATTATAAAATTGTAGAATTAATCGAAAATTTATTAAAGAAAATGAAAATTTCAGATATATTATTGAAATTTTCGGAATTAATCAACAAAGATTCAAAATAATATAAAAATTGTAAATATAATGCAAATGAGAAAAAAATAATTCAAAATTGACAAAGTATTTGAAATTTGAAAAAAAAAGTGAAAAATGATTAAAACATTAAAAAGTGGATGCAATAACTTAAATTTGAGCTACTAAGTGGAAATTTAGAAAATTTATTAAAAAAATAATTAATACATCTAATTACGAAGTGGAGAACATAATTGCAAAAATATAAAAAATATAAAAATTGAAAAAAAAATTGAAAAATGAGATAAATAATTGAAAATTTAGGAATTTAATCGTGGAATGAAATTTGAGAATAACTAAAATTCGCAGAAATTTATTGCAAAATGATAAAAATAATAATTCAAAATTGAAGAAAATTATTAAAATTTCAGAAAAATATTTTAAAATCAAAAAAATTAATTGAAGAATAATGAAAGTAATAAAAATAATGAAAAATTGAAGACAATAATTTTGGTTTTTTAAAAATAATTGAAAAAATTACAACATATAGTTATAAATAGTAAAAGAAAATAATTGCAGAATGATGAAAATAATTGTAAATTGAAAAAATAACTAGAATTTGAGATAAATAATAAGATAAAATTTGAAAATAAATCAAAAAATAATTTAAAAAGGAGAAAGAGTAATTGAAAAATAAATTTATTAAAAAGATAATTGATAGAAATAATTGTTAATTGAAGAAAAAAATTGAAATTTTTAAAAAATAATTGTAAAAATAACAGAATATATTTGAGATAAACAAGACTACTTGAAAAAGGATAAAAATAATTGGAAACTAAAGTTTATTATGGAAATTTAAGAACACAAATTGAGAAAATTACAATATTTATTAGATGTAAAAGAAAGTGATTCAAAATCTAAGAATATCATTGAAATACTTGAAAAATACAAAAAACAAAACTCATATTTTGTAAAAATAATTGAAAAATGACAAAAGAAATTGAAAGTTAATTAATAAATAATGAAACTAATTTGGTAGTGAAGGAAATAATTTAAACTGAAAAAGTTTTATTTTAAAAAGTTGAAGAAAATAATTGATGCTTGCAGAAATTTTAAATTTAAAAAGTAGGGGAAAAATTGAAAAATAATGAGAATCATTGCAGAAAATTTTTGAAAAATAATTAAAATAGTTGAAATTTGTAGATATTAATTGCAATCATAAAAAAATAATTTTAAAAAATACAGAATATTTGTAATGTAAAATTATTACAAAATGATTTCAAGAATTTTAAATTCAGAAAAATAATTATAAAATTGTAGAAATAATCGAAAATTTATTAAAGAAAATGAAAACTTCAGATATATTATTGAAATTTTTGGAATTAATCAACAAAGATTCAAAATAATGTAAAAATTGCGAAAATAATGCAACTGAAAAGAAAATAATTCAAAATTGACGAAGTATTTGAAATTTGAGAAAAAAAGTGAAGAATGATTAAAACATTAAAAAGTGGATGCAATAACTTAAATTTGAGATACTAAGTGAAAATTTATTAAAAAATAATTAATATATCTAATTAAGAAGTGGAGAAAATAATTGCAAAAATATAAAAAGTATAAAAATTGAAAAAAAAATTGAAAAATGAGATAAATAATTGAAAATTTAGGAATTTAATTGAGGAATGAAATTTGAGAATAACAAAAATTCGAAGAAATTGATTGCAAAATGATAGAAATAATAATTCAAAATTGAAGAAAATTATTAAAATTCGAGAAAAATATTTTAAAATCTAAAAAATTAATTGAAGAATAATGAAAGTAATAAAAAATCCGAGAAAATATTTGCAAAGTAATAAAAATAATGAAAAATTGAAGACAATAATTTTAGTTTTATAAAAATAATTGAAAAAATTACAACATATAGTTCTAAATAATAAAAGAAAATAATTGCAAAATGATGAAAATAATTGTAAATTGAAAAAATAACTAGAATTTGAGATAAATAATTAAAAAAAAATTTGAAAATAAATCAAAAAATAATTTAAATAGACAAAAAGTAATTGAAAAATAAATTTATTAAAAAAATAATTGATAGAAATAATTGTTAATTGAAAAAAATAATAAAAATTTGTAAAAAATAATTGAAAAAATTACAGAATATATCTGAGATAATAAGACTACAATTACAATTATAGGTATATTATAATTCTTCAAACTTCAATTAATTTGAAATTTCATTGATTAAAAATTTAATTAATCATCGCTTTGAGAATAATAAATTTTAAATTATTTAAAAATTTCTTCAATTTTTAACAATTCTTTTCTATTATGATTTCAATTATTTGCTACAATTTTCATCTATTTTCATTATTATTTAAAATTTTTCTTTCAATTCTAATTATTTTCATTATTTTTTAATTTTGCCCCTAAATTATAAATTTAATTTCCCAAATTTCAACTATTTTCTTTAATTTTTTCAAATAAATACAGTAAATAAACACTTTTTGTCTAATAAAGTATTTACAATTAGTAACATTCATAATAATCATCTTCGAACTGCCTAAAAAGCGTAATCTAATTTTTTTCGTTTCATAATTTTTGTTATGAAAAAAAAATATATAAAAAAATGTTGCGTCTTTCCAAGTTTGCGCCCCCTGAGGACTGCGCTTGGGACACGTGATTTGTATTAAAATTAAAACAACATTTTTAACTATATAGAAATAACGTTCACTTAAAAGTCACAATTTTTCAAAAAGAGATTCAAATCCTGTATGTTTTTTTGAAATTAATTTTGACATCAACACCAATCCAGATCCTAAATGTCAAAAACTTTTTATCGTCAATTAATTTCGAGACAATAAGGATTCAAACAAGAATAAAAAAAATGTCTATTCTTTATACAACATCATTTAATATTATATATATTTCAAAAGAGAAAAAAAAAAACGAAGCGTAAAAGTGCCAAATATCTCTATTTTATGTGCTGATATTTTTGTAAACAGGAGTATTATGTTTTACGGTGCATTCGTTTCCTTTAAAAAAATTCTCGTCAAAGCCCCACCCATTCTACGGTTCAATTCACATTACCAGGGACGAGAGTTATCTTGAAGGAAGTATATAGGCCCGTGAAAAAAACCTGTTTCTTTGAAGCAGCGTTCAACCTCGAGGTACCTGCTTACTTTAATTCCTTGGTAGTAGGACCTGCTCTCTGTATACCTGTTTTCCTCCATTCGTCTTTACGTCCCGTTCGTGTCGGCTCGCCTTTTGGTCTTTCTCCCTTTCTATTGGGACCACACCACTTGAGTCGACCCAAAAGAGACCAGGCTCCTCAAAAAATATCGACTCAACGACCGACAATCGATCATCCACAATAGCTCAAGAACTCGTCAACTTGTCACACACTGTGTCGATAAAGAATAGAATAGAAGCATTACTCTCTTAGATCATTTCACCCATATTTTGAGTAATTGAATTTTTATTCCAGGGAGGCCATAATAGGATCTTAATTTAGTCTCAGAATTGCTTCTCAAATATATCGTCACAGATCTATCTTCATTATATTAATTAAAATTTTAATTTTATATATCGTAACTTATTATTATTACTAGCAAAATAAAAATAGTTTTATTAGAAATAGTTTTTCATACATTTTAGAAATTATAAAATACAATAATAAATATAACAAATAGGTAAATAATATTTATATAATAAGAAGAAATAAATATTTTAAATATAATATTTAAAAATCAATTAATATATATAAAATAAATATTTATTCAGGACAAAATTTATAATATTTAAGAATTAAAAAGAATTGCAAAAAATAATTGAAATTAAGCAGAATAATTGCAAATTTTGCAAATTAATTGAAAAAAAATGGAGCCAGTATCATTTTGACACATGACTTAATTTAATATTGTTATATTGTACAGAATGGAAATGTTATTTTGTACAACTGCTAAATGATATTTTGTACAATTTTGAAAAATGAATTTGTTATTTTGTACAATTCTTTAAAAAAGCTAAAATATTGTACTTCCAATGTTTTATTGCTTTTTTAAAAAATTGTACAAAATAACAAATTCATTTTTCAAAACTGTACAAAATAACATTTAGCAGATGTACAAAATAACATTTCCATTCTGTACAATATAACAATCTAAAATTAAGTCATGTGTCAAAATGATACTGGCTCAAAAAATGAAATCAATTACAAATTGGGGAATTTAGTTTAAACAATCATAAAAATGTTTTAAACATAAAAAAAATAATTTAAATTTGAGAACAATACTTAAAACTTTCAGAAGTTCATTGAAATAAAATATAATAATATTAAAAATTAGAGAAAATAAATGAAAAAAGATAAACATAATTTAAAATTCAACAGAACAAGTTTTAATTAAAGAGAAATAAGTAAAAACTTTTTGGTAATTATGAAAATGAACGAGAAAAAGAAGGAAAGTAATTGAAAATTGAAGATAATAATATAAAAAATAATATATATAATGAAATAATTGAAAAGTCAGATAAATAGTTAACAATTTTTGAAATTATGAAACAAATTTAAGGAATTGAAAATTGAAGGAAATAGATTTTGGAAAATAATTGAAAAATGTTTTTAAATTTTAAAACTTGACGAAACTAATTAAAATATGGTACAAACAATGATAAATTGTAAAAAATAAATGACGTTTAAGTGTGATAATTGGAAAAACTACAGAATTTTTTTTAAATAAAGAAAAAAATAATTGAAATTTGAAAAAAATAGATAAAGATCTTAAAAATCAATTAAAAAAAAGAAAATAACTAAAAATTGGAGAAGAGAACTAAAAAAATAAGCTAAAAGTAATTGAAATTTACTCTCTAAATCTGAATAAGTGGTTTTCTACTAATGAATTAGCGAAAAGTGAGCTACTATTAAAATAGTAAGAATTTTACTAAGACTTAGTAGAAAACTACTAAGACTTAGTAGAAAACTACTAATTAAATTAGTAAAAAAATCTACTTTTTTTAAAGTAAAGCTTCACTATTTCAATTAGTAGTTTTCTACTAAGAATTAGAGAAAAATAAGCCATGAATTTGACTAATTCATAGTAGAAAACTACTAATTCTTAGTAGAAAACTACTAATTCAGATTTAGAGAGTACGATAGTTAATAAACAAATTTTTAAATTATGATAACAACTGAACATAATTAAAAATTGAAGAAAACAATTGGAATTTTAGAAAAATTCTTAAAAATCTTAGAAAATAATTTTAGAAAATAAGAATAACTAAAAATTGAAGAAATACTGGAAGAATGCTAAAAATAATTGAAATTTACGATAATTAATAAATTTTTTTGGAAATTATGAAAACAAATAAAAATAATTAAAAATTGAAGAAAATAATAGAAATTTGAGGAAAATACTTTAAAATTTTAGAAATTAATTTTATAAAATGAGAAAAACTAAAAATTGGCGATAAGTCTGGAAGAAAGCTAAAAATTATTGAAATTTACGATAATTAATAAAAAAAATTTGAAATTCTGATAACAAATGAAAATAATTAGAAATTGAAGAAAATATTTGAACTTTCAGAAAAATACTTAAAAACCTTAGAAAATAATTTTAGAAAATGAGAATAATAATTAACAATCGAGGAAATTAATTGGAAGGTGATAAAATTAATTAAAAATTGAAAAAAAATTGAAATAGGGTAGATGTACCTATTACTGTAAATGCATCAATTATTGCTATTTTTTTCAAAAACGATATTATGCACTTTTTAACAGTTAAAAATTAATTTAAATTAATTGAAAACATTATTTAAAACCTTACACAACACAATTGCCAATAAAGATGTACATTTAAATCATTAATTATTTAATTATTTAAGTTTAAATTACAACCTATCGCAGTAATTGGAACATGCACGTGTTTCTATTACTAGTGGTTTCTACCTCAATAGATAACAAAAGTGTTTTTACAATCAGTTAAATATTTATCTTTCATTTATATTTATCTTCTTTTCCAATATTTTATCGGAATTCGATTTCACATCGCAGTAATTGGTACTTTTACCCTACGCTAAAAATAATTTAAGATTGAAAAAGAAAATTGAATTATGATGAAAATAATTTAGATATGAAAAATTGAAAACATTCAATAAAATTTGTGAGAAACAGCTGAAAAAATTATAGAATATATGTTTAAAAAAACCTAATAATTACAAAATGACTTAAAATTTTTCAATTGAAGAAAATAATTAAAAAATCGCAGAAATAACGAAAATTGATGAAAATAATTGCAACATCGGATAAATAATTGAAAATTTTAAATGTAATGCCAAAATAATGAATATAATTATAAATTGATGAAAATCAAGTAGAATTGCAGAATTTATTTTTAAGCAAAAGAAAATAATTAAAAAATCGTTATATAATGGAAAATTGATGACAATAATATAAATTTGAGATAATAACCTGAAGATTTAGAAAATTAACTACATGTGTATATATTTTAAACTTCTTCAAAGACCATAATAAATTTTTAAAGCATTTTTCTAAACTTCTTTTCAATTATTTTTGTCATTTTTAAAGCACTTTTGTCAAGTCTAAAGTATTATTGTCAATTTTCAAGTATTTTTGCGATTCTGAATTTAATTTTTTCAAATATCAATTATTCTCTTCAGTCTTTACATTATTGTCATCAATATTTAAATTTATTACACAAGTTTTCATTTACTTCTGTCATTTTTCAATTATTTTCTCAACATTTCAATTAGTTTTTTATATCTTGAAATTGTTGCCAGGAATATTTACATTTTCAACACCAGTTTCTATTCTACTTTTGTTAATTTTAAATAGTTTTCTTCAAATTTCAATTACTTTTGTTATTATTCAAGTATTTTTGTCATTTTACGATTATTTTCTTCATATTTCTATTATTTTTGCAATTTTAGAACTATTTTCTTATTTCTACAAATTTCTATTATTATTTTATTCAAATTATTGAATGTGACCTGTTAATATTAATTATGGTAATTATTATAATTATTATTATGATTGTAATATCAAGCTTTAATTTTGTTGTTACTTGAAATACATTTTTAAATTTTATATTGTAATGGGCTTTTGCCCGTAAATATATAAATTTAATGTTTTTATAGCCATGAATTTTTAAATTTATTATATTGGTTTTCAATTATTTTCTACGAATTTCAATCATTTTCTCCATTATTTTTATTATTGTCATGAGTTTATTAAATTTGTACATTTTTTTCAATTTATTTTAACAAGTTTCAATTATTTTCTTCAAACTTAAATTATTCTCTATAAATTTGTTATTTATAGACCTGCTTTCAATTATTTATGTCATTATTCAATCAGTTTTTTTAAATTTCAATTGTTTGGTCAATTTTCCAACTATTGTCGTTATATTTTTAATTTTATGCACCAGTTATCAATTGTTTTTTCCAAATTACAATTATTTTTGTTATTGTTTAATTATCTTTTTGTAATTTCAATTATTTTTGAAACTTTTCAATTATTTTTTTAAAATTTTAAATCTTCAATCTTTAAATTATTGTCAGAAATATCCAAATTTTCTACACAAGTTCAATTCACTTTCGTTACTTTTCAATTATTTTCTTCAAATTTCAATTATTTTTTTATTTTTCGATTATTTTTTTTCATATTTTTGTTATTTTTCCTATTTTAGAATTATTTTTTACAAATTGCAATTATTTTATTCAATTTTTTTTATTGTCATAAATTTTTAAATTTCTTACACCTGTTATCAATTATTTTCATTATTATTTTAATTATTGTATAACGAATTTATTAATTTTTTTACACCTTTTACAATTATTTTCGTCAAACTTCAATTATTTTTTTCATTTTTGGAATTTTTTTGACATTTTTGAATTACTCTCTTCAAATTTCAATTATTGTCTTCAAACTTCAATTAATTTCTTCAACTTTCAATTATTTTCCTCAAACTTATAATATTTTTTTTAAATTTACAATTATTGTCTATAATTTTTTAATTTTTACACCAGTTTTGAATTATTTATTTCAATATTTCAATTATTTTGTCAAGTTTTCAAGTATTTTCTTCAAATTTTTAATTTTTTTAAAGTTATCAATTATTTTTGTCATTTTTCAATTATTTTTTCATATTACAACTATTTTTGTCAATATTAAAATATTTTTGCCGTTTTTGAATTATTTTCTTTAAATGCCATTTTCTTCAATCTTTTTATTATTGTCATGAGTTTATTAACTTTTGAAGATCAGTTTTCAATTATTTATGTTATTATTTAATTAGTTTCTTTACATTTTAATTATGAATGTATTATATTGTTTATTTTTTTAACTTCATTTTTGAATATATTTCTCATTTTAATCAATTTTTCAACAAATTTGGGCCCGTATCATTTTGACTAAAAATTAAGTAACAAATATATTTACGCACGAATATGTTTTTCAATTTCTGAATTTATCAAATTAATTTATCATTAATCCTTTATTTATAAAAAATTAATAAATTATTTCTATATTGGTAATTATATTTTCATTTTTATTATTTATGTTCTTAACTTGAGATTGACACATATTTTTAAATTAATTCTCTACAGTTTTGTGTTATTATATAAAATTTAAATTATTGTCTTCATTTTAAAATTTTTAAAACGATTTTTCAATTATTTTCTTTTGCTTAAAAATAAATTCTGTACATTTTTTTATTATTTTCTTCAATTTTCTAATTATTTTCAATCTTCTGGTATAACTTTCAAAACTTTCAATTTTTTTTTTATTTAAAAAAAATCTGCAATTTTTAAAATTATTTATTTCAAATTCATTTATGTTTCTCAACTTATCCATTGTTTTTATTATATTTCAATTATTTTTTTCAAGTTTCAAATTTTAAAATCATTTTTCAATTATTTTCGACAATTGAATTATTTGAATTATTTTTATTTTTTAAAATTATTTTCTAAGGATTAAAAATATTTTTCTTCAATTTCAATTATTTTCTTATTCAATATTTAATTATTTTCTTCAAATTTTCATTATTCTAATTTTTTAAAATTTATTTTTAACCTTTTTAAGTATTTTTCTCAAATTATGTTTATTGCTCCTGCTTTTATTTTTCAATTTTATTAACTTAGTATTAACTTTTAAAGTTTTAGAAGTTTTTTTCAACTTCTAGTAACTTTTATCCGGTTTAGTAATTGTTCTACATATTCTAGTTATTTTTCATTATTTTCTAGCTATCTTTCTCTCTCTAAGGGTTTTTATGAATTTCAAATTATTTTTTTAAAATATACTTTATATAGGCTCCTTCGGCTCTTATTATAATTGCAATAATTTAATATCTTAAATTGAATGCCATTTTAAAAATCTTCAAAAAGTACCAATTTAATTTTGCACAAAAAAAAGCTATATAATCTAAACTGTATATTTTTGCCGTTTACTTGTACATGCTTTAAAAAAGTAGATTAAATCATGATAAATTCAAAACACATTTGAACTCATCAATTTCCCTTATGGATATAAAATGACCCACATATGTTTATATATATAGCAATAAAATATTGCATTCTCATCTTGTGGAAATGACTCTCAATAAAATTGATTCTATATAATGTGCTAAATTTATACTACCTGAGCCAGTAATAGAAATTATATTTACAAATTTCAATTCAAGATTAAACAAATTAAATTTTCCCTTTATATAACGTAAATCCTATTAAGTAGATGACATACACATAATAATCAATAATTCAATATTTTTGCAATCAATTTTTTTGGCCCAGTATTATTTATTCAGAATAACTCACCTGATTGGAAATGTGTCAGCTTTATGAATTTTTAAATGCAAATATTGTGCTAATAGTTGCATATAGTATCTCATAAACTGAAGTTACCCGAATTCGATAATTATCCGAAGTTGAAATACCTTTCTCGCTATATATGTATATAATCTCTATGACATATTAACGATCTGATCAATTTCATCTTTGATCGTAAATTCATCGACAATACTGGTGATTTATAAATGTTTGGTAGTTGTAAAGGAACATATCGATCGCTCGAGCTTTAGTGAATTTATTCCTTAACAGCCCATAAAGTCCTTAATCCGAGTTTGATGACTTTAGGTATTTGGTTTTAAAAATCCAATTTATTAAATCTCATAAATCCAAAAGATCAGCTGTAGTTTATATGCGAATTCGAAAAAAGAATAAAGTATATATATAGAGATTCAACTTCCTCTGGTGATGTTAGAAATTACGATAATAATAATAGTAATGAAAACAAGATTAATAATAAATGGGAAAAAAAGTTTATAAAAAAACTATCAAAGTAATAAAATCCATGTAATTTACAAGAGGTCAATGACAAAGTTAATTAAAAACATGAATGATTAACTCTTTAATTAAACAGCGAGAAAAATAAATATTTGTACTAATTAAAATACTGCACTTGATTTGAACTCACGTGTTTTCTCCAGCTGGCGACACAGCTCGTTTCCTGAATTTATAAATAAAATATAAATCGATAATAATGCTAATTTCAATGCAAATTGATTCTGATTTCTTTGACGGCGAGTATTAAATTGCTGATATGGTATAATCACTTACACCATTGCTTTGATCGAATTGATTAACTAGACCATGTATTTTAATGTAAATCTCGGCTATTAAAATCAATAAAGTATAAAGAAAGTCAATAAAAACAGTTGTTCTGCTGTAATCGAAATTGATATAATTTATGTGTTAAGTAGAATATAAATATAAGTATATAGGTATAGTTCGTGACATGAAACATAAAACATTATGAAGCGATTCATTAAAAATCTGAATAAGTTTAAAGGTGAAAATATAATATATTATGGACTAATAATAATATTGTAAGGAATAATGCAATCAAAGAATAAATTTAACCACGTGCTAGAAACTAGTCTGCCGTCTAATAAAAGCGTGGGAAACCTTCTAAAGACTATTACAGGGTTCTGCTGTAATTGCTTAAGAGATCTCTAAACCCATTTCATTGTTTTAAGGTCTTTAGTAAACGATATCGCACAAAATTACCGACCAAATAACAGTGTTCCATATGTTTTAAGGTATTGTCCACTTATCTGTGAAAAATACAAAGCCTGATTTTTTTTTCATAATTTTTATTCGAGTTCTTCAAATTAACATTTGAAGAAAAAAAACCGCAACTAGTGTTTGATGTAACTCATTTTGAATTAGGTATTATTATAATAAATTGTTTATATAAATTATATTGTACTCTCTAAATCTGCATTTGTTAAAAATAACTAATTATTAGTAAAAAATTGTCTGATTTATTGTTTCATCAATTAGTGAAAAATAATTGATTGTTAATAAAATATGACTAATTATTAGTAAAAAACAAAACAGGAAATATTTACCTAACAGAATTTTACTAAAGTTTGAGTTATTCTGACATAACCTGAAAACGAATTTCACTAATAATTAGTCAGTGCCGTAACTAGGGGGCGCAACATTTTTTTATTTATTTTTTTTAATAAAAAAAATTATGAAACCAAAAAAATTAGAATACGCTTTTTAGGCAGTTCGAAGATGATTATTATAAATGTTACTAATTGTAAATACTTTATTAGACAAAAAGTGTTTATTTACTGTATTTAAAATTCATTTTAATGAAACTTTTAAAATCAATAAATATAAAAATTATTAATAGGACGGAAATAATTCTTTCATTTAGTAAAATTTAGTTTTTAAGTAAAAATATCATCAATCAATTTATTTGAAAAAATTACAGAAAATATTTGAAGTTTGGGAAATTAAATTTATAATTTAGGGGAAAAATTAAAAAATAATGAAAATAAGTAGAATTGAAAGAAAAATTTTAAATAATAATGAAAATAGATGAAAATTGTAGCAAATAATTGAAATCATAATAGAAAAGAATTGCTAAAAATTAAAGAAATTTTTAAATAATTTAAAATTTACTATTCTCAAAGCGAGGATTAATTAAATTTTTAATCAATGAAATTTCAAATTAATTGAAGTTTGAAGAATTATAATATACCTATAATTGTAATTGTAGTCTTATTATCTCAGATATATTCTGTAATTCTTTCAATTATTTTTTACAAATTTTTATTATTTTCTTCAATTAACAATTCTTTCTATCTATTATTTTTTTAATAAATTTATTTTTCAATTACTGCTTGTCTTTTAAAATTATTTTTTGATTTATTTTCAAATTTTTTTATTATTTATCTCAAACTCTAGTTATTTTTTCAATTTATAATTATTTTCATCATTCTGCAATTATTTTCTTTTACTATTTATAACTATACATATGTTGTAATTTTTTCAATTATTCTTAAAAAACTAAAATTATTGTCTTCAATTTTTCATTATTTTTATTACTTTGCAAACATATTCTCGAATTTTTTAATACTTTCATTATTCTTCAATTAATTTTTTAGATTTTAAAATATTTTTCTCAAATTTAAATAATTTTTTTCAATTTTGAATTATTATTTTTATCATTTAGAAATTAATTTCTTCGAATTTCAGATATTCTCAAATTTTTATTCCTCAATTAAATTTCTAAATTTTCAATTATTTATCTCATTTTTCAATTATTTTTTTCAATTTTTCAATTTTTTATATTTTTGCAATTATTTTCTCCACTTCTTAATTAGATATATTAATTATTTTCAATAAATTTCCTAAATGTTCACCAAGGATCTCAAATTTAAGTTATTGCATCTACTTTTTAATGTTTTAATCATTTTTCACTTTTTTTTTTCAAACTTCAAATACTTTGTCAATTTTGAATTATTTTTTTTTCATTTGCATTATATTTACAATTTTTATATTATTTTGAATCTTTGTTGATTAATTCCGAAAATTTCAATAATATATCTGAAATTTTCATTTTCTTTAATAAATTTTCGATTATTTCTACAATTTTATAATTATTTTCCTGAATTTAAAATTATTGAAATCATTTTGTAATGCTTTTACATTACAAATATTCTGTATTTTAAAAAAAAATTTTTTTATGATTGCAATTAATATCTACAAATTTCAACTATTTTTATCATTTTTCAAAAATTTTCTTCAATGATTCTAATTATTTTTTAATTTTTCGGGCCCGTATCATTTTGACACACATTTTTTCGGGCAACTTGTTATATTGTTTTCCCGAAGTTGAATGTTATATTTTACTCCTTCTGAAATCAAAGATTTTTAAGTCTTATTAAATAATTTATTTTAAAACATTAAATTAATATTAAAAGACTTAATTAATCCAGTAAGTTCAATTGTTGAATAATTAAAACTTAAAAATCTTTGATTTTAGTAGGAGTAAAATATAACATTCATCTTCGGAAGTACAATATAACAAGTTGCACGAAAAAATTTGTGTCAAAATGATACGGGCCCAATTTTTCCCATAATTTTTAAATTCCAAATTTCTGCAAATTTCAATTATTTTCTTCAACTTTTTCAAATAAAACTTTCTCAGTTTAAATTATTTCCTTCAATACTAAATTAGTTTCATTATTTATTAATTAACTTTTAAATTCTTTTGTCATTTTTCAATTATTCTTACAAAATATGAGTTTTGTTTTTTGTATTTTTCAAGTATTTCAATGATATTCTTGAATTTTGAATCACTTTCTTTTACATCTAATAAATATTGTAATTTTCTCAATTTGTGTTCTTAAATTTCCATAATAAACTTTAGTTTCCAATTATTTTTATCCTTTTTCAAGCAGTCTTGTTTATCTCAAATATATTCTGTAATTTTTACAATTATTTTTTTACAAATTATTATTAAATTCGTTAATTTTTAATTATTTTTATTATTTTTAAATTAGTTGTCATTTTCAATTATTATTTAATAAATTCTCTAACTTTTTTTTATTATTTATCTCTAATCTCAGTTATTTTTTCAATTAACATTTATTTTTATTTTTCTGCAATTATTTTCTTTTATTACAACTATAGGTTGTAATTTTTTCGATTATTGTTAACAAACTAAAATTATTGTCTTCAATTTTTCATTATTTTCATTACTTTGCAAACATTTTCTCGGAATTTTTATTACTTTCATTATGCTTCAAAATATTTTTTAGATTTTAAAATATTTTTCTCGAATTTTAATAATTTTCTTCAATTTTGAATTATTATTTTTATCATTTTGAAATTAATTTCTTCGAATTTTAGTTATTCTCAAATTTCATTCCTCAATTAAATTCCTAAATTTTCAATTATTTATCTCATTTTTTAATTATTTTTTTTAATTTTTATATTTTTTATATTTTTGCAATTATTTTCTCCACTTCTTAATTAGATATATTAATTATTTTTCAATAAATTTCCTAAATTTTCACTTAGTATCTCAAATTTAAGTTATTGCATCCACTTTTGAATGTTTTAATCATTCTTCACTTTTTTTTTCTCATATTTCAAATACTTCGTCAATTTTGAATTTTTTTTTTCATTTGCATTATTTTCACAATTTTTATATTATTTTGAATCTTTGTTGATTAATTCCGAAAATTTCAATAATATATCTGAAATTTTCATTTTCTTTAATAAATTTTCGATTATTTCTACAATTTTATAATTATTTTATCTTAATTTAAATTTCTTGAAATCATTTTGTAATACTTTTACATTACAAATATTCTGTATTTTTTAAAATTATTTTTTTATGATTGCAATTAATATCTACAAATTTCAACTATTTTAATCATTTTTCAAAAATTTTCTTCAATGATTCTCATTATTTTTCAATTTTTCCCCTCATTTTTAAATTTCAAATTTCTGCAAGCATCAATTATTTTCTTCAACTTTTTCAAATAAAACTTTTTGAGTTTAAATTATTTCCTTCAATACCAAATTAGTTTCATTATTTATTAATTTACTTTCAATTTCTTTTGTCATTTTTCAATTATTTTTACAAAATATGAGTTTTTGTTTTTCTATTTTTCAAGTATTTCAATGATATTCTTGGATTTTGAATTACTTTCTTTTACATCGAATAAATTTTGTAATTTTCTCAATTTGTGTTCTTAAATTCCCATAACAAACTTTACTTTCCAATTATTTTTATCCTTTTTCAAGTAGTCTTGTTTATCTCAAATATATTCTGTAATTTTTACAATTATTTTTTTTACAAATTATTTCGTTAATTTTCAATTATTTTTATTATTTTTAAATTAGTTTTTGTCATTTTCAATTATTTTTTAATAAATTCTCTAACTTTTTTTTATTATTTATCTCTAATCTCAGTTATTTTTTCAATTAACATTTATTTTTATTTTTCTGCAATTATTTTCTTTTATTCTAAAAATAGGTTGTAATTTTTTCGATTATTTTTAAAAAACTAAAATTATTGTCTTAAATTTTTCATTATTTTTATTACTTTGCAAACATTTTTTCGGATTTTTTATTAGTTTCATTATGCTTCAAATAATTTTTTAGATTTTAAAATATTTTTCTCAAATTTGAGTAATTTTCTTCAATTTTGAATTATTTTTTTATCACTTTGCAATCAATTTCTTCAAATTTTAGTTATTCTCAAATTTCATTCTTCAATTAAATCCCTAAATTTTCAATTATTTATCTCATTTTTCAATTATTTTTTTCAATTTTTATATTTTTTATATTTTTGCATTTATTTTGGCCATAACTTCTTTTTTTCTAAGGAATATAGGGGGGGGGGGGGGGCCAAAATATTTATCTCGCACCGGGCACGAAAAACTTAAGTTACGGCTCTGCCTTCTAATAAGACTTTAATGTTCGTTCGTCCGTCTGTCCGTCCGTCTGTCTGTCTGTCCGTACAATCATACATTTTGACACATTTGACCTCTTTTAATATAATTTGAGACAAAGAGTTTCACTTTTAATTTTTTCTTTGCAATAGTATTGTCTTGCAATTATATTCCAGAATAAAAATTTAGTTTAATAGTTACGCGCGAGAACAAAAACTGTAACGGTAGATCTGTAATTTATCGTCAAAGGATCATTATATGACTGCTATTACTAAATCACGCTATCTTATAAACACGGCGTTTAAATCCTGAACAGAAAACCGCGGTGGCATTTAAGGGAGCGTTATTACTAAAGCATCCTGACTGTAAAACTTAAACTCGCTGCAGCATTTACGTCTGATCGTAAATACGATTTATTGTCATATCTCCAAGATGTTAATTACTTTTCCAGACTTCTACCTTGCGACAATTTTCTCCAGTTTAAATTTTCACAAAAGTATAGTTTCATCAAGCGAATAAGATTTTTGCCGACGACTGTTAAAATTACGTCTTTATTTGCACTTTTATTGGCATTATTTTATTTTAGTTTTAATTATCTAGGCATTGTTTTCAATATAATAAGACAACGATAAAAAATCCTAATTTACAATTTTGCCTAGTAATTTTATACAGATTATGTTGAAAGTTTAGGAAAAATTTGCTTAAAGGTAGAGAAAAAAGTTTGTCGAGAAAAGAATTTAGAGAATTAAATTTCATGGTGTCTACTCACAGGGAATTTGCGAGGGAAAAAAAATATATGCGGGAATTTCTAAAAATTTCCGCTAATTCGTTAACCAATATGGCAGAGATTTTTTTCATAATTCTTCAAATTCGCTTGAAAATTGTTACTCGGGGGTTTTTGAAATCTCTGATTGTGAATACGATGTCATTTAAAAAAAACTAACTTTTCTCACTTTCTTAGTAAAATGATTATTATTAGGTATTATATACAATTATTTTTTTGAAATTTCAATTATTTTTGACAATGTTTAATTAGTTTCCTCTAATTTTAATTACTTTCAACAATTTTTTTAATTAATGTCTACAAATTTAAAATTTTTAAACCAGTATTGTCAATTACTTTCGTGGTCTTTCAATTTTTTAATCAAATTTCAATTATTTTTGTTATTGTTATATTATTTTTATCATTTCCTTTAATTATTTTCTGCATATTTCTATTAATTTTGACATTTGAAAATTATTTTCATTAAATTTCAATAATTTTTTTTAATCTTTTTTTATATGGTCACGAATTTTACAATTTACTACAGTTTTCACTTTTTTTCTACGAATTTCAATTTTTTTTTGTTGAAATTACAGCAATTATCTGCAATATTTTTATTATTATGCATCAATAAATTTTAAATACTTTACACGAATTGTCAATTACTTTTTACAAATTTCATTTATTTTTTTCAAATTTCAATTATTATTTTTTTCAATCTTTCATTCTTTCAATTATTTACCATAGTTATCAAGTTAGTTAGTTAGTTAGTTATTCATTTCATTATTCAATTATTTATCTCGAATTTTTATTACTTTTTTTGTTATTTTTAATGTATTACCTTCAAATTTAAATTTTTTGTGATTTTTCAATTAATTTCTTCAAATTTTGATTATTTTTGTTATTTCTCGAGAATATTTTCCCGTTTTCAATTATTTTTGTCATATTTTAATTGTTTTTAAAAAATTTTAATTAATCTAGTAATTTCTCAATTGTTGTCAATATTTTCAACATTGCTTTATTACTTTCTCCAAATTTTATACTTATTTTCTTATATCTTTACATTATTTTCATGAACTTTTTAATTTCTTAATTCCATTTTTATTTATTTTTGTCATCTCTTGAACTCTTTTCAAATTTAAATTATTTTTATCATTTTTCAAAAGTTTTTTCTTCAAATTTTTTATTTTTTACTTCATTTTTAAATAATTTTGTCATCTTTTCAATTATTTGTCTCAAATTTTTATTATTATTTTTTTTTTCACGTATTACCTTCAAATTTAATTTCTTTGTGATTTCTCAATTATTTTTTTCAAATTTCTGTTATTTTTGTTATTTTTCGACTATTTTTTCCTATGTTAAATTATTTTTGTTATTTTTTAATTGTTTTTTAAAATTTTAAATCAATTTAGTCATTTTTAATTAATATCAATATTTTCGACAGTTTTTTATTACTTTCTGCAAATTTCACTTATTTCCTTATATCTTTAAATTGTTGTCATGAATTCTTTAATTTATTACTTTAATTTACTCTTAATTTGTTCAATTTTCAATTATTTTTGTCATTTGGCAATTGCTTTTTATTTTTAAATTTAATTATTTTTATAATTTTTTAAGTATTTTTGTTAAATTTCAATTTTTTTTGTGATTTTGCAATTATTTTGTCAGTATTCAATTATTTTCTTTAAGCGTCAATTTTTAGCTCCAATTTTTCAAATAATGATTTCTAATTTTTATTTTGTTTTTCCATTTTTCAATTTTTTATGTCATTTTTTACGTCTTTTCTTACATAATCATAAATTTTTTTATATAATTTTAAACTAGTTTTATCATCTTTCATTTTTTTTTCTTGGTTCAATTATTATTTTTGGCATTTATCGACTATTTGTTCCTTTTTTTGATTATTTTTGTAATTTTCAATTATTTTTGTCATTTCTCAATTGTTTTTTTTTTTTTTTTAATTCTAATTATTTTTATCATTTTTCAAGTATTTTCTTCAAATTTCTATCAATTTTATGATTATTCAATTATTTAATTATTTTCTTTAATCGTCAATTTTTTTCTCCAATTTTTTAATTATGTATTGTCATCAAATTTTGTTTGTTTTTCCATTTTTCAATTATTTTTGTCATTTTTTACGTCTTTTCTTACATAATCATAAATTTTTTACATAATTTTCAATTAGTTTTATCATCTTTCAGTTTGTTTCTTCAAATTCCAATTATTTTCTTCAAATTTCTATTATCTCTGACATTTTATATTGGATCGGCGATTTTGAATTGTGGACTGATTAGTTCATAAAAGAAATTATATTATATTTTTCTAATTAAGAAAGACGTGTATTGAGTTTTTATACCCAATCTGCCTAATATTTCTTATTAACCGATAATTTTTTTAATATTATAGCTATTAATCATACATAAAAGAAATCCTGGAAAAATGTGATTTTAGATCCAGGAAAACCGTGAATTTGAAAATCATATTTCGGTAAACACCCTGAATTGAAAATTGCCTCGATAATTTTTTTACCTGAAAATTAAAAAAATGTGTAATATCAAAATCACAAATTTCTTCTGCATTATTAATAAACAAGATGTTTTTTTTTTTTTTTTTTTGGATATATTTAAACTTATTCACAAGAAAAGAAATGTATTTATATAGCTTTAATTGTTTTCTCTTTTTTGTTATTAGAAAAATTACATTTTTCGATTTTTTTACAATAATCGAGTTCGTAAGATTAAAAGAACTTATGTAATTGAAAAAAAAGTAAATCTGGTTTCGCATTCAGTTGAAAGAGATTGTTAACGTGTTGCTAGAAAATAAAGGGTCGTAAGTTGCGAATTTATTTGAAAGCGCATTGTACCGCTGCAGAACACGATCCTATGTGCCGTCTATCGGATTTCAAGTTGCGATGCCCATTCATTGTGCAATACGATCGCTTAAACGGAGGGTGAGAATTTCTTGGTTAATGAATTACCTTTTCTGTTTACCACAAAAAACAAATTAGGTAACTTGTAAACATAGAAAATGCGGTAGATAATTCCTGACAAATTGCTACTCGGATCACGATTTTTAACAATCAAAATGGCGAATTCAATATGGCGGATGATTTTTTGAAAAATTATTAGATATACTTGATACTTGTCACTCAAGTGTTTTTTAAATCGATGATTTTAAGTTCCTGAATTAGGTTTTAAGAATTCAAAATAGCGACTGATATATAATGCACAATGAGAATTTTTGTTAATTTTTGCGTAAAAATCTAAAAATCCATAATGAAAAAGAATTGATGAAACTGTATTATCCTTGAACAAAAGTTCAGGAAAATAAATGTAGAATATAGAAACATTATGCAGAGAACTAGGTATAAATTAATTTTTTTAATTTGATTAATGCGACTTCTAAAACTTTAAATTTCATACTCTCTAAATCGGAATTAGTTAAAAACTACTATTTAGGGGTTAAAATCGTAAACGAATTTTATATTTTTCAATTAGTAAAAAATAACTAATTATTAGTAGAAAAATACTAATTTAGAAGTTAAATTTAACTAATCAAATAGTAAAAAATAACTAATGTAATTAGTTAAAATAAATCTACTAATTCTTTTAGTAGTTAAACATAACCTAAAATTATTTTGGCTAATTAAATTAGTAGTTTTTTACTAAATTATTAGTAGAAAATATTTGACATGGTAAACGAGTTTTCACTCTTAAAATAGTAGTTTTTAACTAATTCAGATTTAGAGAGTAGAAACCTTTTTAGATTCAAAATGAAGGAACCAATATGTAGAAACTCAATTAAAGAAAGTACCTCACAAGCTCACAACTGTTTGAGTTATATTATTTTTTTTATTTTGACAAATACAATTTTTACAGTTGTTTATTTTGATATATAGATATTTTTTACATTCTAGTTATTTTTCTAAATTTCCAAGTTGTTTTTTTTAAATTTCTAAACGTCTTCGGCCCTAGTTATTTTTTCACTTTTCCGAAATTTTTCTTACATTTTTGACTGTTTTTTTCACTTACCGTTATTTATCCTATTCCCAGTAATTTTTCTTCATATTATACATTATTGTAATTTTTCAATTACTTTTAGTAAATTTTCACCAATTTTTTTCACTTTCCAAATAATGGAGTTAATGTTCGAGAACTTAGTTACTTTTCTTTTACTAGTTAACTTTTTTGTTTTCTAGTTATTTTTGATTAATTTTGAGTAATTTTAAATATCTATAATTATATTTCAACATTTCTTAGTTAATTAAGTTATTTTATCTTACAAAGTAACTTTTCCATATTTTTCAATTATTTGTTATGTTCTGCAGTTATTTTGTGACTTTTTAGTAATTTTTCTTCATTTTCTAGTTACTTTTTTAATATCCATATTTTATTTACATCACAGTCACTTTTTCACATTAACTACTTATTTTAAAAACAAATGTATTTTTTATTTATTTCGATTTTCTTAGTTCTTTTTTAACTTCCTGGTTATTTTTCCCGATTTTCTAGTGGTTATTCTTAGTTTCCTACATTGCTAGTTATTTAATTACATTTAAGATATTCCTTTATCCCCAAATTATTTTTTATATAATTTCTAGTAACTTTTCAAACACTTTTGTGGTTCTTTGTTTATTTTTTTATCACTCTCTGAAAATTTTTTCCTATTTCTTAGTTATTTGTTGTTCTAATTTTTAGTTATTTTCCACTATCTACGAAATTTAATTGTTACTTTTTCGATATATCTGTTAATTTAATTATTGTTTCCAATTTCCAGATTTATTTTTAAACTTCTAGTAACTTTTTCCATATTTAGTTCTTTTTATAAAATTTAAAAAAGTGTTTTGTTAATAGTAATTTTTAATTTTCTAGTTATTTTTTTTTAAATCTTAGATTTTTTTATTTCCTGCTTTTGTTAATTTTTTGAAACTTTTCTATAATTTCTACTTTTTCTCAGCGTCTAATTAATTTTAAACTTTATAGTCACTTTATTTACTTTTAATTTACTTTTCATTAGCTTCTAGTAACTTTTTGGTATCGTAGTTATTTTCCAACAATTGCTAGTTACTTTATTTACTTTCTAGTTTTTTTTTCTTTCACGTAATTGTATTCTAATTTTTAGTTATTTTTAACATCTTCTAGTTATTTTATGGCTTTTTAGTATTATTTTTAATTTTCTACTTACACTTTTTTGATATCTAAGTCCTTTTTTACTTTACAATTATTTTTTTCTTCTCTTTACCAATTTTTAATAAATAATTAAATATTCCTTTTAAATTCTAAATTTTTTTTCCTTTCGTTGTTTTTTCTTTACTTTCTGCATTACTAGTTATTAATTCACGTTTTAGTTGCTTTTAATTACAAATTATTTTTTTAAATTGCTAATTACTCTTCTCGTATTTGAATTTTATATAGTTTAGATTTATGTGAGAGTAAAATTCAATCCTTGGAAGGTCGTAAAATACATAAAACACGTAAAATTGGTTTCTGTATTTATTTATTTGGTCATTGCTACGTTTCGATGAACTGTTGTGTCATCCTCATCAGGCTCAATTAAAAATCAATTAAAAATCAGTCTAGACAAGATGCTTTTACTATTATGACGATTTTATATTTGATTAAAAAGAATTTTATTTTATTTTAAATTTTGATTTATAATTATGTAACGCCGAATTTTTAATTGAGCCTGATGAGGATGACACAACAGTTCATCGAAACGTAGCAATGACCAAATAAATAAATACAGAAACCAATTTTACGTGTTTTATGTATTTTACGACCTTCCAAGGATTGAATTTTACTCTCACATATATGTATTAACACGGAAGGGAATTTCTTTTCTACTAATAGTTTAGATTTATTTGTCACTTTCTAGTAATTTTTACCTATTATTTATAGTTATTTCCTTCAGTGTCAAGTTAATGTTTAAAACTGTTTATTATTTTTTATTTAACTCTCTGCAGTTTTCTGATTACTGATTAAAAATTAAATTTTTGAATATGTTTTACACTAAAAGATTCTAAAACTTTTTTTAAATTTTCACTAACTTTATAGTTTTTTATTGGTTTTTCTTAAGATTCCAAATATTTTCTCGTAATTGCTAATTATTTTTTAGTCTTTGTTTTTAATTCATTTTTTTTTCAATTTCTAGAGAATTTGAAAGTTAAGAAGATTTTCAGTCAATTCTAATTATTTTTTTTTTCATTCTAATGTTATTTTACTTTCTAGTTATTTTTCTTAATTCTATAATTCTTTTACTTTTCAGTTATTTTCTGTTGATTTTCTGAATATTTTTTTTAATGTTATTTATTCAATTTTCAGTTTATTGTTTAATTTTTAGTTAGGTTTGCAATTTCTAGTTACTTTTGCAGTTTTTAGTTAATTTTTCAATTTCTAGTTAATTTCTGCATTTCTAGTTACTTTTTCCAATTTTAGTTAATTTTGAACAATTTTTAGTTATTTTCTAAAATATCTACTTATTTTATCACTTTTAAGAAATATGTCCCCTTTTTTTTGTTACATCTTTCTTTTTTTAGTTACTTTGTTGACTTTCCAGCAATTTTTTCTTATTTCCAGATTTTTTTTCAATTTACTATTTTTTTGCATTTTTGTAATTTTTTATACTTACTAATTTTTAATTCTAATACTATTTTTCACTAAATAGTACTTTTTATAATTTTCTTCTTGTTTTCTTTAACTTCTAGTAGTTTTTTTTTTAACATAAATTTTCTTGTAATTTTTTTCAACTTCCGGTGTTTTTTCCTAATTTTTTTTTTTTAATTATTCTGGTGTTTTTCTACTCATTCTCTGCTACTCTTACTTTCCTTTTTCTAATGTTTTTTCCTCGCACTTATTCTAATTTTGATCAAATATCAACAATATTTAAAATATAAAATTTCCAATTTATTTTATTGATAATTTTTATTTAACACAACTACTAGTTTCAAATTTCAAAATTAATTTTTTTCTTTCCACTTATCCTTTTTTAGTATCTACGTATTTTCCACTTTCAAGTGATTTTTTCCATTTTCCAAAAATTTTTCTTTAGTTTCTTTAGTAAATTATTCTCACTCTGTATTTTTTGCGGATTTAAACCTCGGTAACAGTTCAGGTTGAAGTTATAAATAAAAAGACTTCGTTTCTGCTGCTGCACTTTTGATCACTCAATAAGAGATCGTTAACTTTATTTTAGAGTAGAATATAAAATTTAAAACTTTACGTCTAATCGTTTCGAAAGTTGCTTTGCAAAGAAGAGCGATTTAAGTAGAAATTTTAAGAAAAATGCACAAGAAGCTTATCAATTTACATATAATTTGCGCACTGATAGAAATCTCAAGAGCTATTGTGGCCTTATCGAGAATTACAATATTTCTGCGCGGCTATTCAATAATACATTTAATTAATAAACAAAGTTATTATCTTTAAAGACAATAAATAAATTGAACACACTCATTTTAAACATAACAACATTTTTATACAATAAAAACTACTCGGAAATTTTAATAGCATTTTTATCATTTTCATTCAATTGTACCGAAGGATTAAACACAATTTCACAAACTTTTTTTTCACGATAAAAAAAGATTTTTCTCGCCTATTTTCGGTGGAATATTTGGCGAGAAGGAATTGACTGTAGTCGAGGGTGAGATGAATGAAAATGTTGGCGCCGGAACGAGGCTCATGAAAGGGACCCCTATACGAATGTGTGATTTTCGCGCGTAAGATCGTAAATCGTCTATCTCTCCTTTCGCAAAGATTGGGTCCAGAGGCGATTATTTTCCAACAAGAGAAATGGAAGATGCCAAAGTTGTTCGCCTCCAGATAGTTTTCTGGGTGTGTTTATGTGTGTGTGTTTTAACCAACACACACAAATAAACGTGCACAGGCATAAGTTCGTGGACGTGCTCACGAAGCTGCCCGCTGTCCCGTTAATCTAAGATACAATGCCAGACAAGTTAAAATGGAAGAGAGAAGATGCGGATCTCAAGATACGACCACCTCTGCTACCTTCCTTGGCTTCTTTAAACATCCTTTCGAAGAAATTTTGTACACTGTCATTTAACCAATTTTTAAATCTCATTTCAATTCACTTATTTTTACTCTCAAAATCTGACTTGGTCAAATTTTCACAAATTTAAGGAACCGGCAAGATACCTATTTCGAAACTTTTTACGTAATAATAAAATAAATAATAAAATTCTCTACAACTTTTAGATTTGCATTAAAATAAAAAGAAATTAATGAAAAACATTAGTGCTTCTTACCTGTCGCGAAATAATTTCCACACCTATTTTTCTAAAAAATAACAGCAATACTTCAACTTTTATTTTTCCGTTAAAAGTGCACAACTATTGACTTGATATGATAAAAACAAAAATAATAATTAACAATAATAAAATTCTGTGTACCTTTTTTTATTTACAATTAAAAAAAAAAGGTCATGAAAATTATTATTATTATTATTAGTTATTTTTACTCACCTCACATCAAATGTAAGGAGGATCGTCATGTAACTAAAAGTTGAAAAATCAATGAAAAAAATCAAATTTTTGGATGGTTTTTGATCCATATCTAAATGAATTTTAATGATAATGAAGAAAATCTTCTACAGTTTTAAAGGGCTGATAATAAGGTTTAAATTAAAAAAAAACTTTTCAATTCGGAAGAAAAATGGAGATGTTTCGAGGTATGAAATACGTGAATCTACCTAAAAACGGTTTTTTGGCTCTAAAACAAGATTTTGGGGTTGTATCAAAGATTTAATATATACCATTCTTCTTTATTTTTTATTACCTACAACTTTCACTGGGTCCGATAAGATGTTTTTTTATTTGTTTATATTTTGTTACACAGTGTTATCTTCTTTAATTTTCATTTATGTTCTAAACTTGTTTTTAAAATTTTTTTCAGTTTTTAATTGATAATTCAGTATTCTCCAAAAATTTTATAATTATTCTTTATTCACTAATTTTTTTTATTATTTTGTTCTGTTGTCGATTATTATCGACAGCTTTCGTAATATTTGGCAATTGTCAATTATTTTCCTAATTTCTCAATTTTTTTTCATCATTTTGTAATTTTTCTTTCAATTATCAATTATTTTCTTTACATTTCAATTTAATTCTTCAATTTTTACTTTATTACCTTCATTTTCAATAACTTCCTCCATTTTCAATTATTTTATTCAAAATTCAATAATTCTCGCATTTTTCCAATTGGTCGAGTCCATACCAAGTGATCACACCAATTTCAGTCATATTGAGTAATATTTACGAAATTGATATTTTGGGTTCCTTTAGGAGTAAAAAAAATAAATTTTAATTATTTTTAAAAAATTCAAAATATTTTCGAAAATATTCAAATTCGAAATTTTATGTACTATTTTTTTTGTGTTATCATAACTTCTGTAATTTTGAAGCAATTGAGATCATTTTTTTTAAATTACTCGTATTTAAATACTCTTTCAAGAAAAATTATAATAATTAAGAAATTGTTTATAATTAAATTTTTATTAAAAAAATTAAATTATTTATTTAAACAAAATCTAAAGTATATCATCGTTCTTTTTCAAAAAATTCATAAACATAGCCTATAATGTGCTTAAAAATTTAAGCCAAAGAAAAAGATGGTATGTATTATAGTTTTTGAGAAAAAAATTATTAAGTTATGCTAGCGCAGCGCGGACCGGTGTCACCGCTACTCAACGCGTAGTTCCGTAGGAACCGAAATGTATGTATATTTTTACATAATGTAAATATAGTTAGTGTATTATATTTAAATTATAAGCTTCAGAAAGTCACACTGATCTTTTCATAGTACATGGACATCAAACTTTAGAATTAAAAAAATCGGAGAAAATAATTAAAGTAAAAAAAAGTAATTAAAAAATTGGTAATTTATAGAAAAATAATAAAAATAACTAAAAATTGGGAAAATTATTAAAATTTAAGAATAATAATTGAAAATTTGTTAAATCAATTGAAAAATAATTAATATAATTAAAAACTGGTAAAAATAAGTGAAAATAAGTGAATAATTAAAATAATTTAAAACTGAAGAAAGAAAAATAATGGACTGGTAAAATTATCAAAATTCGCGATGTTCAGGGGTGTTAATTTTTTTCTTATGCAATTTTAGACCTAAAATTATAGGGTAATGTCAAAAATAGAGAAACAAATAATTTGCGGAGTTTGAGAAATTTATTCTAAGAAAAACTTAAATTTTAAAAATTAAACCTCTTTCACAATTTTCATTTTTTCCATCGACAATTTTTTTGTGGGATTTTTAAATGATTTTCTACAATCCATCGTATGGATTTTGAAAAATAAAATTTCGAAAATGACCAAAAAAATATTGTTTTTTAATTTTTATGTAATACCATAATTCTACATCTTAATTGATGTAAGAAAAAAAATGACACCTCTGAGCATCAAAAATTTTGTTGAGTTAAAATTTCACCTATCTCTCCCCTTAAAGAATGATAAAAATAGTTTGAAAATAGTTGAAAGAAGCAAGTTTACAACGACCATTAAACAATCAAATTGTTACTCCTCTTGACTTATACGAGTTGGCAAAATCCAGTTTAGAGAAAATTAATGTAGAATTTTGTAATTACGCGGAATATGAAGCTGAAAAACAATTGTTAAGTGAAAGATTTAATCAAGCTATGACCATTAAAGGTACACAAAAATTTCATTCCTTCGTACCCCTTGAGAATAAAATTGAAACAAAAATTTTTTCAAATTCTGTGCACAGCACAATTTGTAAATTAAAAAATAAACATGACGATTAACTGTATTTATATTATGTAATAATATACATACATTTCGGTTACTACGGAACTACGCGTTGAGTAGCAGTGACACCGGTCTGCGCCGCGCTAGCATAACTTAATAATTTTTTTCTCAAAAACTATAATACATACCATCTTTTTCTTTAGCTTAAATTTTTAAGCACATTATAGGCTATGTTTAT
The DNA here is from genome assembly GCA_037103525.1 of Ganaspis brasiliensis. Lineage (NCBI taxonomy): Eukaryota > Metazoa > Arthropoda > Insecta > Hymenoptera > Figitidae > Ganaspis > Ganaspis brasiliensis. Next base: position 44,373 of record JAZKLR010000276.1, on the reverse strand, counting down.
GAATTTTTTGAAAAAGATCGATGATATACTTTAGATTTTGTTTAAATAAATAATTTAATTTTTCTAATAAAAATTTAATTATAAACAATTTCTTAATTATTATAATTTTTCTTGAAAGAGTATTTAAATACGAGTAATTTAAAAAAAAAATGATCTCAATTGCTTCAAAATTACAGAAGTTATGATAAAACAAAAAAAATAGTACTCAAAATTTTGAATTTGAATATTTTCGAAAATATTTTGAATTTTTTAAAAATAATTAAAATTTATTTTTTTTACTCCTAAAGGAACCCAAAATATCAATTTCGTAAATATTACTCAATATGACTGAAATTGGTGTGATCACTTGGTATGGACTCGACCAATTGTCAATCATTTTTTTAAAATTTCAATACAATTCTTTAATTATCTTTTTGAATTTTCATTTATTTCCTAAAATTTTTTCTATAATTTTCTTCAGTTTTTAATTCACAACGTAATATTCTTCTGAAATTTTTATGATTGTTTATTAATTTTTTTCAATTATTTTGTTTTGTTTGGCGATTATTCTCGACAGCTTCAGTATTTTTTGTCAATTGTCAAGTATTTTCCTCATTTCTCAATTATTTTTGTCATTTTGTAATTTTTCTTTTTAATATCTATTTTTTTCTTTACATTTCAATTTATTTCTTTCATTTTTCATAATTTTCTTTAATTCTCAATTATTTGATTCAATATTCAATAATTCTCGTCTTTTTCCAATTATCAATCATTTTTTTGAAATTTCAATACAATTCTTTAATTATCTTTTTTAATTTTCATTTATTTCCTAAAATTTTTTTTATAATTTTCTTCAGCTTTTAATTGTCAACTTAATATTTCTCTGAAATTTTATAATCATTTATTCATTTTTAAATTATTTTGTTCTGTTACCGACTATTCTCGACAGCTTTCGTAATATTTGTCAATTGTCAATTATTTTCCTCATTTTTCAATTATTTTCGTCATTTTGTAACTTTCCTTTCAATTATCAATTATTTTCTTACATTTCAATTTATTTCCTCTATTTTCAATTATTTTCCTCAATTCTCAATTATTTTCTTCAATTTTTAAACATTTTATTCAATATTCAATAATTCTCGTCTTTTTCCAATTATCAATCATTTTTTTTGAAATTTCTAAACAATTCTTTAATTATTTTCTTGAATTTCCATTTATTTCCTAAAATTTTTTCTATAATTTTTTTCAGTTTTTAATTGACAACTTAATATTCTTCTCAAATTGTATAATTATTCATTAATTTTTTTTTAATTATTTGGTTCTGTTGTCGATTATTCTCGACAGCTTTAGTATTTTTTTTTTGGCAATTGTTAATTATTATCCTCATTTCTTAATTATTTTTGTCATTTTATAATTTTTCTTTCAATTATCAATTATTTTCTTAACATTTCAATTTAATTTTTTAATTTTTAATTTATTTCCTTCATTTTCAATGTTTTTCTTTAATTCTCTATTATTTTCTTCAATTTTCAATTATTTTATTCAATATTCAAAAATTCTCGTCTTTTTCCAATTATCAATCATTTTTTTGATATTTCAATTCCATTCTTTAATTATCTTCTTCAATTTTCATTTATTTCCTAAAATTTTTTCTATAATTTTCTTCAGTTTGTAATTGACAACTTAATATTCTTCTCAAATTGTATAATTATTTATTAATTTTTTTTTAATTATTTCGTTCTGTTGTCGATTATTCTTAACAGCTTTAGTATATTTTTTAGCAATTGTTAATTATTATCCTCATTTCTTAATTATTTTTGTCATTTTGTAATTTTTCTTTCAATTATTAATTAATTTATTAACATTTCAATTTAATTTTTTAATTTTTAATTCATTTCCTTCATTTTTAATAATTTTTCTCAATTCTTAATTATTTTCTTTAATTTTTAAACATTTTATTAAATATTAAATAATTCTCGTCTTTTTCCAATTATCAATCATTTTTTTGAAACTTCAATACAATTCTTTAATTATTTTCTTGAATTTTCATTTATTTCCTAAAATTTCTTTTAGTTTTTAATTGACAACTTAATAATCGTCTCAAATTGTATAATTATTCATTAATTTTTTTTTAATTATTTTGTTCTGTTGTCAATTATTTTCGACAGGTTTAGTATTTTTTTTTTTTTTTTTGGCAATTGTCAATAATTATTTTCCTCATTTCTCAATTATTTACGTCATTTTAAAAATTTTCTTGCAAATATCAATTATTTTTTTTACATTTCAGTTCAATTATTTTATTCAATATTTAATAATTCTCGCCTTTTTCCAATTCAATCATTTTTTAGAAATTTTAATTTTCATTTATTTTCTAAAATTTTCTCTATAATTTTCTTCAGTTTTTAATTGACAATTTAATATTCTCCTTCAATTTTATAATTATTCATTGATTTTTTTTAATAACTTTGTTCTATTCTCAATTAATCTCTCGATTTTTTCGAACTTTTTTTTTCAATTGTCAAATATTTTTTTTAATATTGAATTATTTTAGTCATTTAGTAATTTTTCTTTTAATTATCAATTATTATTTTCTTACAATTTAAATTTAATTCTTAAATCTTTAATTTATTTCTTCAATTTTCAATATTTTCTACAATTATTATTATCGTCATTTGCCAATTATTTATTTCAATTATTAATTATTTTCTACAATTTATAATTATTTTTTACAATTTTTTCAATTATCCTCTTAAAAAATTATAATTATTTTTAATTTTTTCAAAATTTTTGTTTCTCATTGTCTATTATTTTCATCATTTATAAAATATTTTTTGCATTTTTTCATTTATTCTGCTCGCTTTTCAATTATTTCTTTCAATTAATTTTTTTTTTTCTGCAATTCTCAATTATTTTCTACAAATTTTTAAAAGTACAATTATTTTTCTTAAATTTTATAATAATTCCTTTATTTTTAAAATTATTTTATTCTGTTGTCGATTATTCTCGACAGTTTTCTAATTTTTTTTGTTTGACAATTATTTTCCTAAAATTTTAATTTAATTCCGTAATCTTTAATTTAATTCTTTAAGTTTTAATTATTTTCTTCACTTCTTAATTATTATTTTTAATTTGAAATTGCAGTCTTCAATTGTTAATTATTTTATTCAATATTCAATAATTCTCACCTTTTTTTAATTATCAATTATTTTTTCAAATTTCAATTCCATTCTTCAGTTTTCAATTATTTTCTTCAATATTTCATAACCCTCAGCTTTTTAATTACTTTTTTCAATCTTTAATTATAGTCTTTAAATTTAAATTTCATTCTTCAATTTTCAATTTTTTTCGAATATCAATCCAGTTGTTCAATTTGTAATTATTTTGACCTTAAAACCTTTTTGAAATGCCTCCAATTTTCTTCAAAAGTCACTCGATACCCTGATTGATATTTTACTTTTCATTTGACTTGAATATTTTATATTTATTTCCTTGTAACTACCAAAAAAGCTATTAAAATAATTTTATATTTGGATCTGGAATTTTTGTGAAAATGGTCTGGAAAACCTGGAAAAATCATGGAATTTTCAAATCATATTTTTATTTATTTTATTTATTTATTTACATTTAGGAACATAAACAGGCACATAAAGCTCTTTACAATATATAAAAAATAGATACAAAATTAAACATTAACTATAATTTGGTAACATTAATCCGCATTGTTATCATTAAATAGTTCATTTTTGAACATATCATTAAAGGTTTCTAATGAAACTCCAAAAAATAATAATCTATTTAAGACAAATATTCTCGTAAATACTAATTACAGATAATAATTAACAACACAGATAATTAATTGTTGTGTTGAACAAAACACGATTAAATTTAATACAGAATTGCGTAACTCAGAAAACCTACCGTAATAGCGACTAGAATTATATTTTTTATATTTAAAGTGCGAATTATTTTTCCTCTAGTCGCACTCTGTTTGTTCATGCTAGATCACCCATTTTTAGCTTTACAGTGAAACCCCTCACTCTCATCTAATATAAATAAAATAATAAAAGTATCATTCGGATAAGAAGTACTGACTTTTAAAATATTGTAAAATATTGTATATTTTGTGGCAACCCTGAACCTCAAACCTTGCCCTTTAAGACCTCAAATCAAAAAATTAGGTACCAATTACGCTAAACAATTAGAAACAGTTTTTCTATCCTGACGCGTATGAATCCTATATAAAGAATCAGCCAGCTATAGGCCTGTTACGCTTTTAGCTGTTACGCTGTTCGTCCGTTACGGTATAGCGCGCTTTGGAAGTTCTAGTATAGTATAAACAGACTTAAGTCCAAGATCATCGTAAGCGTCAGGATAGTTAAAATGTTTCTAATTATTTAGCGTAATTGGCACCTAATTTTTTAAATTACAATCTTAAAGAGCAAGGTTTAAGGTTTCATTTAGTCCATTTTTGAAATTTTATTGGCGTGTGTAATATTTTACACGATTATGTAGCTTTTAAAGTTAAAGTAGAAATTTTTTTGATTTGTTTGACAACTTTCATCTTTGACTGGCAGTCAATTTAAGTTTTGTGAATAATTCTGGTTGCAGATGCCTCGTCGTCGAATGAAGCAGTGCACCTACAGCAACGGTTGAAGAGTTTGAGCACGGAATTAGTGACCCTGAGGAACCGGCTGCACGTGAGCCAACCTGCGAACAATTCAGGGCCGGCAGGTGCAACTTGTAACCCCCTGGCCAAGAGTCCTGATAAGACTGTGAGTTCTTCGGCTCCTGCGGTGCCACCGAGGACAACCTTGCCACCAGGTGGTACACTCAATATCGGACATCCTTCCGGTCATACTCTTACCGCTTCCGCGATCATTCATCCTCATGCAAATCATGGCACGAGCAACGCTCTCAACCACAACTCCACCACAAATAATTTAATATCTGGTCAGTATCTAACCACACGTCCACGCTGCGACATGCCATTTACGTTTCAGAGACTTGCTATTTCATTTTGCAAAATTTCCACCTGATTGAATTTATGATAATGGGAAATTTCAGAGACACGGTATTTTAATGCATTTCTACATTTACATTATAAAATTTTAGTTAATCAAATTTTAAAATTTAATTTTGTGTATTATTTAATTATTATAGTCTTATGATTATATAATTTATAATTGTTTAATTTTCTGAAATTAAAAAAAAAAAACAAAAGTAAAGACAATAAGACATTGAAATAATTATAAATTGATATTGTATTTTGATTCATCGTATATGGGTGATTCTAGAAAAAAATCGAAATTGATGTCGTTAATGATTTCTGTAAATCAGGATTGTTGATTATGAAAAGTTATTTTTTTAATAATAATACTATACTAGATGTACGAATTTATAAAACAAATTTATTTCTTATGTGATAAACAAACAAGATATGTCCAAGAGAGTACTCTGAAAATCATTTCCTCACTTTATCACAACTGCCGAATTCGAAGAGAATCATTAACTCAAAATGTAAAATTCCTTAGTAATTGTTTGTTATTTTATTTTTAATTTATATAAGGTAGTATTGACTGTAACTAAACGAGTTTATAATTTGAAAACAGCGAATGGAAATATTTTTAAATATACTTCAAAATTCGTCCTTGAAAAACTTATTATTCCCTCACCACTTTGAAACAGTGTGATTGGAGCAAAATTTAAATGCCTACCAAGTCCCGCCTTAAGTTTTTTGAAGGTTGGCAACATTGTTATTGACAACCTATACTGCAGCGAACGTTTGTAAAAAGGATATTTTGTTAAAACTAATTTATCAATGAGATTTTGAAAAATACATTTCTTCACGTCATTTCCTCATGTTGATTTATAAATAGGTAAACACATTTTAATTTACTAATCATAATGTATTTGCATATGTTTCCAGTATTTATATCGCATTGTTCACATAGTGCATAGGGAAGTAAGGTTATGTTTCTGAGGTTATGGTCATTTTATTTCGGCTCGTCATTCTCTCATCATCATTCCCTCACTAAATTTTACCTTTATATTCCATTCAAAAATTCAAACTCAAAAAAGTTGAGGACCATTATAATATTTTAATCAAATAAGACATAAAATACGGCTTGAGAAAGAAAAATTGATCAACTCGGTAAAACCATTTTTCACTTTTTTCTGGAATCAGTCATATATCAATTTATAAATGTTGATTAATCGATGATTATTATTGGTCAACTAATAGGAAAATAGAAACTCTTGACATTAAATTTAAAATTTATAAATTAATAATAATATTAATTAATTTAAAAAAAATTAAATAATATTAAATAATTAAAAACAATATTAAATAATAAAGGTGTAAGCGTTATAAAAGAATATAATGTTATTGTAAGATCGAAGCAAAAAATCTGCACCAATGGAATTTCAAAATTATTAAAAAAAGTAATGATATTAAACAATAAAAATAATAATATATGAATAGAATAGTATAAGAAACAATAATAATATAATAATTACATTAAAATATTACATTAAATTTGCTGATAACCCTACACATGCGCATTAGGTCACAATGTAAGTTACGCATGCGCAGTAGTTTTCTATAAACAATACACATGCGCAGTTGTTGAAATTTCGAAGATAAATAATTCTTGAACTATTTTCATGTGAACAAACATCGAAAAAGAGGTTAACAAAAAAGTTATATACACTGTTATATTATATACATTTTTGTAAGAAAATCTATACCAACCAATAGAATAACATCAGAAATCTATGCTAGAGGGTATCAAATTTGTAAATTTCTTTTATTGAAAAATATGAGCAAAAATTTGAATAATAGAAACTTGAAAATAAAAAAAATATATTTTCCTTATTGCTAAAAATTGCAGAAAGGTTACGTTCATATAAGACTCATTTTTTCAAACCTGGGATAAAAAATTATCTCACCTGATTTCAATGTATATGTTTCTCGCTCTTAAAAGACAAAATAAATTAGTTAATCACAGTTTTAACGTCTCAGAATATATGAATTTAAGACAGAAAAAACGATAGGTTTAGACAAAAATTTTTTATTAGTTATTAAAAACTTTATAAAATTATCGACGTTTCGAAACCGGTAAGGTTTCCTTTTCAGGATGAATAATATTCCATGAGTAAGACAAACGTATTTGGTCAATCTACATTCTACAACATTAATTTTAAACATTATAAAATATTCAGAATCAAATCAAGATGATGAAAATTAACAAATTTTATAACTAAATTTAAACCAAAACAATATTTTATTATTTGCATATCTTCTTATAAGAAGAAATTTTAGACTTGGTCTAAAATTCTAAATTTAGTCAAGTAATAAAAATGTGAAATCTGATTTGTAACAATTATAATATTGAGGTAAAATATTTATTTATTTATATATTTTTAATATTAATATTATATTAATATTTTTAATTTTAAATTTAAAGATTAATTTGTAAATAAATTTTATTTTAGATTTCAATAAAGGAGCGGTTGTTGTCATTATTTGTTTTTATTACTTGAATAAATTTAGAATTTCAGACTTATTAATTATTAATTTCGAAGTTTTTCTTCGACTTTCTTTCTTTTTAATTTTTTTTCTGAAAATGGACTTGGTTGACTGCTTTTTGGAAAGTTCAAAAATGCCTTATACATTGTTCTGTAATGCCAATTTGGAAAATTAGACATTTTTGACCCATTTAGGAATTGGAAGATTTTGGCAAGGCCATTTTTTTGTGTCTTAAAAGCGAGAAACTATAAAAGCATAACAATATATATCAGATCTTACTAGAATTATACATTCCTTTATTCTAAACGTTAAAAAATGGATTTATTATAATAATTCATTATATTTTATAATAATAATCTAATTTAAAAATTTATATTTCTTAAAAATTTTACTATTTTTTGGAGCTTATAACTTTTTTTTGGGACATACTAGAAACTTGAGGTTTTAGAATTTTTAAAATAATTTTACAGTAATATAATCTATATTCCTTTAAAGTTTGATAAAGGTATTTTGTATCGTTTAAAAAAATTCATTTCGAAAATTTCTTATTTTTTTAAATTTTATGTTAAAAAGTCACTTTTTAGTTTGAGGTTTTTAACTATTATTTCTATTTTAAATATTTTATTATTTATTTCTTGTAATTTTCCTACATTTCTTGGTAATTTTTCAAAACATTCTAAACTTTTTTTTTGTATTCTTTGCATTATATAATTATCTTTTACTCCTTTTAGTTATTTTCTGAAAATCTGGTATTTTTTTTCAATTATTTCTTTGAAATTTAAATTTTGTTTTTCATTTTCTAGTAATTCTTCTTGAGGTTATGATCTTTTTTCATTTTAAAGTAATTTTTTAACGTTTGCCAGTTACTTTTAATCAATTTCCAGTTGCTTTATTATTTCCTAGTAATTTTTTACACTAACTAGTTTTGTGTTACATTTTAGAAATTTTCATCAATATCTAGTTTTTTACATTTTCTACTTATTTTCTACAACTTTAGTTCTTTTTTCCATATTCAATTATTATCTCTCTTCAACTACTAGTTACATCTTTCTACTTTTTATTATCTCTTCTTTATTTCACAGTATAGCTTTTTTAGTTCATTATTCTTTTTTCAATTTAAAGTATTCTTTCTATCATTTCTAGTTGCTCTGAATTATTTTCTAAATATTTTTTTATAGTCTTATGAATTTTATTACATTCTCTAGTTATAATTTCTGTCAATTTCGTTTGTTTATAAAGTTATTTGTGAAAGTTTTTTTTTTATTTTAAATCTTTCTAGTAATTTTTCCTTATTTTCTTGTTCTCTACTTCACATTCTAGTTTTTTGTTCATTTTATAGTAATTTTTCTTTACATTTTAGTAATCCTTTTTTTATATCCACGTATTTTTTTGCGGTAATTGTTTCTTATTTTATATTCAACAATTTCTAGTTGTTTTTTATTTTCCAACAATAGTAAATTATTCAGTTGTAGTTATTTTCATCAATTTAAAGTTAGATCGTTTCAGCCTATAATTATTTTGTAAACCTCTAATAGTTTTTTTTCGCCTTAAAATTATTCTCCTTTTTCTTTTTGGTTTTCTATCTTTATTTTCTCGTTTTTCGTTTACCATATAATACTTTTTTTTTTTACCAGTATTTAAATTATTTAATTCAACAATTTCTAAGGTTTACCAGACTGCTTTAATATCAAATAATTTTGGTCGGCAAAAATTATTTTGTCGACTATCTTAAAAAAATACATGTATTATTAAACTCAGAAACATCAAAATTCGAGACAGTATAAAAAGAAAGGATTACCAATAAAGGACCGAATCTTGTTGTTTGCAAAAGGTAACAAAACTTATTGGCGATTTTGTTCAGTGAAAGTTAGAAAGTTTCGTATATCCTTGACGTTTTTCTTGAAGGCTGTGTGTTAATCTTGAAAGACTCGGGCCAAAAGAAAAGTACTTAGTTTAGTTTTCTCAGAATCTGGTTTACGTTCAATTTAATCATTCGATTCACATTATTTCTACTCCTAATTCGCCAGAATGTTAAATGCATTAAAGAATGTAATGAATGTTCAGTTAAAGTCAGACACTTGTCAATAAACAGGGAAAAATGTCTATTCGATGAAAAATTCTAGTCACATTGTTAGCATAATGAACATGTCATGCAGTTTGAACTAACCACATTAGGATCGCTCGTCTGGGATTATGCTCGTGAAACCACGACCAGCATCGAATATCGAATTACACTTTTACCTCTGATATAACACATGTATTATCTATTCACTATTGATGAATTTAATTTATTAATGATTCTGTTCAGTACTGCACTCTAGTTAATTTTGGAATTCCATCTAATTAGTTTAGACTTCGCTTAATTATAATTATTGCCAAAAACAGCACATTTCGTGGATTTTTATTAATTAAGTGAATAGAGTTTGATCTAAGTTGTATCAAAGAATAATTTAAAGTGGAATATGGCATTTATATTTTATAAAAGTAAATTAAATGGTTTTATTTATTAAGTCACCTGTTTTCTTTCACTTTCTGATTTCTTAATTTGAAACTCTTTTTAATTTAATATTACTACTTATTATTTCTATTGTTCAAATAATTTGATTTTATTAGGAATCTAAGATCTGAGTTTATTAATAAAAATATAATTTTATATCAGGCTTCATCATGGATTCCTCGAACCGTCTGAATTATAAATATTAAAAATTACATAAATAAAATAATGATTTTTAATCATTTATTGAATTTACGTTAAAAATGATTCAAATAAATAAATTAAGAAATCAGAATTGTATTCAATTTTTAATTAATCTCAAAATTAAAAAATTTAAATTTCTTTATGGTTTAAGACAAAACAATTATTCATTTCAAAAATGTACTTTGTCTAAACTTACTTTTCAAAATCAAAACAAAATCTAGCCAGCAGATTACAAAAACAGTTTTAGATTTTAAAAAATTTCTCGATAACAATCGGACAAAGCAGAACCCCCTTAAAAAACCTTTTCAATTTACAAGTTAAAAAAGGTCACGAAAATTATTATTATTATTATTACGTAATTATTATGTTATCTAATGTAAGGAGGATCGTCATGTGACTGAACCTAAATAATAATAAAAAATACTCTAACCTTAAACTTAACACACCCCCAAACATATAATGCATACATTATAAAGTATGCAAAAATATTTTTGTGCAAAAGAAATAAAAAATTGTAAAAAATCATTTTTTTCATACTTTTTACATTGACATTGAAACTTTATAAAACAAAAATTAAAAAATCGATTCTCACAGATCTCCTTAGAATTTAGTTCTGCGTTAGAGCAAAGGAGAATTTTTTAAATTGGTTTAAAATTGCGGTCTAAAAATCAATTTGAACCAAATTTTGTCATTTTATCCTACTGTTTTACCTAACCGAAGAATAATAACAAAAAACATAACCTTAAACATGAAAGTATAATATTTTTATTTTGCAGAAACTTAAAAGGTTAATGAATTATAAATTTCCACTTGGCCGAAAAGAAATCCGATGACAATCACCACGTGCATTCCAATAAAAAGAAATATCAAAACCTTAAATGACATAAATAATTATGATACTTTTAGAAAAAAAAAACATTTAAATAATAGAATTAAAAAACAGATATATAAGTTACAAATAAAATAAAAATAAGTAAACGATTATTAATATTATTATCATTAGTCACCTGTCAGAAACGAATGCCAATGTAAACAAAACATTATTTCACTCAAAACACTTTAACTTTAACAACTTTACTAAAATCACTGTCACTTCTTAAACTACCACTCCTTAATTATTATAATTTAATTTATTTTAAATTTATTATTATTTCATAAAATGCAATTATTCAATAAACGAAGATTTTAAATAAATTGAAAAATAGTACAAATAAACGTCTAAACTGTTATGTTATTGTTGACAAAAAATATCGAAAATCTGCTAGCTAATCAGAAGTCCGATAATCGAAGATGGTCGAAAGGGTTCTCGTATAGGGAAATCAAGGTCAAAGCTAATTTCTATGTATTAATTATTTTAATAAAATTTTTTGTTATTTTAGATTGCTAACATTATAAGAAATTTTATAAAATAAACTTGAAGTTACAATATTTTAATTAAAAGATTTTAATAATAGGATTTCTATTTGCTCTTATTTATGGGGGACACTTTCATGAGCCAATAAATATTTTCACCTCCAAAAGAACACCGAAAGATAAACAATTCTAAAAGCTTCTAGAACATTCTATAACGGATTTTTACTAATTTATTTAATTTCTCCTAGAATATTCATTAAATTAAAATTTTAATTAATTTTTTATTAATTAAATAAATTGCTTTTTATTTAAATTATTGAATCCCATTTTAAAAATCAAAGCACACACGTATAAATATACTAAGTATATTTTTATTAATGTTTGGAGTTTTGATGAAAAATAAAAAGAATGAAGAGAATTGTTTATAATCGGCTATCTTGAAGTTGAGGAAAAAAGTAAGTGAAGAAAGAAGCTAAGAAAGAGTGTTATCGATTTATGTTTCCGGTAGATCTGGAACCCCCAAAGCTTCACAGCGGGGTGCCTGACGACGGGATAGTGTCCTGTGTCACAGCCTTGGGTTGTCTGAGATCGCCGCCGATTTCAAGTATCATCGCCGATGTAAAAAATGCCAAAAGCTCGCAAGTTCTTCAACACAAGTGTCCACCGAAGGGAAACGGATCTTCATCGGGCGCTCTCACATCAACGGCCTTGGATGACCTCATTCATTTATCTGCACCTCTCACCGAAGATGCGGTCCTCAAATGTCTCCAAGCTCGCTTCTGCGCCAAACAGTATCACGTGAGTCAAACTTTCTTTTCCACTTGAAATCATAAATTATCGACAAACCTTCTTTTTCTTTTAATAGCTAATTTTATTTATCGACTTCTCTCAAGCTAAACTATAATATTCATTTTTAGTTTTAATATCATTATGAGAAAAATTGGATTACGTTGAGACACAATTTGTGGGTAATAAATTTCTATTATTACTGAAAATGTTTGTTTCTTTTTTAATATTAACTAAGATTTTTAATTTTAATTAAAAATTAAAAAAACAAAATTTTTTTTATGTAGCAATTCAATAATAACGAAATTGTTACATTGGCGCCCGAACAGGGACCTGATGAAAGGCTCATAAATTTATTGTAAAATTTTTAAATGATTTCAATTGAAAGTTGATTTATAAATGAAGTGTAAAATAACCTTAAGTAATATAAAAATTTAACGATTAATTTTCTTGGAAATATTTGATTGTACGAGACTTTTAGAATTTTATTTATAAAATTGTGTTTAATTGAAGGTGAATTATTTCGAGGTGTAAACAATGGTTAATTAGGATTTCATAATGATAGATATTGTACTCTGAATGTGTAGCTATATAAATATTTAGTAATTGATTCCGATCGACTTTTTGATGAAATTATAAAATTGAGTAGAATCAATGACGAACAAAATTTAGAATTATTAAAATCAAATCAAATAAACAAACGTTACATAGGAGAACAAACCAGGGAAAAAATAAATAATTATGGAATTGAATAAGAAAATAGCAAATTTAATTAAAATTGATTAAAGTCTAAATAATCTATAGTTATTGATGAAAATTAATATAATGAATAATAAATATTGATGAATATTACTACAATTTTTTTTTAAACTTGGAAAATTTAATAAACTTACCAGAGTGTAAAATAACATTTAGAAATTCATTTCAAATAACTAGAAAATAGAAGAAAATCACTTTAAATCCTAAACAGAATGACAAATTGAGAAATAACTCTAAAATTAATAAAAATAAAATAAGTAAATAACTGAACGAATGATAAGTAAATATATAAAATACGTGATTAAATTCGAAAAAATATGAGAAATATGAAGTTTAAAGAAAAATTATTGAGAAATTGCTTTAGGTTTAAAAAAATAACTAGGAAGTATAGAAAGTAAAGTGATCATACCCTACTCGTTTATAAAAAAAGCGTTCCCATGCGCCTGAAGTGAAATTCTGTAAGTATAGTCATCCTTCTTTTTCAAAATGAAATTAGAAATTTAAGTTTTAACAAAAGTTACTTACGTTTAGTGGCAAATGACTTGTAATAAGACCACCCAACTAAACTTTGAAATATTCAAAAGAGATATGTATTCTCGAGGACTTAATGATCAATCACGAGCTCTTTCTTGTTACCAAACACAGTTCTGATTCGACACTGGAAGGATATCAATCACAGTTAATCACCTTTATTTACTGAAGCGGAAAATAAAGAATTTGAAAAGAGAACAAAAGTAGAAAGACTTGAGTTAAAAAAAAAACGATATTTTATGAGATTTAGAAGAAGGTATATTAAATAATTAGTAAATTAGTAAACCCGGATTATTTTAAAATTCCGATTTTTTGTGATTTTTTACAATTATAAAATATAACATAAAATTATAAAGTTTATCAAAGATTATTCTCTTTGATGATACTATTAATAAACATTTATAATAAATAATAAAAAAAAATTACCCACCTCAGGATTCGAACCCACAATACGCACAACTACCAATTCAGAGTTCTAATCTCCAATCTACGCCACAAATGTAATTTTTTTTATTAACAAAACACAACCTCAATTTTTCAAAAATTCGTCAAACGGAAAGTAACTTTTTTTTTTAATGCTTACTCTTATGTGGTCATCTGTTGTGGGTATTCAAATTAATCAATTTTTTGTTTTCTATTTTAAAATAAATATTTTTTTTTATAATTGGTTCAAAAATTGGCTAAATTCTGAATAAATTGAGTTCAGGACGATGCCTTATTAAAAAATTTATTCGAAAAATAAGAATATGAACTTGACACTTATTTTGATGATAATAATATTGTATATTTAAATTTAGTAAATGCTATTCATTAAATAAGGATACATTCTAATTATTTATTTCTTAGTAATTATTTAGTATTCTTATCAGTAAAATGAGCCTTAAATTAACCACGTACTTATTATAAGTATTTTTATAATACGATAAAAGTAGACTTAAAAATAACCTCCTGACAACAGTAGATAATCGTTTTTTATTTAAAGAATATAAATTGTGGAGCAGTTTTTTACTTGTAAAACAAATCCTCGGTAAGTACTTTTCAAAATAAAATCAATTTTTCAACACAAAAGTCGTTTATTCATTAATAATAATTAAATGAAATATTAGAAATATGAGAAAACTTGTCACTTTTGATAAACGCCTAACCAAACCTGAAAACTAAAACGGCGGGAATTTTGAAACGAAAAAAATATAAAAATTAAATTAATTCTTGTATCTATTGTATATCAACTTATTTATATATATTTATATAAATATTTTCTAAATTTAATTTTTTTAATAAATCGATTCTAGTTTTTTTTACAGAAGTATTTAAACTAAATAAAAAAGTGTTTGAAAATAAAAAAAACGCTACCATAACATAACCTCAATTTTTGGCAGTTCTATACTATAATTATAATTCTACAATTATATTTAATACAATTGATAATTTACACTGATTTATAAAAAGTACTTAAATATTTATAAATAAAGAAAACTAACACTTTGTCAGAAATATATTATTTGTATTTAACTCTGAAAAATTATTATTTATATTCATGTGATCGACTAAACCCGAAAATAATCTTGGTAAAAGAAGTTAATGAACTTAGATAATCAATTATTTTCAATTAATTCGCACTCAATATTCATTTTTTTACTTAATTAGGTACCTTTATTAAAATTTTAAGTTTAACTGAAATTTGAAAACCATTTATCTCGTACGTAATATTAAAAATTATTTTGTACGCATTTCTCAATAGGAATTAATATATTGACCGCCAGCTTTAGTAGAAGTATTGTTTTGCTCGAAACTTTGAATAAGAATTATATTGCACTGAAAAACGAATAAGAATTTTATTGCACCATGAAATCAATAAGACTTATCTTGCATTTGCTTTTGAAAAAAATTATATGAACAGGGAGTGTCAATATTTTAAATATAAAAGAAATAATTGAAAAATTTTGCAACTTCTAATTGCTGAAAAAATGACAGTTTTCCATATCCATAAATCTTTAAACTCATAATTTAAAAGAAATAATAATAATTTAAAAATAATTCCTTGTCTTTTATACACTGTAAGAATTTTTTTCGGAAAAATTCCCAAAACATTCGGAAAAATTTCCAAACATTCGAAAGAAATTTTTACCTGCAAAAGGGTCGACTTATGACTAACCCTCATAAATTTGAAGGATTATGGTACCTGCAGTTTCAAAATGTTTAAGATAAAAATTAAATGTTTATTTCAAAATTACACTTATTTTTTATGAACTTATAATACTTTTATGTTTTATGTATATAACACATCTTTTGGCATTTAAATTTAAAAATGCTATCCATTTTTTCTTAACATAAGAGTTTGAAAAAAAAATTTATAACTTTTGCTGATATAATTATTTTATAATAAATTTTAGATATTTGTAATAGTGAAACATCACAGATTATAAATATACTATTTTAAAAGTCTTTAACGTCCGAGGATAAAATATTAAAATGGAGCAATTATTCGGACAAAGTTGTTTAATGTTTAAAATTTGTTCCCCGACGTTTCGACATCTAAATGATTTCCTCTTCAGGGACTCTGACAATTAAACAAATTAAAATTATAATTATTTGATCAAAGAGAGACAAAATATATATATAATAATAAATATATATAAAAGAAATTACGAAAAATCTCATACCAAGTTAAAACATAAAAAATTATTCTATTTATAATTTCCTGAGATATCATTCGTCGAAAATCCCCATATACATATATATGTAGGTCAATAAATAAAAACACTCATAATATAGAGATAAACATTGTCTGGAGTCAGAGAAAACTAAAAACGAAATTAAGAATAAATGATTAATGAAATTTTAAATTGAAAAAAAGAAGAAGAAAAAAGGAAAAAAGAAGAGAAAAAAAATATTTGTATAATTAATTAAAATAAAAGTTATTAAAAACACACGTACCAAAAAACATTGCATAATACATTTTTTAACAATAATAAATGAATAAACACAAAACAATAAACATTACCAAAATTAAAAAAAAATTAAAATAATAAATAAATTAAATAAATAAACAAATTAATGGAAGTCACAATTAAAATTCATAGTTCTGTGGTAAATGGCTTCAAAATCCAAACTGATCTCCAAACACTTTGAACTCATAAGTAATAATATAAATTAAATAGACGTAGATTTAAAAACAATAACAATTACAAGAGAGAAAGCAGAGAATGAGCATGTAAGGGTAGAGGGTGGTTTTTGACAAAGATTAATTATAATTCGAAAACTAGTAATAAAATCGAACATTAACTGAATATAATCTGTTATCAAGATTTTAAATACCCTGTAATACAAAAATTGACTGTAGAAAATATTAAATAAATTAAACAATCAAAAGAAAAGGTAAGGGATCGTATTCGAACTACACTTTTCATTCAGTGTATCGGCAGAGGGCCGTATTTCAATTTAATTTGGATGATAAAGAATTGTTAAACATAAATGAATAATATTTATATTATTAGAAAAATCAATTTATTGATCAATTTTTTATATTAACATAACTCAGATGTATACAAAATGTTTATTATCTATTGACAAGTAGTCTTTTGAAACAATAACTTCTTACAAGGTAGCTAAATGAAATTTAGCTGTTTTAAAATTATAATTGTAAATACGTGTGTTGGATTTTTGTATGTAGTTTACCTTTGATACTCACCAAAATGATTTTATTTTTACCTTATTTCGTTTTAATCTTCAATTATGAGATTATTTCTATTTCTCTTCTTTATTGCGAATTGTATTCCTTTTAACTTCTTTAAAACTTTATTATTATCCCACAAATATTTTAATAATTCTTATATGAACTCTTTTCTTTCAAAATTGATTCAGTTTATAATTGTATAATGAGCCACCTGGGCGTTGTCCTGATTTACTCAAAGGACCAATTGGCACGTCTTACTAATTTGACGTCTACCTGCAAAAAGAACTCGATTCAACCCTCCACATTAGTTTTATTGACTCATGTTTTGAGTAATCCAAACTTTGCCGACCAAACTTTCATCATTATTGATGAAATTAGTTAATTTTATTTTGTAATGCTGGTATAATTCTCGATGAATAATTGAGAGCACCTTACTTTGCATTTTAAATTGTATAATATTGCCTCAATCCTGAAAGTATAAATTCTTATGTTTATTTATTTTGTTTTGCTTGATAAATTTTACATATAATAAAAGAAATAGATTTCAATCCAATATTCATATTATTTAACTTTTACTTCTCTTTTTCAGGTTCAATAAACTCATTTTAGTTTTTAATTATTAATGTATGTTTAGTAAAGTATGTGACTATTTTTCACAACCTTGACAATATTTAATTCAATTCGCTCATGCAATATTTTGTGTTTCTTGTATTGCACAGTATCTTTAAAAATAAGATAAAAATTCTCCATCACCTCAACAGTTTTTTAACCAAGTTATAAACTTAATTGCAGAATAATTGACATTAATAACATTATTTTAATTTTTTTAGTTGAAATAAAGTTTAAATTCGTATAAATTATCTTCTTCTTTATATGAAGAGAAAACGGTAAAGAAGGTAAAAGGAAGAAAAATGTTTTGAAAAAAAAAAAAGAAAAAAAGCTATAGAGGGGTTGAAAACTGCAATTATTTGACTAACTGCTGCGCGTTGAAGAAAATTTGCGAGTGCAGAAACAGCAATAATATTATGGTCCTGACAAGTCTGGTCCTGGCAACTCGAGGGCCTGGTTTAGCGGCGCTCCAGGCTGTTCTCCGCACTCTCTTGGAATGCAAACGGAGCAAAGCAAAGCTAGGAAGGCTTGACTCGCATTCACACGCACGCATACATTCTTCTTGGGGCCTTAAGGCCCAAAGGGCGGCCTCACTCCAGGCAATGTATGCTATGACGCAAACATGTTCCGTCCGAGCGTGCACACGGTTTGCCATTAACTTACCCCCCAATTCCCCCCTTAAACTCCACCCCCCCTTGCCACATCAACTTACTCGTTTTGTCTCACTCCCTCACTCTTATTTCGTTTGCCTCGAGAAATTTCCTCTTTCCTTCTCAACCTGTCACATTCTATGCCCCTTTCGCCTTATTATTCCTCTCAACTTTCCTTTCCACTTTTCATCCTTACTTTTCTCACTCTTTTTTCATTCATACTTTCTTAAATCATTTAGAAAATTTATCTTATTTTTCTCTAATCATTTAAACAATTGTTATGTAAAGTTGCTCAAAAGATACATGTGATCCAGGAAGGTAGAAAAGTAACATAAATTTTATATTACGTCTGATGTTGCGACGTTTTCAACAAGGGTTCGTTGTCCTCATCAGGCTGTTTTGTTATAAAAAATATATACAAAAATTAATAATCACTTTTGAAAAATTATGTAATAAAAAAACCACATAACATTTAAAAATAATTAGTAAGGGTATAAAAAACAATAATTATCTAAATTCGTTAAAACTTTAAACATTTTTTAACTCGGCAGAAAAAATTAAAATAAAATTTGGTATAGTGTCGAGTATTTAAATTCGTTTTGAAAACGAACACAGAGACAATCGACGCAACTGAATCTAACTAATTATTATGAATTTTTCGACTTATTCTATAGTACTTAGATTCAAACGGACCCCTAAAGATATGAGGGGATTCAATTTGTCGACGAAAATTATATAATTGGAAATTTTAGAAATGTGACAAGTCTCTTCATTACCTGGTCGCCAAGAGGTATTAAGGGCTTCGGGACTGACGAGAGGAGGGGGTAAATTTTGCATTTAAAAAAGTTTTTTCCGCATCCATCGTCCTCACAATCGTTTCTCGGCATTCAAATAATCGAAATCGTCACGGCTTTTTGTGTCGCCGGCAACACGGAAGTGCCTATTTTATTTTATTCATTTACAGTGCCGTCCAGCAGAATTTTCCTACCCTTCGAAATTTTTGTCTTTACAAAAAGTTTTATATTTTGTTAACCAATAAAGAAAAAACAACAAATGAGGACTTTTTTTAAAGCTTATGTTCTCTACTTTTAGGTTATCTGATGAGAAAAAGAAGAAAACAAATTTTTTATTACTTAATTACTCTAAACTATAGTAACAAAATTCCATTTTTTTGTGATTTTCAAACTGATGTATTTTATAAAAAAATCACATTTTATTCGCAGACAATGCATTTGAAAGATAATTTTATCATGTTTAAAACAAATGTTTAAAAATTGTTCTACGATTTTTTTTAACAAAGATATATGTAATTGTTTAAAAATACTTTTTTCTAAATAGACATAAGTCCAGAACAATTGATTTTGGAAAAAAATTAATGATAAAAAATGTGCCTTCTTATGTGTAAAATTAGAAAAAAATATTTAGAATTAAAAAAAAAAATTTTTACCATATTAAGAAAAATTAAAATATGGTAAAAAAAATTTTTGTTAATTTTAAATGTTTTCTGATTCTACACAAAAAGGGCACTTTTTTTCTTAATAATCTTTTTCCAAAATGAACCATTCTGGACTTTTGACTATATAAATAATTTTTAAAAACTCCACATATGTTATAAAAAATTTTTTTTTTAATTCTAAATATTTTTTTCTGATTCTACACGTATGAAGGCACATTTTTTTCTGAATAATTTTTTTCCAAAATCAAACGTTCTGGACTTATGCCTATTTCGAAAAAACTGCTGTTTTTTAAATAATTACCTATATCTTTGTCAAAAAAAAATCGTAGAACAATTTTGAAAAACTTGTTTTATAGGTGATAAAATTATTTTTCAAATGCACTGTCTGCGATTAAAATGTGATGATTTGTTTATAAAATACATCAGTTTGAAATTTACCAAAAAAAAAAGTGAATTTTTTTACTATTGTTAAGAGTAATTAAGTAATAAAATTTTTTTTTCTCATTAGACATCCTAAAACTAGAGAACATAAGCTTTAAAAAAAGTTCTCATTTATTGTTTTATCTTTAGTGGTTCACAAAATATAAAACTTTTTGTAAAGACAAAAATTTTGAAAAGTGGGCAAATTCTGCAAATTCTGATGGTTTTGGAATAAAATTAAAATAGATATTAAATAATTAAATTATTTAATAAATATTAAAATAGATTCAAATAAATTATTTCGGGTGGATTTTGTCTGAGGAGAAATGCTGTTCAAAAATAGCAAATAAATCAATTTAATTATTGTTTTTCTGTCTAATGTTTTTTCTCTATTTTATATATTAAATTGTTTATCCTTGTGATATCTTTTGACGAAATAATATTTTAATCATTGACGATCAAATGTGGCTTTTATTTTATTTTAATTATATTTTTGTTTTATTGATTTTTTCTTGTTTAATTTTGTTATTCTTATTTATATTCTTTTGGATTTTTATATTCAATTTAAATGTGCGATTTTAAAGATTTAATATAGTAATAGTTTTTAATCGTTACATGCAGATATGCAAACATTTCTATTTGTTTGAAAATTTGAAGAGTCTTAAAAACTTACGAGTATACTAGGTATGTAAAAAAAAATAATAAAAGCCGAAAATCCATTTTACAAAAATTGTGTTTTTAGCTTTTTTTTATATAAAATTGTCAATATTTAGGTTTTAGCTCTGCTGATTACAACAATTTAATGTTAAATTTATAACTTGAGAGAAAATTTTACAGCTGTCAATATTTAATCTTAAATTGACTATTTGACAATTGACAGCTGTCAAACCATCTGTCGCATTGAAATTTTAATACTTGACTGCTAACAAATCAGTTTAAAACTTTACTAAGAAAAGTTTTTTTTTTACAATAAATATGTCAAGTTGGCCATTTTGTTATTGACATTTGTTAATTGTCAATTATTTTCAAATCGTATTTTTTTAAATCAAAATCAGTCAAAAATCTCGGTAATAAATACTTTAGAAAAATTTTAACTATATATTAAATTCTACTTTTATAGTTAAGATGCTGGGAATAAGTACCTTAGTATTAAGTTGTATCGAAAAATCTTCTGATTTTTATTTATCGACTCCATAATTTAAAATTTCTCAATATTTATCTAGAGTCTTAAAAGCCTTGTATAATTATCTTTTGTAATACTTTTAAAGTAACTGTGAAAGTAGCGTTAAAAATTTGACTTCAGTATAATCGGGAAATAATGGTGTCTCGCCATAAAGGAATTTTTCTACTGAATGTAAAATTTACTCATATATAAGCTTCGCGGCCTATACCAGAAATAATTTTCTACTCGCCGGGGGCAGTTTATTTTTCGTAACGAAACAGCCAATACAAAAATTGAAACATTTTAAAAATAAATATTATTTTAACAATAATAAACATTTGAAAAAGAAAATAATACATCTGATCCACCTTTGATATATCAGTTCTTTGAATAAAATTTAATTGTTCTTAATTAACAAATTAATCGTGTAGATTTATTCAATTTCGAGCAAATTTTTTTTTTATTTTCAATTTTCGAATATTTGATTATTCGTTATTAGTAATTTTAGCCGAAACATTTTTCATTTTAACAAAATATTGGAACGATTTTTATTGAAGCGGGTTTTATTGAACTGAAACAAATATTTGCTTAAAATGCTTAAATGAATTTCCATTTCGTCAGTTTTCACTGAAATCAAACAAAATTTTTTTTTAATATATAGACCGCATTTTATTTTTCAACTTCAAAATGTTTCTGTTTCTGAAAACTTTTTTTATTTTTTCACAAAGAGTTACTCATTTCCATGCCAAAGAATTGCAATCGAGTTTTCTCGAAAAAGAGCTAGAAAATTCAATTGTAGATTGTCTGTAAATGTTTTATTCAACAAAACCTTCCGTATGAAACTTTTTGATATTGACGCCTTCCCCACATCAATATTGTTCTATATTTTCGAATATTTTACAATATTTAGCTTACACAATCATTTTTCCAATCATTTTTGTCGGGTTTAATCAACTTTTTAATTAACTTTTAATTTAACGCATACTTTGCTTTTTAATCTGAGAGTTAATATTTAGTTTATAAAATATTTTATTTTTTATATTTAAACTCTGTAAAAACAGTAAAAAAATTTTTTTACAATTTTTTCATTGATTTTCCTCAATTTTTACAATTATTTTTCTAAATTTTCAATTGGGTTTTTCAATCTTTCAATTTTTTCGTCATTTTTCAATTTATTAAAAATTACTTTCTTTAATTTGTAATATTATTGCAGCAAATATCAATTGTTTATTTCATTATTTTCAATTATTGCCCTCTGTATAAATTTTTCTTCATCCTGCAATATTAAAATTGAAGTTTTTTTTTGTTTCAAATATTTATTAAACATTTATTTACTCTTTCTATATGTAAATTGCATTTTTTAGTTTTTTTAAATTGTAATCTTTGTTTTGAATGATTCACTTTTATTTCAAATATATTCTTAAAGTTTATTCATTATTTTCTTCAATTTACAATTATGTCTTCATTTCTTCGATTATTTTAGTCAATGTTTAATTCAATTTTAATTGTTAAATTTTTTTGTTTATTTTTCAATTTTAAATTGATTTCTCAAATTCCAATTATATTCTTCATTAAAAAAAATTCTTTTCTTTAATTTTGAATTATAAGAATTTCAATTTCCTTCGTAATTTTTAAATTACAATCATTTATTTTTATCAATATTCAATTTCATTCTTCAATTTTAAATTAATTTTTCAAATTCCAACTGTATTCTTCAGATTTTAAATTCTTTTCTTTAATTTTCAATTATGTACTTCAAATTAAAAATTTTTTTTTACTTTTTATTTTTCTCCATTTATCAATTATTTTCTTCAAGTGATTATTTGTTTGTAAGTTTTCATTCATTTTCTTCAAATAACAATGATATTCCTTAATTTTTTCAATTAAGGGCATGTGATGGATTATGACGTCACTGGTATAGGCAAAATTTGTCCGTAACTTTTCTCTTAAAGTATGAAATATTTTGTCATGAAACTTGGTAGAATTACTTAAAATATCATTAGGAAGGTCTCTCTGATCCAAATTTGTTTGAATTTTGGCTCAAAATTAATTTTTGAGAAATTTTCGAAAAATAGAAAAGTTTTTAAAAATCACTTTTGACCCAAAAATCAAATAAATTTGGGTCAGAGAGACCATCCTAATGATATTTTGAGTAATTCTACCAAGTTTCGTGACAAAGTATTCAATATTTTAAGAGAAAAGTTAAGGACAATTTTTGCCTATATCAGTGACGTCATACTTCATCACATGCCCTTAAATGAATTATTCTAATTATTAATAGTATTTAAAATTGTGTTTTTCTTCTTTGAATTATTTTTTATAATGTTATTGATATCATTAGTGTAAATTTCAATTATCAACATTATTATTTACAATTCGTATCTTCCCTATTAAATTATTTTAATAATTTAAATCTAATTTTCTTGGTATATTCTTTTTATTTTCCAATGATTCTATTCAATTTTTCACATAAATCAATAAATAAGTAGACACATTTTTAATTATTTTCCTTAACTTTTAATTGTTTTCTTCAATTTTAAGTTTATTTCTCATATTTCAATTATATTCTTCAACTAAAAAATTTTTTTTTCCTTCAGTTTTAAATTATAAACTTTTCAATTTTATTCTTCTTTGAATGAATTTCTTCTTCTTTGAATTATTTTTATTAAAACATGGTCTTTAAATGACAATTATGTTCTTCTATTTTTCAACTTTTTCCATGATTTTCGTCGATTTTCAATTATTTCTCACAGTTTTTGATTCTTTTCTTCAATTATCAATAATGTTGTTTAATCTGTCAATTACTATTTTTAATTTTCAATTATTATTGTCAATATTCAATTGAATTCTCTAAATTGAGATTAATTTCTCAAATTTGAATTGTATTTTTTAATTTTTAAAATTAGATTAATTAATAAATAATAACACATTTATTAATAGTCTTTCTCAATTATTTTTTTCTTCTTCCAATTAATATATTCTATAAAAATATTAATTTTTCTTTAAATGACTTGAAATTTTTTACATGAATAAATGAATAAATAATTAGGTAGATTTTTAATTTTTTTCTTTAAATTAAATTAATTTCTCACATTTAAATTATATTCTTCAACGAGTTTTTCAATTAAAAGAACCTTTTTCTTTCAATTTTTAATTTTGTTGTAATTATTTTCTGCAAATATCGTTCCTTCATTTATTTTGTATTCTTTTTTTTTTCAATTCTTAATTACTATCTTTTAATTTCAAGGATATTTTAGCTTTTTACAATACTTTCAACTATTTTCTTAGCTTTAGATTATTTGCGTTATTATTCAATGATTTTTCTCAATTTCAAATAATTTTTCTTAAATTTCAATTCAACTTTCATTTATACTCTTTTTGGTATTTTTTCGTGTCTTTTTTTTTACTCAATTACAATTATTTTCATTAAGGGCATGGGATGGATTATGACGTCACTGGTATAGGCAAAATTTGTCCGAAAATTTTCTCTTAAAATATTGAATATTTTGTCACGAAACTTGGTAGAATTATTTAAAATATCATTAAGAAGATCTCTCTGATCTGAGATTGTTTGAATATTGACCCAAAATTAATTTTGGAAAATTATCGAAAAATATCAAATTTTTTAAAAATTAATTTTGAGCCAAAATTTAAAGAAACTCGGATCAGAGAAACCTTCTTAATGATATTTTAAATAATTCTACCAAATTTCGTGACAAAATATTCAATACTTTAAGAGAAAATTTTCGGACAAATTTTGCCTATTACAGTAACGTCATAATCCATCAAATGCCCTTAATGGGTTTAATTTTTTTCTCTGACTTAAAAAAAAGCTGTTGTTTTAATCATTAAAAAATGGACTTTGATATAATCTATTTTTGATCTTGGAAATCTTGAAAAAACCTTTACTGAAAATAATGGTATTCTTCTTTAAAGAATTATTATTCTTGGAAAATATTCTTAAAATTTTCCGAGTTAAACTTTTTTTTTTTTTACTGTACACTCTATCAAAATCTATCTGTAATTTTGTAGATAATCCGTTTCTTTATTTCTTCTTACTCGAACAAATTAAATTATACATATAAAGTTGATGTTTTTTCTTGTTTCGACCAAATTTATTTAATTTTTATAAAATACATGTTTTTTGTTTCTTATTTTTGGCCATAAATCAAAAAAATTTGATTTTTTGTTTAATTCATGTTTTATTAACGTTTCTGTTGCAATTTGCCAATCCTCTTCAGAATCTGCAAAAGTTTTCTTTAAAAACATAAAATTCATTTACACTGTCACTATTAATTTTTTATCAGGACTAACTCCATCGTACAACATTTTTTATAATTAAATAAAGTCTGAATTATATAAAAAAAACAGTTACATTTGAGAATATTTATAAATATATAAAATATATAAATTATTTATATTTATATATCTATAAAATTAAACATATTAAAAATATTTGTAAATTTTGATAACAAAGGCTTCAGAAACTATTATTCGCCCAATTATTTTTCCAAGTTATTGAAAAAAAAATATTTAAAATTAATTTTTAAAATTTAATGATGAGAGAATAAGCAAAAACTGAGATACTGTGCCGTGATGGGTAGGGTAACGGGTACAGTGACCGACACCCTGAGCATAGTTTCAAATTTGAGTGAAGTTATAATCTTACCTATTATAGTTTTAGTTATGAAATAAACTGTAAATGACAGATTAAGGTTTTAATTTTATATTTAAGTGTGTAAAATTATCGAAAGCTTTATGAAAAATTAATAATAATAGTTTTCAAATGCCTTCTACGAAAACAGTGAACGACACCCTTTTTTCAGTGAACGACATAGCGTCGTGGACAGTGAACGACACCTTTTCTTATTTGTTAAATATATTTATTTCTGAAAGTGAAATAAGTTAAAATATTTAATATTTTAACAATATCGAACATAATCTAACACATTTTCTTGATTACAAATGAAAAAATATAATATATTTATAGAGAAGACTTCTTTTTAAGGATGTTGCAAAGGGGAAATTAACATAACCTTAAAAATACATTTCCAGACTGCGTATAATTTCGACACCTAGCCAGTTTTTTCAGAAATAAAAAATGTAATTAAAAATATGACAATGTGCCCATAATTTAAATTTTATGCAGATTCTAAACCAATTTGACATTTTAGAAATAATTATGTATTATATAATACATAAATATAACATATGTTATATTTATCCACTTTTTTCTTTTGAAAGGATGAGTAGGGGAGAGTGGCCATCAATGTACCAGTTTTTTCAATGAACCATTTTAATTTTCTCAGAAACAATTAAATAAAAATTCTCCTAATTTTAAATATAAATGACGTTTGCGTAAACACACTACGTCCATAAATTTGGGACGTGTGGATTTATTTTTTACAGAGAAAACTGAAAAAAACTGTTTTTGATGCACTAAAGAAAGAAATTACCTAAAATACAAATCCGTTTTTTAATTGAAATAAGGCAATTTAAAAATAAATGTACTTACGATTTATTTTGTTTTGGGCCTTAACTACAATATTCTAATGAGATAAAGATTTTAAAATATTGGATTAACTTACAAAAAACTATTTTTGTTGCAAACGTCATGTTGATTCAATGTACCGGGGAACAATGAACCACCTGGAATTTCAGTGTATTTTCGATTTCTAGAGTGGTATGCCTGATTATAAAACTAGGCATGCGTACAGCATGTTACAGCAATTGTTATCAGTACTTTTCTCAACATAGCAGAACTAAAATGCCATATTAGCTAGTTAACTTAAATTTGAGGTATATTTATGTTATACATTATCAATTAAAAAGTGTTAAGTAATAATTTTTTATAGTATTTGATAGAAAATAAGTTTTTTTACAAAGTGAAAATTGCAATATTATTATTGTTGAACATTTTTAGTGTTTTTATAGAGGTGGTTCATTGTGTACCCAGGATGTTGAAAATGAAAATAGCTTGTTAGTTTAGAAAAATCCTAAATTTTATTATTTAATAAAAATAAATCGTGTTTTATATGTGTGCATTAACTAGGGAAGTGTTGTAATTTTATATTGATGCACAGAAGTGCTTGAAATTGGTAAAATTGAATAAGTACTATGACCTTGAAAAAAACCCGGTACATTGATGGCCACTCTCCCCTATCTCATTGGATATAATTTTTGCTCTCTCTTACCAAACAGAATAAATTTAAATAAATTAATAATAATTAATTTATTTACTCATTTATATTTATTTAAATATAAATATTTAAAATTTAAAAAACTGTGAAAAATTCACGAAATCGTAAAAAACGTTGTTTATTGTTTTTAAAACAATAAAAATGAAGAAAATGTCTTACGAAACGTATTAAAATAATAAATAATAATTACAACATATCAATTTTTTCGAGTCCATAGAATCGAAATAATGTTTGTGTATTTTTGATGTACAAAGAATAGTATAAAATCTTATTAAATTCTTTTAAGAATTAATTATTTTTTATTTAAAAATATGTTGATAATAAATATATTTTATAAATATTTTCTATAGTCTATAGAAGTGTTTAGCTTTATATGCAACATATTGGAAAATTGACAACAAGAAATTATTTAAACAATTTTAAAAATAATAATTTTTAATTTTTCTTATAAATAGTTGATCTGATCTTGAAAATGTGCATAAATGAGAAAATACTAGAAATGTTTAGCCTTCTATTTTTTGTTCAATATATTGAAAAATTAGCAACAATGAATTATTTAAACAATTTTAAAAATAATATTTTTACCTCTTTCATATAATTAAATGTTATGCTTAATAAATTTAACAACTGAGAACAAAATAAAAGTCTCTAGTCGTAATAATAGATTGGACAGTTAACAATATTAAATTCTTTAAACAATTGTAAATATAATAATTTTCAGTTTTTTCATATAATTAAATTTTCTACTCTTAATTAATAACACAATTGAGAAAAAAATGGAAGCCTCGTCATGTATTGCATATTGAATAGATTTTTTAAATAATTTAATAAGTTTTTATACTAAGCATTTGCAAATTAACTATTACAAGCATTAATAACATTAATTTGTGATAATGCAATATTTAAATAATCATGAACAAATAATTCAGTTGTCAAGTTTTTATATGGTGTCGTTCACTGAAAATTGAGAAATTTATAGAAATTAGTGAACGACATTCCCCTGTCGTTCACTGTCATTGGGGAAAATTATATGGCCAGTGAACGACACCCAAATAATTAAAGAATTCACATTGTTTACAGTGTTTTTTAAGTCTCACATTACTAATTACACTTGTTTTAAAGCAAATTATGCAAACCTGACTTATTAAAACAGTTGTGTTTAAAAAATAAACTTACTTTTGGTTCACTGATGCTCTTGTCGTTTTCGTAAATTTTGATGGAAAAAACGAAACACACCTAACCTCATTTTTAAAAAACAGAATTTCCTTGATTATTTTTATTTATTATGTATTGGCATTAGTTTAAAAGTTTCGTAATGAACCATTTTTCTCAATTTAATAAAATACAATGTATATTAATGTGTAAATATGTTAATAATTAACCTTTTTTACGACGGGTGTCGTTCACTGTCAGGGGGTCGGTCACTGTACCTGTTACCCTATAAAGAAAGAAAAAAGTGAGGAAAAGTAGGAAAAAGAATCCTTGGTATTTGCAACGAAAGAAATGATGGAATTTGTATTTCACACTTTGTATAATTGCTTTTTCTCTATTCGTTGAAAAGCAAGTTAACGGCACCCCGTCTTTGCAGTGGTTTTGAAGATATGTACAGAGAAGTTTATTATGTAGGCTCGCATGCAGGTGCGTAATCAGCTTACGGTTCAAAAGTGGGACCCTGCTGTTTCCCTAGGGGCCCCAAAGCCTCAAGATAGGACCGGTTTTCTCTCATCTCGCTCGTTTCGATCTCATTTTGCCTGTTTTTGTTAGTCCCCTGGTCTTGCTTTCTCTATTGGGCCTCTAATAGTTATGGGCTCCGTCAAAGCTGCCGCCTCTTGTTACTTCCAACACCCACCGCCTCCCTCGATCTCATATATTCTCCTTTTTCCCAGGGGCGTATACACTTATTGAATATAAATTCTTTGACCTCTTTACAAAAACACGTGAGACATTATATCCCTATTCAATATTTACATTCATAATACGTGTACCTGAGTCCAAGGCATGACAGGTCAACAAATTAATTTTCAAGTTTAGAAAAGTGTTTTTATTTGCTTTTAAAATAATTTGGATTCTTTTATATAGTATTGTGCTTGTCCGCGGTATTACCGAATTCTGACCGGTAAACTGTCACGAATGCCGCAATATTCGAATAATAAAAATTTATAGGTTAGAATTTTTGACAGGTTTAATTTCTTTTTTACCTGCTGCTTTTAATTTAAATTCACACAACCAGATGGCGTATCGGAGTTTAGTCGAATCCCAATTAAATGTGTTTTCATTATCGTGACAACTTTATTATAATATTTACACTTAAATTCATTTCTTTTTTCATTTTGCATATAGCTTAAAGTGCTTTTTAAAGTTATCCGTAGGCTTCATAATTAGTAAAAGAATTAGGAAATAATTGGTAAAATACCACACAAAAAAGCAAAACAATGCAAAAGTAAGGTTATGTGACTGAAAAGAAAGATGACTGTCGTCTGCTAGTTTCAAGAAAATTTACTTTTTCAAGTATATTAATTTTTATGTGTTCATAACATACTCAAATAACAATAACAATGACGCCGATAAAAACAATAATAACAAAATTGTTTTTAGTTGAGAAAACTCATTAAATATTTTTAATTTACATTATTACCATTTTTGGAAAGGTTTACCGGTTATTACTGGAAATTACCAGTCACGTAATACATTACCACTTTGGTAAACGACACAAGCCCATCATTATTTTTACATTGTATGATTCGCGATAAGCACGAAATATGCGAAACCTAGTGGCTGTTTAACGAAGCTTTGAAAAAAGTCTCTGTTAGTTTCTGATACACTTACATCTTATATTTTGATAATAGTAAAGATTTTTAGCATTATATTAACTAAAAAAACAGAACAAAGTTTATATACAAATTAATTTTAGGTTATACACTGCCGTCGGAAATTTCCGATCGATTGGAGCGGATCGCAAAAATACAACTCAAATAAAACCACGATATCTTGATTAAAAATTAAGATAGAAACTTGGCTTTCAAAAATTTAGAAAGCTTATTAAATTCTGCTTTAGAATATCTATTATTTACATTTTTTAGAAATTTCAAAGTGATGTTATTAGTTGATGAGTGAGAAAAAAAAAATTCTCGAATTTTTCAATTATCGTTCACTGAGTTCAGTTCGTTGCCTGATGTAGAAAAATTGAACTCTATATTATTCGCTTCGTTTAATTGCCAGCTTTAATTTGAGCCTATAAAACTTGAAAAATATTAAGTGGTTCACAAGATATGACTAAATATTTCCGAGCATGTTTTTCTCAAAAATCAGTCAATTTTTGGCTAAAAATGTAGGTTTTTGAGAAAAACATACTCGGACATATTTAGTCATAGCTCGTGAACCACTTAATATTTTTCAAGTTTTCTTGACTCAAATTAAAGCTGGCAATTAAACGAAGCGAATAATATAGAGTTCAATTTTTTTGTTCAATTTTAATACATCAGGCAGTAATTGCAGTAATTTTAAGTTAAATAATTAAATTGGACATAATTACCAACATATTCTTGGATTTTATGTACGCTATTTTGTCATAACCTAAAAATAAATTAAACAGTTAATCAATTATTTTTAAATATACCTTTATCCATATATATTAGTATTTGTACTATTTTGTATAGATATAAATTTATTTATCGCGAATAGCTTAAAATATTACATTAAAAGTAAAAAATATTAAATTAATACTATGTTCTCACTGTGGTAAACATTTAGCAGAAACTTTTTTCAGACCACGTGACCTGAACACATGTTCGCGATTACAGCGCCTCTATAGGTCGTGCTCATAGCAAATTATAATTTGCTTCTTTTTTGTTATTGCTAGAGTTGCGAAGAAGTAATATTACCTGGAGAACGGTAATGAGAACGAGAATATAACCGGGAATATAGCCGACCAAAATTTCTAATCGAGAATTTATGAGAATTTAAGTTTTTTATTTATTTATCAAATTAAGGAGGTTCTATCGTAAAGAGAATTAACATTACCATTTTCATCAAATTTGGTACACTGATAGACAAAGGTTTTATAATGATGCAGTTAAAATTTTGAGACTTCAATGTACTTGTGAAAAAAGTTATAAGCGTTTTTGTTTTTTAATATTTTTGAACATTTAGCATTGAGTCTTATGGGAAATTAGTAGTTTTTCATATATATTTATTTGCCACAAAGTATTTAGCATTACCAAATTAATGAAACTTTTTTTAATACATCACAGATGTATAAGGATTAAATATCTGATGAAAAAAGTGTCATTATGTACCTGTGAGAGTTGCAATAAATTAATTTGTACAAATATTTCACGTTTTACACGATACAGTTCAGACGTTCTGACATTTTAAAATGATGATTTTGATCACACATGAAAAATAGTCATATTTAAAAAGTAAATAATGTAAATAAAGTTAATAAATACAATTGTTTAATTATATATTCGTAAAATTAAATTTAAACCTAACCTCAAAATAATGGTCTCTGTTTTGACTAGTACCGTCATACCATAGAACCTCCTTAAGGGCATGTGATGATAATGCTAAATTTGTCCGTAAACTTTCTCTTAAAGTACTCAATGTTTTGACACCAAACTTTGTAGAATTACTCAAAATACCATTAGAATGGTCTCTCTGACCCAAATTTATTTCATTTTTATCTTTAAACTAATTTTTTTTCCAATTTTACAATTTTTGGAAAATTTTGAAAAAAAAGTAAATTTGAAAAATATTTAGTTTAAAGACAAAAATGAAACAAAATTGGGTCAGAGAGACCATTCAAATGGTGTTTTGAGTAATTCTACAAAGTTTGGTGTCAAAACATTGAGTACTTTAAGAGAAAGTTTACGGACAAATTTAGCATTATCATCACATGCCCTTAAGTCAAATTTTCTCAATCAATGTACGAAAACAAAATCTCTAGTGACA
The DNA here is from genome assembly GCA_037103525.1 of Ganaspis brasiliensis. NCBI lineage: Eukaryota > Metazoa > Arthropoda > Insecta > Hymenoptera > Figitidae > Ganaspis > Ganaspis brasiliensis. The sequence goes on along the minus strand of JAZKLR010000276.1, from coordinate 11,616 downwards.
TTTTTATTAGTAATGATTTGAATTTTAATGTTAATAGTAAGAATTATATATATAATAACTATAGCAACATAAAAGAAAAACTTTGCATTTTTGTTGGTTATTTAAAGCAATAAATTTTTGCAAATTCAAATAATGAAAATTACGCAATTGAAAAAATAAACAATAAATAATATATTAAATTTAAACAAAATAGTTAAAAAATTATAGGAATAACAGTTGCAAATAATTGCAAATTAAACAATTGGATTAAAAATTGAAAAAAATAATTAAAATTGAAAAAGATAATAAAAAATTGAATAAATTGTTAGAAATAATTTAAAAATTGCGGAAAATAATTAATAATTGAAGGAAATAGTTGAAAAATTGAAGAAAAAATGTGAAAAATTACGAAAATTATTGTCAATTGAAAATAAAATTCAAAAAATGACCAGATCAATAGACAGCTGAAAAAAATACTTGTAAAAATTAAACAAGTAATATTAAGTTTAAAAAGAATAATTGCAAATTTAAAAATTAAGTAAATTATAGGAATGATTGTTGGAAGTAATTCAACATTTAACAACTGGATTGAAAAACAAAAAAAAATAATTGAAAATTGAAGAAAGCAATTAAAATTTCAAAAATATATTTAAGGAATTGAAATTTAAAGAATATACTTCAAAATTTAAAAACGAAATTGTAAAATGCTGAGAATTAATGAATATGGAAGAAAACAATTGAAAACTGAAGACTGAAAATAAAAATTGAAAAAACTTAATGATAATCGAAAAAAATAATAGAAAAAAGCGATAATTAGTTAAGATTAAAGAAAATAATTGAAAATTGAAACATGGAGTTTAAATTTAAAGAAAACAACTGAGAATTACTTAAAGAGAATAGTTCTAGAATTAAATATTTAAATTAAAATTTTAAAACAATTTTTATGATTGTAAAAATAATTGAAATAATAAGAGAATTATTGAATATTGAGGAATCAATTGAAAATCAATAAAAAAAAATTGAAGATTAAAGAAAATATTTGAAAATTGAAGAAAATAATTAAAAATTGAAAAAACAAATTGGAAATTCAACAATTAAATGGAAATTTCAAGAAAATATTTGATAATTGAGGAAATGAGAGAATTATTGAATTTTGAATAAAATAATTGAAAAACGTATAATACAATTGAAAATTAAAGAAAATAATTGAAAATTAAAGAAATAGATAAATAAAAGATTAAAGAATTAAATTGAAGATTAAAAATTTAAATTTAAATTTAAAAAAAGTAGTTCATAATTGAAAGAAAAGTAACAATTTTTTTCAATTTATTATTGTTTTCATCATATTTAGATTATTGTCTTCAAGTTTCAAATTTTTTAATCTTTTTCCAATTATTTTCCACAAATTTTTTTTTTTTTTTTTTTTAATAAATTGATTGTGTTTCAAAATAGTGGGGCTCATTCAAACATAGAAAATTCTCATTAATTCTCCGGAAGGAGAATATTCTCGGTTATGTTCTCGAGAATGTAACCGGATTTTAAATTACCGAGAATTTTGCAACTCTAGTTATTGCCTACTTTTAAAAATTGAAAAAATTTTAAAGCTTATTAAAGAAATAAAATTTTCAAAAATTTAAAAGAATTAAGAATGCTGGGAAAATATTTGGAATCGTTGAAACAAATACGAATATTAGTTTTTTAAATTATTGTACGTAATGAATGCTAAAAGAATGTTTTAAAATAATAATAATAATAATAATACCGAAAAGAATTTTTATTGGGCCATTCAATTTCGTAAATTGATGTGGAGAAAACGATTGATGGACGACAAAAACTGTTGAATCACTTGGAATCTTTTGAAGGTACTTTGATGTGTGTCTATATAATTTTAAATGCGTCGAGTCACACGTCCATGTGATGTTCCTTTTCTGCTTTTACACTCGACAGCATATGATACAAGCGAGATATCAATTTACAAAACTAGCATACCCAAAGAGTATCCTAATTGAGCTCTTTTACAATTTATATGCCTTCCACGGCTTTTCTCAGTGTCCTTTCAAAGTAGTCATTTGAAATTATTCATAGACTTTCTAAACTAAATACTTTTTATATTAACTTCGATAAAAGTGTTTTCATTATAATTAATTGAAATGGTATTTAAATATGACAGCTGATATGTTAGCTATTCAAAAAACTAAATTCAATGTAAAATTGTTTCTATTTTTGTTTTTGTATAGAAAGGAAATTATTTTTGTTTAGTTAAGCAGTCTGTTTTTATTTAATTATTTTTATTTAGTTGGAAAATAATACATTTTTGTTAATCAATGAATAAATCGGAATTTCCATTTTGTAGAATTTCATTTTATGCGATTTATTTCTTTTGACAAATTTCAATTTTTGAATTTTTTTTCTATGAAATTTAATGAAATCCGCATTTTTACTTGAGAGAATTTTTAAAAGGATGAATTTTTACTTGAAGGAATTTTTGTTTTACAGAGTTTATTTTCAACTGATTTTTTATCTAAGAGAATTTGAATTTAACCGAATTTTTATTTGGCAGAATTTTAAGTAGGTGGAATTTTTAAATGAAAAGTTTAATAAAAATAAATCCTGATTTCGGTGATTTAAAAATTGTATTAAGTTAACAATTTATATTCATTTCAATTCGATTAAAAGGAAATTAAAAAATTTTAAATTTGGAAAAAAGAAAGATATCTCTAAGGAAAATCTATAAAATGAAAACTCTATAAATCTTCTATTATATTAAGACGATACCGAAAAAACTTCGTTCATCGTCGTACAGACTTCAAAGTTCACCTACTTTTTCCAATAGATTACTTACAAAAATGTTCATTTTAGCATGTTATTATAGTATGTAACAATGCGCACTGGCACTATTCGTGTCAAGCATGTTAAACTGAACATTTTTTCATGCACAACATATTGTTGCGCATGCGCAGTAGTGCGTTACAGCTGTGTAAACGTGCGCACTACTAAACAAACATTTCACATGCGCAGTTGTTTTGTATTGCTGTTACACATGCGCAATCATGCACAGTGATAGTCACACATGTGCTCTAATTAAATTCAAAAATTACGCATGCGCAGTGCTGTACTTTACCAGATAATTAAATTTTCAGTACATTAAGCATACTTTTTTTAATAAGTGCGCAGTAAAAATCCGTTTTATTATTGCGCATGCGTAACACGGGAACATGATAACTGCACATGCGCAAAGGTACCTTTATTTAAAAAATTGGTTAAAATTGTTTTTTTTTCATTATTATTGTAATTAATGACCCATAATAGAAAAGAATATTCAAAATTCAATCTAAATATTGGAATTCAAGAAATTTAATAGAAAAATTTATATTATTGAATATAAAAAATAATAAAAACATTAAAAGTGTATTTAATTTTATTAATTTTATTCTTTTTTTCTTTAAAATATTTATAAAATGTAACAAATTTTAATCTGAAAGTTTTCAATTTTTCATACTTTTAAAAACCATTTTCTAGGGGTACCGGGGGGGGGGGGGGTTAATAAATATTTAACATACTGTCAGAAAATCTTCCATATAATTAGTGTTTAAAAAAGTTTTGTAAAAATTTACTTATTTATTGAGAATAACGAGTTTGAAAGTTCTCCCAATATTCATAAAATTGTACGTGGTAATCTTCTATTATATTAAGACGATACCGAAAAAACTTCGTTCATCGTCGTACAGACTTCAAAGTTCACCTACTTTTTCCAATAGATTACTTACAAAAATGTTCATTTTAGCATGTTATTATAGTATGTAACAATGCGCACTGGCACTATTCGTGTCAAGCATGTTAAACTGAACATTTTTTCATGCACAACATATTGTTGCGCATGCGCAGTAGTGCGTTACAGCTGTGTAAACGTGCGCACTACTAAACAAACATTTCACATGCGCAGTTGTTTTGTATTGCTGTTACACATGCGCAATCATGCACAGTGATAGTCACACATGTGCTCTAATTAAATTCAAAAATTACGCATGCGCAGTGCTGTACTTTACCAGATAATTAAATTTTCAGTACATTAAGCATACTTTTTTTAATAAGTGCGCAGTAAAAATCCGTTTTATTATTGCGCATGCGTAACACGGGAACATGATAACTGCACATGCGCAAAGGTACCTTTATTTAAAAAATTGGTTAAAATTGTTTTTTTTTCATTATTATTGTAATTAATGACCCATAATAGAAAAGAATATTCAAAATTCAATCTAAATATTGGAATTCAAGAAATTTAATAGAAAAATTTATATTATTGAATATAAAAAATAATAAAAACATTAAAAGTGTATTTAATTTTATTAATTTTATTCTTTTTTTCTTTAAAATATTTATAAAATGTAACAAATTTTAATCTGAAAGTTTTCAATTTTTCATACTTTTAAAAACCATTTTCTAGGGGTACCGGGGGGGGGGTTAATAAATATTTAACATACTGTCAGAAAATCTTCCATATAATTAGTGTTTAAAAAAGTTTTGTAAAAATTTACTTATTTATTGAGAATAACGAGTTTGAAAGTTCTCCCAATATTCATAAAATTGTACGTGGTAATCTTCTATTATATTAAGACGATACCGAAAAAACTTCGTTCATCGTCGTACAGACTTCAAAGTTCACCTACTTTTTCCAATAGATTACTTACAAAAATGTTCATTTTAGCATGTTATTATAGTATGTAACAATGCGCACTGGCACTATTCGTGTCAAGCATGTTAAACTGAACATTTTTTCATGCACAACATATTGTTGCGCATGCGCAGTAGTGCGTTACAGCTGTGTAAACGTGCGCACTACTAAACAAACATTTCACATGCGCAGTTGTTTTGTATTGCTGTTACACATGCGCAATCATGCACAGTGATAGTCACACATGTGCTCTAATTAAATTCAAAAATTACGCATGCGCAGTGCTGTACTTTACCAGATAATTAAATTTTCAGTACATTAAGCATACTTTTTTTAATAAGTGCGCAGTAAAAATCCGTTTTATTATTGCGCATGCGTAACACGGGAACATGATAACTGCACATGCGCAAAGGTACCTTTATTTAAAAAATTGGTTAAAATTGTTTTTTTTTCATTATTATTGTAATTAATGACCCATAATAGAAAAGAATATTCAAAATTCAATCTAAATATTGGAATTCAAGAAATTTAATAGAAAAATTTATATTATTGAATATAAAAAATAATAAAAACATTAAAAGTGTATTTAATTTTATTAATTTTATTCTTTTTTTCTTTAAAATATTTATAAAATGTAACAAATTTTAATCTGAAAGTTTTCAATTTTTCATACTTTTAAAAACCATTTTCTAGGGGTACCGGGGGGGGGTTAATAAATATTTAACATACTGTCAGAAAATCTTCCATATAATTAGTGTTTAAAAAAGTTTTGTAAAAATTTACTTATTTATTGAGAATAACGAGTTTGAAAGTTCTCCCAATATTCATAAAATTGTACGTGGTAATCTTCTATTATATTAAGACGATACCGAAAAAACTTCGTTCATCGTCGTACAGACTTCAAAGTTCACCTACTTTTTCCAATAGATTACTTACAAAAATGTTCATTTTAGCATGTTATTATAGTATGTAACAATGCGCACTGGCACTATTCGTGTCAAGCATGTTAAACTGAACATTTTTTCATGCACAACATATTGTTGCGCATGCGCAGTAGTGCGTTACAGCTGTGTAAACGTGCGCACTACTAAACAAACATTTCACATGCGCAGTTGTTTTGTATTGCTGTTACACATGCGCAATCATGCACAGTGATAGTCACACATGTGCTCTAATTAAATTCAAAAATTACGCATGCGCAGTGCTGTACTTTACCAGATAATTAAATTTTCAGTACATTAAGCATACTTTTTTTAATAAGTGCGCAGTAAAAATCCGTTTTATTATTGCGCATGCGTAACACGGGAACATGATAACTGCACATGCGCAAAGGTACCTTTATTTAAAAAATTGGTTAAAATTGTTTTTTTTTCATTATTATTGTAATTAATGACCCATAATAGAAAAGAATATTCAAAATTCAATCTAAATATTGGAATTCAAGAAATTTAATAGAAAAATTTATATTATTGAATATAAAAAATAATAAAAACATTAAAAGTGTATTTAATTTTATTAATTTTATTCTTTTTTTCTTTAAAATATTTATAAAATGTAACAAATTTTAATCTGAAAGTTTTCAATTTTTCATACTTTTAAAAACCATTTTCTAGGGGTACCGGGGGGGGGGTTAATAAATATTTAACATACTGTCAGAAAATCTTCCATATAATTAGTGTTTAAAAAAGTTTTGTAAAAATTTACTTATTTATTGAGAATAACGAGTTTGAAAGTTCTCCCAATATTCATAAAATTGTACGTGGTAATCTTCTATTATATTAAGACGATACCGAAAAAACTTCGTTCATCGTCGTACAGACTTCAAAGTTCACCTACTTTTTCCAATAGATTACTTACAAAAATGTTCATTTTAGCATGTTATTATAGTATGTAACAATGCGCACTGGCACTATTCGTGTCAAGCATGTTAAACTGAACATTTTTTCATGCACAACATATTGTTGCGCATGCGCAGTAGTGCGTTACAGCTGTGTAAACGTGCGCACTACTAAACAAACATTTCACATGCGCAGTTGTTTTGTATTGCTGTTACACATGCGCAATCATGCACAGTGATAGTCACACATGTGCTCTAATTAAATTCAAAAATTACGCATGCGCAGTGCTGTACTTTACCAGATAATTAAATTTTCAGTACATTAAGCATACTTTTTTTAATAAGTGCGCAGTAAAAATCCGTTTTATTATTGCGCATGCGTAACACGGGAACATGATAACTGCACATGCGCAAAGGTACCTTTATTTAAAAAATTGGTTAAAATTGTTTTTTTTTCATTATTATTGTAATTAATGACCCATAATAGAAAAGAATATTCAAAATTCAATCTAAATATTGGAATTCAAGAAATTTAATAGAAAAATTTATATTATTGAATATAAAAAATAATAAAAACATTAAAAGTGTATTTAATTTTATTAATTTTATTCTTTTTTTCTTTAAAATATTTATAAAATGTAACAAATTTTAATCTGAAAGTTTTCAATTTTTCATACTTTTAAAAACCATTTTCTAGGGGTACCGGGGGGGGGGGTTAATAAATATTTAACATACTGTCAGAAAATCTTCCATATAATTAGTGTTTAAAAAAGTTTTGTAAAAATTTACTTATTTATTGAGAATAACGAGTTTGAAAGTTCTCCCAATATTCATAAAATTGTACGTGGTAATCTTCTATTATATTAAGACGATACCGAAAAAACTTCGTTCATCGTCGTACAGACTTCAAAGTTCACCTACTTTTTCCAATAGATTACTTACAAAAATGTTCATTTTAGCATGTTATTATAGTATGTAACAATGCGCACTGGCACTATTCGTGTCAAGCATGTTAAACTGAACATTTTTTCATGCACAACATATTGTTGCGCATGCGCAGTAGTGCGTTACAGCTGTGTAAACGTGCGCACTACTAAACAAACATTTCACATGCGCAGTTGTTTTGTATTGCTGTTACACATGCGCAATCATGCACAGTGATAGTCACACATGTGCTCTAATTAAATTCAAAAATTACGCATGCGCAGTGCTGTACTTTACCAGATAATTAAATTTTCAGTACATTAAGCATACTTTTTTTAATAAGTGCGCAGTAAAAATCCGTTTTATTATTGCGCATGCGTAACACGGGAACATGATAACTGCACATGCGCAAAGGTACCTTTATTTAAAAAATTGGTTAAAATTGTTTTTTTTTCATTATTATTGTAATTAATGACCCATAATAGAAAAGAATATTCAAAATTCAATCTAAATATTGGAATTCAAGAAATTTAATAGAAAAATTTATATTATTGAATATAAAAAATAATAAAAACATTAAAAGTGTATTTAATTTTATTAATTTTATTCTTTTTTTCTTTAAAATATTTATAAAATGTAACAAATTTTAATCTGAAAGTTTTCAATTTTTCATACTTTTAAAAACCATTTTCTAGGGGTACCGGGGGGGGGGTTAATAAATATTTAACATACTGTCAGAAAATCTTCCATATAATTAGTGTTTAAAAAAGTTTTGTAAAAATTTACTTATTTATTGAGAATAACGAGTTTGAAAGTTCTCCCAATATTCATAAAATTGTACGTGGTAATCTTCTATTATATTAAGACGATACCGAAAAAACTTCGTTCATCGTCGTACAGACTTCAAAGTTCACCTACTTTTTCCAATAGATTACTTACAAAAATGTTCATTTTAGCATGTTATTATAGTATGTAACAATGCGCACTGGCACTATTCGTGTCAAGCATGTTAAACTGAACATTTTTTCATGCACAACATATTGTTGCGCATGCGCAGTAGTGCGTTACAGCTGTGTAAACGTGCGCACTACTAAACAAACATTTCACATGCGCAGTTGTTTTGTATTGCTGTTACACATGCGCAATCATGCACAGTGATAGTCACACATGTGCTCTAATTAAATTCAAAAATTACGCATGCGCAGTGCTGTACTTTACCAGATAATTAAATTTTCAGTACATTAAGCATACTTTTTTTAATAAGTGCGCAGTAAAAATCCGTTTTATTATTGCGCATGCGTAACACGGGAACATGATAACTGCACATGCGCAAAGGTACCTTTATTTAAAAAATTGGTTAAAATTGTTTTTTTTTCATTATTATTGTAATTAATGACCCATAATAGAAAAGAATATTCAAAATTCAATCTAAATATTGGAATTCAAGAAATTTAATAGAAAAATTTATATTATTGAATATAAAAAATAATAAAAACATTAAAAGTGTATTTAATTTTATTAATTTTATTCTTTTTTTCTTTAAAATATTTATAAAATGTAACAAATTTTAATCTGAAAGTTTTCAATTTTTCATACTTTTAAAAACCATTTTCTAGGGGTACCGGGGGGGGGGGTTAATAAATATTTAACATACTGTCAGAAAATCTTCCATATAATTAGTGTTTAAAAAGTTTTGTAAAAATTTACTTATTTATTGAGAATAACGAGTTTGAAAGTTCTCCCAATATTCATAAAATTGTACGTGGTAATCTTCTATTATATTAAGACGATACCGAAAAAACTTCGTTCATCGTCGTACAGACTTCAAAGTTCACCTACTTTTTCCAATAGATTACTTACAAAAATGTTCATTTTAGCATGTTATTATAGTATGTAACAATGCGCACTGGCACTATTCGTGTCAAGCATGTTAAACTGAACATTTTTTCATGCACAACATATTGTTGCGCATGCGCAGTAGTGCGTTACAGCTGTGTAAACGTGCGCACTACTAAACAAACATTTCACATGCGCAGTTGTTTTGTATTGCTGTTACACATGCGCAATCATGCACAGTGATAGTCACACATGTGCTCTAATTAAATTCAAAAATTACGCATGCGCAGTGCTGTACTTTACCAGATAATTAAATTTTCAGTACATTAAGCATACTTTTTTTAATAAGTGCGCAGTAAAAATCCGTTTTATTATTGCGCATGCGTAACACGGGAACATGATAACTGCACATGCGCAAAGGTACCTTTATTTAAAAAATTGGTTAAAATTGTTTTTTTTTCATTATTATTGTAATTAATGACCCATAATAGAAAAGAATATTCAAAATTCAATCTAAATATTGGAATTCAAGAAATTTAATAGAAAAATTTATATTATTGAATATAAAAAATAATAAAAACATTAAAAGTGTATTTAATTTTATTAATTTTATTCTTTTTTTCTTTAAAATATTTATAAAATGTAACAAATTTTAATCTGAAAGTTTTCAATTTTTCATACTTTTAAAAACCATTTTCTAGGGGTACCGGGGGGGGGGGTTAATAAATATTTAACATACTGTCAGAAAATCTTCCATATAATTAGTGTTTAAAAAAGTTTTGTAAAAATTTACTTATTTATTGAGAATAACGAGTTTGAAAGTTCTCCCAATATTCATAAAATTGTACGTGGTAATCTTCTATTATATTAAGACGATACCGAAAAAACTTCGTTCATCGTCGTACAGACTTCAAAGTTCACCTACTTTTTCCAATAGATTACTTACAAAAATGTTCATTTTAGCATGTTATTATAGTATGTAACAATGCGCACTGGCACTATTCGTGTCAAGCATGTTAAACTGAACATTTTTTCATGCACAACATATTGTTGCGCATGCGCAGTAGTGCGTTACAGCTGTGTAAACGTGCGCACTACTAAACAAACATTTCACATGCGCAGTTGTTTTGTATTGCTGTTACACATGCGCAATCATGCACAGTGATAGTCACACATGTGCTCTAATTAAATTCAAAAATTACGCATGCGCAGTGCTGTACTTTACCAGATAATTAAATTTTCAGTACATTAAGCATACTTTTTTTAATAAGTGCGCAGTAAAAATCCGTTTTATTATTGCGCATGCGTAACACGGGAACATGATAACTGCACATGCGCAAAGGTACCTTTATTTAAAAAATTGGTTAAAATTGTTTTTTTTTCATTATTATTGTAATTAATGACCCATAATAGAAAAGAATATTCAAAATTCAATCTAAATATTGGAATTCAAGAAATTTAATAGAAAAATTTATATTATTGAATATAAAAAATAATAAAAACATTAAAAGTGTATTTAATTTTATTAATTTTATTCTTTTTTTCTTTAAAATATTTATAAAATGTAACAAATTTTAATCTGAAAGTTTTCAATTTTTCATACTTTTAAAAACCATTTTCTAGGGGTACCGGGGGGGGGGGTTAATAAATATTTAACATACTGTCAGAAAATCTTCCATATAATTAGTGTTTAAAAAAGTTTTGTAAAAATTTACTTATTTATTGAGAATAACGAGTTTGAAAGTTCTCCCAATATTCATAAAATTGTACGTGGTAATCTTCTATTATATTAAGACGATACCGAAAAAACTTCGTTCATCGTCGTACAGACTTCAAAGTTCACCTACTTTTTCCAATAGATTACTTACAAAAATGTTCATTTTAGCATGTTATTATAGTATGTAACAATGCGCACTGGCACTATTCGTGTCAAGCATGTTAAACTGAACATTTTTTCATGCACAACATATTGTTGCGCATGCGCAGTAGTGCGTTACAGCTGTGTAAACGTGCGCACTACTAAACAAACATTTCACATGCGCAGTTGTTTTGTATTGCTGTTACACATGCGCAATCATGCACAGTGATAGTCACACATGTGCTCTAATTAAATTCAAAAATTACGCATGCGCAGTGCTGTACTTTACCAGATAATTAAATTTTCAGTACATTAAGCATACTTTTTTTAATAAGTGCGCAGTAAAAATCCGTTTTATTATTGCGCATGCGTAACACGGGAACATGATAACTGCACATGCGCAAAGGTACCTTTATTTAAAAAATTGGTTAAAATTGTTTTTTTTTCATTATTATTGTAATTAATGACCCATAATAGAAAAGAATATTCAAAATTCAATCTAAATATTGG